>CM076675.1:135824828-137024828 GCA_038501925.1 Xenopus petersii
GCACACAGAATATCACAAAATGGTGGTTCAAGGCAAGAGATGTAAAAGGGCAATATTTACTTAAATATACACTCCAGTTTGGTGAGATTCTTTAATATGCCACTTAATATGATATAAACTATCTGTTGCTTAAGTATTCATTTTGGGGTATAGATTCCCTTTAAGATTGCTATTTAGCTATACCTCCTTAACACTGTATTTTCACTCAAAATGGGAACCCACAGCACCACTTTACACATTCTCAAAAGGATATTCTGGACATTTTCCAAATTCAAGCCCACTCTCTTGTATGCCCCTCATTTCATTATGAAATGCCCTGGACAATGTTCTCTCTGTTGCTTTCTCTATCTGAAACACACACATACGTATGCAATGCACACATGATTCGGTACTTGGTTGGACCCTTCCATCACATTAGCATCTACATCTACGTTAGAGGTAAACTTGACTTTGAGTCCTCTAGCTCTGGTCCAGTCAGAAATATGAAGACTTGAGAAATACACCAGCCCTGCTAGCTAGTTTCGGGGAGAACCCAGTTAACAAGCAAGGGCTGCAGTATCCTTGTGTGCCGGTGTATTTCTGAAGTTTTCAGGTTGATTTAGAGCTGCTTCCTCTCCTACTGTGCACCAGGGAGTTCCCAGTCTGGAGGGCCAGGGTGTGCAGGAAATACTAATTGTTTCTACCATTGAGAAATATGACATAGGTACATATACTGTAATTCACATTGTAGCACCTCCCAAGCCCTACATACACACTTTTAAAGGAAAACTATACCCCCAAAATGAATACTTAAGCAACAGATAGTTTATATCAAATTGAATGACATATTAAAGAATCTTACCAAACTGGAATATATATTTACATACATATTGCCCTTTTACATCTCTTGCCTTGAACCACTATTTCGTGACTCTATCTGTGCTGCCTCAGAGATCACCTGACCAGAAATACTACAACACTAACTGTAACAGGAAGAAGTGAGGAAGAAAAAGGCAGAACTCTGTCTGTTAATTGGCTCATGTGACCTTACATGTGGTTTGTATGTGTGCACAGTGAATCTTACGATCTCAGGGGGCGGCCCTTATTTTTTAAAATGGCAATTTTCTATTTATGATTACCCAATGGGACATACCACTAAAAAAGTATATTATTATGATAATGGTTCATTTACATGAAGCAGGGTTTTACACATGAGCTGTTTTACTCTGTATCTTTTAATAGAGACCTACATTGTTTGGGGGGTATAGTGTTCCTTTAAGATGGGCACGGACAGCAGGATATTGCACCGCATTGCAGATCTCTCCTGCAGATGAATTCATAGAATTTGATAAATTTGGAAAGCTGCTTTCTGGGATATCTGCTATATACCTCAACTCTTGTAACATAGAAACAGTAACAGTTATTTACCAATAGACTCACTTTTCTCTTCTGATCTCACAGTACTGTATACATGATTTTTATAACAAATCCTTCTTTCTTTCCACTTTTTTTCCCTTTTCTCAGTATCTAAAACCAATCTCTCAGTTCACGAAGACAAAAACCGTGTTCCCTTTGTCAAGGTGAGCAACGACCCGCATTCTACTACCGATAATCAGAGTCCGTGGGATGAGACTCATTAATCTTTTATGAATTACATTTGTGTAATTACTGAGTTTATTAGCAGCTCTTTAAATCATTTATTTCTCGACTGTGCATGAGTATTTATCTTGCTCCGAAAAGATGTCTGTATCCATGGTGCTCCTGTCTCTACAGCGATGAATACAGTGAACGGGGAAAAGACTTTTGGTAACCAGCCCACATTTCCCAGTGGGAATGTAGAAAAAGTTGCTAATGAAAAAAACATAAACATGTGAACAGTTTTAAAATCTGTGAAGAAAAGAATGTAATTTTTATTTTTTAACCCATTTATGAATGTTATTAGATTTCTACTGGTATTGCAATTCTTGTTGTTTCAAACTTGAAGTGGCTCTTTGGCAGCCAGATATGTGCACAGTCAAGAGTTCAAGGTGACTAAAATCTCTAATTTATAATGGTAAATCCCCAACCTTCGCTTTAGCTTTTAAATAATTACATTTTACTGTCCCATTAGTCCACTGATTTAAAAACTACATTAAAATGACATAAATAGAACTTGAATTCAATGAGGACTTGTACTTTTCGCTTTATTTCTTTGCCTTTTGTTATTCCTTGCATTAAACAGAGCACATTCTGAAATTGAAAGTAAACGCATGTTCTACTCATGTTCTTCTGAGCACAATCAAAACTAAGCAACCCACCGAAATGCTCTCTGTATAAACAAAACCCATCCTTTCCTAAAGATGTAGCCTTTGTTAGAGGCAAAAAGCAGCTTATTATTGAAAGGGCTTCTAAGTTGCTGTTTGTTTTAATTGTGCTCCTATGAACAAGAGGTAGAATGTGACTTTACTTTCAGTTTCAGATATTGCCTTGTTTAATGCA
This sequence comes from Xenopus petersii, assembly GCA_038501925.1. Taxonomy (NCBI): domain Eukaryota; kingdom Metazoa; phylum Chordata; class Amphibia; order Anura; family Pipidae; genus Xenopus; species Xenopus petersii. The sequence goes on from CM076675.1 coordinate 135,827,286, forward strand.
GGAAATAACAAAACATATATATTTCCCAATTAAAACAATGAGCAAATAGTTCAGCACAAACCCTACTGACTGAACTCATGCTGAAAAGGGGGTTATACTGCCCTATAAAAAGCATACTGTCATCACAGTAAAAAATACCCCCAGGTTGCAACAATTCTGGATAATAGATCTTATTACTGTAGTATAATTTTAGAAACAAATGTTTTACAGTTCTGCAATAAAAAGTAGTATTCTTGCATGGGGGAAGCTGTAAAACACACATTACAATTTCTGTTTCCTTTTTGGAACAATAGAAGCTAATTTTATGGTAGGTATTTTAGACTCTCCCAAAATCACTGCTACTTATAGTATTTATAAAACGAGCCCCATCTACCATACAAGGTGATAATTAGGCGATCAGAAACCACTTGAATTACTTAAATTAATTACTTGATATGAATAGGCTGCCTCCATCATCAAATGTATTACATCGGTAGCCATTTCTTTGGTTCTGTATATGTGCTCTGCTTGATTTGTAAGGCACAGGCTAATTTACTGACATAGTGACCAATCAGACATTAAGGGGCACATTTACTTAGCTCGAGTGAATGAATAGAAGAAAAAAATACTTCGAATTGGCTACTTCGACTACGACTTTGACTTTGAATCGAACGTTTCGAACTAAAAATCGTTCGACTATTCGACCATTCGATAGTCGAAGTACTGCCTCTTTAAAAAAACTTCAACCCCCTACTTCTCCAAGTAAAACCTACTGAACATCAATGTTAGCCTATGGGGATATTCGAAGTCGAAGGATTTAACTTCGACATTCGAATATCGAGGGTTAATTAACCCTCGATATTCGACCCTAAGTAAATGTGCCCCTAAGTCAACTGTACAAAATGAATAGCTGATTAATGGCCCTGTGGTGTGTAATTACCAAAGAACAGAGCATGACATAAATAGCGCAGTGTACTGTACAGAAGTAATGGATTTGCTCATATTATCAGAAGAGGCGTATCTGTTTCTGGCAATGTTCTGCTGATACCTGGCACACTGATTAGACAGCCTGTATTGATCTCTCTCAGATTTCCCTCTGCACAGTCACAATGGCCATTTTCCGAGCTGGGAATGTGCTCTATGCAGCCGGCAGCTCTCTCACTGATATGATGTGCATAGATGCATGAACCCTGCATTTAATTAGCTCAGCTTGTGTGGTGAAATACATCTCACAGTGTTGTACAGCCTGGTGATATGGCAATGGCAATAGTCACCTCTCTGGTTTTGGTAATGTCTTTATATATTAGGTTTAGTACAGGTATAACTATAGAAATGTACCATGCTACCATAGAATAGCAGGGGTTCGTGCCACTGATTAGAGTCTGTAGAAACCTGGGAGGTCTCCAATTATGAATCAATATTTTTTACAGTAATAATGGTGCTTATTTCATGCTTATACAAAGCTTATACAAAGTAAGGAATCACAGCAGGCAGACTTTCATGTGGGGGGGCACACAAGGTTGCCAGTTCGACAGACCTGCCTTATCTCATTTAATTCACATTTGGCTGGACTTGCTCCGGCTGGCTGTGGGCAAGTAACAATGTCCCTTTGCCTCATGCACCAAACTTTCTATTTATAGGCCAGTAACTTGCTGTGTCTGAAATTCTCTATGTGCAGGATTGCCTGGAATACATTTCTAGAACTATAAGATGGAAATAATACTTATTCTGAATCATAATTGGTTATTTACAACAAACAACCCAACCTTACTGTGTGGAAAATGCTGACCCATTTTGTATTCAGCCAGTTAGAACAATGATTTGCAGCTGGAAAACAATATTAGGTTGAGCAACTCCCTAAGCATATAATCAAGCAAGGACATGATTACACTTAAGTACATTAGAGGACATTATAGACAAATAGCAGGGGACCTTTTTATCCATAAAGAGGATCACCGTACCAGAGGCCACCCCTTTAGACTAGAAGAAAAGAACTTTCATTTGAAGCAACTGTAGGGGGTTCTTCACAGTCAGGACAGTGAGGTTGTGGAATGCACTGCCGGGTGATGTTGTGATGCTGATTCAGTTAATGCCTCTAAGAGCGGCTTGGATGATTTCTTGGACAGACATAATATCAAAGGCTATTGTGATACTAAACTCTGTAGTTAGTATTGATATTGGTATATAGAATTTAAGTAAGGGTATGGAGGTGTGTGTGTATGGATGCTGGGTTTTCATTTGGAGGGGTTGAACTTGATGAACTTTGTCAACCCAATTTAACTGTGTAACTATGTAACTGTAAGGAGAAGAATAATAAATATTAGAGAGCTTTTTTTAAGAATGTAAGTGCAGAGGTCTATATTAGACACACTGGCATTATTCACAAAGTACTTTTATGTACATTAAGGAATGTGGAACTATTGACAACAGGGACTACAATTCCAGGGTGCCACTAATAGGTTGTGTCCATAGACACAAATGACTTATGCGAAATGAATGTGGTGTTAATGGTGCTATCGAAACCACTCACATTGATGTACTAGAAGTGATGACATCCCCATTTGGAAACTGTCCTCACTAGTGATGTGTGGGCTGGCCCAACAGGTTCCGGCAGGTTCACTCGCAGGTTGGGCTGGTTCTGGCTAACTTCTGCAAAAGTTTTCCAGGTTGTGGGCAGGTTTGGATTGTGCTCTTCCTTCTGCTCTTCGTGACAGTGATCTTACACTTCCGGCTTTTGCTTGAGAAAGGGTATGTAATGACCCGAAACATGTCGTGTAGTAGCCTTAAATAAACACAACCACATTGTTTTTTTGCTACTGAGAAGTGCTCTCCTCATTTGTAAATTAATTACTGGATATTGGGATAGCGGTATACCCAAAAGAGGATTTGATGCATTCATTTGCTTACTTGCTTTCGCATCGGCATGCTCTGTTTGTAGGCATGTGCCTGCTCCGCCCCCTTTCATGATGTCAGAAATGGGTTTGTTGGGCGTGGGTCTATAAATAGAGGGGACTTGCCAGAGTCAGGTTGGGTTCAGGTTGCGAGTGGGCAGGTTAGGGTCAGGCGCGGGTTGATGGTTTGCCACTACTAGTCCTCACAACACACAGAATTGCATCCATATTGGTGCACTGTGTGCTGGTTGTCACACTACTTAGCATCAGCCTGCATTACAATGGAATTATAGGGAAAATGCTATATTGTGTTTTTTAAAAATGGTGATTTGTGCCCAAAAATTGCACTTTGCTTATCACATTGAGTTCACAAACAAACCCTTATTTGTGAAACAAATTTATTAAACACACACTATAAGGGCAGGGGCACACAAAGCTATTGGGGGAGATTAGTTGCCCAGCGACAAACCGCTTCTTCTTTGGGCAACTAATCTCCCTGAACTGCCTCACCGCCGGCTAGAATCTAAATCGCCGGCAGCATGGCACTTGGAACGCTTAATTTTCCAAAGTCGCCCAAAGTTTCCTCATAAGTTAACTTCAAGCGACTTTGGAAAAAGAAGCGCATGCCATCCCGCCAGCGATTTCGATACTAGCCGGCGGGAAGGCTTTTTGGGGAGATAAGTTGTCCAAAGAAGAGGCGATTTGTCGCCGGGCGACTAAATGTCCTCGAATCGTAGCGTGTGCCCTTACCCCAATGTGATTTTCTTTGCAGTTTAAGGGAGTTTAAAAATGGGGTTGAGAGACCAACATTAATATCAGAGATAAAAATAAACTACCAAACCTGTTTGCTTGTGGGAATAATGTAAATATATTAAATCTATATATCTATATAAATATCTATCTGGAATATTTACATATAAAGGTATACGTGCTATTAAGACTTTAGGATCTTGTTAATGTTATATTATTTTTCTTACAAACATAAAGTTGTCATCTTATTGAACTAGATATTACTAACTGAGATTATATAAACATGTGTAATATAAACATTTATTCGTGTAATTTGGATTAGTGCCAAAATTATGATTCACCATATAATTTCATATTCATTCAGAATGACCAGCTATGGGCCAAGGGGCTAATTCCAGCGCTGTGTCCTCAAAGATGGTCAAAAAGTGTTGGACACAACAAGAGTGGAATCTTTAATGTATTCTAAATTCATTGTAGGGAATTTGTCTTTTACTGACCATACCATGGGCTTTATTGTAACTTTCCAGGGTTGCACTGAGCGCTTTGTGTCCAGCCCAGAGGAGATCCTGGACGTCATTGATGAAGGGAAGTCAAACCGCCATGTTGCAGTAACAAGTGAGACCTGAAAGGAAAATACTAGTACCTTACTGTTTATTTTTTGCCTTTTGAGCCTGTTTCATTTCATTCAGAGCTTTCCTGCCCATTCTAATAATTTTTTTCCTGCCCATTCGAATAATTTTTATTAAATATTGATTTATTCCAATTTATGCTCACTGTTACCATCCTACTCTCGTTACCATATTCATTCTTTCCATTATTAACTGTGTTTTTCAAGAACATCCATTCTTTCTCTTCTAAGATGACACTCCTCGTGTTCCTATCACTCTATTTTAGACATGAATGAGCACAGTTCCCGTAGCCACAGCATCTTCCTCATCAATATTAAGCAGGAGAACGTGGAGACGGAGCAGAAGCTCAGTGGGAAGTTGTATCTGGTTGATCTGGCTGGATGTGAAAAGGTTAGAACCTAAGTGATTCCATGACTGCTTTCCTTTTGGCACTTAGGCTTTTACCAAGCTGTTTGGAGACTTGGTATTCCACAATTAAATAAACATAGTATTAGTTCAGATGTTGCAGCATAATTTGAGGCCATGGAGAAAAAAAAGATGGGGAACACTGGTTTAAAACAATGTGTTTAATATATAGAAAACCATTACGGATGCACCAAATTCATAATTTTTTTTAAATTTGGCCAAATAACCCCCCCCCACACACAAAATAGAATTAGCAATGAAATCTGAACCCTAATTGGTAGAGTTATCATTACATTTAGGGCCTATTTACTAATTTGATTTTCTTATTTTCATAAATAGCTAACGTTTCTATTAAACAATACAAAAACTATAAAATCCCATCAAATTACATGACAACACAGGACCCAGTGCAGTCTACATATTCTTATTATTAATCAGTCTTGCTGTCTCGGTTTCTGGCATCGTTTCGGCAATATCCGTAATGTTACCGGAACAGGTTTTTGGAACGTAGAAAAACTCTGACACTAAAGAGAGCTTGAGTAGGCCCCTAAGGGTTATTTTATAAACATGCAAATTTAAATAATGGAAAAAACACAAAATTGGGGTTAAACTAATTTTATATTTTTTAAGATGTGATCAGTTAAACACCACCAAGTTTCCCTTTGCCCAATTCTGTATGTAAAAGCTCTGGTGCACCCATTTGCCAGAAGTGCACAAAGCAGAATTATGCTGGGATTTTCATAATGATTTTGCATCACAATGGACCCATTCCATTAAAAGCTTTGGATAAAAACTGGTGTAGAATACTGTCTTTTTGCCTTGCATCTATAAATAGAGGTCTTCATGTTGATATTATCAATATATATCAGACCTGAAAGTTAAAATATTGTTTGCTGGAGTCAGCAATATTAGCTGCTGCATATTAGCTTTAAAGGGTTGTATTTCCTCTTATACAACAAATATAAATAAACTGATTATGTTAGTAAGCACTTTAAGCTGATATAAGCAAGGAGTCTGCTATTTTTGGATTTGTCTTTTATGCAGTTAAAAGACTTGAAACTGAATATAAGTTCCAGAAATATAATGTTGTCCCTAATGTGAAGGATCTGTTTGATATCTGTATCTCTAGGCATCATTCATAACATTGTGCAAGGATCTGCTAGAGGGCACTATAGGGCTGGCAAAGGACGATGTGTCTATATGGAAAGCAGTGCTAAGAATGCCCAAAATAGCTTTTCGTCCATGTATAGCCTGAAGCTGCACAATTTTGTCTGTACAGAATATCAGGTTATATAGCAATGATCCCTGTATCTGCAATGACTGTATAGGTATGCTTAAAAAAGAGAAACACTATCTTTCTGTTACATCCTTTCTTTCATTCATTCTTTTAGGTCAGTAAGACTGGAGCTGAAGGAGCCGTTTTGGATGAAGCCAAGAATATCAACAAATCTCTGTCTGCTCTCGGAAATGTGATTTCTGCCCTGGCTGAAGGATCGGTAAGAGAGACCTGTGATTTCATGTCATTGAAGTCCATTTGATCTTAAAGCAAAATAGCTCCCAAACCCCTAAATGAGCCTTTGTGTGGTAGCGTTATATACTTCAAGGGGCAGATTTATCAAGGGTCTAATTTAGAGTTCATGGGAGTTTGTAAAATATAGTCAAATAGTCTCATTTGAATTCTTAAAGAGCCAGTACATGATAAATTTCGAAAATCTAAGTTAAATTTTTTTAAAAAATCCTATTTTAACTATTTGTAACTATTCCCTAGTGGAATTCCACTTAAAAAACTCAATTCAAATTGACAATTCAATAAATCTGCCCCCACTTAGCAAACATCCATTCTGCCTGGTTTCAGAAAGTGACCGATTTGGGGGGTTATCAAGTTTCAAGTGTCCCATTAGCCTTCCAGGTTCTGCTTTAGGACAGGGAATGCATTCATGGTGGGACTACATACCACACAAGTCACCTATATACTGTATACTAGTTGTGGAGTGGAATATTTTTAGTATGTAGGGTGTCAGGGATGTCTAAAGTGAGACCCTTTCATATTGTTGATAGTAACTTCTAGAATCCCAAAAAACAGCTAAAGGCTGCAGCAGTTCAACCAAAGATGGAGGGACATCTTTGATTTATAAAAAAAGTTTTTTTTATCAAGATGTCTCTAGTTTTAAATCAGATATGCTGTGAGTACATAGCAGGCTACTATGGTAGGTACCCCTACTGATTTTTGGTGAAAAAAGGGGTTGTGTCCATTTGTCTTTGACCTTAATGTTATTTATTGGCATCTTGTTGGCTTTGCCTTAAACATTTTGGTTTTGCTGCTCTGTAGTCAAAACATTTAAACTATGCTCACAAAGGCATTGTTCTTTTTCAGTAATCATCCTTTGCATCAACATTATGGGGCACATTTGCTAAGCTCGAGTGCTTGAATTTCAAAGTTTTTTTTTGGCTACTTCGACCATCGAATTGGCTACTTTGACCTTCGACTACGACTTCGACTTAGAATCGAACGATTTGAACTAAAAATCGTTTGACTATTTGACCGTTAGATAGTCGAAGTACTGTCTCTTTAAAAAAAACTTTGACTTCCTACTTTGCCACCTAAAACCTACCGAGCACCAATATTAGCCTATGGGGACCTTCCCCATAAGCTTTCTAAGGTTTTTTAGATCGAAGGAAAATCCTTCGGTCGATGGATTAAAATCCTTTGAATCGTTCGATTTGAAGGATTTAATCAAACAATCGAACGATTTTTCCTTCGATCGAAGAATTTGCGGTAAATCCTTTGACTTCGATATTCGAAGTCGAAGGATTTTACTTCGAGGGTCGAATGTCGAGGGTTAATTAACCCTCGATATTCGACCAATAGTAAATGTGCCCCTTAGTGTTATCAAAGCCACTTCATTTCTGTTGGTGTGTAATATATTAATTTAGGCAAAACTTGTGCTCACTGCATCTTTATTTATGGTTATTTACCTTTGTATTTTAGAAAGGTTATGTGCCCTATAGAGACAGCAAGATGACTCGAATTCTTCAGGACTCATTGGGAGGAAACTGCAGGACAACAATGTTCATCTGCTGCTCTCCATCCAGCTACAATGATGCAGAGACTAAGTCAACGTTGATGTTTGGACAAAGGTAATTTTTTAGTGGGGGGTGTGATTAGGTACACCAAATACCAAGAGGTAGTTATAGGTATTGGAGTAATCATGGAAAAATGCACAATAGGTATTTGGTGATTATACCTGGCAACTCTTAAGTTCTATGACCAGTTTCAGAAAGTTACAAAATCAAGAATTGGTTCCTCTGCTTTAACTTTAATATATTTTTGGATGAATCAGGTACTTTGGGAAATGTAAATGGACCCAGGTGCTGACCTCAAAATCAAGGCACATGGATCTGTTGTGTGTAGCCTTAATAAGACAGCAGAATCGAGCTTTAAATTCCATACCTATATAAAATGTTGTTTAGGGCTAAGACGATAAAGAACACTGCATCTGTCAACCTGGAGCTGACTGCCGAGCAATGGAAGAAGAAGTATGAGAAGGAAAAGGAGAAGAACAAGACTCTGAAGGAGACTATCCAGAAGCTGGAGGCTGAGCTCAGCCGCTGGAGGAATGGTAAGAAAGACACACAAATGGTAACAATATCCACACTTTGCACTTTATTTTCTTGAAGATGTAACAAGGGCTTATCATTAAGCAAATATTTATGTTTTTTTGCTTTAAATATTAATGGTTATTTTCATATGATGATGTATGCACATGCCTCTGTCCTTAAAGTTACACTGACACTAAAAAACTACTTTTTAAAATATGAATGTACATTAAGGGGCAGACTTATCAAATATCGAATTTCGAAGTGAAATATACTTCGAAATTCGACCATCAAATGGCTATACTTCGACTTCGAATATCGAAGTTAGGGATGCATCAAATCAACTATTTTGAATTCGGCCGAACCCCCGAATACTTTGCGAAAGATTCGTCCGAATACTGAACTGAATCCGAATTTGCATATGCAAATTAGGGGTGGGAAAGGGAAATAATTTGTTACTTCCTTGTTTTGTGACAAGAAGTCACTCGATTTCCTTCCCCGCTCCTAATTTGCATATGCAAATTAGGATTCGGTTCGGCCAGGAAGAAGGATTCGGCTGAATCTGAATCCTGCTGAAAAAGGCTGAATCCTGTCTGAATCTGGAACTGAATCCTGGATTCGGTGCATTCTTAATCGAAGTCGAAGTTTTTTTTTACCAAATGTGACTGTTTTGCGGTCGAAGTAAAATCGTTCGAATCGAACGATTTCATCGATCGATCGAACGATTTTACTTTGACTACAAAAAACTTAGAAAAATGCATTAGAAGGTCCCCATAGGCTTACATAGCACTTCAGCAGTTTTAATTTGGCGAACTATTGAAGCCGAAGTTTTTTTAAAGAGACAGTACTTCGATTATCGAATATTCGAATATTCAAACTATTTTACTTCGAGACGAATTCAAAGTAAAATCGAAGTCGTAGTATCCTATTTGATGGTCGAAGTATCCAAAAGATTACTTTGAATTTCGAATTTTTTTGCTTCGAAAATTTCCTTCGATTTCACTTCGACCCTTGATAAATCTGCCCCTAAAAGTTACCTATAGGTCATGTTTATCATTTTTTGCGGAGAAGTAATTATGTGTTGAGGTTTCTAAACTTAACTGTTTTGTTAGCCTGATTGTCCCTTCTCAGTCTGTCAGTTAAAGTTTCTAATGCTAACGGACTCCTGCTGCACAAATATGGCAGCCCCCTCATACAGGAATATGGGGCACCATACAGATAATGTAAACACATTGTGCAAATACTTTATGGCAAAGTTATAAGTAGCTTTCAAAGGCAATATTATGATAGATGTAAAAAAGTTTAATTTCTGGTGTCATTGGGGCTCATTTATCAACACTGGGCAAATTTGCCCATGGGCAGTTACCTATAGCAACCAATCAGTGATTAGCTTTTTGAAGCCAGCTGCAAATAGAACAATGAATGCAGCAATTTGATTGGTTGCCATGAGTTACTGCCCATGGGCAAATTTGCCCAGTGTTGATAAATGACCCCCAGTATCTATTTAAACTGTGTAAGAAAAATGGAATTAAACCTACTACTCACTGCATCCTGTTGATATAATTATTCTCTATTTTAGGGGAAAATGTACCTGAAACAGAGCAACTGAGCGATGGGGAGCAGATTACCCAAGATATTACTGATGAAACGCCTGACAATGATAATTCATCCATAGTCATTCGAATCTCTGAGGAAGAAAGAAGGAAATATGAAGAGGAAATCCGGAAAATGTACAAGCAGCTGGATGACAAGGTAACGGAGGAATGTTATTGGATCTCACACCATGGGGCGGGTTAGAAAAAGATTTTTTTCTTTTTGTCATATGATTTACTTTCTACACTAATAAAAAGTAAGTGAAAACATAGTGAGACTTTCCAACAGACATCATTTAAAAAATATCAACTTTTTGAATCAATATATTATTAGAAGGCAGAAGACCTTGCAGGAATTTTGACAAAAGTTATGGTCCCTTAGAGCAGGCAAAAATTTTAGTTGCGAATCTTAAATTATTCCATGGAAATTTACACTTACAAAAAATGTTTGCAAAAAAAGCTGGGTTTTGTACGATAATCCGAACATTTTCGGGCTTTTCTACCTATTTCTCAAAAAAATTTTACTTTTCAGGCGACAAACCAGAAAAAATTCAGATTTTTCACGCAAAAAATGTGAAAAAGTTGCATTTTTTGTGCGACAAGCTGAAAAAGTTATCGTTATAAGTGATACGTTTTTTTTAATGATAAATAAGAGTAAATTGTGGATTCTAGTTTGGTCTGGCTTTTTGTTATTTAAAAAGATCAAAAAAATTTGGATTTTGATTAAAAAAAACCCCTAAGGGGCCATCGAATTAAAATACTTTGAATTCGAATATCGAAGTCAAAGTATTTTTCACCGAATTTGGCAATCGAATGATCGAAGTAAAATCGTTCCATCGTACGATTAAATCGTTCGGATCAACTAATTCATCAATCGATTGAAGGACCTCTAAAAACTTAAATGTTGTAGAAGGTCCCCATAGGCTAACATAGCACTTCGGCAGGTTTAATTTGGCGAACTATTGAAGTCGAAGTTTTTTTAAAGAGACGGTACTTAGATTATCGAATGGACGAATATTCAAATGATTTTTACTTCGAATCGAAGTAAATTCGAAGTCGTAGTATCCGATTCGATGGTCGAAGTATCCAAAAAATTACTTCGAATTTTTTTACTTCGAAAATTCCCTCCGATTCACTTCGACCCTTGATAAATCTTTCCCTAAATGTTTCATAGAATGGAACAGTATTTGTACCTGTTAACTCAAACTGAGGTGTGAAAATTATATTTTCTCAAAACTGAGAGCTCTCACATGGTCCCAGCAGGCATTCAAAGGCCAAACACTGAAATCATGGGAAGTTCCCACATGTGCACCAACTTGCTTTAATCTTTATTTTTCTTATGTCAGGATGATGAAATCAATCAGCATAGTCAGCTAGCTGAAAAGCTCAAGCAACAGATGTTGGACCAAGATGAGGTAATAACTAGATGTTTTCTAGATGAATATTTACTACATGTAACGATTACGAGATTAAACATATTGTATGGAAATCTACATTTAGCCCTTCCATGTTTTAAAGGTAGATGCCAAGTCGTTCATGTCTTAGCTTGATGCCAATAGAAAATTGCATTTCTCCCACAAATTAAGATTTGTCTATGATTTATCAATTTACTCACTCTTGATAGCTTAGTGGTCATGAGGTCCCAGTGGGGTTACTCATGAATTATCAAATAGAGCTAGTAAATCTATTTAATAGAAGTCTATGTCAATGACATCTTTTCTTGTGTCTTCAGTCCCGAGAAAACTAACTTAAAGTGCAAGTCAACCTCAAAATAAAAATGTGCTTGATAAAAGAAGACATAAATCTAGGCAACTTTCCCTTATACATTAATTCAGTGCTGTTTGTAAGCTGTAGAGAACGTGTTACAATTTGTAACATTAGTGTTTAGTCCCTCCTTTCCTGCCAGGATTTCAAATGATGCAGAAAGAGAAGAACTGTTAGGATTTCAGCATAGAGAATTTATTCATACTTTTAGAAGAAACAGGTAACTGTGATGGGTATATTAGGGGTTTCTGTGTTATGTGGGCCTCTTTATCAAATTTTGGTTTGGAGTTCCCCTTTAACTCCTGGTTGTTACTTTTTAATCAGTGTTGCAAAAGTCTTAGTTCCCCTGTAAAGATAGGTCAGCTGCCTAGTCTTAAATTGTGTCAACAGTCTTTGCCACCAGGGCAGAGAATAGAACGGGAAAAATACTGCTTTCGATAGAATTACATATACAAATAACTTAAAAAACTATACAACAATGATTGTATATGACAAAATTGCTTAGAACAATGTTTTCTTTTATTAGGCAAAAATGTGGACATTCCCTTTAAAAATCATAACTACATGACAGTAGCATAACGCAATGAATGGTACTCGAGATTATAAATATGCTTTGTCTATTCATAACCAGCACACCACTACTGTTCTCTTAGCTGGGGCTTTTGCCATTGTGGCAAGTAACACCCTATAGGCCCACAAGAAAGTCACATTTATAGTCATACATGTTAAGGGGCTACTAGTTGCTGGTGGGGTGTAAATGCACACAGTAACGGAACTAGGTGGGGGCGGGCCCTGGTGCGGGCCATGCAGCAGGGCCCCCCCTCGCCCTCGTCCGTGTGTATTTTCTTTGTGGCTGCAGACGACTCCAGCCGGCTGCAACACTCAGGATCTGCCGGGAGGGCCCTGCAGAGGTGCGGGCCCTGGCCCAGTTGCACCCCCTGCTCCCCCAGGAGTTACGCCACTGAATGCACAACCTTTACTGTAGGTAGCAGGCATACTCACAAAGTTGTGAGGAACAAGGGCATACACAATGCACAATATTTCTGAGGACTCTCTCTCTATCTACTTTTCTCACACACTCACAGAGTTTCTCTTGTGAAGCCCAGAGGACCTCTGCCATGTAGGGGATGCACAGGAAGAGTGCCGTTAGTCATACAGGGACATCCTTTCACTATAAACCTCCACCCCTGATTCTCTGCCGTGAACCATAGGTTCTCCTCTAACCTATGTATGTCTAAACACTTAATTTCCCTACCTGGTGCACAATCGCCTCAGGGGCTCTACCCCAATGTAATCATCGGGACAACACTAGCTAACTAGCCTAACTATTGTTCATTCCTAGAGTGAACTCACATCTTCTTCTACTACTCCCACGGAGTCAATCTCCCAAAAATGGTCTGCCTATGTCAGTCTTGGTCCTATCTCTGGATGTTCCTAGGCCAAAGAAGAAGTGCACAGCTCCTGCACTTCCTTATATAGATTCCTGCAGGAGAATATTCCCAAAGGCCATTTGTAGAGGTTGGCTCCACTTGCTGGCTGAATTACTACATTGGTAAAATACTGTATTTACCAATAAATAAATAAAAGTTATTTTTTACCTCCTTCACACACACTTCATTTGTCTTGTGTTAGGGACTTACATGTCCCATGCCTAAAACGTTTCTATTTTTTAGTTCTGGTTTAATCAACACTGAGGAACGACATGCAGGTATTAGCATATCCATTTTTATTGGCATATTTTGAACAATGTTTTTGTTTCTTGTTTGTATCATACTGTTAGCTCCTAATTTCTACGCGTGGTGACAATGACAAGGTGCAGATGGAGCTGAGTCGTCTGCAGTCAGAGAATGACAGTGCCAAGGAAGAAGTCAAGGAAGTTCTTCAGGCACTGGAAGAGCTTGCTGTAAACTATGATCAGAAGTCTCAGGAGGTGGAAGATAAGACCCTGCAGAACAAGATTTTGGCAGATGAGCTGTCACAGAAAGTTGTAAGTAGAACCTAACTTCAGTTCACATTAAAGAAAAACTGTATTTTAAAGATATTGCCCTCCTGCAGGAAGATTCAGCTCCATCTGCAGTTTACCTGATATGAGTTACCTAGTATTAGTGTTGTGTTGTGTTCCCACAGCATTTAACTATGGTTGACAGTAGCATTTTTCTTTGATTATGTGCAGGCTAATCTGATGTCCCTGGAAAATGATTTGCATCGCCTCCAGGAGTTTAGCTCACATCAACGCAAACGAATCGCTGAAGTGCTAAATGGCCTCATGAAGGACCTTAGCGAGTTCAGCGTCATTGTGGGCAATGGTGAATTTAAGCTGGTGAGTAAAGTGCATCTAATAGGACAGCAGTAATGTGTATCTAGGCACTTCTGTGCACTTTAGCCTAAGGAACTAGAAAAGACAGCCCTCCAGTATGGCCACAGAGATTCACAAATTACGCTGCTCACTGCTGAGGGAGTTTTCCTTATTTGGGGCCAAATTATGTGACTGTGAATGACTTTCACCATCCAGAAGTCTGTCAGGAGTTGTAACTCTGCAACAGTTGTAGCACTGAAGGTTGTCAGTCTGTGTTATTGGCTAAACCCTCCATATGTTGACGTTTTTGCCCTTATCCCTTGCAGTTTAATTTAGCCAAAAGAGACCCTCTGACTGGGTGATTATTTTAATATAATACACAAGAGCCATGAATACCCTGTAAATTATATCCTAATAAACGGTGAGTTCTGATGTCATCGTTTATAAACGGTGAGTTCTGATGTCATTTCTGTCACATGACTCACTGAAACTTGTGTATTATAATAAATAAAGTACCCCCAGTTGTAAAATATAAGGATATTATAAGTAATCTCGCAGTTCCATGAACTGTATAAAAACACTTGGCCTTCGGCCTCGTGTTTTTATATGGTCATGAAACTCCTCTGTAATTTATAATATCCTTATAATTTACAAGAGGGGGTACTTTATTCACTATATAAACGCAACAATAAAGATGTTTATCAAATAGTTTGTAATACTGGTTGTCCTTGCAGCCGGTGGAGATCAGCGGTGCAATTGAAGAGGAGTTTACAGTAGCCCGCTTGTACATCAGCAAGATCAAATCGGAGGTGAAAACTGTGGTTAAACGGTGCCGACAGTTAGAGAACCTTCAGGTGGAATGTCATCGCAAGATGGAAGTTACAGGAAGGGAGCTTTCCTCTTGCCAGCTGCTCATATCTCAGGTATGTCCCTTTATGATGCTGTGGGGACAGAACAAAATAATTTTACTTAAAAAAAATATATACATAAATGTCGGATTAGCAGCTTTACAGGGGCATCCATTAAATATCTACATACAGCCATTATGGGAGTAAATAAGAGGAACCCTGTGGCTCAGCACAAAGGGATGATATGTGGATAGAAGGGATGCGCTGAATCCACTATTTGGGATTTGGTGAATCCCAGAATCCTTGGTGAAAGATTCGGCTGAATACCGAACCGAATCCTTATATGCATATGCAAAATAGGGGCAGGAAAGGAAAAAGTGGAAAAAATTCTTCTTTTGTGATGAAAAGTCATGTGTTTTCCCTATCCTCCCCTAATTTGCATATGCAAATTAGGATTCGGTTCAGCCAGGCACAAGGATTTGGGCCGAATCCTGCTGAAAAAGGTAGAAACCTAGCCGAATCCCGAGCCGAATCCCAACCGAATCCTGGATTCGATGCATCCCTAGTGGAAAGATGCATTTATGACAAATACCTTAAACTTAACAATTAGCATTTAGCAATTAGATTTGACAATAAGGGGCCGATTCACGAAGGGTCGAATATCGAGGGTTAATTAACCCTCGATATTCGACTGGGAATTAAAATCGTACGACTTCGAATATCGAAGTCGAACGATTTTGCGCAAATCCTGCGATCGATCGATCGAAGGATTTTTCGTTCGATCGAACGATTAAATCCTTCGAATCGTTCGATTCGAAGGATTTTAATCCAACGATCGAACGAAAATCCTTCGATCAAAAAATCACAGGCAAGCCTATGGGGACCTTCCCCATAGGCTAACATTGACTTCGGTAGCTTTTAGCTTTTACTTCTAATCGTTCGAATCGTTCGAATTCGATCGAATTCGATCGAATTCAACCAATTCGATGGTCGAAGTACCCAAAAAATACTTCGAAATTCGAATTTTTTTTTATTCTAATCCTTCACCCGAAATTCGTGAATCGGCCCCTAAGAGTTCAAATCATTGACTTGTCTCTACAGGAAAGTATAGTCTGAAAGTTCACTTCAATATTAACTGAGTTATCTCATCTGCCACATTAAACTGATACTGATGTCACGTTGTTTAATATGTAAACTATAAAAATCTAAAACAAAATATGTAAAATAAAAAAATAAAACTTATAAAAAGTGATACCGATGGCAGACAATATCCTCTTTATAGACAGTCCATTTCATTTGAACCTAGTGATGGGCGAATTTATTCGCCAGGCGCGAATTCGCTGGCGTAAAAAAAATGTCCCCGGCGTCAAAACCGGGTGCCGGCATAAAAAAAAAACGGACGCCAGCGTCAAAAACAGACGACGGCGTAAAAAACTAGATGTTGTTTCGCGAATTTTCCGCCACTGCGAAATTCGCAAAGTTGTAGGCGAAACGTTGCAAATTCGCTCATCTCTAAACCTGGACATAAGCCTCACTGTGTTTCTTTCTCTTCCACTAAAGTTACTTTTAGGAGCTACACTGTTAGAAGGGATCACAGATCTTGTCTTTGGACTAAGACAGTTGTACTGCAATAATGTTACCGTATGTAACATATCAGAGTAAATGATGAAAGCTGCTTATTTTGGATAAGGGCAGGTGGTAGTAGAAGGGCACAGGTGGATTCTGTGGTTCTGACCCAGTTGGAATTCCAAAGGTTTCTAGAATTGTAACCTGTTTCAATTCATTTTAACAGCATGAAGCAAAGATCAGGTCCCTGACAGAGTACATGCACAGCGTTGAGTTGAAGAAGCGGCAGCTGGAGGAGTCCTATGATTCTCTGAATGAGGAGTTAGCTAAGATGCAAGTGCAAGGTAAAGGACAAGATAATCCCTCCCAGTAACAGGCTCAGAACCTTTTCACGTCAGCAATGTGATAAAATTATCTTGTTAGAAAATCGAAACGAGCTTTGATTTTCATACAAATGAATGGCAATTGTGGGGTTAAATATGTAACTTGTAAAAGGTATGGAACCATACTGAACTCTGACCATTATAGACTGAATTGCTAGCAAGAAAATTTTATAAACATGAGATTATAGGGCCCTCACTTAGCTTGTTACCTCGTGGAGTGCAACAAATGGTGCTATATATGTTGAAAAAATGCCATACAGAAAAAATTTCCATAATGCTATGTCAGTTTTTTTGCAGCTGCCATGCCTAAAACATAGTGGCACTATTGTGTAGTGTGTGTAATGTTATAGGCAATAGGGAAACACCTACTCTAGACTACTCATTAAAAGCAGGGAAAGGCAAAATTATATACTTGGCCCATTGCATTTCTAACCCACCATAATGCCACTACCATCCTGTCTTGCATTGACATATCTGCCATCCACCTGCTACTGTCTAAACTGTTGGATGAATTATTGAAATGCCTTGTGTGAGCCTTTGACCTCAAACTCACTAATGCGCAAGCCAGATATTCTGAAGAGCAAACAGCCATTCTCCCCAAATCTCACCCTCACTGGCCTTTAGACTGTGTTCCAAACTCCCCCTAGTGGATTCAGACCCACAGTTTGGGAACCGATTATCCAGGACCTGTTGCAAAATTCATGGGGATCATTTTAGTCCAGAGCAATGTATTGTAGGAAAATGGCATGGCAAACTGCTCTGAATACCTAACTTTGCTGTTGGTGAATGAACAACATTTTTCTTAAAGTTGAAATAAAACGTAACTAAAGAAGTAGGGCAAAAAAAAATAATAAAAAAATATTGTACATCATGTTTTGGGTTTGTGTACAAACTCAAGGCAACCACAGTCCTTTAAGTAGGAAAGATCAGTGTTTTAAAAGAGGCCCCAGTAGCTCCCCATCTTCATTTCTGTTGATTCACTGCACATGTTCTGTGCTACTGTCAATTACCTGAGCTTAGGGACTGACACACAAGATGCTGAATTTATATATATTTTTAAATGTCACAATATAAGGCTGATTAGTAAATCATTCAGATTATTGGCTCAGAAACGAACACAATTAGCATCAGAATTCAATGACCAGCTCTGTAGCATCAGCTTATACTGCAGACAAACCTCATTTTCTGCTTGATGATTTGAAACAACCCCTAAGCTTAGCTTCTCAACAGCTGCTCAGAGCCCACTGAGCATGTGAGTGTCACAGACACTCCTAACAAAATCCAAGATGGGGAAACTCCTGTGACAAGGCCTGGATCATTACTACTATAGAGATGCTGAATCTTTAGGCTGGATCAATACGTTCATTATATAAAATATAGCATTTCTAGCCATATTCAGTTTTAGGGTTTAGTTCTCCTTGAAAGAGGAATCTTGACCATGTCCAGTAAGCCATGAACTCACTCTGCAACCTACTGATTAACTCAAATTGAATTCTTCCAACCATGACCTTTGTATGTGTCATATACAGTAGAACCCCCATTTTACATTCCCTGATTTTAAGTTTCCCCTCATTTTACATTGTTGTTTTCTGGTCCCACCTTTATATTATGCATAACACATTTCCCTGATTTTACATGTTCCTGGATTTTACACCATTTTTTTCTGGTCCCCTGAAAAACTTAAAATGGGGGTTCTACTGTGCCCAGTCTGATCCAGAAAATGATTTAGATTATTTTTTTTAAAAATTAGTTTCTACTTAACGAAGAAAAAAAACACCAAGACACTTTTAACTTCGCAAAGTCCTTTATTAAGAAATAACTTACCGATTCTCTGCTTGCGCTCCTCTTCAGAAGGTCCATTGTGCAGCGCTCGATTTCTCCTCCCTCCCTTCTTAGGTAGAAACAAATTTTTTTTTAAAAATGTTTTTTATGTTACTGGTCCTCTAACTACAAAAGAAAGTTCAAGTCACATTTTGCCTATTCTTTTTTAGAGAACATTTCAATTGAACTGTACCTTGGAGGGTAACTTTTACATATCCAGTTGTCCATTTTGACTGTGGCCTGATTGTAGCATTAGGCTCTGAATCTCCCAAATTTGTCTATTTTTCCGCACACGAAATCCACAAAAGCTGATGGAATTGTTTGATGTCCGTTCAGCCTGTCAGATTAGATGACAGCGCATAGGGAATCCATATTTATTTGCATTTTCTCTTTTCACGTGCCAGAAAATGTGACTGAAGTGGCAATAAAGGATAAGGAGCAAGATGTGATGGAAGCACATGAAGTCAAGGTCAGAATCCTTTTTGTGGTTTTTTTTATAGTGCAGGACATGGCAGCTTATCATTTATTTATAAGTCTTGGTATAGTAAATCAGTAATGTGGGAAATGAATCAAAGTCCAGCTGCAAATGAAATTCATGTGGGTTTTGTGTGACCTTGGGGCCTGCAAGTCATGAACAGAGCTGCCCAATTCTGGGGAAGGTAATAAAGGAGAAGTATCTCAGACACTGCTCTTGCTCCTGGATTTCTGGGTCAATATAATATGTAGATCCTTTGAATAGAACCCTCTGGAAATATGTTTGTTTTTGTTATTTTTGCAGGTAGTTCTGTGGTTTAAATAAATAATGTACAAGTAATGAAATCTTAGCTATCTTTTTCTTGTTAATAAAATATGTATGCCAGCTGGCTGGTGATATGTGTATTTGCAGCAGAAATCTATTTGCAGTAAGATAGTTGTATCTGATGCTACCGAACAACAGAGCACTGTTCTGAAACTAAGTAAACAGCTGAGTGTGTTTTTTGCTACCTGTATTGCTTAGACCCAACCTTTAATACCTGTGAGCCACATTTAAATGTAAAAAGTTTTGGGCAGCAACACAAGCATGAAAAAAGTTCCTGGGGTACCAAATAAGGCCTTTTGATTGGCTATTTTATAGCCCCTATGTGGACTGGAAAGTACACAAGGCTCTGTTTGCAGTCAGTCCCCTGACTTACACTAAGAATGGTGTCTGTAATATTACATGTATTTAAATGGAGAACTAATACAGAGCCTCTCAGGGTCAGACTGAGTCGGTGGGACAACACCCGTCTGATTTTGCTCCGTCTGGCCAAGCACGGCCGTAACTACAGGACAGGTACACGAGGGGGAACGGAGGCGGAGTTTAGATTGACGCTGGAGCCTCGTTTGGTTTCATGCACTTATAGTTTTCTGGCAGTTACTTCATAGAACTGCATGTCGAGCTGACACTTAGTCATGTCCATTTGCCTTAGAAGGTCCTGGAGATGCAGATGGAGAGCCACCGAGAGGCCCATCATAAACAGCTGGCTCGTCTCAGGGATGAAATTAATGAGAAACAGAAGATCATTGATGAGCTGAAAGAGTAAGAAGGAAATTTACCCAAACTCTCCTTCCTAATGATGTATAGAGATTTTATCCAACTGTAAATGCAGGCACTCATTTATTGAATAAGAGCATAACTGGTCTAATTTTTAAAGTCAAAGTATCATGTCCTAAACAATTTGTTTCTTGGGAGAATGTCACATCAGCCCTTTTATCTCCCTGTGCTGACAAAAAAACTTAATGCGCTTATTACAGATGGGGATAGTGTTGCTTAGTCCATATGTGAACAATTATCGCCATTGATGAAAAGTTTCACAAAACGCCACCAAAGATTTTGCACAAGACATGAGAAGTTGTCCTCCCCCTCTCACATAAAGCAGTGGGATTTAAACTATAGGAATTTGCGGACCCAGATATTGGGCCAGATTCAAGCCAGTGAGAAAAAAGTTTATCATGTGAAAAGTCAGGGACGAGATTCAATTTGAAATGCATATCTAGTATAGGTCAATCTAAAAACAACTGGACTTGCTGAGTAATCAATGAAGACGTTTCACTACTCATCCGAGCAGCTTCTTCAGTTCAACTGACTGGTGTGGGAAGTTCTCGGCATATAAACTCTTCCACTAATCCATTTACAATGGCACATTGTAACTCTTCAAAGAGGTGACATCTGAAGAAACTCACAGAGGTGTTGATTCTGTGTAGTTGTGATAGGATTATCCAATGTGTCATGCAACTCCTAGATACAGGTGTTACTTGTGAGAGTTGCATGAATGGATGTGTGAAGTGTTTTGAATCCGCCGGGGTACAGATGTTAGAACAGCATTGTATGTAGCAGACAGGTGGTGCAACTCTCACAAGTAACACCTGTATCTAGGAGTTGCATGACACATTGGATAATCCTATCACAACTACACAGAATCAACACCTCTGTGAATTTCTTCAGATGTCACCTCTTTGAAGAGTTACAATGTGCCATTGTAAATGGATTAGTGGAAGAGTTTATATGCCGAGAACTTCCCACACCAGTCAGTTGAACTGAAGAAGCTGCTCGGATGAGTAGTGAAACGTCTTCATTGATTACTCAGCAAGTCCAGTTGTTTTTAGATTGACCTATACTAGATATACTATGACCTGGATGAATGAAAATCTTCATAGTCAATTTGAAATGCAATTAAATTCAGAAAAGCAGCCTGTTATCTCATGTGAAAACTCCATTAAGTCTATGAAAAAAAACTGGAACTGATTATGGAGAAAAGTTTTTTTTATCCTTGAATTGAATCTCGTCCATGAGTTTTCACGTGAGAAACGATAAGATAACTTTTTCTCAATTTATTAATTCTGGCCCATTATCTGTGGGTGGTTGGATTTCTTAGTTGTGCCTGTGTTTGTACGGCAGTCATATATAAACTTTAGATGGTACTTTTTGGTTAAACAGCAACATAATGTTACCATTATCAGAGGTAATGTCAAAAATCAAATGTTTTTAAGGAATTGGCAATTGGAGCCTTTTTTGTAGTATAATGGATAGGCGGTCCTAACAATTTAGGGCATGTGAAAAATGCACGTGATGTTGCCTTCTCATTGGCTAAAATTAAAGCCAGGAACCAAGTCATCTAAAGCAGAAATTCCATCAAGTGCACCCCATGCTGCTCCTTATACCTATTACAACTGCAAAATTATGACACATAATTGTTATACAATTCAGACTTCAAACATGGTTTGTGTAAACAGAGATTATGAGCTGTGTACAAGAAACCCTGACTTCCCTATTTGTTGTATCTGCCACTTTTACAGAATTTACAGAATAGGAGTCTGTTATGCAGGGGGTTTATTGGTACATTAAAGAATCTTCACCCCCTCATTCTATAACAAGAATCTGGAGAATGAAAGTGCATTTGGTTTCTGTGTTTGCCATCCTTAGGATTCATGTTAATTAACAGAAAAAATATGTTCCCACAAATCTTATTCATCAAACTCATGTTGAACAAGGGGGATTTACTCCCCAGTAATAAATTAGATGGCAGTTACTGTGCCAACACTAACCTGCACACAAACTTTCATAGGCACCAAAGTATAGAATGTGAACTGCAGAGACCAATTCCAGTGACTTTTACTTCTAGCCCTATTGAAATAATCATTCACTTCATTTGCTTGAGGCCTTGTAATGTGTGTCGCCTACAAAGCAATGTGCATTGGGAACAGTAACAAAGTGGGTACTGCAGAAAGTCTTGGTACAAAACTGAAACTTCTATATTCATTGCTTTTTTACTACTCAGTCTGAATCAGAAGCTGCAGCTGGAGCTGGAAAAACTTAGGGCTGATTATGAGAAGCTGAAGAGTGAAGAACATGAGAAGAGCAATAAGCTGCAGGAGCTGACGTGAGTCTCCTTTAATCCACTTCTTTATTTGGGCTATTTGTGCTCCCAGAAAGGGGGCAAGGCAGGGTCAAAGGACCAACATTTTCTGGTGTCAAGAGCTGGAAACATTAACAGAAGAATAGTGTATACTATTCAGTAAGTAGATCAGTAAGTCTATTGGAATGCAGAATGGAAGTGGAGTAACAATGGTACGACTGATAACAACAGAATTGACAGGGTCATTATATTGTGGGCACAGGACCCCTTCTGTTGTATTGCCTGTAGAACCCTGTTCCTGGGTTAGTGACACATGAGGTCTCATTCATTCCGAGTTTGGAAGCACATTTTGTTTTTCTCTTGAAAGAGAGATCAGCAGCCATCCAATTACCTGTGCCTATCAGCAACATATTCCACTTAATTTGAGAGAAGCCAGGGTTGACAGGACTATGAACCCTTAGGGATTTTGAGAAGCCCCAAGTGTCACTTACATTATCATTACAGTTGCCAAGTTTTGTTCAATAATAACTGTTATAATCAACCAGCAAATCTTACCAGTTATGGCAAGCACTACACATAGTAGGGATTAGTATGTTTGTGTGGCATAAGTGATGTTTTTGGCCATTCTGAGAGCCTTGGACGGCAAAAAATTGCCCTTATAGACTTGGATGTGAAGCACCTGCAAGTTCTTGTGCAAGAAAATGTCAGGAGACAGTTGCAAATTTTGACTGGCTTTCGTTTTCACAAGTGTTTTCAGGTGATTCACAGTCTTGCTTTTTTGGGCTACTTAAAAATGTGCAACTCAGAGCACCAGAACTTACTTCATGTGCCATTGCTCCTTATATAACTGGATAATCTATTTCTTTAAAGTAGCCATGTATCTTTCTTCCCCCTCCTCCCCCCCCAAGATGCAGAGGTGTACAACATTTGTTTTCCTATGTTTATTCAAAGTATAAATTAACAAACTCTGACACTGCCCCCAATGGGGATCCAAAGCAGGGGAGGGGCAACACGAAGGGCAGTTAAAATAATATAATATGTCCCATATCAACAAATGTTTAGTACTGAAATTTAAAGACCTTAGCCACATTTAGCTCTAAGAACATCAAACATGGAAATGCCTCCCCAGTCTCCTTTGTTCATATCTCACATTATAGATAGTTACTGAATCCAACTTTGAAGTATTGACTTTCTTCTGTAGATTTCTGTATGAGAAACATGAACAATCCAAGCAGGATCTTAAAGGGTTGGAGGAGACAGTCGTAAGTATTACCATACCTTGAAATTTTTATTCTTTTATGATAAGAAAATAGTTAGGTGTCCCACAAATTCACAGTTTAACTAAGAAGCTAATTCCATAAGCAACAGCCCGGTTTTACTTAAAAAATTTGTTATACAAGATGCAGATTGTCTAGGGGCATCACCAGAGATATGTCCCATGGCAGAGGGAGAGACAAAAATGTGGATTGTAAAGGCGGTAGTGCATGATGGCTGGGTGATAAGCCTTAGGTGAACTTGGCCTGGCACCGTATATTATATACACATTGTTTGCTAATGTTCACAGCGGTCTTTGCAAATATTACATTCCCCCATTAAGGTAAAACTTATGGGAAATATTTGTTATCCAGAAACATCCCAGGTCCCAAGCATTCTGGATAACAGGTTCCATACCTGTATTCTGTTTCCTGAGTTCATTCTGTTTCATACTATTGGTCAAAATGAAGCGAAAACAGCAGTCATGTCTGTCATCCCTTGTTTGTTCTGCTTAATTCTAGGCCCGCGAACTCCAGACCCTCCACAACCTTCGGAAGCTTTTTGTTCAAGACGTCACATCTCGAGTCAAGAAAGTAAGCTGTGTGATGTTCTCTAGTGGTTCCTTACCGATATAACGTACAGTATACTAAATATAATGCCCAGGCACTTGTCACTGCGGTTGTAATTAGAATTAGGGATGTAGCGAACGTCGGAAAAAAAGTTTGCGAACATATTCGCGAACTTGCGCAAAAATGCGAGCGGTTCGCGAACGGTTCGCGAACCCCATAGACTTCAATGGGAAGGCGAACTTTAACATCTAAAAAAGACATTTCTGGCCAGAAAAATGATTTTAAAGTTGTTTAAAGGGTGCAACGACCTGGACAGTGGCATGCCAGAGGGGGATCAAGGGCAAAAATGTATCTGAAAAATCTGCCTGTGTGTGCTTGGAAGAGATAGTGTAGGGGGAGAACTGTTAGTGATTTCAGGGACAGATGATAGTAAGTTTGCTGGCTAGTAATCTGCTTGATACTGCTCTGTATTGGAGGGACAGAAGTCTGCAGGGATTTGAGGGACATTTTAGCTTAGGTAGCTTTGCTGGCTAGTAATCTACTGTTCTCTTTAAACAACTGCCATACGTTGACCTTGTAGGCATTGTTTGCCCAGTTTTTTTGGACGCAGCCACTGAAGCACAGTTGCCAGAAAAAATATGCCATATAAATGCTGAAAATAGTCATTTTTCGCCATACGTTGACCTTGTAGACATTGTTTGCCCAGTTTTTTTGGTTGCAGCCACTGAAGCACAGTTGCCAGAAAAAATATGCCATATAAATGCTGAAAATAGTCATTTTTTGCCATACGTTGACCTTGTAGGCATTGTTTGCCCAGTTTTTTTGGTCGCAGCCACTGAAGCACAGTTGCCAGAAAAAATATGCCATATAAATGCTGAAAATAGTCATTTTTTGCCATATACGTTGAGTCAACGTATGGCAAAAAATGACTATTTTCAGCATTTATATGGCATATTTTTTCTGGCCTCTGTGCTTCAGTGGCTGCGGCCAAAAAAACTGGGCAAACAATGCCTACAAGGTCAACAACGTTGACCTTGTAGGCATTGTTTGCCCAGTTTTTTTGGCCGCAGCCACTGAAGCACAGAGGCCAGAAAAAATATGCCATATAAATGCTGAAAATAGTCATTTTTTTGGTCGCAGCCACTGAAGCACAGTTGCCAGAAAAATTATGCCATATAAATGCTGAAAATATAAATTTTTTTGGTTGCAGCCACTGAAGCACAGAGGCCAGAAAAATTATGCCATATAAATGCAGAAAATATGCATTTTTTTGGTCGCAGCCACTGAAGCACAGTTGACAGAAAAATTATGCCATATAAATGCTGAAAATATAAATTTTTTTGGTTGCAGCCACTGAAGCACAGAGGCCAGAAAAATTATGCCATATAAATGCAGAAAATATGCATTTTTTTGGTTGCAGCCACTGAAGCACAGAGGCCAGAAAAATTATGCCATATAAATGCAGAAAATATGCATTTTTTTGGTTGCAGCCACTGAAGCACAGAGGCCAGAAAAATTATGCCATATAAATGCAGAAAATATGCATTTTTTTGGACGCAGCCACTGAAGCACAGTTGCCAGAAAAAATATGCCATATAAATGCTGAAAATAGTCATTTTTCGCCATACGTTGACCTTGTAGACATTGTTTGCCCAGTTTTTTTGGTTGCAGCCACTGAAGCACAGAGGCCAGAAAAAATTAAACCAGTAGGGTTTGCACCCTAGTTTGTAACGGTGGCGGAGGGAGGAGGACGCTAAAGGACAGCTGTGTGTGGAGTCATGAGGCTTGAAGAGAAGGACAGCTGCATAGAAGTCAGAACAAGTCTTCCGGCGTGCAGTAACCCTCCGAGATCCACCCCTCATTCATTTTAATAAAGGTCAGGTAATCGACACTTTTGTGACCTAGGCGAGTTCTCTTCTCAGTTACAATCCCTCCTGCTGCACTGAAGGTCCTTTCTGAGAGCACACTTGAGGCTGGGCAAGACAAGAGGTTCATGGCAAATTGTGACAGCTCTGGCCACAGATCAAGCCTGCGCACCCAGTAGTCCAGGGGTTCATCGCTCCTCAGAGTGTCGATATCTGCAGTTAATGCCAGGTAGTCCGCTACCTGCCGGTCGAGGCGTTCTTTGAGGGTGGATCCAGAAGGGTTGTGGCGCTGCCTTGGACAGAAAAACATTTGCATGTCTGACGTTACAGACTGGCCAAAGGGCTTTGTCCTTGCAGGTGTGCTCGTGGCAGGATTACTGGCACCTCTGCCCCTGGAATGTTGATGAGTTCCTGAAGTGACATCACCCTTAAAAGCATTGTACAACATGTTTTGCAGGCTGGTTTGTAAATGCCGCATCTTTTCGGACTTGTGGTATGTTGGTAACATTTCTGACACTTTATGCTTGTACCGAGGGTCTAGTAGCGTTGCGACCCAGTACAGGTCCTTCTCCTTAAGCCTCTTGATACGGGGGTCCTTCAACAGGCATGACAGCATGAAAGACCCCATTCTCACAAGGTTGGATGCAGAGCTTTCCATCTCCGCTTCCTCATTATCAAGGACTGCATCATCCACGGTCTCCTCCCCCCAGCCACGTACAAGACCAGGGGTCCCCAAAAGGTCACCACTAGCCCCCTGGGAAGCCTGCTCCTGTTGGTGCTCCTCCTCCTCCTCCACAAAGCCACCTTCCTCCTCTGACTCCACTTCTGGCACCTCTCCCTGCGTTGCAGCAGGTGCCTGGGTTCGTTCTGGTGATTCCGACCAGAAATCGTGCGCTTCCAGCTCCTCGTCACGCTGGTCTACAGCCTCATCTGTCACTCGTCGCACGGCACGCTCCAGGAAGAAAGCGAAGGGTATTAGGTCGCTGATGGTGCCTTCGGTGCGACTGACCATATTTGTCACCTCTTCAAAAGGTCGCATGAGCCTACAGGCATCGCGCATAAGCACCCAGTAACGGGGGAAAAAAATCCCCAGCTCTGCAGATCCAGTCCTACCACCCAGTTCAAAAAGGTACTCGTTGACGACCCTTTGTTGTTGCAGCAGACGTTCCAACATAAGGAGCGTTGAATTCCAGCGAGTCTGGCTGTCAGAAATCAAACGCCTGACTGGCATGTTGTAGCGCTGCTGAATGTCAGCAAGGCGTGCCATGGCTGTGTAGGAACGTCTGAAATGGGCCGACACCTTTCTGGACTGGGTGAGAACGTCCTGGAATCCTGGGTACTTGGAGACAAAACGTTGGACTATTAAATTTAACACATGTGCCATGCAGGGCACATGTGTTAAATTGCCCAGTCTCAACGCTGCCAACAGATTGCTTCCATTGTCACACACCACTTTTCCGATCTGCAGTTGGTGTGGGGTCAGCCACCGATCGGCCTGTGACTGCAGAGATGACAGGAGTACAGATCCGGTATGGTTTTTGCTTTCCAGGCACGTCATCCCCAAGACAGCGTGACAACGGCGTACCTGGCACGTCGAATAGCCTAGGGGGAGCTGGGGGTGCACAGGTGTGGAGGAGGAGAAGGAGGACCCAGCAGCAGAGTAAGAAGAAGAAGAGGAAGAAGACGAGGTAGAGAGCGATGGAGGAGTAGAGGTGGTGGCAGAACCGCGTGCAATCCGTGGCGGTGACACCAACTCCACTGTTGTTGTTGTTGAGCTACCCATTCCCTGCTTCCCAGCCATTACCAAGTTCACCCAGTGGGCAGTGTAGGTGACATACCTGCCCTGACCATGCTTGGAGGACCATGCGTCAGTAGTCATATGGACCTTTGGCCCAACACTAAGTGACAGAGATGCGGTAACTTGGCTCTGCACATGTTGGTACAGGTGTGGTATTCCCTTTTTAGAAAAAAAATTGCGTCTGGGTACCTTCCACTGCGGTGTCCCAATTGCTACAAATTTGCGGAAGGCCTCAGAGTCCACCAGCTGGTATGGTAAAAGCTGGCGGGCTAAGAGTGCAGACAAGCCAGCTGTCAGACGCCGGGCAAGGGGGTGACAGTCAGACATTGGCTTCTTACGCTCAAACATGGCCTTCACAGAAACTTGGCTGGTGGCAGATGACTGGGAATGGGAACAGGTGGTCAAGGTGGAAGGCGGAGTGGAGGGTGGTTCAGACGGGTCAAGGAGAGCAGAGGTAGAGCAGTAAGATGCTGGACCAGAAGGAGTGTGGCTTTTAGTTTGCCTGTTGCCTTTGAGGTGTTGCTCCCAAAGTGCTTTGTGCTTGCCGCTCATGTGCCTTCGCATAGAAGTTGTACCTATGTGGCTGTTGGGCTTACCAAGGCTCAGTTTCTGACTGCACTCATTGCAAATTACAATGCTTTTGTCAGAGGCACACACATTAAAAAAATCCCACACTGCTGACTTTTTGGAAGTGTGCGATCTGGCGGTAACAGTAGAAGTTGGCAGCATTGGCGGCAATGGCGGGTGCGTTGGCCGGCTGAACACAGGTGCCGATACATGTTGTTGCCCTACTGATCCCTGCGGGCTGTCCTCCCTGCTTCTTCTAAGTCTTATTCTCCTACTGCCTCTCTGACTCTCCGTCTCTCCATCTGAACTACCCTCCTCTTGCTCTCTTCTACTAGGCACCCACAAAACATCAATCTCCTCATCATCATTCTCCTCAGATGCATCAATTTCTTCTGACACATCACAGAAGGAAGCAGCAGCGGGGACCTCCTCCTCATCACTCATCATTATGTCCATCTCTGTCGTGTTCTCTGCCAGAATTAAATCTGGTGTAACGTCCTCATCTCCTTCATCTTCTTCTGGCAATAATAGTTGCGCATTATTCAGTTCAAGAAACTCATGGGAAAATAACTCCTCTGACTCCAGTGAAGAAGGGGCACCGATGGTGGAGGAAGTGTTACGTGGGGTGGCCATAGCAGTGGAGGATGAGGAGGATGTTGTGGTAAAGTTAGAAACTGTAGAGGATGGGGTGTGCTGTGTAAGCCAGTCAACTACCTCTTCAGCATTTTGGGAGTTCAGGGTCATTGGCTTTTTAAAACTGGGCAATTTGCTAGGGCCACAGGATTGCATAGCAGCACGGCCCCTAGCACGGCCTCTGCGTGGCGGCCTGCCTTTGCCTGGCATTATTTTTAAAAAAACAACAACAACAAAAACTCAGTTGGTTTTTCTGGAAACGATAATACACACAGCTAGATGGCAGTTTGAAGAAAACAGTGTGCAAATAATGCCTACAAGATCAACGTATACACTACTACAGCGGTGGATACGGATTACGTAAAATATATGAATGCTGCTTGAAAAAAAGTAACTCAAGTGGTTTTTCTAGAGACGATAATATTATCAATATTTAGACAAAATGTGAACAAGCTCACACAGCTAGATGGCGGTTTGAAGAAAACACTGTGCAAATAATGCCTACAAGGTCAACGTATACACAGCGGTGGATACGGATTACGTAAAATATATGAATGCTGCTTGAAAAAAAGTAACTCAAGTGGTTTTTCTAGAGACGATAATATTATCAATATTTAGACAAAATGTGAACAAGCTCACACAGCTAGATGGCGGTTTGAAGAAAACACTGTGCAAATAATGCCTACAAGGTCAACGTATACACAGCAGTGGATACGGATTACGTAAAATATATGAATGCTGCTTGAAAAAAAGTAACTCAAGTGGTTTTTCTAGAGACGATAATATTATCAATATTTAGACAAAATGTGAACAAGCTCACACAGCTAGATGGCGGTTTGAAGAAAACACTGTGCAAATAATGCCTACAAGGTCAACGTATACACAGCGGTGGATACGGATTACGTAAAATATATGAATGCTGCTTGAAAAAAAGTAACTCAAGTGGTTTTTCTAGAGACGATAATATTATCAATATTTAGACAAAATGTGAACAAGCTCACACAGCTAGATGGCGGTTTGAAGAAAACACTGTGCAAATACTGCCCACAAGATCAACGTATACACTACTACAGCGGTGGATACGGATCTCGTAAAATTTATTATGGCTGCTTGAAAAAAGTCACTCCGGTGTTTTTTCTGGAGACGGTAATATTATGGATATTTAGACAGAATGTGAACAAGGTCACACAGCTAGATGGCAGTTGGTTGAATAACACACTGGGCAAAAAATGCCTACAGGGCAAATAATGCCTAAAAGGTCAACTTATACACTACTACAGCGATGGATACGGATTACGTAAAATATATTATGGCTGCTTGAAAAAAGTCACTCCGGTGTTTTTTCTGGAGACGGTAATATTATGGATATTTAGACAGAATGTGAACAAGGTCACACAGCTAGATGGCAGTTGGTTGAATAACACACTGGGCAAAAAATGCCTACAGGGCAAATAATGCCTAAAAGGTCAACTTATACACTACTACAGCGGTAGTAAAATAAAAAAAAGTAAAATAAAAAAAAAATGAATATTAAAAAAAAAAAAATTAAAGTTGGTGCTGCTGAACTACTAGGAGCAGCAGATTAGCACACCAGTCCCACTCCCCAACACTGCTAGACTAATAGCACTGGGCTCTTATAGTAGTAGTAGTAGTAGTAGTAGTAAAACAACAAAAAAATAAATAAAAGCAGTCCTTACAAGGACTACTGTTATTGCAGCAGTCAGCAGATGAGATCAGAAGCAGGACAGCTGCCCACTGCAGCTACATACAGAGCACTGCAGTAGAAGGTAGATTACTAGCCAGCAAAGCTACCTAAGCTTAAATGTCCCTCAAACCCCTGCAGACTTCTGTCCCTCCAATAACAGAGCAGTATCAAAACGATTACTAGCCTGCAAACTTTCAACTGTCCCTGAAATCACTAACAGGCAGCAGCTCTCTCCCTACACTATCTCTTCAGCACACACAGGCAGAGTGAAAAAACGCTGCAGGGCTTCGGTTTTTATAGGGAAGGGGAGTGGTCCAGGGGAGAGCTTCCTGATTGGCTGCCATGTACCTGCTGGTCTGGGGTGAGAGGGCAAAAAAAAAGCGCCAACAATGGCGAACCCAAAATGGCGAACGTCGCGCGACGTTCGCGAACTTCCGGCGAGCGCGAACACCCGATGTTCGCGCGAACAAGTTCGCCGGCGAACAGTTCGCGCCATCTCTAATTAGAATGCCAAATAGAATTATTCCTAGAACAATTTATTTTAATTCTATAGGACGCTAATTGTGCTGTGAGAATATATAGACAGTATCATTATCTGATGAACCTAATAGCAGACAGCGTTGCCTTGTGATTTTAAAGCCTGAACGAAACAACTTACTTATGAAAGGAAATATTTTTGGGTAGATGGTAAAAGCTGAGAACAAAACGGGCAACAATGGGGCAACATATTTATTTGCTCTATTGTAGGGATGGTTAATCTAGTGACAGTTCTACAACTTCTAACACCCTACAACAGCATTGAAGCTCCAGCCACTACTGTTCCACTACACACTCATAACACATAGCAAGGCTTGTACAGTTTTCAATAGAGTTATTAGACGACAACCCAGTATCTACCCCTTTCTTGTGATAGAGGATGTCAATGCTTCATTTTTTGTTGTGATTGTCTAGAGTGCTGAAATGGAACCCGAGGATAGTGGGGGGATACACTCACAGAAACAGAAGATTTCCTTTCTTGAGAACAACCTGGAACAGCTTACAAAGGTTCACAAACAGGTAGGTGTCCCATCCTGATTTCTTGGCTCCACACTGAATACAACCAATGAGGTTATGCTGCTTTTTTCATTATGATGATGATGATAGCGATAACGATGATGTCTTGAAAATTGGATTTTATCTGCTCTTGCCATGTTTTACTATCCGCTTGTTCTGTGTGGTTGAGATCTGCAGACAAAGCCAGTATGACTCTCAAGTGCTGTACAGAGTTTTCTTTTCGTGGAAATGGAGGTTCTTAGCCTTTACCTTTTGGAAATGGATCTGGTTTTGAAACAAAGTTTGATAGTTCTTGCTTTTATAGTTCATACATTAAACACTGTAGGTTGTGTCATGTAGACTTATACAATATAGGCTACATCTGCCTTGGGGGAAAAGAAATATATTTTTACCAAGCAGTTTATTTACATGTACAGGTAATTAGTAAACTACTGATTTAACACTAATGACTGGGTGTGTTTTTAGGCAGTCAGTATGTGCAGATAAATGGCTGCTCTGTCATGTATAATACTGTCAGTGTGTTGCTTTCAGCTACCATGCCAAGTCAATGCACGTGTCCTCTCAATTTACTCGCCTATAATGTGCTAAATTTAATACCCACCATCCATCGGCTGAGTCTGTTCTCTTACTAATGCGATCATTATTTCCTAAAAAGAAATAAACTTACTACTGTAGACACAGAGAGGTACTAATTTGAGAAGCTCAGATTCCTAGTCTAATTGGTTACAGACTATGAGGCAGATTTATAAAATAATGAACTGGGGGATCCTCAGGACTTGCCAGCAATCCCTCAAGCATTATTACTATTAGTGTTCCATAATCTGCTACCACTCTGATCTGTATTTTCTCGTCACTTCCTTCAGTTTCAGGAATTCAGGTTGTTGGCCCCATGAAATGGAACGATGGAATATTGGTGAATAATAACCAATCATATGATATGGTTTTAGACCCACAGACTGATCAGTCATGTACCTTGGTGGATTGGCCAGTGTATACCCACCCTTACTGTGAATGACCAAACAATCTTGTCTACCATTCCATCCATCCCATCTCCCTGATAATCTCTCCTGATAATCGCTTATTCAGTCTGAACATTGTAGTGCATACAATAAGATGATGTGTGTAATATCCCATCTCTTATTTAAACCTTCTGAAATCTGGGTAGATGCAAGTGCTTCCATATCAGAGACTAAACATCCTTATTCTCCATAGCGCTCATGTTCTTGTATCCTGTCTTTAAGACAGCATGCTTTATGTGTTACATATTGTTTCATGCGCTGCTGGCACATTTGTTCATAGACAACATGTAGGGACAGATTTATCAAAGGTCAAGGTGAATTTTTCGAATTAAAAAAATTAGAATTGTCAGCTATTTTTTGTGGACTTCGACTAGGGAATAGTCCAAATAAAATTAGAACATCGAAATGTACTGTCTGTTTAAAAATTCGACTTTGACCATTCACCTAAAACCTGCCGAATTGCTGTTTTAGCCTATGGGGGACCTCCTAGAACCTATTTGGAGTCAATCGATGTTTGATATTCATTCGATTCAAACAATTTGAATTCGGCCAAATATGGACCTAGTCAATTGAAAACTGACCTATTCCAAAAAAAAAATCTGACTTAATTTCAGTTGGTCTTTTTGAATTCGAATTTCGAAGTTTTTTGAAATTGAAATTTTGACCCTTGATAAATATGCCCCGTAATGTTACTTGTCTTAGGAGTTTCTAGACAGAAATACATCTCTAGTGCTCATTAATAGACAGTATTGTTCCATTGTAGGGATGGGCGAATTTGACCGGTTTTGCTTCGCCAAAAATTTTCTGCTGGCGAAATGTCGCCAACGGCCATTAAAGTCTATGAGCGTCAAAAAATTTTTGTTGCGTGGCAAAAGATTTTTGACGCACAATGCCATACAAGTCTATGGGCTTCATTTTTGCAGCGAAACAAGGCGAAAAAATTTGCCCATCCCTATTCCATTGCTGTCAGCAGAGAACGCTGGCACTTTCAAGTACAGGTACCTGTTATCCAGAATGCTCTGGACCTGTGGTTTCCAGATAATACATTTTCTGTACCTTAAAGGTGGCCATAGACGCACAGATAATATCATTGATAATAATTTCTTGGAAAGCTCTTTTCCTCCTATAGGGGTATATTTATCAAAGAGTGAAGTTAATAGTGAAGTTCCGCCACTAGAGTGAAATTCCGCCACTATCCATTCATTTCTATGGGATTTTTATAGGCGTATTTATCTGATAAATACGATTTATTGATAAATACGCCTTTCAAAATCCCATAGAAATTAATTGAGAGCTGCGGAATTTCACTCTAGTGGCGGAACTTCAGTCTTTGATAAATTTACCCCTTAGTCTATTAAAAAAATCTATGCCTCCAATAAGGAGTAATTATATCTTATAGTATGGATCAAGTACAATGTACTGTTTTATTATTACAGGGAATAAAAATACATTTTTAAATTATGGATTATTTGGATAAAATGGAGTCTATGGGAGATGACCTTTCTGTAATTCTGAGATTTCTGGATAACAGGTTTTCCGGATAACTGATTCCATACCTGTATATTGAAGCTTCCACACTTTTTATTCTTTTTTCCAAAAATACAAAAAAGTAATTAGTCATGGCTTATACTGTAGCTGTTGTGGCAATGGATTACAACACATCTTATTTCAGGGTATTTTTCCTTTGTCAATGCTTCGATGTAATGACCATTTCATATTTAAGGAGAGGGCATGAACCTTTTAACAAGTGCTGAGAATATATTTTTCTCTTGATTCTTATGGGTTTGAGATCCCACTGAATTAAATGTGGAACCGGGGTGTTTCCTTTATCTTGCATTATTCCATACAGTCTCTGGCTTTATTTTATTAAAGCAAAATTATATTCTACATTCATATTTATACATGTTTCACATTCAGTTTTTTTTTATTCCAGCTTTGCACATTCCTATTAATTGAAAGAAGCAATCTATATTCAATGATTCCCATTTGTATCCCACATTCCCTCCCTGCTGCCTTCCATTTAGCTGGATGACAGGGTATCAAAGGTACTGAATGATGCTAACGCAGAGATGTCTGCCTATCTCCAGTTCTGCTGATCATGTCTCACCAATCCCTTTAGCTCCATCACTCATCCAGCTCATCCTAATAAACATTCGACAATCACTTAGTAGCGTGAACTGAAGAAATAACTTGCATTAGCACTGTGCAAGAGATAAATGCAATTATTTCAAGGGCAGGGGAATTACAAACACAACAATGACTTGGTGATGCTCTGCAGCTGATCTGGAGTCAACAAAATGATTACACACAGGGATGAGCAAATTTGTCCGCTAAGTTTCACTGCAGAAATGACACCCATCAACTTCAATGGGAGAAAAAAACGACGTGCATTTCTGCGGATTTTCGGCGAAGCGAGTCAAATTCGCCCATCCCTGCTTACACATGCTACTGGATGCAGCATTACTCAGCATGCTTTTCAGATCATAGAACCAGAAAAAGAGTAAAAAGTATGGATTAGCCAATATTACGATCATCCTACAGTAACTTCTTCATTTTCTGCCATTTTAGCTAATCTTAAGCATTATGGGATCTCTCATTATTCCAGACCAAGCCAGAGGTTTGTAGACTTTATCCACAAGCCCCTTGTTGGGTCCACATTTATATAGCCCCCTCACAACTGGGGTCCATTATGCCAAAACCCATTATCCAGAAAGCTCTGAATTACAGAAAGATAAAGAAAATAATTCATATTTTAAAAAAATATTCCCTTTTTTCTCTGTAATAATAAAACAGTACCTTGTACTTGATCCCTGCTAAGATATAATTAATTCTTAATGGAGAAAATTAATTAATCCTTATTATGGAAATAAAGTTATAACCATATTAACCCCCACATTTTACTTTACTTTGTCTGAGGTTGTACCTACATAAAGTGCTTTTAAAGGAGAAGGAAAGCCCCAATCCAAAGGGGGTGCCAAATATTAGGCCCCTTTCCCCCCAACGATTATAATGAAAACTGCACTGGCCTGGGGGAACTTGCGAGCAATCGTCTTCCTCCCTTATTTTTTCTTCAAAATCCATTGGCCGATGCATGTGCAGTAGAGCAAGTAAAGCTTTTAATTTTACTGCACCAGAAGAAAGAAGGAGGGAAGGAAGAGGATTGCTTTTTCACAAGACTCTTGTACAGGGATACCTCTGTATTCTGACTACAGGTTTTTACGGATAAAGTGTCATCCCTTAATTTGGATCACCATACTTTATTAAACCCAATAATTTCCTCCAATAATGATAATCTTATGAGAATAATGATATCTTAACAGGGATACAAGTACAAGGTACTCTTTTATTATTACAGAGAAAAAAGGAATCATAATAAAAACTTAAACTATTTTCTTTAAATGGATTCTGTGGGAGATGACCTGCCTGTCATTCAGAGCTTTCTCAATAATGGGTTTCTGGATAATTGATCCCATACCTGTACAAGAATCTAAATCATCATTAGCAGCAGCAGCAGAGGCTTTTATAGTGCAAGGCAATGAGCCAGAAAACAAGATACTTACGAAAGTATAGTAAATATCCAGCTAATAGGTCATCGGAAATAGCTAACAACTTTTCAATCACCCAGAGAGCATTGTGGCTGATTATTAATGTCTAAACCCTAATTTTAGTTTGGATTCAAAGTGAAGACCTGTGCTTATAGTCCATTTCTAGTAAATCACTTTCTGGAATAAATTTCCTGCACCCAATCCAGGATTCGGTTTGTGATTCAGCCAGGATTCAGCCTTTTCCAGCAGGATTAGGGGGATTCAGATTCCTTCTGCCTGTCTGAACCAAATCTGAATCCTAATTTACATATGCAAATTAGGGGTGGTGCGGAAAATTCCCAGCCCTAATTTGCATATGCAATTAGGATTCAGATCCGGTACGGTATTCGGGCCGAATCTTTCGTGAAGGATTCAGGGGTTCGGCCGAATCCAAAATAGTGGATTCGGTGCATCCCTACTTTCTAGTAAATAACTATTCTGGGGCATGGGAGAACTCTGTATAGCAGACCCTATTGTCCCAAAACAGATCATACAGAGAAAGTGTTTCTCCTATGTGTGTATATAGGATATATGTGTAATTGAGGCAGCAAATGCTGTTTTTATGCAGTGTTTGGCTCTTAGTAATACAAATCATTTCATATCTTTGTCCATACTTCTTGTGCTTTTCCACTATGGATCTCCCACTACCGTTCTTCCTTTTGCATGACATCACTGGGCACGTTATCATTTAAATTCCATAACTGGTCAGTATTGGTACAATCTATAACAAGCAGCATGATTCTCTACCAATTCGGCACTGTTATTCGACTGTTCGTGTAAACTGCAAACTGCTTGAGGCATGATTGTCCATATATGGAAGTGTGTTTCACTTTACTGGATAACCTGATATGTTGGGTCACATCTTAGATTTGGGTCAGAGCTTATATTTGCACCGACCAATAACAAGACACATTTTTGGGCAGTCAGGGTCCCCTGTGACAATAAATAATAATACATTGT
The DNA here is from genome assembly GCA_038501925.1 of Xenopus petersii. Classification (NCBI taxonomy): domain Eukaryota; kingdom Metazoa; phylum Chordata; class Amphibia; order Anura; family Pipidae; genus Xenopus; species Xenopus petersii. The sequence goes on from CM076675.1 coordinate 135,864,689, forward strand.
TTGGAGAACCTTAGTCTTGAGAAGGATAATTTATTTGTATTTTTGCTCATAATGATCCCACCTTAGTTGCTGCTGCAGCTTTCTAGACACCCTTCTCTTACTTCTGTTCACCTGGTAAAGTATCTGCACCATGGGCAACATGTTGTCTTTGGAAGAAGCATTTTATATACACAGAACACGAATGGGTAAAAAAATGTGCTGAGCGTCAAAAATATGTGTCGCCCATAGACTTCAATGCATTTGCACCGTTTTACAAAAAGAGGTCAGATTCTCCCATCACTGCAGGTATGGGATCCGTTATCCAGAAACCCGTTATCCAGAAAATTCCGAATTACGGAAACGCTGTCTCCCATAGACTCCATTATAATCAAATAATCCAAAATTTAAAAAAAAAAATGATTTCCTTTTTCTCTTTAATAATAAAACAGTAGCTTGTACTTGAACCCAACTAAGATATAATGAATCCTTATTGGAAGTAAAACCAGCCTATTGGGTTTATTTAATGTTTACATGATTTTCTAGTAGTCTTAAGGTGTAAAGATCCAAATTACGGAAAGCCCCGTTATCCGGAAAGCCCCAGGTCCCGATGATTCCGGATAATAGGTCCAATACCTGTACTTATAATGGAAAGATAGTCTGAAAATGAGCATAAGGCCTTGTAGCCTGCCAAATTCCCATTGGATTCATTTGTTTCCATATTTTTAATTATCTTTTGGATAAACAGGTATGGGACCTGTTATACAGAATGCTTGGGACCTGGGGCTTCCTGGATAATAGATAATTTGGAGCTTTCTGGATAATGGATTTCTGGATAACGGATACCATACCTGTATATGATACGAAGCAACAGACAAATTACATATTCTTGTTCTCGATGGATTATTTGGTGGCATGTCATAGTGTCCCTTCTCAGTGCTCTTGCATTGTTAAAATACTCACTGACGACCAATTATTTTACATCAGATGAAAAATATTAGAGCCAGGCACTTGCAGATTAACTGATACAGAGCCCTTTTTCAAGTGTTATGGCTCTGGGGCTCTGCCAGAAACATGTCGCGTGAATAAATGTTTTGCAGTTAATTACGAGTGCCTGGCTCTATTATTTTTCATTTGATGTTTCATCCTTCCATGGACAAAAGCAGAGCAATAGGTATGTACGAGGCATACTTGGAACCAGTGTTTTATACAAGGTTAACTATTTTAAATTAGTTTGTGGAACTAAAAAATAATGCCAAGCAGTAATTTTGCAAGGTCAGAAAAGTAAAATAAAGTAATTTCCTTCAAAACAAATTTTGAAAGCAGCTCTTTCAGTTTGCTGTTTAGGTAGAATTATACCCTGCATTACCCTCTATAGAGTATAATAACTGTAAAGCCTGCGTGAAAGCATCCTCCAAAATCACAAATTCCTGCTAAACACTGAAAAAAATACATTAGAGTGCCAATATACATGCAATATTTTACTGTGCACCAGCAAAATAGATAATTATAGTATGTGTAAACCCTCCTTTCCCCCATATCGCATCAGCCCCCCAAAGTCTACTCAGGCCCGGATTTGTGGCGAGGCCACATAGGCCCGGGCCTAGGGCTGCACATTTTTAGGGGCGGCATGCCGCCCAGCCGCTCTGTGTGGAGCCTGTGCTCCCCAGTGCTCCGGGGCCAGCGTGTGGTAGTGTGGCCGGGCGCTAGGACCACACGGAGCGCACGGCCTAGGGGCGCCCGCCCAGCAAATCCGGCGCTGAGTCTACTGCATTTCCTACCAGTGCAGTGCAAAGGAACTGATGGAGATAAATAATCTCCTATAATAGAATAAGAATCAACTTCTATTTAGAAGAAAAATGAATGTGGACTTGACTTTAAAGTGGACCTGTCACCCAGACACAAAAATCTATATAATAAAATTCCTTTTCAAACTAAACATGAAATCCAATTTCTATTTTGTATTAAAGCATTCATAGCTGTTGTAAGCTCATTTAAAAATCTCAGCTGTCAATCAAATATTGTCTGCCACTCCTCTATGCCCTGGGTATAGAGGCGGGGCAGACAATTACTTTCACTTTCCATTCAGCACTTCCTAGATGTCACTGCTCTCCCCACATTCCTCCATTCTCTTTACGATTTAATTGTGTAACCAGGGCATCGGGATGGACATCGGGTCCCCTATTCTGGTGCACAAATACGATTCTGAGATGATGCAAGGCTTGTCTTAATAACAGTGTCCACAAAATGGCTGCTGCCTGCTTGCTATCATTTTGAAATCCCAGACTGAAGGAAGCAAGATTCAAATAATTTATATAGTGTAATTTAAGTTCATTTTGCTTGACTAATGTGATAAAATAGGATTTGAATAATTTTTTTGGGTGACGGGTCCCCTTTAATGGCACAAACTCTGTGTCTGTTATCACTGTGAATTGCACCATGCCTCATTTTAATTTGATCCTTGTTCCCTGAGGTGCAACTCTTTGTATTCTTAGAATAGAGTACAGAATTGTATCTACTCTGTATGCAGAGCTGTTTATGTTTGGCATTGTTGCATAGAGAAGTGGCAGGAGGTGGGTGATCCAAATGTACCACTTAGTGATGTGCCAATTTATTCAGCAGGCGCAAACTCGCAACGAATTTGCGCGAGTCGCTGCCGGCGAATAAATTTGCAAAACGGTCGCGAAAATTCGCCGGCGTAAAAAAAACGGACGCCGGCATCAAAAACGAGACGCAGTTCTGCGAATTCTCCCATCACTAGACTCCCACTGAACGCCCCTAGATTGCCTGACATTTAGAATGTCCAAACCGGGGGGGTACATGAGATCCAAGGTGATGGGGAGCCATAGCAGAAACCACTATATTCTTGATATTACTGATATTGATCGATCTATCTATATATATATATATATATATATATATATATATATATATATATACATATATACTCAATATACTCCCGATTTGGACAGCTCAGCCTGCAGTTCCCGATTTGTTACTGAAATGTCCCGACTTTCTCTTTGAACTCCTGCACTGAACAGCCATTAAATAATACAAAGTTTCTAATTTAATTAGCTTTTGAGAGAGAGCCCAGAATAGATACTTTGAAACATTTTATGATAAGAAAGTCTCTTGGGAGAGCTTAAGAGAGCTTAAAGGGCAATTCACTGTCATCAGCAAAACTGTAATTACACATAAAAACCATATAAATGTGTTCAAACTTTCATAACTTGGCAAATTTTGTAAAATGGGCAAATCTTTTGGTCCCTCTTTCTATTTCCAAAATGTTGGGAGGTATGTATATATATATATATATATATATATATATATATATATATATATATATATATATATATATTAGGGATGCACCGAATCCACTATTTTGGATTCGGCCGAACCCCCGAATCCTTCGTGAAAGATTCGGCCGAATACCGAACCGAATCCGAACCCTAATTTGCATATGCAAATTAGGGGTTGAAAGGGGAAAATATTTTTTACTTCCTTGTTTTGTGACAAAAAGTCAAGTGATTTCCCTCCCCGCCCCTAATTTGCATATGCAAATTAGGATTCGGTTCGGCCGGGCAGAAGGATTCGGCCGAATCCGAATCCTGCTGAAAAAGGCCGAATCCTGGCTGAATCCCGAACCGAATCCTGGATTCAAGCAAGATTCATTCATTCAAGATTGGATATATATATATATATATATATATATATATATATATATATATATATATATATATATATTACATCAGGTTGTATGGGTGTGTATATGTCCCTTTTAAATGAAAAAAACTTTTTCATTCTCCGGTTTTAAGTTGTAATAAGACAAAATTACCTCCATTTGGCTTCATGATGCCTGAAACCAGCTATTCAGAGTCTGATCATCGTGCCTCCTATATCCATTCTAATGACGTCTTTTTCACTAACAACCCCGTCTAATGTTTTCCTTGCACCTATTTTAGGTGCCATATTTGAATTTTACATCACGTTTATCTCTTTCAAGCTCTGTATGTTCTGTATTTTTATAAACTGTGTTGGGCTGTCAGCCGGGTAGAAGGGTTTATATGGTATCAAGGTCTCTTATAGGATTAAAGATAATGATATTTACATATTTGTTGCTTTTAAAGTAGAATCATTAATATGGTCAAATCATGGCTTTCTTTATTCTTGTCAGTGCTGCTTTTAAAGGAGAACTAAAGCTTAACAAAGGAATAGAAATGCTGCACCTTATATTTTGTGCTTCTGTACCAGCCCAAGTCCAATAGACCCCATTAGTTCTGTGCAAGTAGCATCCCAACAAGGATTGTAACCCAACAAGGAAAACCTTGAGTGGACCAATGTTTCCAGCTGCAATTAAAGGGTAACAGTGTTTCTGCAGCAAAACATATCTATATCAGTACATAATACAAATCCTTTATTAAATATTTATTTTGGCCTATAATGGGAAGATACTTCCAACTTTCCTAGGTCATTCATAATGGTTTCACACCTGTATAGCTGTCTTTTGGTCGATAAAGAATGGCCTGTTGGTAGATATCAGGGTTAATAGTATAAGACCTTAAAAGCTTACGTGAAGTAGTCATTGCTTCTTATAACTGCCTCATACAAGTTTAATTCTTTTACAATACTTATATTATACTTCATACTATACTAACACTGCATGAATATTTTATCCAAGAGGCTCTTATATGCATGGGTTCTGAGAATTTACTTTGACACGGGTGTTTTGGAAGTCTGTACTTAGTTTTATAGTTCAGGCACAGGCCATCATTATTTGATGAATCGTATGATTTATATGTGTATAAATAATAAAATAAAGTGCAACTTTGGCCCCTCTGTGGGGTGTTCGGCAACATGCAACTGGATAGGGCCAGAATTCCACTCTGTGATCACTTTGCCAGTTAGTCATAGGAGTTCAATGCAACTTTCTAATATGTAGCAGAATTATTGGTATATTCGGTCAGACCCCCAAAAATTGCTTTACATTTACAATTGTTTTTCTAAATGAAAGCACTGAATTTCTTTCTAGAAAAGATGGGGATATGTCCTTTTTTGTAGCTTTCTAACTGGATGGAGGCAGGAATCATAGAATTAAGAAATCCTGGCCAGTGCCATTGCAGTAAAATCCAACTGATCTTCCTGTGTAGTCCTGGATGATTTTCATGCATGTTCTACTCTACACAATATTGTAAACTGAACAAAGTATTCTAAACTGTAAGTTACAGTCTTTATTACAATCGCTGTCGGGGGTTGCTATGCTGCTTAAGGTGGGTCATCATGATCTATTTTGTTACGGTGATGTTTCTCGATGAGTTACACCATTAATTCTAAACTAAATGTAAGGCTATTTCCTAACCCTTATTCAAAACCTGGGTCCATATAAAGAGCTGTTTAGCTGGGCAGGATCTGATAGTTGGGAGAAAGTTATCGTGCCGCTGGCAGGGCCAGGCTGAAATTCATCGTTCCTATATGTAGTCTGTCAGCATGTGCTGGTTGGGATAGTTACTCATCTGAGATGAATAAATTGAAGGTATCTGTACCTCAGTAACAGTAAACTGAAATATATTTCTGGCTGTGCAAAAGATTAGTGTGTGATCTGTGATACATTTCAGCCCATCACCAACTGCGTTTCACTGGCATTCCCTGCTTGTGGCTTTTCAGCATCCAGACACTTCCCTGCTTGCATGTTGTACGGAGGGTTAACACATGCAAACATTTTGTTCCTACATCCCTGTGATAGACATGTTGCTATAGCAATCACTTTACCCTTTTCTTTGAATTTTTTTTTAGAGAAGATAGCATTCTGCCTTGTTTTGTTATAAGTGATGTACTGATGATGTAGCCTTTGTCTCATTTTACTGTACTGTGAATAATTATCAATACTTTACTTCAACACCCATGATCTTTGATTTTTTTTTTCCAAACAATATTGGATATCCAGCAGTTAAATATTATAGGGCTCATTTACAACTGTAAGTGCAGTAGGAAAATATGTGCTTTTCCCATTAGTGAGTTGCAAATAAAACCAGTTTCATTAAAGGTACTTGTGTCAAAATGTGCTCTGTATAGTTGCACTCAGCTCTGCTCAGTCCTTCCTGCCTTTCATTCCGAATCAGGCGATGCTGCTCCTATTGACGCACGGGAATCTTGTAGCTATCGACATCTTTTGACTAGGCGGTGGCTACAGCGTCCCTCAGTGACCTGCATTGATCACTGCAGTGCACTTACGCAAAAAGAAAAAGGGGGCACGCAACACTTACACCCCAAACTCCAGAAATGAAGCTAGACAATCTTTGAAAATATTCAGCGCAACTGTGCAATAGTGCAGGGAACAATGCAAACTGGGCCAGATTCGATGCTCCTTTGCACCTGCAATGATGCTGGAATAATGGGGAAAACACAGCATTGTTGGAAAACAACATGGCGGTTGTGCTTAAAATTGCACTTTCCTTACTGAATTTGCATACATAAACAAGCACTTATATCTTAATGTACAAATACAAGAGGTCCTCTGCACTTACCCATTATCTATATATTTAAGACATTGACACATTTTTTGCCTTATGCTACTAAAAAAATGCCTTACCCTTTAAACAAAACAGGGATTGTTTGTCCATATATTGCAATATATTTAAGCTGGCCAACTACATCAAAGTCATCCCTGGTATGGCCAGTCCTACAATCAACTTGCATCTGATTCATGAAGAATTCTATACATTTTACACAGGGACTAATCATATACAGTAGATAATATAGATAAGCAAAAAAATATTAGTATTTCTTATGGACATTGAGATATCAATTCGATATATTAATGTTTTCTCAATTTACACATTGCAAACAACTCAATCATGCTTTTGTGCATTGCAAACCACTGGCCCATGATAGATTCTGATTTAAACCATGAAAAATACTTAGGGGGTTATTTATCAAAGTCCGAATCTTTCTAGGAAAGCCACCATTTTTCCATAGAAAAAAAATAGAATTTTTCCTGTTTTATTATGGTGTTAAAAGTCCAAATAAAAAAGTATTCCAACTCAGACCTGCTAAGTTCATGTAGAAGTCAATGTCAGATGTCCCAAAGATATCCTGATTTGTGCTCGGTTTCCAAAAAAATTGCTGTATACGGGCATCAAATCCGAAAAAGTTGTGGATTTATATTTTTTAATAATCTTACCAAGACTTTTCCCACACAAGAATTTTTCAGGAAAATGTAATGATCAATGGGGGGAAAAGTCAGTGCGGATTTGGTCAGAGTGGCTTTCTAAAAATAGTGAGATAAATTCGGATTTTTATAAATAACCCCCTTCAAGGAGAACTATACCCCCAAACTACCCTTCATTGTCCCCCCTCCCTGTCCCCCCCCGCATAGGTGTTAATACCTGTAAATGCCCCATAGTCTTTAATTATGCAGAGTCAGTGCAGCAGAGCTCAGGGGCACCATCTTCACAGTTTTGGGAATCTTCGTGTTCCTTTGGCAATTTCCATGGCTGTCGGCGCATGCGCAGTTGTTCGGGACCAGCAAATTGCTACAACTGCGCATGTGCTTATTACTTACTGAAGACTTCTGAAGCGGTGAAGATGGCTCCCATGAGCTCCACTGACTCTGCATCGAGGGGTAAGACTTAGGGGCATTTACAGGTATTAACACCTGTGCGGGAGGGGGGACTATGGAGGGTAGGGGTTTTCATTAGTTTGGGGGTTTATTTTATAAACCCCTAAAGTTTATATTTTTCCTGCTATCAGTATGGGATACATGACTTACATTCTTGATCAGTCTTATGGAGAAATATACTGTATTAAGGATGGTGGTAAAGATACCTGGGCTGGCCTGAAGCTTGCAGGCTGATTAATTGGTGTAGAATTTGGGTCTGGGTCAGGTAAGCATGGCTCACCCGTATCACACACTACCTACAGTATATTTGTGTGCTGCAGCTGGGCACCCCACACCTTACTTCTTCATTGGTAGGATAGTGTTGCTCATACACCCCCTCTTTGATGTTAAAGGCGGTAAGTCGACAGCTTGTTAGGACAGGATAGTGTATGTGCTAATTGGGAAACTGAAAATTTGCAATCACTAATTTTCGGTGATAATTAAGAGATTTAAAATGTTGAAAAATATAAGAAATAAACAAATACTCTTTTTGAAACTGATTAAACATGACTACAACATTTGTTTGATTGCAATGACAGTTCTGCTTTAAGCAATCTCTTTTTAATTCTTACTGTAAATATTAAATGAACCCTATTGTAGCTGCAGATGGCCAGACATTGGCATTTTAGAATGAGACATCCAAACAAATATTCCCATGCATTTATAGCTATTTTTCTGTCCTTTCTGAACGGTGTCACCAAGCTGGTTCGTGACAATGCAGATCTTCGTTGTGAGCTTCCTAAACTGGAAAAACGTCTTCGGGCTACGGCTGAGAGAGTTAAGGCCCTGGAGGGTGCACTGAAGGAGGCAAAGGAGGGAGCTATGAAAGACAAGAGGAGGTACCAACAAGAAGTTGATCGTATTAAGGAGGCTGTACGCTATAAGAACACAGTTAGACGTGCACACACAGCACAGATTGGTAAGAAACAAATTTCCCATTAGACTTTTTTCATGTATCAAATGGATTTTAAAGTGATGTTTATTTGCTTCCAAATTAGATGATAAAAGGCCACTATATGATTTGAATTAAGCTCAGTAAAGGGGAGTATGTGGTGGCATATTGCTATGGAATCTTACTATAAAGACTATAAGATGATAATTTGCTATGATACAAAAAAGATGTCTTTATTTTAATAATGATGAGGCTTTTGCTGCTTCCGGTGGCCAGCAGCTGCCACTTCATGTAAAAACCCCACAGACTAACCTTCTATGACCCGTGACGTCCTCATCTCCTTCAGGTCTTTGACATGAGCAGGGCACCATTGTTTATGGGCATCCGTTATTCTGCACTTTTCAAATAAAGAGCAAAATTGATAAAAATGCATTTATTGCATATACTGTATATTCACATCCCCATCCCCTTCTATTGTCTTCCCTGTCCATTGCAGAGAATCTCTGCTCTTGTTAGCAGCTTGCAGACAAATTATTAGAAATAAAGCTATTATACAATATTTGTTATTGCAGCAAAGCCCATCCGGCCCGGACACTACCCTGCATCCTCACCCACCAACCCATATGGCATCCGGAATTCCGACTCAATTAGTTACACCAACAACCTCTTTCAGAACTACCAAAATATGCACATGCGGGCAACCAGCCCAAGCAGTGAAACACTGTAAGTATACTTAAAAAATGGTTACTTTATCTCTACAATTGGCTTTATTTTACCTCAAGCACACAATTACATCCTTTATGGGTGTTCAGTGTAAAGCCGTCCATACACAGGAAGATTTCTGTGGTGGTTCCGTCTGCCCTTTCCCCTATTTTTTTCTGTTCTCTTTGCCTTTGTCCCCTCAAACCTCCAACCTGCAGCTTTCCTGAGGTCATATTTGTGTGCACTGTACCCTGTGTTTCTACCTCCAAACAGTACCTTCCTTAGATTCCCCTCTCTCTCTGTTTCTATCATCTCTCCCGTATTCCCATTTTATGACAGATAACATTGACCACATAAGTTTTGGGAATAATTATTAGCTGTAATGCCAAAACATTGCCACTGACAATACTTTACTTCTATGGGGCAAATTCACTAAAGGGCGAATTTCGCCTATGAAGACTTCGCCACACTTCGGCAGGTGCTAATTTGCTACCACTATGCTAATTCACTAAAATGCGAAGTTGCATCTTGGCAGCCAAATACTGGTGAAGTCTTGCTATTATAAATTCGTCAGCGCGAGCATTTAATAGCGAACTTTCACTAACATTCATTTCTGCTTAGCTAAACTTCGTTAGTACTCTTATGCTTAGGTCAATTTGAATAGGGCAGGTACTTATAGGTCTTATAGATGTCTTTATTAGAGATGTTGGTGAAATTGCATGTAAGTGGCCACTAACTGTTTTATTAAAAATGTTCAAGGAAGCAAAATAAAGACAAAAGAGATCCTCTGTTGTCCTAGAAGTGAGCCCACCCTAAAACAAATGTGGCATGCCCCTCAAAATGGTTGAAAAATGACAACTTCTAAATAGAATCCCACTTTAAAATGTGAAAAAATGCAGTGTTTGTTATAATTTTTATAACTTTTCGGCATACCGGATATGATGTCACTGACATAAGATTGAGGAGGATATAGTTTCATCTTATCAGTTCGCCAGGTCTAAGCTGGTGAAGAAGACACTGGCTAAAGGGGTAACGTTATGGGAAATTTGTACTTCAGTCAATTTGCGGAGTAACAATCGTTTGTTTCAGCAAAAATTGCGTTAAAAATTCATTAGTGATGTACTCTTTCACTAGCGAACTGTCCTCTATGCCTGTTAGTAAATTGGCAATGTCCCTGCAGATTGGATTTCTGGCGAATTTTCTGCCCCATGTGTCTCACTGTAAAACATCTTAAAGGCTATCTATCATAGTAACTCCATGTAAATATTTTTTCAATGTTTCACACAAGGCTCTATGAGCAAGACCTTGCAGGCAGCATTCACTCTTCAGCAGAAGAAATAACATAACTGATTATAAAGTTCGGAGTTGCAGCAATATTCTTATTGTCACTGCTGGATTAATGTTGGGTCAGTTGTTCTGTTGAAAGCAATCAGCAGCAACCAGCTCATACAATTTGACTGGCGCTAGAACTGTTCCGATGCCTCCAATGTTGTTTATCTCTGTACAGGAAACACCCCCATATTAATAAAAGTCCTGTCGGCACCCATATGTTAATAAAGATAGAAAACAAAACACAAATGCAAAATGGAAACTTTTTATAACATGGGGCAATGTAAATAATATACACACAATTAGCACATCATAGATCCAGCACTGATAAAACAAAAGCATTGTTACAAATATAGTCTTTGTTGAATATTTAGGCCCTATTTATGGTTGACTCTCTCTTATGCTATTTAGCTTTGTCAATCCATGTTCCAGCACACAGAGCAATTCTTCCAGTGGCACCGTGCTTTCCTATCAGAAGCTGAATGTGGATAATGGTAAGGACTATTGAACACATTAACATGCTATATGCTTTTAAAGGGACAGTAAACTGTATTTTTTAAAACTGGTTCGAGAAATAGGCCCTGTGCTGAACATAACCTATTTTATAATCAGGAAATATTTGTGTTTTTTTTTACACTAAACTTAGCACAATTTCCAAAGGAAACTAAAGCCCAAAGTTGAACAGCCAGTAAAATTAAAGTAATGTTTTTAAGGACATACATAATATCTGGTTGTATGTAGGGCAACAGGCATTGATATATGTATGAGAGGAAATAAATATGATAAACATCTAACAGCATATTTAGCAGGCAGATACGTTACATGTATGTTACCGTACAAAGCCAATGTCTCACTCCAGCCCACAAGACCTTTATGAGCAAATACATATATATACATGATATATTATTTCAACAGTAAAATAAAAGGCTGTTATTATATGTTAAACAACCCTTCTCTACATATTTGCATTTATACTGAAGGGTGGGAGTTTCTTTAACTCCGCTGAAGGTTTCTGTACGCAAAAAAAGTGTATTTCAGGATCTGTGTGTTGTTTAAACACATACATACACATTCAGGCAGCCTCAGTTACAGTATAGCTCCAATTGTAACAACATGTCTAAAGCCTACGATTTAAAGGAGAAGCAAATGTATAATACCTGGGTGGTGCAAAATGTTAGGCCCCCTAGTTATCTTAATGGCTTAGATCAAGTTCAGCCTTTCACTGTACTGTGCATGAGCACTTGGATTGGACTGCAGAGAGGATCCAGGATGGAGAAGAATATGGTGATCTGCTGCTCCTACAGTAGAAACCTGAGCTGGTGCAGTTTTCATTGAACAGGAGCACTAGCCTGGGGTCTCAGTAGGTGCCCAACATTTTGGCACTCCACCAGTGATTATCCCTTCTCATTTAAAACAAATATATAAGCATACACAAAATGTACAAGGCATTAAAGGGGTTGGTCACCTATGATGTAGAGAGGGATATTCTACAAACAATTGGCAATTGGTTTTCATTTTTTATCATTTGTGCTTTTTGAGTTATTTAGCTTTTTATTCAACCCCTCTCCAGTTTGCAGTTTTAGAAATCTGGTTGCTAGGTTCCAAATTACCCTGTGCATTGATATGAATAACGAATATTAATGAATAATGAATATGAATAAGAGATACCTGATTTAAAAGAAGAGTAATGAAAAGTAGCAATAACAATAAATTTGTAGCCTTACAAAGCATTTGTTTTTTAGATGGGGTCAGTGACCCCCCATTTGAAAGCTGGAAAGAGTCAGAAGAAGGAAAATAATTCAAAAACTTTAAAAAAAAATAATGAAAAACAAATGAAAAGTTGCTTAGAATTTGCCATTCTATAACATACTAAAAGTTAACGTAAAGATGATCCACCCCTTTAAGCACAATTCAGGGCAATGGTTGAAGCATTTTTGTCTTGCAATTGCCTGACAAGTAATTACACCATGCTTACAGGCAATTACCTTACAAGTAAATTGGGAATAAATGTAAAGCTTTTGTCATGGAGCAACTAATTGTCATGGACTCTCCCTATGTACCATTGACCTTAAACATGGATACTTATAAAAAGAAGTCTAAACATAGCTCTGAATTAGCTTCCCTGATTAGGGTTAGTTCACACAAGGAGATTCGGGGAGATTTTGTCTCCCGGCACCGCGTGTGCTTTAGCTCAGGCGACTTTTCATTATAGCAGATGGGAAGACACGCGAAGGCAGTTCGGGGAGATTGTCGCCAGGAAGAACAGACGATTAGTTGCCAGGCGAAATCTCCCCGAACTGTCTTCGAGTGTCTTCCCATCCGCTATAATGAAAAGTTGCCTGCGATAAAGCACACGCGGCGCCGGGCGACAAAATCTCCCCGAATCTCCTCGTGTGAACTAACCCTTAAGTACATGCAGTGACAACATAGTTACATAGTAAGGTATCTTGAAAAGAGACACATGTCCATTAAGTTACAAATGTAGACTTGTGGCTGTTATTTGTTTTTGCACACTGATTTATTTACTTTTATAAAACTGTTGTTTGTGTTATCTCTGTACACCGACAGGAAATGCTACAGATATCAATGATAACAGGTAAGCAGCAGTAATAAAGTTTTTTACTTAATTTCAAATGTAACAAAAACAGTGATAAGGCAATTTTATGTCCCTAAGTATATTTTCTATTATAATGCTCCTTCTTTATAACATTCCTTTAACAGTGCTATATTTGCTTTGTCCCCATTCCAAATTCCAATAAATCTCACCATCTTTATAATGCCAACTGCTTTTTGTCATATCTAGAGCAGTGGTACCCAGCACTGAGTGATTGTGATCACAGAGCACCATTTAAACCTAATGAGGATATCTTTCAGCATTTCCGCAAGAGATCTTCCCCTTACTGAAATGCATTGTTTTATACTATTATTGTGTGTGTGTATATATATATATATATATATATTTATATAATATATAATTATATAAATATATATATATATTATAATATATATATTATAATATATAATATATATATAATATATAATTATAATAATATATATAATATATATAATATATAATATATAATATATATATTATACATACTGTATAATAATAATAATAATATATATATATAGTATAAAATAAAAAAATTCATATTTTTTATTTTATACTAAAAATTCTATACAAGTAAATTGAGAGCAGTGACCTTTCCTTCTGCAGAACTCTAATTTCCCATTTTGTACCAAAAAATGCCTCTGTATGATACTTTTAACATTTTGGAGGAATGTTAGATTTCAGCACTGCTGCTGAGCTCAAACACTCCATAGTGCAGATGGTGATCAGCTGCTTAGAGCAGTTGAACACATTTTGCCAAGCTGACCTCTTTGTCATCCTTTATAAATGTATGGCAGCCAGGGATGTGTTATTATCAAAAGTGCTTAGAATGCCTCTGGAATCCCCAGTTGGATATTTAACAGGAATGCACAGATTCCTGGATTTGGTTCAGGATTTGGCTGAATCTTAGCCTTTTTTGGCAGGATTTTGATTCAGACCAATCCAAGTAAGTGGCCAAACAGAAGCTAAATCCTTAAAAACAAGTGACTTTAGGTCACATTATTAAGGGGACCAAAACGTTCTTTCCCCCTTTCTGTTCCCGAATTTGCATATGGATTCTGTTGAGTCCCTCCTGAAAGATTCAGAGTTGACCTGAATTCCAAAAATAGGGATTCAGTGCATCCCTAATATTTAATAAACCTATCTTGTATAGCTATAATGAATAATGCACTCCCTATTGTAAAATATAAAGATATTAAAAGTCACCAAGAACTGGGCTGTAGAGGCTGAGCCGGGCCTCGAGTGCACATGCTCGAAACTACCGTCAGGTGCGCATGCGCAAAACTGGGCTCAGGCACGCACGCGCAAATCTGTATGCACAGAAGCGCAATTACTGAAAAAATATCAGTGGCAGTCGGGGAGAGACGGGACTGGACAATGGGGTAGGTGACAGAGCAGGTATGTGCCTGGCACCCCCCCCCAGCTTTGCGCCCTAGGCACATGCCTACTCTGCCTACCCCTAGTTCCGGCCCTGTGTAGAGGCCTTCGGCTTTGTGCTTATATATGGTCATGGAACTGCCAGGTGACTTCTAATATCCTCTTTTTTTTACAATGGGGGTACATCATTTATTATAATGCACACGTTTCAGTGAGTTGTGGCAGAAATTACATCACTAAGCATTGATTATACCTGATGACATTACTAAGCACCATTTATAAAGATATAATTTACAGGTTATGCAAGGCTCTTGTTATACCAATATATCATATAACAGGATTCTTTTTTTTTAAAAGACTATCTAATGTAAGGTTGTTCATTCATCAGTGCCAGAATACAGTGAATACATCTTTTATATGTAGTAGGCCAAGTAGGAACTATTATTTTACTCAGCAGTTTTTCCATTGTTTCAAAATGATGTTTATATTTTCTCTGCAGAAGCGATTTGCCATGTGGCTGTGAAGCTGATGACCAGTCCAAGTTGTTCCCTCTTCATCAGGAAACAGCAGCCAGCTAATAACTCAATCAAAATATATCTCCCATGACATGCACTTTCAGGTAATACCCTTTTCTTAACCCATTTAAATGGCCACCCAGGATTTGGCAAAGTTGGAAATGTACATGTAAGTAATCAGTACCACTCTCCCATACCCAGCACTACTAGCACAGGAGACTGAGATAAAAAAAAACCCTAAGCGGCAGAAGTTGGTGCATCAAACACACCACATAGGCCACCCAATAAAAGTAATAAAACATTTATTTATGACAACATCATCATCTCCTCAAGTCTGAGGATTTAGGGCTGGAGCTCCTGGACCACCACCTTGATTTTGTGAGTTTTTACAGTTTCCTGGTGAGCTTTTTTCTTTTGAGAATAATTTCCTTGCCACTGTCAATATTGCATTACAGATTGCCACATATGAGCACATATTGTCTACTGACTTGGCTACTTGGACAAAGTTGTTGTCTTTGTGACCAAAGCAATAACTACACTGATCAATCCATATTGGCCTGTCTTGTTGAGTAGGCCTTCATTAGTCCTTGGACCAAAAGATTAGCTGAGCCTAATTTGGCTTTCCCCTCCGTTAGTATCCTAGCATGCATGGCCATCTTAAAGGAATTGATCAGTATAAAAATAAAAACTGGGTAAATAGATAGGCTGTGCAAAATAAAAAATGTTTCTTATATAGTTAGTTATCCAAAAATGTAATGTATAAAGTCTGGAGTGACTGGATGTCTAACATGACAGCCAGAACAGCTCCTATTGTTTGCATTGAATCAGTGACTTGAGGGGGGGGGCACATGGGTCATGTCTGTTGCTTTTGAACCTGAGCAGCATGCTAAGGATCAATTGCAAACTCACTGAACAGTTATGTCCCCCTAAAAGTCGCTGACTAACAGAGTTAGTGAGCTGAGAAGCAGGAAGTAGTGTTCTGGCTATTATGTTAGACATCCAGTCACTCCAGCCTTTATAGATGACATTTTTGGCTAACTAACTATTTACCCAGTTTTTATTTTTTACACTGAACTGTTCCTTTAAGGTTTAAAATATAACTTCTTAGCCTTGAAATATGCCAAGATAATCAGTAATGGAACCTACACTCTAAAATTGTTAATCTTGACATCATTGTAGCCCACTCTGAGAATTTGGCAATTACTGTAGGTCCCCCATGATGACAACCAGGAACATTTTCCCACAGATATAAGCTATTGCTAATGTGTGCTTTAACAAATGCTCTTAACAAAAGCAAAAGCAGCTACAGCCATATGGCTGAAAAAGTTTTTGTAACTAATACAACTGCAGTGGGGTCAGTTAGATACCTTATAGAGTCAGGTAGGAGTTTTCTTTCCACCTGCCAGACATGATCATCTCTTGGGTGTTGTTGTTCTTCTCTATCTTGTGATTTTGTTAGCTCTCACTGGTCATCCTGTATACAAAAACACTAACCACAACAATAATTAATATTTCTCTGTTTCCTCTTTCCTTTCTTTACTTCCAGTTTCCCATGGGGCTGAAGCTTGTACCCAGCATGCTGCAAGTTAGCTTTTTGTGGCCTCTGCTGCCAACTATTACCTTCCCTGTATAACTTGCTCAGTGTCTTTCTACTGTGCTCTGTTTATGTACTGTATACTAACAGCTGCTCATGTTTATTCTATACCTTTGCAATGCACTTGATTATGTATCCACTTGTGTTTTAAACTCTATCCTATCAAAGTTACTTATGGTATATCTGTCAAATCCCACACCTTGTATCATTTACCTGGGGGCTAGTGATGTATCACAGTAACGGCGGAATAGTAAGGGGTATCAAAATAAAGAAACAATGATATTTCAGTGCAGTGTTTGTGACATTATATTGACATTTGTAAATCGGAGGCATAAAATCCCTTACAGAAGGGAAGGTGGACATGTGTATCTGTCTTTACAGTGTACTTTCTTTAAAAATAACAATTTTTGTATATATTCTCATGTGGATTAAAAAAAATCAATTTCAAAAGCAACACTGTTATATGAAGAGAAGCTTCAATGGATGCCTAAGGAGAATGCCTCTCATATGGCAGCTCCATCACTCATCACGTTATTGTCAATCCAATACAAAGCAGCTGTAAATAAGGATAGGGTATATATTTCCCACCATGGCAACCTGTAGCTTTCCTCTATACAGTACATTAAATATTAAAACCCTAGTGTGCTTCTATACAAAGGTAGGTTGGTAGGTAGACTAATGCAAAAGAAAAAGCATACAGATGCATGATATGTACATACATAATTATCTTACCTAGAAACTAGAAACACTGATAATGTGTTGTTTCTGTTAAATGCAACCAACTCCTTTGTTGTTAACTGATATAACAGATTCAGAATCCAGCATTCAGCTGGAATTTTCACTTATAAGTTCACTCTGTAGAATGACGCTAATTTCACTGAATATATTAAAATAGTGCTTTTGCTTGGGAAATATAAAGAATCTTTTTCAGTGAAATCTGTAGTAAATATCAAGCAAAGCCTATTTAGTCATGTGAAACCTAAAAATATCACCAAGCAATGGTGGCTGCCGGGGAGTGGTCTGAGTGGGGGAAACACAAGCACTGTTAAGTGTAATGAAATCTGCTATAGTCGCTGAAATCCTGATATAAGAAAAACTTCTATTTATGGCAAAATCGGAACAATAAAGAATCTTTTCATTTTATTAATTCCTGTGTGTGCCTGTATCTGTATAGAGTAGCTTGAAAAAATTGTGAAAGCTACCTTTTTTTTTTTCGAGTGCCAAATCCCCTTTTTGTGGTTGAAATGCTACTAGAGCCTTTTAAGAGACACCTAATTAATCCACCTACGTAATGGTAGCCATACATTGGCTCAGTCTTGGTATCCAACTGTTTGTCCAACAGGCTCAGACAGACAGATATGGTACTTTGCTATTGTTTAGTTTTTTTGGACCAACAGCCTGAACAATTGAAACTGCAGGGATTGAGCAGGCGCTGTGGCTGCACAAGACTTTTTGAATGACTTTTTCAATGACCAACAAACAGAAAAGGCCTAGGTGGAAGAGTCTGATCTTAAAGGAGAAGGAAAGGTTAAAGGAACAGTAACACCAAAAACTGAAAGTGTTTTAAAGTAATGAAAATATAATGTACTGTTGCGCTGCGCTGGTAAAACTGATGTGTTTGCTTCAGAAACACTACTATAGTTCATATAAACAAGCTGCTGAGTAGCAATGGCGGAAATTGAAAAACGGCTATATGGCACAGGATAAATAATGGATAACAGATAGCATTATGTTCTACAGAGCTTATCTGTTATCTACTGTGTAACTTGAGCCTTTTCTCCTTTGAATAGCTGCCCCCATTGCTACACAGCAGCTTATTTATATAAACAATAGTAATGATTCTGAAGCAAACACATCAGTTTTACTAGTGCAGGGCAACACTACATTATATTTTTATTACTTTAAAACAATTTAATTTTTTGATGTTACTGGTCCTTTAAGTAAACTTTATCAGAATGGCCTATATAAATACACAAGTAACCCCTCAAAATAATGCTGCTCTGAGTCAAAAGAAACACTGCATTTCTGTCCTTCCTTCTGTTGTGTACACATGAGCTTCTGTATCAGACTTCCTTCTCTTAGCTCAAACCTCAAGGGCTTAGGCTTGAGCAAGCTCGGTTTGCTTCTCTCTCCCTTTTCCCTCTTCCCCTCCCTGCTGTAATCTGAGCCCAGAGCTATGAGTGAGCAACGAGAGACTCAGGCAGGAAGTGATGTCACACCAAGCTAATATGGCAGCTGCAATCCTAAACAAACAGAGAGAGCTTTTAGAGCTGTTTACTCAGGTATGGTAAAGCATTCTACAGAATAAATATAGTGTTCTAGCTTGCACTATTGTGGCTAATCTATTAGAAATAAACTGCCTCAGTAGCTTTCCTTCTCCTTAAATGCACAACTTGTGAAAGCCACACACAAATTATGTCCAAACGCTCATCATTTGCAGACATTAAGCACAGTGTTGGAGGGATTGTTGTGCAGTCAAAGGACCTAGCTATGTCACCATCACTGAGTCTGCTGTAAACTTCTCATTTAACAGCTTATTTTAAAGGAAAACACATGACTATAACTAGATTGATGCCTTGGAACACTGATGTCTTTTGTTTGACTTTAAACAGGACAATATCTGCATCATTTTAGCCTTGATCTCCTCCAATTGCTCTCAAAATCCAAAATGCTGTAAGGTTATTTGAATTAAATTGCTCCTAGTGTTCTTCTGGGACTATGATCTGGAGACTAGATTGTAAGCCAGTACCATTCAAGTTCAACACAAATAGTTAAATAAGATGTTATCTATCTTTGCTTTGAGCTGACTGCAACATTGTAGTGCAAGGGACAGTAGAGGCTGTGGCTCTAAGCCAGGTTCAAATGATGTTATTGCTAATGTTTTTGGAAGGATCGAATCATTCAGCTGAACTGGAAAAATTCTGGCGTGGTGCTTTATGCATATACAAGTCTCTGATGGCGTGCCTGTACAAAACGTTCTGCTACTTTTTGCAGTATTTTGCAGTATTAAAATACTTAAAATACTTAAGTGTATTTATAAATAATAAAATAGAAAAGCAAAATAAAAAGTTATGGGTGGCCCCTTCTATATGTATATAAACATATATTGGGTTATGTAATAAAAGACATGCCAACCAATCAGCAGGTTTAAAAGCTTACTGGTTGCTGTATGTCATCAGAGCTGTCAACATAGATGGCTGCCGTGCTGGGATTGTGGACATGGCTCAGGGGGTTCTTACTGTGACATCACAGCACATGAGCATAATGCACAATTACATCACTGAGTGAAACAAGGAAATTTTTTATCGTTTGAGCGGGGTGCGAGACGGAAAATATTGTGACTCTACTTTTGTAGAGTTGGTAGCTCTGTGTGATACTGCATCTTGAAAATCTTAGTGCCTTTTATTAAATATGGGGGATCATTTTCTCTGTCAATGTGATCTCATCTCATAAGGTACTAGCGGTGATCATGGCAAACATTGCTAGGCTTTATTAAAGCAGCTTTTGCCCTTTACAGCGCAGCAGAGGTTTTGTTGATTGGAAAAGCCTATTACATAGGTAATTAGCCACTGAGCTCCTGGTCCAGCAACAATCATTGATTGCTGAAGTTGCGGTCAGAGGAAAAGAGGCTTTATAGCAGCTTTTCATAAATAGCTGAAAAATAAACTGCAGAAGTGCTTAGGACATCACTATGAATGTGTGGATGAGGCAGATTTGCCATGAAAATGCATACGTTAACATGCCAAAATCTGACCCGTGTGTGCACTGACAGGGGCATTTGCTACCTTTCATACTAAAGATGTGACAGAAAGATGGTGTTTTTCCACCAGCAGCCTAACAACAGAACAATGGGAGGGTAACCCGATAGAAGCTCCCTAACACAAGTTAATAAGTCTGTTAGCAGAACAGCACTCAATAGTAAAATCCAGGTCCCACTGCAACACATTCAGTTACATTGAGTAGGAGAAACAATAGCCTGTCAGAAAGCAGTTCCATCTTAAAGTGCTGGCTCTTTCTGAAAGCACATGAACAGGCAAAATGACATGAGATGGCTGCCTACACACCAATATTACAACTAAAAAAAACCTGCTGGCTCAGGAATTAAATTTTATATTGTAAGTGAGTGAATTATTTGCAGTTTAAACAGTGTAATTTAGAGATAAAAACGACATCATAAAAATCATGACAGAATCCCTTTAAGCATTTGAATGACAAGATTACTGTATTTTTGTCTGCTCAAGAATACTGGCCACTCTGTGTCCTAGCAAAGGTAGCACAAATCCAGTCCTAATTGAAGCAAGCATAGCCAACGTTTCCAGATGAAAAGCAAAGAGCAACCACGTAAAGGCTGGAGAAACCTGAAGCACATTCCCTGTATGTATTAGAAAGGAGCCGCCTGAAGCTCAGTCACTGTGTACTGTGAATAACTAGAAGAACCTAAAATTCTGTTGGAAAAAGTGACTGAAAGCCACAGGCAGCACAAACTGTACTGCAAACAAAAAAGAACCTTAAGCACAATCTTGAACAACAGGAGAAAAGGCTAAATATCCCAAATACTGGTTTAAAAAAGGAAATTGAAATTCTGCTCTTAAATTAGCTTGAAGCTACTTTTTCCATGCCTCGTGGCAAACCCTGCATTGATTTTCACTGTAAATGGCAATTTCAAAGCCATCAAAGGGAATTATGGTATAACTGATGAATGGGCATAAGAGTGATCATTTGAGATAAAGCGAGAGGAGGTCATTTGTGACTAGGGGTGCCACCCAGCTGGTATTTGACCGGTTTAACCAGTTAGAGCTGGGGCTAGTATTACAAACTTACCAGCAATCTTTTTGCCATCATTTTAGCAATCCATTTCTCCCCCATCTAAAGTGTTTTGGCACTAAACCCTGCTTTTTGAACCCTCTTTCCTCTCTCCCACAGCTTACATTCTCTGATGCTACCATAATCTGCTCATTGCTCCCTGATTTCACAGATCCCCCCAGTGACATCACAGAACCGCCAAGTGACATCACATAACCGCCTATTCCCTGTTCCCATGACAATCAGAATGTCCCCTTGATAAGGGCCCACTTTAAAGGTGAAGGTGGGGACCCTATTTACAAGAACGAAGAGATCACAGGGTTTTAAAAAAAATTAAAAAGGGGGTTACCAGTGGAAGAGCATTTTTTACACAGCAAAAAAGACAAAGAACTGCCCTTACAACCAAACATATGGCTCTGTCCTCAAGGCCAGGGCACTAGTGACCAAGGCTAACTTGAGAACAGAATCCATCCAAGTCAGGAGACTCACCGGTAAATCTGCATACACAGCATTTTATTCTTTTTCACTCACAATGGATTTTTTTGCAGTCATTCCAGAACCATTGTGGCCAATCTGTCAAGAATCATGTACTTTCTAATGTGCTTTGATGCAATTGTGCTGAAAATTATAAGTGCTTTTGGTGTCAGCTGCACCATTCAATTTAAAAATGACATGCGTGTCTGGCGCAACTTTACTGTGGGAACCCTGCAGAGCTGTGGAGTTGGAAGCAATGTTGAATATCTGTTGTCACAGTTGGTACCGACTCAAACTCCTTATATATTTAAATTGTAATGAAATATATAAAAATAAAACTACAAATACAGGTTTGGATGGCCGATAGGGTAGCGCATCAGCTTCCTAGTCAGTGGTTCTTTGGTTTGTTCCTAAAAGCAGATACCATCTTCAGCCTTAGTTAGGAGCGATCATGTTCCCTTTGCTACCCGAGGAGGCTTGCTGCTCCTGCCTCCCCCTCACCTTTTTGAAAACAGAGGGGGGCTGTGGCCCACCTCTGTGGTGCAGAAATTTGGCTCTTAAAGTTACCAGGAGCAGCATTTTTGCTGCCCCTATTAACCATAGGGGTGATGCCACCTGAGGTGTGTTTCTAAACTTGTCTCATTGGCCTTAACTCAGTCTTTCAGGTCGAGTCTCTCCTTTTTTAGAGAGATGTCTGATCCTGATACCCTGGTTTCTGAGTATAATCACATACTATCCATCATTTGCCCCTTTACATGCTAAGCGTAATAGTTCTCAAAACCCCACGCCCCTGGCTGAATTCAAAACAAGAGTCTTAAGCTCCTGTACAAGATCTGCTGAATGCATGTGGATGAAAACCCGTATGCCAGCCTGATTCATTCTAGTTTTCTACAGTCATGCCTCCATTCCGCCTTGTGAAAGGCCAAGCAAGAGTACTACAGTACCCTTATAAACAACAGCGCATATTCTATATTCAATACTCTTCTCCATCATGCATCAACAGTATCAGTCAATCAGTATTTGTATCTTTAAAGAAACAGTAACATCAAAAAATGAAAGTGTTTTAAAGTAATACAAATAAAAGGGAATTTTGCCCTGCACTGGTAACACTGCTGTGTTTGCTTCAGAAACACTACTATTGTTTATATAAATAAGCTGCTGTGTAGCAATGGGGCAGCCATTCAAAGGAGAAAAGGTTCAGGTTACACAGCAGATAAGCTCTGTAGAACATAATGGTGTTATCTGTTATTCACTATTTAACCTGTGCCATATAGACTTTTTTCAATGTCTGCCATTGCTACAGTCCAAGAAGACACTGGCACACAAGGCAAGTAGCAGCAGGGTTATACCCTTGCATGCTACTTGCCTTGTGTGCCAGTGTCTTCTTGGATAGTTTGCTGAGGGGGGTGCCGATCCCTCCGACACCGTGCACCAGGCGCTGAACTGCTGAAGGCCAGGGTTGTGCGAGCGGGCTACATCATCTTGCATTGCCATTGCTACAGAGCAGCTTGTTTATATGACCTACAGTAGTGTTTCTGAAGAAAACAGACCAGTTTTACCAGTGCAGGGCAACATTACATGACATTTTCATTACTTTAAAACACTTTCATTTTTTGGTGTTACTGTTCCTTTAAGTTACCCTTCCATTTAGACTGTAAGCACTACAGGGCATCCATCCTCTTGTCTCCTTCACACTAAGAACTTAATTGTTATTGTAACTAAATATATTTGTATTGTAAGTTGTACTTATTTGTATTTATTATTGCAATGACCCCATTTGTTCTACTAATTTATTGTTCTGCTGTACAGTGCTTTGCCTTCAAGGAGCGCTATACAAATAAAAATATACGTACATATAAATAGCTTTAAAATTGCTGCGCTGTGGCAGTGATGAAACGCTTTGTATGTTGTGTTCTTAACTTATTTCAATTCAAATAGAAAATACATTGGTATATTAAAAAACAGAGGAGACAGAGGATATAAGTACCAACTCCACAGCCCTGAAATCCTGGCGCTATAGACACCTTCACAGGTGGAAGGTGAAGCAGAGATCAGCCCACACACACAGAGGCAGCAGCTAGGTGAGATGAGGAAATGTGCTGGGAGATATTTGTTATATAACACAAGTAGTGCCTCCATACTTGCCTTAAAATTCCTTACGCAAACACACGCCATGACACACAGAAAAAGCACCACAGCAGTGAATCACCACCCCCTTATGTAATGCAGAACTACAACTCCCAGAGCTTCTTTTTTATGAGTTTTATGCAGCTGCTTTGATTCCTACTCAAACCCAATCCATTTCCAAAGGAAACCAAAGATGTGAGGCAGGGTTGCCAGGTTGGCGGTAACGGTTTTCCAGCCAAATTGGGCTACTTATTTATAGTCCAGGCGGGTTTTGAAAGTACAAATGAGCCAAGGTAGAGATTTGGGCTACTTTTGGGGCCTTTGGCTGGTTTGTACTTTGGAAAGCAGCCAAAGTTTTTTCTTGCCTTAATGTGCCAAGCCTGCATCTCCCAATGCATGTTGGGTAATGTAGTTTATGTTTAACAATTTGCCAACTGCCAAGTATGACTACAGTACCCAGCATGCAATGGGATTGTCTTGTGTAGAAGTCGTCAGTTACCAGATTTTGGGATCTGTACCCCAGTCTCCCGTCACCCGTTCTTGCATTTTCTGGTGATTTTCCTCAATTTCAGACAATTTTTGGACAAATATCTGCTGGCCACCAAAATGTATAGAGGTTGACCTGTTTTACCAACATGTATTGAAATTGTATATGAATTAGGGCCTTACGGGGCCCTATACCCCCCTCTGTAGTTACACCCCTGAATCTGTCCCATTTTGCTTCATGGAAAAGTTTGAAAAAGGCATATTTTAATTTCTATACTTTTACTTTTTAGACTTTTTTTACTGAACATATTTTGCTTTTTTTGGGTTACTTTTGAGGTGCCTCTTGGCAAGTTTTGGCCTGGTTTTGTAGCTGCCTGGAAAATGTTGCTGTTTTTGAAAATTAGACCTGGCAACCCTGAAGCGAGGCACGTTTAATGGCACGCACATTTGCAGTTCAGTGTGGCGTATCCATACTGGGCTACACCTCCGCCCTACTTATGCCCGTTGAACTTCACAAGCAAAGCGATTAGCAGCCAGGCACGGCCATTACCCACATGTAATATGGCACCACGGCCCCTACTACTAGCATTGCTCTAATAAAAACAAAATAGCCATGGTGATAGTGTCACTCCGCTGGAATGACGTAGGGTTAGCGAGCCACCAATGAGCGACTTGGGTGTAGGTGGTGCGCTTCTGCGCAAGCGCGTCAGGCGCCCAGGTGAGTCGATTGGGGCGGGGAAACTTAGCCACGGAAGCCTGCAGGGTACCGGCTTGAAGAAGAAGAAGAAGGGGAGGAGGAGGCTCGTGGGTAGGGGTCGGTGGCGATAGTTCACGTATCTCCGTGCTGACATGTCCTCCTCCGGCGCAATGCCCGCTGTTTCTTCCACCTCTTCCTCCGCGGCAGTGGGAATCTTATCGGCCACTACAGCTAAAACCAAGACCAAAAAGAAGCACTTCGTGCAGCAGAAAGTGAAGGTTTTCCGACCCAGCGACCCCCTCATCAGTGTATTAATGTGGGGAGTGAACCACTCGGTAAGGGCCTGACACTGACTCACTGACTGACTGAGAGCGGCTAATGCAGAGGCTAAACTGTTGCTGAAGTCACATCCGAGCAGTCGAATAGACTCCCAGTGTAAGAGCAGAGATATAGACAGCCTGCCAACTTAACTCACTGCCCTATAACTCCCTCCCTTGGTATAGGCTGAATTAAACTGCTCAATCTCCTTTTAGTAGATTTTAGAAATCCCAACTCTAAGCAACCTTTCAATTGGTCATCTTTGTTTTTTTTTTTTGTTTTTTTTCCCTCCACCTTTCATATGTGGTTCATTGACTCCATCTAAAAAAAACAAATCCTTTGTAAGGCTCCAAATGTATCGTTTTGTTACTTTTTATTATCTTTCTATTCAAGCCTTCTATTCATATTCCAGTCTCTTATTCAAATCAGTGCATGGTTGCTAGGGGAATTTTTATCCTAGCGACCTTGTTGGATTTAAAGTTCATTTGTAAATGTAATTCCCATTGAAGTCAGTTGGAATCAGTATATGTCTCTTTCTGTTTGCTCAGGAGCATTTGACTTTTGCAAGGAACAGTTCAGTGTAAAAATAAAAAGTGGGTAAATAGGCCGTGCAAAAAAAAAAAATGTTTATAATATAGTTAGATATCCAAAAATGTAATGTATAAAGGCTGGAGTGACTTATTGTCTAACATAATAGCTAGAACACAACTTCCCGCTTTTCAGCTCTCTAACTCGGAGTTAGTCAGTGACTTTAAAGGAGAAGGAAACCCTTTCGGCCCAAAACCCCCCCCCCCCCCCCGTAGGCCCTCTCCATCCTCCCCCCCCCCCGGCATCACCCCTCCGTGCAGTTATGTCCCATGTGGCCCCCCTTAAAGGAGAAGGAAACCCTTTCGGCGCAAACCCCTCCTCCCCCCCCCCCCCGGGCAAATGGCCCTAACTTGTTAGTCACCCCTCCGTGCAGGTCCTCTCTTGCAGAGTTCAAGGGCGCCATCTTCGTATTCCTTCCTGTATTTGGCGGCGCATGCGCAGTAGGAGGCGTTTACCGGTTGGATCCACTGCGCATGCGCCGAACGTCGCATAGTTTCCAAAAAAAGAAATCAGAAGCTTCATGAAATTCGAGCGCACGCGCAGTAGATCCAACCGGCAAATGCCTCCTACTGCGCATGTGCCGCCAAACACCAGTACAGGAAGAAGAGCACCCAGGGGGGAGGAGGGGCTGAGGGGTTTTGCACCGAAAGGGTTTTCTTCTCCTTTAAGCGAGGCCACATGGTACATAACTGTTCAGTGAGTTTGCAATTGATCCTCTGCATTCTGCTCAGATTCAAAAGCAACAGTTATAATGTGCCCTCACTGATTGGTTACTGACTGGTAACCAATCACTGGAAACCAAGAGAGCTGAAAAGCAGGAAGTAGTGTTCTGGCTATTATGTTACACATCCAGTCACTCCAGCCTTTATACATTTTTGGCTAATTATATATTGAAAACATTGTTTACTTTGCATAGCCTACCGTGAACTGCGATCCCTGAATCTGCACTGAGGGATATGTAAAAAGTTTGGGGCATTTGTTCGGGGTAGCAGCTAGGCTGGGGGGGAGGGAGGGGTGTCTACTTTGGGTAGGGTAGTAGGGTTATTTTTTATTTAAGAGTTGAATTCTCCTTTAAACAATGTTGCCAAAGGATCTGCCTGTGATAAAGGATGTAAGGCTGTGCATCAGAACCAGCACTGCAGAAAGGAACAGCCAGTTCTGATAACAATTAGCTGTTACATTTAGAAATAATTTTAAAACCAGTGGCATTTTTTAATGAATGTCTTTAAAAAAAGTTCCTTAAAAGGGTGATTCACCTTTAAGTTAAATTTTAGTATTTTATACAATGGCCAATTCTAAGCAGCTTTTCAGTTGGTCGTCATTTTTTATTTTGTATAGTCTTTGAATTATTTGCCTTCTGATTCTTTCTAGCTTTCAAATGCTTTTTAATTCAGCAGCTCTCCAGTTTCCAGTAAGCCAGTTGAATAGAGGTCTATGTATTAGACACACTACGCCTTATTCACGTTAGACCTCACCAAGGCCACTATTTAAAGGGGAACTCCAGCTTCCAAACCAAAATTTTATAAAGAGGCCCTCATAACACACAAACCCCTAATATATCCATCACAGTTACCTGTTTCTTCAAAAAGTATGAATAAATGCCATTTTCTATGCTCAAATCCAGCTGTTTAACAGTTCCTCTCTTTCTGCATCATTTGAAATCCTGGCAGGGAAGAAGGGACTAAACACTGATGTTAGAAATTGTAACAACAGTTATAAATTAACTTTACTTACACTATTTATATTCATTAAATGTTGTTTTCTTAAGTCTTGGAAATCACAACCACAGCTAGCAGGTGCCATTTTGTGGACACTGTTAAGGCAAGTTGTATATCACCCCAAAATCTGGTGTATGCTCCAGAATAGGGGACCTAATGCTATGCGCTGTGCCCTACACAATTAATGTAAGAAGCTTGGGAAAATGTGAGGAGTGCTGTGAAATCTAGGAAGTACAGAATGGGAAAGTAAAAGTAATTGACTTCCCCACCTCTGTGCCTCAGGCATATCAGTCAGTGCCACACCCCTGCGCTTTGTTAAAATATTATATTTGATTCTAGGCTTTGAATACAAACTTTGTGATCAATGCTTTCAATTTATGTTTTTTTTTTCCAGTGAATAAATCGGTATCATTTGAATTCTATAGATAGAGAAACCATCATCATTTGAATTATTTGAATCCTACCAAGATAGCTGACGTTTTTTCCAAGTTTTCAATATCGCTTCATTTTCTTCTAACAATGGTATAAAGTTCAGTTTATACAAGTTATTGAAATCTTTTGGAATCTTTATTATTTCATTGCAGATGGAACTCACTTGAAGGGAAACTTTGCTGCTATATCTCTTTGCATTTCACTTGGTAAACTTACATTTAATGCTCCTGATTTAGATGCATTTATTTTAAAATCAGAAACTTCACCAAATTGTTTTGTGGCTATTATATTCAGAACAGACCCTTGTGGATTAGGGATGCACCGAATCTAGGATTCGGTTCGGGATTAGGCCTTTTTCAGCAGGATTCGGCCGAATCCTTGTGCCTGGCCAAACCGAATCAGAACCCTAATTTGCATATGTCAATTAGGGGCACGTAGGGAAATCGCGTGACTTTTCTGCCCCTAATTTGCATATGCAAATTCAGAATCGGTTCGGTATTCGGCCAAAACTATCACCAAGGATTCGGCCGCATCCCAAATAGTGGATTCTGTGCATCCCTAGTAAGAAATCATCTGCAAAATCAATCAATTTATTGTTTAGTGTAAAGACTTTTTTTTCCTGTTTTTTATTTGCACTAAAATGAGAGTAAAAATTCCATAATCAAATAAAAACAATAGGTTATAGTGAGCACCCCTGTCTAGTCTCATTGCATATGTTTACCACTGGCCTTAATAACCCATTCACTCTTATTCTAGCAGACGGTTTATCATATAACAGTAGAATTATGTTTATGAATATCTCCCCCAAACCCTTGAGAAAGTCCCAGGATATCCTGTTAGTTTGTGCATACTGGATGAGAGAAATCAATCTAATTGCAATATCTTTACCCTCTCTGTTTTATAAACCCCGTTTGGTCCTGATGAACTAATTTTGGAATTATTGGATTCAGTTTATCTGCTGAGATGGGATAGATGTTTTTTTTTTAGATGGGGTCAGTGACCCACATTTGAAAGTTGGAAAGAGTAAGAAGAAGAAGGCAAATATTTCATAAACTGTAAAAACTAAAAAAAAATGTCAATTGAAAAAGTTGCTTAGAATTTGTCATTCTATAACATGCTTAAAGTTAACTTTTAAAGAAAAACTAAACCATAAAAAAGAATATGACTAAAAATGCCATATTTTATATACTGAACTTAATGCATCAGCCTAAAGTTTCAGCTTCTCAATAGCAGCAATGATCCAGGACTTCTAAGCTTGTCACAGGGGGTCACCATTAGCTCCACCAAAAATTCGGGAAAAAAGTTGAAAATTCGCCAAAATGCATTGAAGTCTATGTGCATCAAATCTTTTTTGTTGTGCAATGCGGTGTGTCCCTTTTTTCTTTTTAGTTGTGTGACAATTTTTTTCACCTATTAGATTCTATGGGAGTCAGGGAAATCATTTCTTTCCCTAGAGGTGCAGGCTAATAGAGCCCACACTCCAGTTGGGGGGAATTTATTTTAAAGAACATGTTGCCTCACCAGCTGTAAGCTACCTGTACCAGGAGAGAGCTTCTGGTGTGGGCTGCAATGCTGGGGCAGACGCATCCATGTGACAGTTTTCGAGGCATGTCCCCCTCTCCTACGGCGCATGTGTGCACAATGTGAGCAATCCAGGAGACTCCTTGCTGCTGGCATAGCACTTACTGGGAGCATTTTTTGGCAAAGAAATTATTGTTTCCTCCAACAATATTAGTCTAAAAGTCCGCACCTCCATTGGGGGAAACAATTTTTCTTATGAAAGGTACCCTATTTCTTTGAAAACACAGGGGATTAATCTTAACACAGTTTAGGTTTAAAACGACTGTCAAGACTGTCCGACATTCTTGAATTTCATAATTTATTCATGTTTTTCTTTGTTTTTTCATGCAGTGTGTTCTATTGATCAGCTGTATTCAAATATATGTACTGCAGCTGCTGCAGAACTCCAGCACTCCTCCGCCATAGCTGCTGTTACACATGTAAAAACTTGTTTTGGAGTATCTATAGCTGGCTACATATGACTCTTGGCTGAATGTTTGTGTAGATTTGCTACCCAGAGATGGCTGTCTTGTCACAAGGACAATTTCCAGCGCAAGCTACAACTACATGTATGGGCCAAGTTGGGTAATTGGTTGGTCAATTTTGACCATTATGGCTAATTAATCATGTGTTTTTATAATGCAAGGTACAAGTAGGCAAGTACTCATCTGATTGTTGCCTTCCATCTCTTGGGGAGAAAAACAACATATAGTGCAGAGTTATTCTGCAGCAGTTTATTTTTTTACACGCGCACGTCACTTTGTTCAGAAGCCAATTAACCGACCTGTATGTTTTTGGAGTGTGTGAAAAAAAAAATAGAACACAGGGGAAACCCACATAGACAAAGGGAGAACTGGCAAACTCTTTGCAGAAAGTGCCCTGGCTATATTGCTAACCATTGTGCTACCACACTGCCCGTAGGACACCAAAAATAAAAAATGCATGACAAAATGTCACCTCCTCATGCATTTGTTAGATATTATATAGTAATATTCATAAAATATAAAGATTATATTTAAATATATATATATATATATATATATATATATATATATATATATATATATATATATATATATATATATATATATATATATATATATATATACTGATATGTTTTTGTAAAACCCTGAAAGTTGTCTATCAATTAAATGTTTATGTAATAATATATATTGTATGCAAAACATCATTACATTCAGCCGATAATAGGCATATGGGTAGCTCTTTATGACTTGATTTCATTTCCCCAGATTAAGAGGAAATGTAGAATACTGTTCTGATTTACAGCCAGAAATATGCGGGTTAGTAATAGTATCTCTGTATTTTCAATTCTCAAAGCATCCAAAGCTACACTTACGGTACATTCCTGTTTTTTGCTGCAACCAAATATCATTTTGAGTGGTTTTAAACTAAAGTAGGAGACAACTAGAATATGTACTTTGTAATATCACTTATGTTTTTTGGATATCGTGTATTCAGTTGTAAAATTCCACTGTGAGCAAAGCAAATAGTGGCTATGCACTTTTTTACCTTAGGCTAATAACATACTTTTCGAGCTTTTCTCTCTTTTTCTCTTAACATAGCCCAAAATGGCCTACATTGGTTTACTTTATAGTTAAAAGGATTTGTAGTTGTTGCTGCTAAGAGCACCTCCATGTTATTATGGATAGTTGCTAGCATTTGCTATAATATTTAGCTTTAGGTGAATACTTTTGGGAATGGAGTTTACAAAGCAAATACAGCCTTACTCTGGCCTAATAGCAACTAATTAGCAATTAGTAACTTTAAAGGAACCGTAACACCAAAAAAATTGTGTTTTTAAATGACAGTATAATATAGTGTTTCCCTGCATGGGTAAAACTGGTGTTTTTGCTTCAGTAACAGAACTATAGTTTATATAAACAAGCTGCTGTGTAGCCATGGGATCAGCTATTCAAGCACAGGAGACAAAGTAGATAACAGATAAGTTCTGAAGAATCCTGTTGTATACTACAGAGCTTATCTGTTATCTGCTGGATAATTTTCTCAATTTTCCAGCTTGAATAGCTGCCCCCCCATGGCTACACAGAAGTGTGTTTATATAAACTATAGTAGTCTTTCTGAAGCAAACACACCAGTTTTACCAATGCAGCTCAACACTGTTATATATTCATTACTGTAAAACACTAACTTTGTTACTGTTCCTTTAAAAGGATAGTATACCCACTTTTTAAACATTGGTTCAATAGGGCTTGTACTGAATGTGTTTTTTTGCTTATGGTTTTAATTAGGATGTATACAAGGTTTGTATTTCTTGCACTAAACAGAGCAAAATAAAAAACAAAACAAAAACATTCTGTACAGTCTGTAACTGGGGAAGGGAGGAGTTTATTTATACATAGACTTCTCTGTAGACTGGTAATATAATTTGTTTAGACTTTGCTCATTGGGAAGTATAATGTGATTTTGTTTCATTTTCAAATTTTGCCCTGTTTAACTAAAAAAACAAACAAACAAAAAAAAACACATTTCCTTATTAAAACAATAGGAAAAAGGAATGTTCAGCACAAGCCTTATTTACTGAACTCCTATCGAACCATGGACATACTGTCTCTTTAACAGCAGTAAAACTGGCAATACATTGGTTAGCAAAAGTCACTCCTGGCATTGTCGGCAGCCTACTAGAAAGTATATAGGTCAAAATGATAGCCTACCTATCTCATTAGGGCCTGGTCGTTTATTGATCTGGAAGAATGGAGTATTCTGTTGGTGACCGCACCAGTTTGTGTATGCATTCCTATCCTGACTGGACTGCACAGGTATTGCATATAGTATTCTTAGCAGTGAATGATCAGTCCCACTTGTGGTCTAATAAACTGCAAATAAAGAACCACATTCCTTACTAGTTATAAAAACTTTCTATTTTGCAGTCTGCTGAATTTCCTACACCTCCATCATATATTACTAAATTCAGCTTGAAGGGGAACTTTCACAAAAATGAAAATTTAATACAAGATTGATCATACTGAAATAAGAAACTTTATAGGGGGCTCCTTTTGCTTAGAAGAAGTATTAGAGCTCACTCTATTATAGTCACAAGAAATCCTGTCTTTCTACATGCAGGATTTGTGCAAAAGTCAGTTATTTTGTTTGATTCCAGTACAAACAAAATCTGTTATTTGAGTGAGCTCTAATTCATCTGCTAGGAAAGGAAGCCCCCCTATAAGATAGTAACTGTCAATGAATATCTGACACGAAACTGCTCCATGGAGACAGAATGAAGAGCAACAGATGCTGAGAGGGATAATGAACATAAACTTGATTATTTCAGAAACAATGCAGAAATCTGATTTGTGTTTAGAAATTTTTCATTTTTGCAATCGTTCCCCTTTAAAAGTGGTGCTTCTGGTGGGAATGGCATTCATGCTATTGGTGTATTTACTTATAGTAGGGTTGCCACCCTTTGCTAAATTTTTTACTGTCTGGTGGGGGGCGGGTGTGACATAAAAGGGGGCGGGTTGTGTCGTAAAGGGGCTGGGTCACAGCGCAGCCAGGACAAAAATGGAGGAAAAAAAGCTACATTTACAGGGGATTGTGGGCATGCCGAGGGGGTCTTTTTAAGGGTATTACAAATTTGCCGGCAGCTACATTGCCGGTAAATTTGTAATACCGGCCTTGGCAGGTGTTTTACCGGCTAGGGCGGTAAAATACCGGCCGGGTGGCAACACTAACTTATAGTAACCAACCAGATTTCTGCATTTACTAGTTTGCCTTTAGAAAGGTGCTCCCAGCCCACGGTTACTTACATGTGCTAACCTCCATACCAGACTGGGAGAGCTTCACTCACATGGGACGTCTATTGGCACCGTTTTTTTTTGTAGTAGTACTATTGATACTGACACAATCCCATCAGTTATAGCAGTGTCAGTACCACTTTAAATAGTCACATTCTCTGTGTAATGACTTTTCCAGTATGACAAGGAGGAAATAACACACAAATCTGCTCCTTTGTTAGGGAATTTTTGGTGATGTAAAACCAAAAATATAAGTTTGCTAGTGAGAAAATACAATTTCAAGCAATGTTCCAGCATACATTCATTATTTATTTAAGGCCATTGAAAGCAGAATTTTTTGGTCCTTTATGCCACTGGTGATTCCGAGTCTGGAAACAAGTAGCAATAAAGTCAGAACCATCAGGATGAAGAATAATAAAGTCCTGATATATATGCAATATCAATTATATTTTCAAATGAGAAAACCTCCTAAAATGTGAGTAAGGTATATTGGAAAGTTGCTTAGCATTGCATTTTCTTTCATTCAGCAAAATGTTAAATTTGGGTTCAAATAGCCCTGCATATCCTGATAGCTCTTTATAAATAAAGTTATACAAATAACTCATTTTTAATTCACACTAAAGTAGTGCTCTGTTGCAGTCTGTGCACATACAGATTGTAATGTCTTTATTCAATCGCTTTAGCTGCAGTTAAAGGGGTTGTTCACCTTTAAAAATTTTTTTAAACTTTTAACTTTTATTATGATGTACAGAGTGATATTCTGAGAGAATTTGCAATTGATTTTCATTTTATATTATTTGTGTGTTTTCAGTTATTTAGCTTTTTATTCAGCAGTTCTCCAGTTTCCAATTTTAGAAAACTGGTTGCTAGGGTCCAAATTACCCTATGCATTGTTATGAATAATGAATATGAATAAGAGAGGCCTGAATAAAAAGACGAGTAATAAAAAGTAGCAATAACAAAAGATTTGTAGCCTTACAAAGCATTTATTTTTTAGATGGGGTCAGTGATCCCCCCATTTGAAAGCTGGAAAGAGTCAGAAGTATATGAATTGGGGAGGCCTGAATAGAAAGATGAGTAATAAAAGTAGCAATATATGTGTAGCCTTACAGAGCATTCATTTTTAGATGGTGTCAGTGACCCCCCCCCCCCCCCCCATTTGAAAGCGGGAAAGCGTTAGAAGAAGAAGAAGGCAAATAAATCAAAAATTATAAAAAGAAATCAGACCAACTGAAAAGTTGCTAAGAATTTGCCATTCTATAACATACTAAAAGTAAAATTAAAGATGCACCACCCCTTTAAAGGACAAGGAAAGAGAAATTCACTGGGTTGCCACTGTGTTAGGCACTCCCCCGTGAATATCAAAGCTAACATTAGAGTTGAGGCCGCTGTTCCTGTTCCCTCTAAAGTGCCCGGGGCCAGGGTATTGTTCCTGCACTGCTGGGATCTTTTGCAATGCCCCAGAGATCCTCTGCACTGTCCAGAGCAATTGAAAATGTGTAACTACTGTGTATATACAGTGTCCAGGACATCCAATGAGGAATGCTGGGACTTAAACAGTGGTGTGTGTGGCAGGAATAGCTCCTTTGCCTATCTAAGGTTAATAATTATATTCACTAGGGGTGCCTAACACATTGACACCCCCCAGTGAATTTCCTTATCATTTTTCTCTATAGAAATTAAACACATGAAATGATGAATGGAGGCCATCTAACATGGGCCTGGTCTACAGCAGAGCTTCTGTGTTTGTGCAGTAAGAGAAACACATTTTGAAAAGCCGTCTTTAGTCAACAACCATTATTGAAACATATATTTGTGAGCAAAAAATGCCTACATCCTAGCTCTGGCCCAGAGTGTCTGTATAAGGCATCTGCCTTTTTTCCTCTTATTTCAGCTCCAGATTTATTTTCTTAGATTTTTGTCTGGGGAAGCAAGATTTCATGCAGAGATAATAATGAGGGTAAAATACATTTGTAATCGTCCGGCTGTGGAGGAAGCCTATCCCATAGGCATTGCTGGCTTATTGAAGGACTAATTAATTCTTGTCTTGTTGAGAAATACCCATATTGACTGTTGTCCAGTAACAGTTTTGTTAATTTGAGAGCAATTTTGTGTTTTGAGGTTGTTTATTTCCTTCTAACACTTATGGGGTTATTTATCAAAGTCCAAATTGATCTCAATATTTTCTGAAAAACCTCAGACCAAATCTGCACAGGATTTTTGGGCTTATTTATTAATACACTTTCACGAAAATGTGATTTTTCATCCGATTTTCACAATTGTTTTTGGAGTTTTCTCCTGAAAACTTCAAATTTTGCCCGAAAACTTCACGGTATTGTCAAAAACGCAGCGCAAATCAAAAAATCATTGGGACTCCAACCTCGACAGTTCTGAGATGCCGGATTTTCAGATTCTGACTTTTCCCATCCTCGGGGTTTAATAAATTCCGAAAAATTTGTGATTATTTTAAAAGTCCAATTTTATAAGGAAAAATCACAAATTTGTTGTGATTTTTGCATTCAGAGTTTAGTAAATAACCCCTTTAGTAGTGATGTGAGGGCCGACCTGAGGCCCGCTGGTCGGGCGGGTTCGGGCCGACCCCCGACGAAATGCGCGGGTCGCAACGGGTGCTGGTCGAGCTCTTCTCCTGCTCTCCCCGCCCGTGACCTAGTACTGCCGGCTTCCGGCACCGAAATTTATAGACTTCCGCCTGCCGGGCGCGGGTCTATAAATAAAGGAGAGCAGCGGGCCCGGGTCGGATGCGGGTAGGGAGCAGGTGGGTTAGGGTCGGGTGCTGGTCGAGAAGTTCTCGACCCACACATCACTACCCCTTATTGTTATGTGGTAAACCATAACAGGTCACCACTAAATGCTATCTCATGATCGTTTGCTATGGATTTCTGACCTAGTCTAGACTTTGCTGGGAGCATACTCGATGTTATGCAAAATAATTAAGCACAATTGTGATGGGCCCTTGAATATCTTTATGGCTGTTATTTATATTCCATTATATTGGTCTTAATGCCAAAAAAGACTGTACAGATTATATTTTCTAGTTAATTATCCATGGGAGTGCTGGAGTGTGCATAGGAGGAAAGTTTGCTTTGTATGTGCTATTTGTGCTGAATGGGAAGACATATATCCTATTATTCTCGAGTTCAGTTAATGTGGCCATATATTATAAGATCTGATTGTTTGACAAGGTTGCCAAATGAGTAGATCTCTCCCCTGATATGCTCATTAAAGGTGGGCGATATCATGCCAATTGTGTTCTAGGGCCAAGCGAATGGATTATAACAACTGAAGTAGGGGCTGTTGGGGAGAGCCAATGTGGTTCTTGAATCAGCTTGAAAGTCAAACCTGCCCAAATGACATCTGCTCAGTTTCCCACCACATAAAAATGTTTGCAGCATTCACTTAACTCTAATATGCATTGGTATGAAGTTCATTATTAATGGTCTAATTTTATTTTTTAGGTAAACGAACTTATCCAAGTTCCTGTCCCAGTGATGCTCTTACCAGACGATTTCAAAGCTAATTCTAAAATTAAAGTTACAAATCATCTTTTCAACAGGTACAAGTCTTATTTATATATTTGCATATATGCATTAATGAGTGTGATCAAGGGCAATACCATTTTTATTAGAATGCCAAGCCAATGATAACATTTTCCAAATGTCCATTGCGTATCCTTTTGAAGGACTTCGACAGCCATTAACCTGGAAACTGTTTTGTCAAGCCAAGCGTACCTCCACCTAAGGAAAAGTTATTCCTTAAGAAAATTAATGGGTATGATTTAAATGTATAATGCAGTATAATAAGATGGTCTTGAAATCACTGCAGCTTTGAGAAGAGAGGTGGTTGATCAGTGTCGGACTGGGGGGCCCGTGGCCTCCGGGGCTGCTGCCTCACTCACTAAATACTCAATAGCATTGTATTCATTCTTTTTACAGGGAAAACCTACCCAGTCATTTCAAATTCAAAGACTACTGTCCTCAGGTTTTCAGAAATTTGCGTGAGCGATTTGGGATTGATGACCAGGACTTCCAGGTAAGTCAGAACATGACTTTTCCTATTTTAAAATAGGGGGGGAAAAAACTTGTTTTTGAACGTTGGAGAAAAAAAAACAACACTGTTAATATGTATTCAGTGTTTCAGACTTGTAAAAGGGACCACTGTGAAAAGCAACTTTCTAGCTTAACAAATGCGATATTTGCTATCTGATATCCTCATGGTACATGGGCCACTTTATTCACCTGAAAAGCACTTGATTTTGTCACTAGCAATTCCTTTTGAATTTAATGTAATGATGTTTCTGTGCCTGTGAATTCTATGAACATAGAATCAAATCCCTAGTGCAAGCAGTAATTATAAATGTTAAATATTCCATATACAGTTATGGGACCTGTTTTCCAGAATACTCATGACCTGGGGTTTTCAGGTTAATGTATCTTTCTGTAATTTGGATCTTCATACCTTAAGTCTACTAGAAAATCATGTAAACATTAAATAAACCCAATAGGCTGGTTTTGCTTCAAAATAAGGATTAATTATATCTTAGTTGGGATCAAGTACAAGCTACTGTTTTATTATTACAGCGAAAAAGGAAATCATTTTTAAAAATTTGTATTATTTGGATAAAATGGAGTCTATGGGAGACAGCCATTCCGTAATTCGGAGCTTTTTGGATATCGGGTTTCTGGATAAGGGATCCTATACCTGTACTAAGACATACTGAAACATCACTGCAGTAAAACTTTTTGCTCTTTTTTCAGGTTTAGATCAACCCAAAAAAGTTCTATATTTCTGAATATGTTTCCAAGTCCCCTTGCTTTATTTAATTGCTTGATGTATGCCCCTTTCAAATGAGTAGGGTTTTTCTAACTGTGTACTGGTTTTAAAGTATGACTTTCCTTCAAATCTCTGTACGTGTGACTCAAATTTCAAATTGGGGTAATTTATAATGGTGTGGGTTATTTGACAATTTTTTTTATTAAAAAAATGTCATTACCATTCTGCTCTCACATCTGCTTCCCACTCCCCTTGTACTTGCTCATTTATTCTGCCATTATCTTGTATAATCGAGGTCTGTAGAACATGCTCAGCACCTTATCTGAGGGTGACGTGTCTTGGCAAATGGCATATTGAGATCATTGCTCAAAAATAAGTAGGTTCTTAGCTAGGATTTAGATTAAGTTTTAGCCATTACTGTAGTAATTCTCTAAATACTTAATATTCATGGTACTTTATAAAGTTCAAGTTATTATACATAAAATCCTCTTAATACAAGCAATCTCCTTATCAAGCCATAAAATTTATTTTACTTGCCAGTGGTCCTGTTGTGAAAGTAATGCTTGAGAATGCTTTCTAACGTTTTTTTTTATATTCTGCTTAATGGTTGTACAGAATTGGAATTCCTACTTAAAACCTAAATATAAGAACATATTGCTCTAACACTGATTTTAAATGCTTAATGGATAGTCAATACCCCATGTGTTAAAATTACGCAGAACAAGGTATTTTCCTTATTGATACAGAACAAAGAGACCGTGTGAGACCTAGAAATCTGCAGCAAAGACCGTAATTATTTTCTTTGGCCATATATGTCCTGTTTTTGTGACTTTTGTAACTTGATGGTCTGCACAGCTAATGTCATGTGTGTATTGTACATGGACATTTTTTAGATGGTGATGGTGGGGTCCTTAAAGGAATTATTCAGTATAAAAATAAAAACTAGGTAAATAGATTGTATGTGCAAAATAAAAAATGTTTCTAATATAGTTAGGCAAAAATGTAATGTATAAAGGCTGGAGTGACTGGAAGTTTAACATAACCGAATAGAACACTACTCCCTGCCTTGCATCCCTCTTGGGGGCAAATTTGCTTGAGGGTGGAGTGGTTATCGCTAGTGTGAATTCTCTAGCGATAACACCCGCAGGGACATCGCCAGTTTACTAATGGGCACAGGCGTCCCTTCGTTAGTGAAAGAGACAGACGCTAGCGTTTATTCGCAGTCTATTTCCAGGCGAATTCTTGCTCTGGGGAATGGACGTAACTCTGCAAATTCAGTAAAATGCGGATTTTACTGTATTTTACCTCTTTCGCCAGACTTGTCTTCGCCAGCTCAGACCAGACGAAGTGCACTACAATGCATAGATCTTCCTCAATCCAAAAAACACTGGCCTTTTTGAGTGATAGCCTAAAAAAGTCCATAAAATCTTTTGGGTAACCGGGTTCCCCCATACATTTCAGACTATACAGTGAGTTCATGTGTAGGGCTTTATAACTACTCTTATTTTCTTTAAGGTTCCCTGAAATTGTCTAATTTAATGTATTTGCTGCAACACATACGTCCATTCTACTTTAAATTTCCCGCCGTATGCAAATTAACCTGAGCGCAAGACTATTTGCGGTAGGCAGAAATCGCTTTCAATTGATCGCATTGCCGAAGTAACACTAGCAAAACATTGCCAGCATTCGGTGCCCACAACGAAAATCCAAATTCCAGTGAATTAGCGTTATCTGGGCGAATTTTTGCCTGGCGCAGTGTAGAGATGGCTGCGAAGTGGTCACTGGTGAATTGTTGCCCTTGAGTAAATCTGCCTCCTGGTTTTCACTGATTGGTTATCAGGCAGTTACCAATCAGTGTCTTGAGGGAGGGCCACACAGGTCATAACTGTTTGCTTTTGAATTTGAGCTGCTTGCTAAGGATCAATTGCAAACTCACTGAACAGTTATGTCCCATGTGGCCTTCCTTATAGTGACTGATTAACTCAGAGTTAGAGAGCTGAAAAACAGGAAGTTGTGTTCTGGCTATTATGTTAGACATCCGTCACTCCAGCCTTTATATATTACATTTTTGGCCAACTAACTATATTAGAAACCTTTTTTATTTTGCATAGCACTATTTATTTACCCAGTTTTTAAATTTACACTGAACTGTTCCTTTAATTAAGAACTGCTTAGGCGTGCAGGTATGAGTGTTTCCGATTGATGACATTTCTATGCAATGCTCTGCCAGTGGACAAAGTTATGTATAACAAACTAGATTTTGGTTTCAGGGCTAAAATCCATATGGGACTTGTCATGACTGTGATGCAGAATGTGATTCAGGAGTCTAGTGATAATGATGAATAAAAAGCACCAAGTCTGTGGCTAATGTCATCCATAGAAAATATTGCCTGATTGCTTCTCAATGTAATTAGTGGATTTTTTCAGTAAAAAGTGGCATTATATTTGTGCATATCTTATAAAAGAATTTCGTAACATACTTTGAATGTGTTCATGTCAGAGATACCAAGGTGCAGTGTAATTCATTCAAGTTAAAGGAACAGAAACACCAAAAAATTTGTGTTTTAAAGGAATAACAATATAATGTCCTGATGCTCTACACTGGTAAAATTGGTGTGTTTGCTTCAGAAACTATACTATAATTTATGTAAACAAGCTGC
This sequence comes from Xenopus petersii, assembly GCA_038501925.1. Lineage (NCBI taxonomy): Eukaryota > Metazoa > Chordata > Amphibia > Anura > Pipidae > Xenopus > Xenopus petersii. The sequence goes on from CM076675.1 coordinate 135,905,766, forward strand.
TGTGTGGCTATGGGGCAGCCATTCAAGTACAGGAAACTTAATAGATAAGTTTCTGAAGAATCCCATTGCATACTAATGAGCTTATCTGTTATCGGCTGTGTATCCTGTGCCTTTTCTACCTTTTAAGCTTTGAATGGCTGCCTCCATGGCTACACAGCAACATGTTTATATAAACTATAGTAGAGTTTGTGAAGCAAACACAGCAGTGCAACAGTACATTACATTTTTGTTACTTTAAAACACTTTCATTATTTGTTGTTTCTGTTCCTTTAAACATTGTTTTGGGTGTTCAAAGGCCTGCACTGAGCAACAGGCGCAAAGTATTTACATTAAAAGAATATCACTCAGTATCAGGCAAATGAACTGGGTGCCAAAGAGCAGCCGTTTCCATTCGCCTGAAAATACGATAAAAAGTAAAGAGGATATGAAAATCAGGTTTATTTGAGCAGGCAGAGTGAAGTCCATATCAGTGAGAGCAAATTAGCAGCTGCTATAAAACTAGAGAGAACTTATCTGGCGTTATAAATAGTAGCACACATCTCAGGAAAGTAATGTTATCTTCTTGTCTGTCATTAACAATACACTGTGTCTTCACTACTGCATGTTAAAATCCTCTCATATCCTGCAACAATTATAATCTATTATTAATGATCACATCAGGTGAAAGGGAAGCTAACTAAATGTGCAGTACATATATCTGAGTATTTTGTAACATTCAGTAAGGTGTATCTCTCTTCTGTGTATGGGTGTACAGTAGCGATCCCCAACCTTTTTAGCCCTGGGGACCAGTTTAAAGCCCTAATTCTTTTCAAGGAAGGGGGGCGGCAACTGTGCGCAACAGTTAAATTTCGCTCACGCTGCATCAAATGCAGACGCGCAGCGTCAAATTTTGTGCGATGCGCATTAAAATTTAGTTTGATGTGCATCAAATTTCGTGAGCTTAGCATTAAATTCAGACGCGCCGTGTTCAATTTGGACTCTGCTCAGCCGGCCAGTTCAAGTATGTCTGTGGCCTGGCGGTTGGGGACCCCTGGTGTACAGGAATATGCAGGCCATTAGGGAAACCTTGTGACTTACCTGGTCTTCCCTTACCCATTCTTCTATTCTCAAGATCTGGCCCAGGCCTTAACCTTGCATGGAAATTACTTTCATTTTTTTAGTTTGACTTTGAAGGCCCTGCTTTACATTAAACTTTATGGATCCTCACATGAAGAAGGCAAGGTTTTGGCACATGCCAACTTCTCATTAGAGAAGCTGCAAGCTCTATATACAGTTAAAGACAACAATGGAGTTATAGAAGCCCAGATATGTTTCCCCTGATCTCTTGGTTGACGCTATTATAGAAAAAATTAATTTAAAGTGGACCTAGGCCAATAGAAGGCTTGCACTCCTCACCTAGGATATTGGTTGCTACTATCAAAAGGGTAAAGCATGCACTCAATAATACAAAGCTCATTATTTGTTTTCATGGGGCAAATGTTGGAATCTCTGTTCCCAGCCATACCAGTTTAAGATGGATATGGAGGAATTACTCCTGATGTAGATATATTTTTTTCCAGGTGTCACTGACCAGGAGTTCCCCATACTGTGAAAGTGAAGGCCACGATGGTCGCTTTCTTCTCTCCTATGATAAAACATTGGTCATTAAAGAGATTTCTAGTGAGGATGTTGCAGATATGCACATTATTCTCTCTCATTATCACCAGGTAAGTATGTTTAAGCATGGCAAGAATATAGCTGAATATATTGTATACTAGACATTAAGCCCGTTAAATTAACGGGCGCTAGAACATATGTAGTCAAACATTCACCAGAGACGGTCCGTGGGGCACATGCGCAGTAGCGCAATCCCACGGACACAGGGACTGGACGCAGAGACAATTCAACTTTATTATATAGGATGAGCCCTTTCAACTGCTCCTTGCTTGAAGCCTCAGCAGTTAGTGTCACAATACCGGAAAAATACTTTATTTAACTACACCTGGGGTTTTATGGATAACGTATCTTTCTGTAATTTGGATATTCATACCTTAAGTCTACTAGAAAATTATGTAATCGTTAAATAAACCCAATAGGCTGTTTTGCCTCCAATAAGGATTAATTATATCTTAGTTTGAATCAATTACAAGGTACAGTTTTATTATTACAGAGAAAAATGAAAGCTTTTTTTTCAAATTTGGGTTATTAGAGTATAATGGAGTCTATGTGAAACAGCCTTTCCGTAATTTGGAGCTTTCTGGATAACGGGTTTCCGGGTAACGGATCCCATACCTTTACTTTATTTCTCCAATAACGTTTTTGTGTGCCTAGTATCTGTGATCCGTATGTACATGCGTACTTTTTTTACTTGGATTTTGCTGTTGTTGTTTGAAACTCTGTCCTCCCATGACCCATAGCTTTCATAATAATAAACGAGTACTTCTTGTTTCATAGTGGCATGTTGATTTCTTTAAAATAAGCCTATCTCATGTCATCCCCAGGACCCACTTTATTTTAAAACCAAATGTTTTCAGCAGTAAAGGGGATCAGGTTGCTGCATTCATTCATTCATTCAAATTAGCAGCAACCAAACTGAACACAGTAACTGCTCTCCACTGAAAATGTACCGGTTATAGCAGGGATAGTATTTAATTTACTTTTAATTTAGCTGCAGCACAATATTTATAATTTGCAATAACATTCCTGATGTGATTTCTCTTGTTTTGTCAGCATATAGTGAAATGTCATGAAAGCACTCTGCTGCCTCAGTTTTTGGGGATGTACCGTTTGAGCGTGGACAATGAAGATTCTTATATAATAGTCATGAGGAATATGTTTAGTCACAGACTGACTGTTCATCGAAAGTATGATTTAAAGGTGAATATTGATTGTATAATCAAGGGATCCATAACCTTTTGGTCAGAACCACAAATTTGCTGCAATAGACCATGAAATTCAAATAAGATTCATAAATCATTCTAAAACGGAGTAGTGAGCAATTTCCCAGACCTAATCTGGGTCTCCACAAAAGAAGATAAAAATCCCTTGTGTGTTGTTATATGTCAGAGATGTCTTTAAATACATGTGTGATTATAGCAGTGTTTGCAGTCAATGATCAGGAGGAAAGAGTATATGTGAATATATAAATTGGGGAGCATATTGTTGTAACAGCAATGCCTGCAGCTTATGGTTTTAGGTGTTTTTTTTTAAATGTTAATGGGGTTGTTTACCTTTAAGATAACTTTAGTATGATGTAGAGAGTGATATTCTGAGGTAACTTGCACTTGTTTTTCATTATTATTTAAGGTTTTTGAGTTATTTAAATTTTTATTCAGCAGCTCTTCAATTTGCATTGTAAGCAATCTGGTAGCTAGGGTCCAAATTACTCTGCCATGTATTAATTTGAATAGGGAGGCCTGAAGAGAAAGATGAGTAATAAAAAGTAGCAACAACAATACATTTGTAGCCTTACAGACATTTGTTTTTTAGAAGTGGTCAGCAATGCCCATTTGAAAACTGCAAAGAGTCCAAAGAAAACGTCAAATAACTATAAAAAAATAATGAAATCCAATTGAAAAGTTGCTTAGAATTGGCCATTCTATTACATACGTTACCTTAAAGCTGAGAGAGGTTGAGGGATTGATTCTTCAATCCCTGTTGCACCTTGCAATAAAAGTTAGAGGCAGAGTGATGCATTTTATTCGCAACTGTTCTTCCCAGAGGGCAGCGGCAGGAAACTGCCCTGTGTGCCAATGGCCTAAAGGCTCTTACTCCAAGAAAAATAACATTCATACCAGAACTGTTCTTGAGGAACTGCAGTAGTAACCAAGGTTAAACCATGACTATGCATTGTTGTCTTCAGTCATTTCACATGCATGATTCACATTTACTTTGGGCTTTTTCATATAGAAGGTGGCAGAAGCCTGTGTAAATCAGCAGGCATCGTACTGTTGAAGATCTCAAAGATGACCCAGTAGCTCCCCATCTTCTTTTTCTGCTGATTCCCTGCACATTCTCTGTGCTGCTGTAACTTACTGAGCTTAGGGACCCACTCACAATATACTGTATTTATAGAACAGAAATGTCACAATATAGACTGTTTAGTAATGAATTAACATTCATGTTACACATACCTCAGAAACCAGTACAATTAGGGGCCTATTTATCATGCTGTTTAAAACATTGGAGACCAACCAATCAGATCTTCGCTTTTGTTTTCTAGCTTGTAGGTGGCTTGTTTACACAGCATGATACATAGGCAGTGACAGAATTTAATTAATTGTATTAATTTAATTAACATAAGTTAAGGCCTGTAGCATCAGTGACTGAAAAAGCTCATTTTCTTCTTGATTTGCAATGACCCCTATGACTTCTTAACAGCCGCTCCAAACCGCATGCGAGTATCACTTAAACTCCTAACAATCCAAGATGGTGAGCTCCTGCGCACAACTTTGAAGGCCTGAATCATTACTGCTATAGAAGTGCTGAATCTTTAGGTCGGAGCAATAAGCTCAGTGCATTTCTAGCCATATTTGTTTTTAGGATTAAGTTCTCCTTTAAATACCACTACCAGAAGTACTAAGAAGTACTAAGCAGAAACAGAAGAACACAAACTTGCAGTTTCCCATAAATAAGTATTTGTAAATTGCCACTTCAGAACAGCCCCTTGCATATGTACATATGCCAATCCATGAATAATATAGTACTGAATAAATCTACTTTATATAAAATGTAAATATGCCAATCAGTGAATAATCTAGTACTGAGTGAATCTACTTTATATTAAATGGAACAGAAGGCCGTTATGTTCTGCTTTACATTTTTCTTTTTATTTCCAGGGTTCTCTGGTATCCCGGGAAGCTAGTGATAAAGAAAAGGTATAATCAGCTTTTGTTTTTCTCTATGTATCCCTGTTGTGAATTTTAAATGTAATTGCACTGATTTGCATAGTGTAATTTTGTCTTGTACTTAGTTCTCACTTTGGCGCCTGTAGCATGTGATCTATTTTGCCATAAAATGTAATAACAATGGCAAGTAAATATTCAGAGAAATGTTAATATTTCTAGTTTTCCTTTTTTTCCCTGTAGAATCTATTTAATGTAATGTATTTAATGAATATGAACTAGAGGAGCCCATTTAAATTTTATGGCAGTTCCATTTTCATGGTTACTTCTCTCCCACAGCTCACTAGCGTAACTAATGAGGAATGAGAAGGGGGGGGCTTCCTTTGTAGGGGAACCCGTTGGTGACTTATGATGCACATCTATTAAAGGTCGAATTTCGAATTCATGTGAGATTTTTAAACTGTATTAAATTTGAATAATCTCAAAATTCGACTGGGGGGTTATTTATTAAAAAAATCAAATATCTAAACCTCGGACTAATTTTACTGACTTGAAAACTAGAATCGAATTAGACTAAACTTGATTCAAGTTTTTTCTCTGAAAAAAACTTGAATGTCCAAATTTGGTCCCTGGACCTCCTCTCCCATTGACTTATACATGAACTCTGCAGGTTTTTGGTGGTGAATAGTCGAATTCGAGTTCTTAAAGTGCCAGGGTATGATAAATCTCTAAATTTGAATTAAAACTCAAGTCAAGTTTGTATAATTCACAGTTGGAATTTGAGTGTTTTGACCATAAAAAGAATTTGAAAATTCAAGTTTGAATTTTCAATTGACCCTTAATAATTCTGCCCCAAAAAGTAACTGTGGTTTTTGCGCACCACCAGTGACCTGGGATTTTGTTTGGGGGAAGGGGTGGCGACCAAAGAAAAAATGGTTGGGGGTCTGGGCCCCCCACAAAAGTTACACCACAGCTATTATTGCATAAGTGCAATACAGCTGTGCAACCCACTGCCATCAAAACGACTTAAAGATTTTTTTGATTTGGTATTGGTTGTGAAATGGAACATATCACTGGATTATTTCTGGATAGATTTCGCTTTATTTTCCCTTTAATTTATTTTTCCTTTTTTTTTTTTTAAGGTTAAAGAATTGCCAACTTTGAAAGATATGGATTTTTTAAACAAGAGCCAGAAAGTATATGTGGATGAAGAGCAAAAGAGAAACTTTATGGAGAAACTAAAGCGTGATGTAGATGTATGTCATTATTGCTTACTAAATAAATATATTTTTGGTAGAAAAAACCCTGACTAAATAACTTCATAAACCTATTATCTCTGCAAACTGCTTTCAGAAGTCAGAAGTTCTATATATGACCGTGTCCTTCACCTGCGGAATAGGACAGATTTTACTGAAGTCTATAGGACTTTGATGTGGGATCGCTAGCTAGAAACCATGCGACCCTGGACAAGTCAAAATCTCCTGATGTCCCAGTGCACCTATAATATCTCCATGGGAGAAAAGCACCATATAAAAATCATTTCCTTTTCTATATGTACTGCAAAGAGTCCTACCAGCTTCTGTAAAGAACTTTCTATAACAGCGTGTGGGGTGAGAGGGGGAGCAAATTTAGTCATTTAGTGCAAAGCCTTCACTGCTGTGCTATGTACTTTCTTCCACATCATGTCAGGTGGACTGGTTTATAAATGCTTTCTAATTATGCTCAGATATTACTTTGTATTTATATGTATACAGGTATGGGACCTGTTTTCCAGAATGTTCGGGACCTGGGCCTTTCTGGATAACAGATTTTTCTGTAATTTGGCTCTTCATATCTTAACTCTACTAAAAAAAACATGTAAACATTAAATATACCCAATACGCTGGTTCTGTTTCCAGTAATGATTAATGATATATTAGTTTGGATCATGTACATGGCACTGTTTCATTATTACAGAGCAAGTGAATGTGAATAAAATGGAGTCTATGGGAGACATAATTAATTATAAATGGCTCTTATAAACGGCTCTTAGTGATGACTCACTAAAACTTGTGTATTATAATAAATAAAGCACCACTTGTTGGAAAATATGAGGATATCAGAAGTAACCTCGGAGTTCCATGACCTTCAGACTCTTTTATATTGTCACAATAAGGGGTACTTTATTCACTATATAATACACAAAAGCCATAAATATCTAGTAAATTTTATCCTTATAAACGTTGCGTTCTGATGTCATTTCTGTCACATGACTCACTGAAACTTGTGTATTATAATAAATAAAGTACCCCCAGTTGCAAAATATGAGGATATTAGAAGTTACCTTGGAGTTCCATGACCTGTATAAAAACACTCGGCCTAAGTCATTGGTCATATAAAACTCCTTGGTAACTTATAATGTTCTTATAATTTACAAGAGGGGGTACTTTATTCACTGTATATATAATTGTTATATTTTTGTTGAGTGCCTATATATTGAATTTGTAATTTTTCACCAGGTGTCTCCTCCCCAAACAAGGGGAGTGGACACCTGAAACCAGAATTTGTCACTTTTAATTCGAATATTCTTTCTTTTATTTATGTTCTTCATATCAGGGTTTGGGCAGTCTGTAAGAACTGTTAACGTAGGTACAAGGAATTACCTGTCCTATTTGTTGGTTTCATGATGTTGTCTGTTAAGTTTCTAATGTGAGCTGTTTTGGTAGCTTAGCATAAAGTGCTTTGTTTTTTAAATTTGGAATTTTTTAAAAAATAATATTGCACTTGGAAACTTTTTTTTTTCCTCTAGTTTCTAGTACAGTTAAAACTCATGGATTATAGTCTGCTGCTAGGAATCCATGAAGTTTGCCGGGCTGAGCAAGAAGAGGAGGAGGAATTGGAAGAAGACAATGCTGAAAATCAATGTTCTCCCCATGTGAATGTTGGATCTTATGGGACATCTCCTGAAGGTATTGCTGGATACCTGAATTCTCATAAACCATTGGGCCCTGGGGAATTTGAGCCCATCATCGATGTATATGCCATCAAGAGCTCTGACAGTAAGTATTCTATGAAGCTGGATTTTCGTTTAAACTGGTTGTTCACCTGTGAGTTAACTTTTAGTATGATGTAGAGAGTCATATTTTGAGACAATTTGCAATTGGTTTTAATTTTTTATCATGTGTGGTTTGTGAGTTATTTAGCTTTTTTTTTATGCAGCAGCTCTCCAGTTTGCAGTTTCAGCAATCTGGTTGCTAGGGTGCACAATTTCCTACCAAACATGCACTGATTTGAATAAGACACTGGAATATGAATAGGAGAGGGACTGAATATCAATGTGAGTAGAAAAGTATCAATAACAATAAATTTGTAGCTTTAAAGAACATTTGCTTTTTAGATGGGGTCAGTGACTCCCATTTGAAAGCTGCAAGAGTCAGAAGTAGAAGGCAAATAATTCAAACACTAAATAATGAAGACTAATTAAAAAGTTGCTTAGAATTTGCCACTCTAGAACAAACTAAAAGTTAAAGGGATTCTGTTGTGATTTTTATGGTGTAGTTTTATTTCTAAATTATATAGACATAAACAACAGGAATCCATGTATAGCAGCAAAAGGGGTTTGCCTCTGATTAGGGGCACCATTTGCCATACTGCTGGGACAAAGAACCCCCCTCAAACCAGCTGATTGTATGTAACAAAGAATTGTGGGACTTGTAGTCCCTTTACGTCATGAACAGCTTGACCCAACCTCTTTTAAAGTGGACCCGTCACCCAGACATAAAAATCTGTATAATAAAAGTCCTTCTTAAATTTAAATATGAAATCCAATTTCTTTTTTTTATTAAAGCATTCATAGCTGTTGTAAACTCGTTTAAAAATATCAGCTGTCAATCAAGTATTGCCTACCCCGCCTCTATGCCTAGGCATAGTGGTGGGGCAAGCAATTACTTTCACTTTCCATTCAGAACTTCCTAGATGTCACCGCTCTCCCTACATTCCCCCAGCTCTCTTAACGATTTAATTGTCTAACCAGTGCATGGGGATGGACATTGGGTCCCTGTCCCCTGGTGCAACAAGATTCTGAGATGATACAAGGCTTGCCTTAATAACAGTGTCCATAAAATGGCTCCTTCCTGGTTGCTATAATTATGAGTTCCCAGACTGATGGAAACAAGATTCAAATAATTTATACAGTGTAATTAAAGTTCATTTTGCTTGACTAACATGATAAAATAGGATTTGGATAATTTTGTTTGGGTGACGGGTCCCCTTTAAAAGTTCATTTCTGCAGTGTTCATCAGTTTTTAAAGAATAATTCAGTCACCACCAGTAATGTAATGCATCTATTCTGCATAGAGGAAAAGAAGAAGTAAGAATGGAAGTTTTGGCCAGTTGATAAAATAGATAAGCTGCAAGTCCCATAATCCATGGCTACATTAAAATAGTTTGGGAGAAGGGATGGTTATGGTGAGTCAGGTGTTTCGTGAGAAGAATCGTGTATGTTAATTTAATAATGTTGCATAAAACCATTATTTGGTGCCCAAAAGTTTAACATAAGTTCAGTTGAGTGTTTTAAAAGGCATGTACAGGTATGCAACCTGTTATTCAGAATCTGGGGTTTTACGGATAATGTATCTTTCTGTAATTTATTATATCTTAGTTTGGATCAAGTACAAGGTACTGTTTTGCTGCTTTAGTAATTTATTATGGTCTAATTCTGTTTTGTAACATTCAGATGCTCCCCAGAAGGAAGTTTATTTTATGGGCTTGATTGACATTCTCACACATTATGATGCCAAGAAGAAAGCAGCGCATGCAGCAAAAACTGTGAAGCATGGGGTAATTACTTTTTTATATCTTGTATGTTTAAGTGTTTCAATTGCAATGAGCCATTTATTTGAACATAAAAATATCAGCCACAGTCTTGGCATGTAATTCTAGATGTATTTTAAACTATCACAGAAATGAAAATTCAATAGACTCTTCTTCATATTGAAATAAGAAGCTTTCTAAATACAATCAATTAAATATTCTGCATTGTTTCTGAAATAGTCAAGCTTATGTTCACTATCCCTCTCTCAGCATCTTTTTCTCTTTTTTCTGTCTTTTTGCAAGAGTTGGGTGTCAGATATCCATTGACGGTTAGATCCAATATATCTTCTAGGGGGCTTCCTTTCCTAACAGATGTATTAGAGCTCAATCAAATAACTGATTCCAGTACAAACAAAATCTAACAAAATAACTGCCTTTTGCACATTCTGCATGTAGAGAGATATGATATCTGGTGATTTTAATAGAGTGAGCTCCAATACATCTTCTAGGCAAAAGGAGCCCCCCTATAAGATATATTGGATCGAACTGTCAATGATTATCTGACTCCTGCATGAAGAGAGAATGAAGAGAAACAGATGCTGAAAGAGGGATAGTGAAGATAAACTTGATTATTTCAGAAATGCTACAGAATGCTTAATGATTATATTTAGAAAACTTCTTATTTCAGTATGCTGAAGCTTATATGAATAATGCCGTGTGCAAGACCCCTAATACAGGTATATTGGTAATATATGTTGTAGCAATATACCTTAACAAGCCTATTCTGTTTTCTAGGCTGGAGCAGAGATTTCTACAGTGCATCCTGACCAGTATGGAAAAAGATTCCTGGAGTTTGTCACAAATATCTTTGCCTAATTCATCAACAGACACAACTGAAATAACAGAGCATTTCTCATTTCTATAATCCAACATTAAGGCAGGACACAGAATTTTCTCTATATAAATTTATTTACAAACACTATTAGCGCACTCACTGGTTAGCATTGGTTGCTTCTTCATAATACCAATCACTGTACAATTACATTACAGCAGGGGTGTCCAAAGTTTTTGAAACAAGGGCCAGATTTGGTGAAGTGAAAATGTGTGGGGGCCAACCATTCAGCCTCACATTTGAGCACTTTGAACCATTAACATCATTTAAACAATGAATCGCGTAGCCGTAGCAGTAATATTTGGGCAGATTAGTGAAATGATCTGCCACTTGGTCTATACTGCTGCTTGTGTGCTGAAGGATTTAGGCAATAGATACATACTGGCATGTAGTGACGCGCCACTCACGTATACTTCTTCAGTGTTGAAGGTGTCAACAGACGTACTGACATGCCAGTACAGTAAACTAAAGTAGTATGCGAGAACGGCGCGTCACTATGTGCCAGTACATGTCTATTGCCAACACCTTCAGCACACAAGCAGCAGTATAGACCAAGTGGCAGATCATTTCACTAATGTGCCCAAATATTAGTGCTATGGCTACACTATTCTTGATCATGATGTGTTGGCAGGCCTCATTGTTATTAATTTCATGACGGAGGCTGCGGCCGGTGTAAATTTGAAAAAGGGCCACAATTGGCCCCCGGGCTAGACTTTGGACATGCCTGCATTACAGGGATTTAGTATAGGCACAGGAATGTGGATAAAAGGAGAAGGAAAGGCTTTCAGCACTGGAGCATGCCAAATGTTAGGCACCCCCAAGTGATTGTATTGACTTACCCGAAACCCTGGGCCGGTGCTCCTATCAGCAGAAAACTGCACCGGGCAGGGGTTATATCAGAGAGCGATCTTCCTCCGTCTTGCTCCTTCTTCGCACAGCTGCGCTTGCAGAGAAGAACGAAAAGCCGAACTTTAACGAAAAAGTCGGCTATTTCATTCAACTGCACATGCCTTTGCCCCGGGAAATTTAAAGACAGAAGAAGCCGGAAGTGGATTGCTCTGTGGTGCTCACTTCTAGAACCCTGGGCCAGTGCAGTTTTCTGCTGATAGGAGCACCTGCTCGGGGTTTCAGGTAAGTAACTACAATCACTTAGGTGTGCCTAACATTTGGGACCCCCAAGTGCTACAAACCTTTTCTTCTCCTTTAATCAACACTAGAGAGAGTCCAGTGATCTGTGTATTTGTGCTAATGTGTTGAAGTTGAATACCTCCTGTACTGTTACATACAATTCTAACGCAAGGAACGCATCAGAATCCGTATGTTTATGCATTAATGGTAAATGTAGGCAGCATATTGCCTAGACCAATGTTGTCAAATAGCACTGTTACAACATAAAGATTTTTTTTTCTCTTAGATTAGTAAATTAGCAGAATAGTTATGCATTAAAGGAAAACTAAAGCACAACAAAGTACTCGTCTGGAAATGCTACATCTTATGTTTTAAGCTTCTGTACCAGTCCAAAGTCACCACATCCCTTTTTCAGTAAAAATCTGTGTTTCTGAAATAACTCCAGTTGCTCTTTACCCTTTTGACAGATTCACTGCACATGCTCTGTGCTGGTGTCATTTAGCCAAGTTTAAGGACTAATGCCCAATATACAGCATATATAATTTACAGTACTGGGCTGATTGATATTGTATTCACAGTATTAGCATAGAAACCTATGTGTTCTGCACCTAAATTAATTAGTCATTTAGCATTAGCATATTGGTTTAAACTCATGTTCTGCTTATGCTTTGATAATTCCTGATGACCCTTAAGTTTACCTTGTCAACAGTGGCCCAGAAGAGCTGTAAAACCTCTGGGCAGAGTACAGTAAGTTTAGTATGTAAAATAATTCTTCCTTAAAAGGATTCTTCACCTTCCAACACTTTTACCAGTTCAGTTGGTTACAGATAGTTCACCAAAAATGAAGACTTTTTTTCAATTATTTTGTGTTTGTGACCATTTTTCTAATATTGAAGTTTGATTTTTCACCTTATTACTTGCTTTTAAAGCATCTCTGGAAATGGGGGTCACCAACTCTGTAGCTGTTCTAAATGATACATTAGTTGATACATTTCTGAGTTCATTAATGGCAGCTGTTAGAATTGGTACAATAGTTGCAAATATTCCACCGATACTGCTGAGAAATGTATCCACTAATGTAGCAAATTGTAACAGTTCAGAGTATGAACCTGAATTACTGAGCTGCCAGATTGAAACACCAGCAACAGGAACTTTAAAAACTTTAAATTTTGGAAAAACTCAAAAATGGAAAGCATTTTTTTCTGGTGGGCAATCTGAAAATAACTGCACTGAAAAAGTAATTGGAAGGAGAACAACCCTTGTAAAACAGGTTTTTTGATTACTTAATTGTAAGCTTTTGGGTTAGTATAAAAAACCCCACCTTGGGCTTTGTTTGTTTGTTTCTTTTGCTTGTAAGTTAAACAAGAGGTATGTTGTTTTTGGCGTGTCACTGTAGTATTAAGAGTAAGAGTGTTGGAATTTTAGTTTATTTTGTTTATAAAGGCCTCAGTCTGTAGTACACAGAGTGGAAAAGCCACATGAGCTTTAATCATCTCCTTCATGCTCTAAGGTTTTTATTTTTCTCTCCAGTACATTATTTCTCATAAAAGAATCTCCAAAGAACATTGCATTGTGTTTACACGCTTCCCCTGTTTATTCTCAAATCTTCCACTCCATAATGGCTTACATTGACAATCAGAGTCCTATTGATCTTAGTGAGAGTGGTTTATTTCTTATAAACCATGAACATGAGGTTATTTAAGTAAGAAAAGATGATTTTGGCTTTTAATATTTTACTGCATAGCTTTATGGACATGTTATATTTAACATGTAGATACATTTTTTAGTATGTCCTTTTGGAACATAATAAATTGCACTGTAGCCTCCCCTGGTAAAACCCCCCTCAACATGACCAGCTTTTGCTTTCTGTTTTGCTCTCAGCTAGAAATGTCCCCGGTAGAAAGACTTTGTAATAACCGGAATTTATATTCTAGATATGCAATTTGTGATCCTCTTACTATTGACCGGAACTTATCAATAAGGAGTGGCTGTAAGTACTTCACTTGAATGGCTGCTCACTGGAGAGGTTTCATGTCCTCTGAAACTTCTCATGTAACTTGAAGAGAGGGGCTTCTTCTTTGTTCCTGTCTCCTTACTGGAGGATAGCAAAATGCCCCATCTACAACCATAAGACAAATATTTTCTCAGCTTGCTTCTGGGCCTGGTAGACTGTTTATGGATAGGGGATCCTAGTAGTGGGATAACATGGAAAGCTGGACTGTGTCACCAAAATGGGCTGGATCACCAAATGCCAAATGTTCACCTCATTTAGTTTTCTCCTAGATGGCAGTTGCTTTTTAATACACTTCAAGAAAGATGTAAAATGGAACTGCAGTCTTTTGTAGAAGAGGTAAGAGCTGTCCTTCAAACTGGGCTTTTTTTGCTTGTGTGGAAGAACAAACAATAGCAGAGGGCAGAGACACATGGTCAGTTTTCTGAAGTTGCCGCATGAGTAAACTTCGGGCGACTTCGGAAAACGAACTGCTCCGATTGCCACTCCACCAGCGATTTTCATTCTAGCCGGCGGAAATAGGGTTGCCATCTTTTCCAGAAAAAAAATACCGGCCTTCCTATATATTTATCTTATTTTCCCTATTAATAACATTGGAATCAACCATCATTTTTTACCGGCCAGGTCGGTAAAATACCGGCCAGAGGGCAACCCCTAGGTGGGAAGGCAGTTCAGGGAGATTAGTCTCCCCGAAGAAGAGGAGATTTGTCGCCGGGCATCTAATTTCCCCGAATCTGACCGTGTGTCTCTGCCCTAAATGGTAACCGGTCTTAGCCCAGGATCACCACGGTTTGGGAACCATTGGTCTAGACTATACTATCTTCGATCTGTGTGGCATTTCTCTACTGGGGCAGTATGTGAAATACATTACACTGCTCTAAATTTAAACCTCGCAATAGCATCTGCTTGAGAGGGAATAGTTACTATTTATAGTTTAATAAGGAATGAGTTCTTTTCATACAACAGTGCTATACTACTATACATTAAATTTTTTCTTCTCTTTAAAAGGAGACAGAAAGTTAAAATCCATAATTAGTGCCAAAGTATGGCACTCCCCCTACTTATTATTATAGTTTACCTGATGCAACCCAGGCTGGTGCTCCTGCTAACAGAAAACTGCACCAGCCAGGCCTACTTTTCTGCAAGAACCACTGCATGATTTTTTTAGTTTTTCTGTTGCTCAATGCTACCACATGTACAGTATAGTAAAAAGGATGGCTTTTAGCTTAAAAGAACAGTTCAATGTAAAAATAAAAACTGGGTAAATCAATAGCCCTTGCAAAATAAAAAATGTTTCTAATATAGTTAGCCAAAGTTCTATGTAATCTATAAAGACTGGAGTGACTAGATGTCTAACAGTTCAGAACAGTACTTTCTGCTTTTCAGCTCTCTAACTCTGAGTTAGTCAGTGACATTAAGGGGGGTCACATGGGACATAACTGTTCAGTGAGTTTGCAATTGATCCTTAGCATGCAGCTCAGATTCAAAAGCAACAGTTATGACCCATGTGGCCCCCCCTCAAGTCGCTGATTGGTTACTGCCTGGTAACCAATTAGTGGAAACCAAGAGAGCTGCAAAGCGGGAAGTAGTGTTCTGGCTATTATGTTACACATCCATTCACTCCAGCCTTATTGATAAAATGTTTGCCTATGTAACTATATTGGAAACCATTTGTTTTATCTTTAAACTGAATAATTCTTTTAAAGTTTGGCCTCTCATTACTGCACATGCACACCTGATGAGAACAAGGAAGAAGCAAAGAAGATTGTGATGTGCTCACACAGAATTACCTGAGCTAGTGCAGTTTTCTGCTAACAGGAGCACCAACCTGAGGTATCCAGTAAATTATGAAATTCAATGGGGGAGTGCCTAAAATTTGGCACCCCTAGTGATTATACATTTCTTTCTCCTGATGATTGAAAGCCCCAATAGCTTGTGAGCTACATAAATGCAATAATAACAGGCACATCAATGGCTTGTGTCCTGTAGCTGTGTTTGGTGTCTATAGCCAGATCTAGAGAATAGGTGAGTTTGACGAGACTGCAGGAATGAATACAGCTCATTACATCCCAGATCCCTTTACTGTACAGATCAGCTGCCTACAGTGAGGGAGCCAGAGCTCTATATGGAGGCTTTTGTTGCAATAGAAGGCTGTGGCACTTTCCAGTTATTAGCAGTATTGATGCAGCCTTCCTGTCTTTCTTTTGCTCAACAAGGTGGAATACATAGTGCCACCCTAAACACAACATAACATAACCCAACATAAATTATAAATGAAACATAAATTATTCATTTGCAAATCTATATCAATATAAGACCTTGTACTGTCTGTTACACCAGCTTTATTGTCCAAGCCAAAACAACAGCCTTTATCCAGCCAGCCAGAGGTTCTGTACCAGTGGCTCACTGCCCATGTGCTTGAGTGAATATGCTGAGGGAATAATCACATCTAGTTCATTGAATGCATTCTTAGCCATCCAAAGGTTTTTAACTGCAAGATATCAGCATTTATTCTCTAACCAAGATCATTTTCATTGCATTTTCATTTGCCACTATTACATATTCCAAATAAAACTTTTGTGTGCCTTTAATTAATACCTTTATATCAGTAATACCCATGTGCAAATAGCAAAGGCTATCTCAATCCCACTTTATCTGGACGGGCAAGATCTTGGAATCTTTAGTATACGGAGTAACGCATTCCATTTTATCACTCTGCATTCTTTGAAGTGCCTTATTCTCTTCTGTAAATAAGCAGTTTTATATATTTTTTACGCAAATGTACTATTGAATTTATGAGCTGTTTAATTCTGTACAAGTTGTCAGGCGCTGGGATAAATGTATATGCTAATAAAGCAAGATATATTGTGAATGGAGCCTTAATTTGCAGACACTTGTTCATGATACTTGTTTCTTTGTATAGCGAAACTGTTTCCAAACAGCCATGGCCTGTTTTACTAGCGCTATACACACACTGTTATTTATTATTATTATACCTTGTTTTCTATTTGTACTGTGACCCAGGATCATTTTAGTTGGGGGTGTCTGAAAATGAAAACGTCGTCTAAAAGGAACATTACAACTTAAGGGCCAGACACACTGTTGCAATGAGCAATGAGTGCCATCAACATGTTTTTTTCCATAATGCAGTGTTTTCCCCTGAATTTTAGTGTCATTTTGTGCCAGGCACCTGCACCTGATGCAGTTATAGCTGATGTATCAAACTAACAGAGTTGCGCATGAACATTGTCACAAATTAGACATATTTGCACGCTGGACACTCAGAGGCCCATTTATCATTTATTAAGGTTGAATTTCGAAGTTGAATATGCTCACACTTCGACTGGGAGGTTATTTAAGAAAAAATTATAATGTGTAATATTCGATTGAATGGTTCCAACCCAAAAAAACTTGAATGTCAGGCAAGTTTTAGGTGCCGGATATTCCAATTAAGACTGTTTCCATGGTCAATCTCACATTTGAATTTACATTCGAATAGGGGGATTAAAATTCGAATGTGTGAATTTGGACACGCGGAAATTCTAATTTACTATTCGACCTTTGATAAATCTGCCCCATAGGGTATACTTTTGCTACCGCCTGCCCCGCAGATAGCGGTAGCTCCAGGGGTTTCAACTGTAAATAGGTGTAACTGTGCTTGATTTACAGTGCAAGGCAGGAAGGAGTGAGCGGCCTCAAGTATAAATAAGTGGAAGTGCAATAATTTCATTTAATGCAACTACCTTTTAAGACATGGGGTTTAAGGACCACAGTAATCTCTCAAAAACGATTAGGACCGCTTCAACTCACGACCACTTAGCTGCTCCTATGTAATGCCGGTGCTCAGTCCGCAGTGTCCCCACTGCCAACAGTAAATATACGAATGGGAGGACGGCACTCCGGTAAAAAACAGGTTTTTATTGTAGAATACTGCAAAGGTACATAAGCCTTACGCGTTTCGGGAACACCTTCCCTTAATCATAGAGCAGGACATCGTATGTACAACTTTAAGCCAGTCCGGGATAGTTCACCTTTAAATAAACGTTTAGTGTGATGTATACAGATATATTTTAAGATAATGTTTAGTAGGTCTACATTTTTTTTATTCATGGTTTCTGAATGACTTCACTTTTTTTCAAGCAGCTCTCCAGATTCTCCATAATTCTCCAGACTTTTGGCAGCTAGCTAGCTAGCTAAATTGCAACCAGGTATTGTCATATCTGGCAGATTAGAAGATGTATAGGAAAGGGCCTGAATAGAAAGACAAGTAATTCACTCACAGCAATAGGTTTTTTTGCTTATGTGATCAGTGCCCCCTCTCCCCATTTGAAGCAGGAAAAAGCCAGAAGAAATAATTTAGTAATTGAAAAGGTTTCTTACTGCAGATGTTGTCTACAGGGTTTCACCTGAAGGAAAAGGTTAAAACTAAGTAAGCTTTATCAGAAAGGTATTTATAAATACACCAGAAAACTCTTAAAGCAATGCTGCTCTAAGTCCTCTATATAAGAAATACTGCATTTCTTTCCTTCTATTGTGTACACATGGGCTTCTCCCTGCTGATCTGAGCACAAAGCTATAAGCGAGCAGGGAGAGACTCAGGCAGGAAGTGATGTCACACCAAGCTAAAATGGCAGCTGCTATCCTAAACAAAAAGAGATCGTCTAGAGTTCTGCACAGTCCTAGTGGAGGAGGAAGGTAGGCAGTGCTTCCTTGACTCCCTTTGGCTACATTGGACAAGGCATAACTAAACCTTATTGGGTAAACACTTGAAGGCATTATATAGCCTAAAAACACCTTTGCTAAAAATGAACATGTTAAATAGGACTTGTATGGAAATAACATTTCACATATTGTTTAAAAACATGAAACATACAAACCTCTTTCTTATCAAAGCAGCAGTACATCACTAGGGGCTTCTAAGTGGGCTAGTAAAGGATATGATTCCTAAAGCTTTAATAAAAGTAAATGTAAACAAGGCTCCAGGGCCTGATGGCATACACCCCAGGTTCTAAGAGAGCTTAGTTAAGTTTTAGACCAGCCCCTATTTCTGATTTTCTCAGATTCACTTTCATCTGGTATGGTGCCTATGGATTGGAGAAAAGCTGATGCTATTCCAATATTTAAAAAGGGATTACGATCTCAGCCTGGCAATTATAGGCCAGTAAGTTTGACTGTGGTGGGCAAATTATTTGAAGGCTTGTTAAGGTATCACATTCAAAATTTTGTCCTAGTGAATGACATTATGCACAGCAGTCAGCATGGCTTTATGAAGGAAAGGTTGTCAGACAAATTTGATTGCTTTTTATGATGAAGTAAGTAAGATGCTGGACAGTGGGGGTGGGCAGATGTGATCTATTTGGATTTTGCCAAAGCATTTGATACTGTGCCCCACAAACGACTGCTTTCTAAACTAAGATCTGTTGGGCTTAATGAAGTCGTTTGCACATGGATAGGAAACTGGCTACAGGATCGGGTACAGAGGGTGATTGTTAATGGTACATTCTGTACTTGGAGTAAGGTTCTTAGTGGGATCCCTCAGGGCTCGGTATTGGGTCTACTTTTATTTAACTTGTTCATTAATGACTATGGGGAGAGTATTGTAAGTAATGTATCAGTGTTTGCAGATGACACAAAACTATCCAGCCCAATTAAGTCCACCCAGGATGTGGCATCCTTGCAACAGGAACTTGACAAACTGGCAATCTGGGCAGCTAAGTGGCAAATGAGATTCAATGTTGATAAATGTAAAGTCATGCACCTGGGATGTAAGAATATCCAAGCCACTTATACCCTTAATGGGACTGCTAGGCAAATCCATTATTTGCCTAGTGCTACAAGGACCTTGGAGTCCTTGTAGATGATAAACTTGGCTGTAGCAAGCAATGCCAGTCAGCAGCATCAAGGGCAAATAAGGTCTTGAGCTGTATTAAAAGGGGCATAGAGTCACGGGAGGAGGGGGTCATTCTTCCACTGTATAGAGCACTTGTAAGACCCAACTACAGTGAAGGGCAACTAAGCTGGTAAAAGGTATGGAAAATCTTATATGAGGAAAGACTGGCCAAATTGGGGATGTTCATGCCGGAGAAGAGGCGCTTAAGGGGAGATATGATAACTATGTATAAATATATAAGGGGTTCGTATAATAATCTCTGTAATGCTTTATTTAACAGTAGGTGTTTCCAGCTGACAAAAGGTCACCCATTCCGATTAGAAGAAAAGAGTTTCCGCCTAAATATTCGGAAGGGGTTTTTTTACAGTGAGAGCTGTGAAGATGTGGAATTCTCTCCCTGAATCAGTTGTACTGGCTTATACATAAGATAGCTTTAAGAAGGGGTTGGATGGCTTTTTAGCAAGTGAGGGAATACAGGGTTATTATGGAAGATAGCTCATAGTACAAGTTGATCCAGGGACTGGTCCGATTGCCATTTTGGTGTCAGGAAGGAATTTTTCCCCCTCTGAGGCATATTGGAGAGGCTTCAGATGTTAGGCAGATTAAAAAAAACCCATAAAGCTAAAAGGTTGAACTTGGTGGGCGTGTGTCTTTTTTCAACCTTACTTACTATCTTACTATGCTCCTATGGGAAAAATGTTTTCGGTTCAGTTTTCAGTTAACAGTGCTGCTCCAGCAGACTTCTGCACTGAAATCTGTTTCTCAAAAGAGCAAACAGATTTTTTTATATTTAATTTTGAAATCTGACATCATGCTAGATATATTGTCAGTTTCCCAGCTGCCCCCAGTCATGGGACTTGTGTTCTGATAAACTTCAGGCACTCTTTACTGCTGTACTGCAAGTTGGAGTGATATCACCCCCTCCCTTTTCCCCCAGCCGCCTAACAACAGAACAATGGGAAGGTAACCAGAAAGCAGCTCCCTAACACAAGATAACAGCTCTCTGGTAGATCTAAGAACAGCACTCAATAGTAAAATCCAGGCCCCACTGAGACACATTCAGTTACATTGAGCAGCAGAAACAACAGCCTGCCAGCAGTTCCATCCTGTGCTGACTCTTTCTGAAACCACATGACCAGGCAAAGTGACCCAAGATGGCACCTACACACCAATATTACAACTAAAAAAAAAATACACTTGCCCATTCAGGAATTACATTTATATTTTAAGTGAATTATTTATGTAAACAGTGTAATTTAGAAATAAAAACTATATCATAAAAATCAAGACAGAATCTCTTTAAATTGAAACTGGCTTCATTTTATCAATTAGTGCCAGAAATAACCAAAACCATAAGCATTTCTTACTTAAAACAAAAGGCAAAAAGTATGTTCAGCACAAGCAATGTTTATTCTAATACAACGAGGTGTATACAGTCTCTTTAACAGAAATATAAAGGAATGGTTTTTGTTTTTTTTAGTTTACCAAGAGTTGAGCTAGAATTTAAAGGAACATGTTTATTTTTGTTACCAAAAGGTATAGGGTAGAACTTTTGTATGAAGCATAACAAAAGACCTTTATTGGTTAACAAAGTTGATAATCACAACATTTCAGTTCCTCCTTCAAACCGGAAATGTTCTGAAAGCTTGTTGTAATTATCATCTAAGCCAATAAAGATATTGCCTTTACACCACTTTTGTTATGCTTCATATCAAAAGTTCTACCCTATTTTTCTACTGGCTAACACTGTACAAAAAACATTACCTGGTACCAAAAGGTGAAGTTCCTCTCCTTGTCTTCTAGTCTAGCCTTGTAAACAGAACATTTGTCTTTGAAGACCTGAGCAGGATCAATTACCCTTTGGGGCAGATTCACTAAGCGCTGAATTTTCGCTATCGTCCACTTTGCTCACATCTCAACACTTCGCCAGGCGAAAATTTGCCCAGACAACGCTAATTCACTAACATTCGAATTTACGTCCAGGGCGACGAACGCTGGCGAAGTTATGCAGTGTTACTGCAGCAAGCAAAGTGAAGTTGCTCTAGCGTTGGCTAATTTGCATATGGCGGGAAACAAGCCCAGGGAACCTTAAAAAAATAAAATAGAGTTGTTATATTGCCCTACAGTGTATAGTTTGTGCCATATGTTAGGAAATGTAGGGGGGAACCCGGGTACCTAAACAAAAAATTTTATGGACTTTTGCAGCCAATCACCCTGAAAAAGTGAAAAAACGCCGGCGTTTTTGGGACTTGGAAAATTTTTCAACAAAAAAATTGAGGAAGTCCTATACACTCCATTGCACTTATCTGAGGTGGCGAAGGCAAGTCAGTAAAATCCGCATCTTAGTGAATTTGCGAAGTTACGTCCATTCGCCAGAGCGAAAATTCGCCTGGTGTTAGAGTGCAAAGTTGCTCTAGTGTCTGTCCTTCGCTAGTGAAGTTACACCTGCTTTAGTAAATCAGCGAATGATGTTACGCTGGCAAATTTTCGCCTGCATTAGTCAGTGTGCCCTTCAGTAAATTTGCCCCTTTATTTGTTTGCTACCAGAAGAGATTTTTAATTTAGCTGTGGTTGAGCTTTGCCTGAGATGATACCAATTCCAGACTTTTTAACCTTGTGCTGCTGGGATACAGAGCTGGTAGATATGGGGGTAAATTTATCAAAGAGTGAAGTTCCGCCACTAGAGTGAAATTCCGCAGCTCACAATTCATTTCTATGGGATTTGGAAAGGCATAATTATCAATGGGTGAAAGTGAAAGTTCACCCTTTGATAAATACGCCTTTAAAAATCCCATAGAAATGAATGGGAAGTGGCGGAATTTCACTCTAGTGGCGGAACTTCACTATTAACTTCACTCTTTGATAAATATACCCCATAATGTGATGACTGCACACTCACTGAGGCAGATGGAGGAGAAGGACTGCTAGAACCCAGCTCTGATTTCCACAGGAAGACTTAGGGGGGAGATGGATTTTCATGCATCAAAAACCCAGGCTCATTATGTGAAATATTAGACTTTGTAGGTACTGTTTTAAATATATGAATATCCATAAAAAACTGCCACTGTTTACATTTTGATAAGTACTGGAAAAGATTTAGTTAAATTGTAGTAGCTTTTGTTAGAGCTTTCATATGTTCACCTTCTCCTGTCTATGGGGCAGATTTACTAAAGGGCGAAGTGGCCGTCGCTAGCTAAAATTTGTCAGAAATCCAATCTACATGGACATCGCCAATTCATCAACAAGCGTAGAGGACAATTCCCTAGCGAAAGGGACCGTTGCCAGTGCAGTTTCACTTCCTATCTCCAGGCGAATTGTTGCTCAGCCGATTGATTGTTACTCCACAAATTCACTAAAATGCAAATTTTACAGACTGTTAAATATTTCGCCAGAGTTTCCTTCGCCACCTTAGACCTGGCGAACTGATAAGATGAAGCTACATCCTCTTCAGCAAGACATTCAGCGGAAGACGGCACTTCTGATAAGAGAGGGTTTATTGAAATTCCTGCTGGAAAAACCTAACGCGTTTTCGGGAGTTATCCCTTAATCAACCTATGATTAAGGGATAACTCCCGAAACGCGTTAGGTTTTTCCAGCAGGAATTTCAATAAACCCTCTCTTATCAGAAGTGCCGTCTTCCGTTGAATGTCTTGCCGTATACACAGTGGGGTCACTGTCTGACTGCGCACCTGATTGAAGGGGAGAGCGGTGAGCCAGTGCGGTCCTTCTTTTTTGTTTTTCTATCTATACATCCTCTTCAACCTTATGTCAGTGACATCATAACCTGTATGCCGGAAGTCATAAAAGTTCTGAAAAAAAAAATATGTTTTTTCATATTTTAAAGCGGGATTGCATTCAAAACTTATAACTATAAAATATTTTTGTGTTAATTTGTTTTAACCAATTTGCCACATTTGTTTTAGGGTGGGCTCAGATCTCGATTCTTTAGGTTGCTTCTTTGGACATTTGTAATAATAAGTGGCCTCTTCAAGCATTTGCACCAACATCTCTAATAAAGACATAAAGACACAGTCCAGGTGTGTATCCGCACTCTGACTTGTCCATGTGGGTGCTATATTAAAATATGATAAATAGCGAAAAGGAAGATAAGCACCCCAATATTACTAGTCAATAATCATTTATTCCACTGTGCATACCAACGTTTCGGTCCACATCTGGACCTTAATAAAGGAGTGCTTATCTTCCTTTTCGCTATATATATATATATATATATATATATATATATATATATATATATATATATATATGTATATATATATATGTGACCTATATGTACCCGCCCTATTCAAATTGACCTAAGCGTAAGAGTACTAACAAAGTTTCACTAGGCAGAATTGACTGCTAGCAAAAGTTTGCTAAGAAATACTCGTGCTGATGAATGAACGTTAACGAAACTTGGCCAGCGTTCGGCTGCTGAGACGCAATTTTTCATTTTTAGTGAATTAGCGTATGAATTTACGCCTGGCAAAGTGTAGCAGAGCCTTCACTGGCAAAAATTCGCCCTTTAGTGAATTTGCTCCTATGTGTCTCATAAGCAGCTCTGTCATGCTTTATAATACAATCTAGGTATAACTAAAACTCATATCAGTTGTATATACCTAAGTGATTGATATGAGAAACCTTCTGCCTGCAGAGGGCCATCATTTTAAAATCTGTGATCAAGTACTGCTTTTACGATGACTGTGGTCTCATCCTTGCTTTGCTTTAAAAAAATTTTAAAAAATTGTTGTTGTTGTTGTGCACACCCAGCCAGCAATGTTTTCAGATAGTTGCACAGAATCACACAGTACCTTTTCAGGACACAAGTCATTTTTCAACCTAAATGCATTATGTAAGCTGTTGAAATAGTGTGCGTTGAATGTTTCTGTGTAAAAGCAGGAGTTGCAGCATTCCCCATCTTAATAGAATATTTCTCTCATGCCATCTTAATTTTACCAATGCAAAGCCAAAACATGCTCTGATATCTATAAATGTCAATTCCATAATCCAAGACAAATAAATAGTAAAGCAAAGGATATGTTTTGTGGCAGAGGAGCACCAGCCTAGGGTAAGCCACTAGAGTCGGGGGGGGGGGAGTCCTTTGCACCCCTAGTCATTTTTTTAAGCTTTCCTTCCCCTTTAATTGGAAACCAGCAGAGATGTGAGCATTGAGGTGCCGCCACAAAAGGGACAGGACCATGGTGTTACGATTGCTTTTCATTTTGTTGAATGGAAGCCCCGAGGGGTCGCTCTGCATGGGCCATTAGTGCTTAAAGAAGTGATGTTTTATTCTCAGCCATAAGTAGCAGCCATTAAACTAAACTGGGGGAACACACTGATATTGGAACATTTGGGACAAGGAGCCCCATACCCCATCTGTGTGGTTTCTCTCTGTGCAAATGGAACCCCTGTCACTTCAATGTGGTCACCAAGGTGTCTCACAGTTCAGCTGAAGTATGGTGGAATCTAGTAATCTTATATGACGATTGACTATATCAAAGTCAAATCCTGAGTCGAGAAGACCTAATTTAACCTTTATTACATTACTGATTTTTTTTAAAAAATACTGCACGTAAGCAGCCCAGAAAATAGCTCTGTCTGACACAATGACTTTGCCGTACTTACAGTCTGCCTCCCCGTTTCCAGCCAACGCTTCACTGAACTCATCCTAATGCCCTAGATTTGTTAATAATGATATTACTCATGCTCTATTAGGATTTAAAATATTCGGAAAGCACCAGGTTCGCTCCAGGCAAGTGCCTATGAGCTAATGACTGTATTTTGGATAGGGCTGTTTCACCCCCCTCCCCGGGCCCTGCAATTCATCACTATCTGAGGAGACCCCCTCACCAGCATCTCAGGAGACACCCTTCACACTAATTATGTTTGAACTGTTTCCCATGTACCTGCTGAGGGCCCCTATTGGCTGGGATCTTTGTGGCACAGCGTTTGGGAGGGAGGTGATGTCAGTGTCACCTCCAGCCTCTTTATCTCCAGCACCAATTCAGTGCAGGATTTTTTTCCAGGCTCTCTCACTGTTGCTATGGCTATGATCATCATTCCTGCAACGAAACACCCATGTGACCTACTCTATTATGGCTGCTCTGATGGGAGGTATGTAATCTTACAGAATGCTCCTTACAATCCTTGACTCTTGGCTTTTATTGTCAGGACCCATGTAAGAAAAGAAATGTGTGTTATTGCTTAATCTCATTAACCTCTGCCTGTCTATCTGCAATAGGGTTCCTTGGGCCACAGAGAGGGGGAGGCTTGCTCTGGAATATGTGCATGGGCTTAGTGCTTGGATTCTGTGCATTTAGCCAAGGAATCGGGGTGTGCATTGTTTGCACTCTGTGTCTGTATATATTTATATGTATATAATAGAAGTCATACTTTTGTATGTTTATCTGCTGGAGTACCAGAAGGGTGTGAAAGGGCTGGGCTTGGTGGCTTACAGTTTGACTCTGAAGACCAGTGTATGTCCATATACCTGACACTGTGACAAATGGCACATCCAGCAAATTGGTCTGTTAGGGGCACATTTACTTAGCTCGAGTGAAGTATTAGAAGGAAAAATACTTAGAATTTCGAAGGTTTTTTTTGGCTACTTCGACCATCGAATTGGCTACTTTGACCTTCGACTACGACTTCGAATCAAACGATTCGAACTAAAAATCGTTTGACTATTCGAGCATTCGATAGTCGAAGTCTCTTTAACAAAAACTTCGACCACCTACTTCGCCACCTAAAACCTACCGAGTACCAATGTTAGCCTATGGGGAAGATCCCCATAGGCTTTCCTAGCAATTTCTGATCGAAGGAAAATCGTTCATTCGATTCGAAGGATTTAATTGTTCGATTTTACCTTTGATCGTTCAATCGAATGAATTGCGCTAAATCATTCAACTTCGATATTCGAAGTCGAAGGATTTAACTTCGATGGTTGAATATCGAGGGTTAATTAACTCTCAATATTTGACCCATAGTAAATGTGCCCCTTACTGTACCCTGTCTCTTTCCTTTTTATATTGATGTGTGGTCTCATGGTTAACCTTGTGATACTGTGGGATCACTCACCATCAGCTTGTGATTTCTATTAAAAAATAAATGCACAGGGACACAAGGAAAATGTGTTTTATTTGCATATGATTAAAGCATGTGGCATGTTCTGATTTCAAGCCAGAGGCAACAGTTGATGTGTAAAACACAGGGAGCTCCAGCCAGTAGTGCTACTCTCAGGACAAGTCTCCGTTATCTGTTTTTTTCATTACGTAGGAGGAGTGAGATCCATTCTACAACTATGACTGCATGATAGGGAATAGTACATCTCTGCTACATTACTTGTTCCATCAAAGCACTCAGAACTCTTTCCCCCAACATTCGTGGTCTGGATCTCATTACAAGCAGGGAAAATGCATGGGGTCATGGGGCTTAAATTATGTGTGATCCTTCCTGGTAGAGATTCATAGGTAATTATTTCACTATTAAATTATAAATTTCAGTTGTGTTATAACAATGAAACTACTGTATGTCATTATGTTTTGTACTTCTGTTAAACTTTGTATCTCTGTCCATATTAATAAGTTGCATTATTCCCTCCTGAAATTGTGTGTTATTGTAATGTGGATCAAGTGCTAGGTCATGGTGACTTCTGCCTGATCTTAAAGGGATTCTGTCATGATTTTTATGATGTAGGTTTTATTTCTAAATTACACAGTTTACACAGCAAATAATTCACTCTACAATATAAAATTTCATTCCTGGACCAGCAAGTGTATTTTTTTAGTTGTAATATTGGTGTGTAGGCAGCCATCTTGGGTCATTTCGTCTGGTCATGCGCTTTCAGAAAGAGCCAGAACTGTAGGAACTTTCTGGCAGGTTGTTGTGTATCCTGCTCAATGTAACTGAATGTTTATCAGTGGGACCTGGATTTTACTATTGAGTGCTGTTCTCATATCTACCGGGAGCTGTTATCTTGTGTCAGGTTTAGGAATCCAAGTCAATTAAGGTGGCCATACACGGGCAGATAAAGCTGCCGATATTGGTCGTTTGGACCGATTTGACAGCTTATCTGCCCGTGTATGGGGGCTTCCGACGGGTCTTCCCGATCGATATCTGGCCACGATATCGATCGGGAAGGTTGGATTTTTACCCGACCGACCCGTCGGAGCCGCTTGGCGCATCGTAATTAGATCGTTCGCCCATACGGCCGAACGCTCGAATTACCCCCGATATAGCCACGCAGTTTAGTGGCATATCGGGGATAGATCCGCTCGTTTGGCGATGTTGCCAAACAAGCGGATCTTTGAGTCTATGGCCACCTTTACTTACAAAAGCCGACCTATCCCTGAAAAACAATCAATGTAACCTATAGGTAACAATTAATATGTGTCGTGACTTGTGTTTCATGAACAAAAGCACAATCAAGCATAGCTCAAGTATAGATAAGGTAAGCACTTTGTGCATGGTGATTGGTCTCATTCCAGCACATAAAGCTGGCCATAGACGCAAAGATCTGATCGTACGAATCGAGGATTCGTACGATTTTAGAACCGTGTGTGGATAGTCCTGACATTTTTCGTCCGGCGGAGATCGGTCGTTTGGTCGATCAGACACGTTAGAAAATTTCTGTCGGACGCCGATAATATCTCTGCGTGTATTGCCGATCGTACGATTTTCAGTGGGAGACTGTCACTAGCTTTGGTTGGACATAGATATCGTACGATTGCTGTCAGGGGCAGAACATTGCTGATGTGTTCTTTAACTAATCTGACTGGTAAGACTTTGATCTGAATGGTTAGTGGCGGGTCGGGAGATGGGAAAGTCTGATCTTTGCATCTATGGCCAGCTTAAGCCTGTAGTATAATCCAGTCATTGCATGGGTGGCCGATTTGGGCAGATATCTGCTAGTTTGGCATCCTAGGAATATATTAATATGAGCAGTTAGCCAGTCCTGGTCTTTTTAGCTATCTTTCCCCCATATGTAATAAAGGGCACTAAGTTTTGTTACTATGGGTTACTGCTCCTGGGAAAACTTTGTGCCCTTTATTACATAACCCACTTTATGTTTATTCAGTTTTATACAGTGCTGAATGTCATTGTAAATAGCTGGGTGGAGTGCAGGGCCTTGTAGTTTTTGAAGACTAGTGCCCCCTTTACAATAACCTGCTGCCAAAAATAGTGCATAAAGCATATTTATATACCTTGTATACTTTACAATTCAAACTCTGCAGTATCTGGTCATTCTTTGTTTCCTTTCCATTGCCTATTGCCTTTTTTAATTTCTTGACTCTCTTTCCTTTCCCAAAGTGCCCTTTTTTCCTTTCCTCGTGTACCATTTAACTATTTGCCAATCATTCTTTCCACCTTTTTCCATATGCCATTATGGCCTCCTACATTGTTTATGTAATCTTTACGAGAGTTTCTGAAGCAAACAAATCAGTTTTACCAATACAGGGCAACACTACTTTATATTTTCATTAATTTCATTGTTTGGTGCTCCTTTAAAGGAGACATATTGTGGGGAAAAAAATGTGGCAGTGCATTATACTCTTTTAAATATAGAACGAATGTGCTTTAAAAAAGTTGTGTTTTGTGTAGTGATGAACGAATCTGTCCTGTTTCACTTCACTGGAAAAATTTGCAAAATACCAAAAAAATTGTGAACCAGTTTTGTCGTGGGTCATTCTTGTGGCAAACTACATTCGAGTCTACTGATGTTTTTTTTTTCTTGGCACCCTGTTTCTGCTTTGGGGCTATCAATAAAAATTGGGAGGGCAAAATCACATTAATTTTTCACTGCTACACATTGTTAGAGGGCCTCCTATCCACTAGGTTCCCATGTTTACAATCTCTTAAAAACAGGTCTGTGATTTGTTTTACATTACCTCTGGTCAACTGGTAATGGTATCTACTACTACACTATATTGCTGTTTAAGCAAAAAGTGCCATCTATTGATTATATATTACTTATAGCTTACTAACACAGGCACAACTAATACTAAATCTGACTACTAATACCCAGGTGCTTTGTATCCCACATTAAAATGAATAAATCATATTGTTATGTGTATGTCCTTATATAGTGGGATGGCTCAGATATAGTGATGGGCGAATTTGTGACGTTTTGCTTTGCCGAAAAATTTCCTGCGAGATTTGACGCCGTCCGTTTTTGACGTCCATTTTTTGGGTGAAAATGCGCCGGCGTCCAAAAAACGGATGCCGACATCCATTTTTTTTTACGCCAGTGAATATTTGCTAGTGAATTTTCACGCCTGTTTAACGAATTTATTCGCCGGTGGCGAATCACGCAAATCCGCAGCGAATTTGGTCCTGGCGAATAAATTCGCCCATCACAACTCAGATACCTTTGGTTGATGTGGAAGGAGAGGGGAGGATAAAATTACATCTGTAAGTGCATAAAACTGGGTTTTCCACATGAAAGAAAGGGTTTCATATGCCACAGACATGATCTGGTTTAATAAAGCATTGGTAGCATTCTACCAATATGACCATCATAGGGTGTTATTTTATAAAAGTCTATAGATGATCTATATGAGATATACACTATATTTTTCCCATCGAGTAGAAATGTCAGTGCCGACCCTCGCCCACCTCTCTGCCAGTTGCCTTTGCTGTGTTTAAATCACTGGCAATGTTTTACAGATTTCAAGTTTTTTTGTGTCCTTTTTAACAGGCTTTCCTGCCAGTTTCACTTGCGGTTTGCTTATTGTCTTCTTACTGCTGTTAACTGAAGAGCCATGTGCATCAGTTATTCACGAGGCAGTTTTCCAATAGGTCACACACTTTTTCGGTCAGGCTCAATACAAACTGCTAGCTCTAAAGTCAGCGCTCAGAGAAAGAGTGTCATGTATAGCTCCGTAGCTCACATTTATAGTTTTGTGGTTCAGTCACTATTTCTATGTATATCGCAGTGCAAATCTTTTTTCTTTGTCATCCCTTGCTTCTGCAATGTGTTGCCTAAATAAAACCTTGATTCCTGCCATCAAACAGCCAATAGTATGCAGAGTCCCAGTTAGAAAGGAAATTATAGGAAGACGTGTGAATCCTGTCAAAAGCCAACTGAACTTTGTAAAGAAGAGTGGTCTGTTAAGCTGGCCATAGATGTTGAGATTTTTAAAAGATCAGATCCTGATCGTGAGACCACGATCTTCTCAGAACGATCGTACGAATCTACCATCAACTAAAAAGACCAATTTACCAGGAAAACAAAGGGGAGCTGCCTGCTTGGCCCTGCAAACATAGAGAGATTGCACTGGGACCGACAAAGATTTTTAGACCTGGCCGATCAATTTCCCGACAGATGTCGGCCGAAAAATCGTAAGATGTACGATCGTTCGAATACCACTAACCGCACGATAATTTCGAAGGATCGGTCGGGCTTCCCTAAAATCGGTCATTCGGCAAGAAGAATCGTCGCGTCTATGGGGACCATTATTCGTTGGAGACAATAACTGGCTAAATCTGTGGATAAAATAATTAAAAAATGTTTTTCAATTGGCAGATGTAATATTGTTTTGCACTACAGAGTTCATTCATCTGTTATTCTATATCATGGATGTATTTCATCATAATGTCAATATTTCAGGGGATTATTGAGCCACATAATGAATGTTAGTTGTAACTGGCATAGTATCAAGATGAAATAGCTCATTTTCAACAGGAAGTGACAATATAGAAGTGACAAAATTTTGGGGTACAGCAGAATGTTTTGCCCACAATGCACCTTATTTGACTGAGATTTGATACAATGCTCACGGTCTATATTTATTTCTGTAGTGGGCTAATAAATGCTACCAACCAGTGCCCATTTCTTGTATAAACCCATATATGGAGGTAACCCTTCAACAAAATCCACTTACTACCAAGGGCCATTTTTTCTTGTGACAAATACTATTAAAAAAAAAAAATTGCATTGCTCAGTAATATTTTAGTCTCTAAAGTCGGCTAAATGAAAATGAAAGCTTCAATGAATACTAACATCAATATATATAGGATATAGGATGCCCTAATTTCCACTTAATGCCAGGCATGTTCACACAATTGACGGGTATGCAGATAATATAACTGCAGATGGAGGGTCTCAAGATTTACATGTCTGCAGTAGACGTACCATACACATATCTGGAACAGTTACTGGGAGTGCACTACTGTTATTGCATTATATGGCGAACACAGATGTCAGATACAGTCTAAATAACTTTTAATCATTCAGGAAAAGGATCACATCAGGGCATGACAGCACACCTGCTTTTCAATGAAATGTATAGGCCTGTCACTGAGATCCTGCTGTCAAATACAGCCTGAGGGGCTCGCTTTACTGTATGAGAAGTGATGGCTTCCTAATGTGTGTAGATGCTGGCACCCTGGGCATAACTGCTTTAGCAGAGGCAATTCCTTCTCTGTGTGCCTCTGTGTGAGGGACCTTGTCGATAAAAGGCAGCCAACTCTAAAAATGACAGTTCATTTTGTGTAATAGAAGAGAGATAAGTCTCTATATAATACTAGACTTGGGTTACTTGTATAATTATGCAACAATATATAAAGCCATCAATATCAGAATTAATTTGTTATCATCATTATACTTGAGAATATCTTTGACTATGCTGCATTGTATTTAAATCGGTGATATTGCACAAATACAAACCTGCTCAGACCCAACCCTAAACAGTATCCAAGGGGGGATTTTGATAATAGGTGGAGAACCCTCTTCTGCAAACTCTGAACTAAAAGAACCTCTTTATAAGGGAAAGCCCTGCCTAGCATTAGGCCTATATACAGTATATGGAGCAAATTAAACATATAGGGGGGAAATCACAAAAGTGTCGGTAAAAAAAGTAACCCAGAAGTGGCGGTTGACAAATGTGTAAAATGTCGTATGAACGGCAAATTCACAAAGGCAGATGTTACCATCTCTGAATGTCTCGTAAGTCTGACAATTTTCTAAAATGTATATCTTTTCTTCGTACAAACGACATTTACCAAGACTTTTTAAACGACAATTTGTCTGACATTTTCATTTTGGAGAGCCTAAAGTGTCTGAAAAATTGTCTGTAAAAAAAATTAGTTCACGAGTAATTCATAAAAATGTCGGGAAAAGTGGCGCCGAAAAAACCACGCCCACTTTTAACGACACTAATTCAAAAGTGTCGTACATGACGGAAAATTGGCGGAGAAATGCTCTGTGAATTTGACGGCTGTTGCTACGACACTTTCTACGACATTTTAAAGACATTTTTTCGTTCCCGACACTTTTGTGAATTCCCCCCATAGTGTATTTGCACTGGTGGTTGCTTAGAATAGGATATAATCGTATTTATTTATAAAATTTAATGAGAGTGGTCAAAAACAACAGCATATGGCATAACAGATTCAGACTGAAGACATTTGCATACAGATATAGATTTGTATATCATCATATAGAATAATTTAAGTAGAAGCCCACAGTTCAGTGACCAATAGAAGTATTGTACATAGTCCTTTTTATCTAAGGTTCCCCTTTAAACACTGGTAGAGAACATGTCTGTTCTTGGTTGCTAATGTATATGGTACAACCCAGCTCCTAGCCTTACTTGCAACCTGTCTATATTCTACAGTAATTGTCTCCCATGGGTGATATACAAGTATTCTGGCAAGCAACTATATATATATATATGTATGTATGTATATATATATATATATATATATATATATATATATATATATATATATATATATATTGCCTTCACATGGCTGGACATCCTGAGATAGTGTACTTGAGATAGACCCTATTCCAGTAGATTCTCTAGCCTTAGTGGGCTTGTAGTTCTAGCAGTGAACTGTTATACACATTGGCTATTCATATAAATGTTCCTGAATTAAACTGGAATAGGCACATTTTATCCAGAGAAGTACTAGTCATGCACACACAATCCTCATTTTATTTAAAGACAGTTGCTGAGAGCTGAATGTATCTATAGATGTAGTTCATAGATAATGGTAACAGAGATAAAACATCATTGGCATCAGTCACACAAGCTTACATTCAGTGTCAGACTGGGATGCCAGTGGCCCACCACAAAAACTTAGACCATGGGCCCATTCTCCACACTCAAAAATGTTATAGTTAGTGATGGGCGAATCTGTCGCGTTTCGCTTCGCCGAATAATTCGCGAATTTCCAGCGAAATTCGCGAAACGGCGAAAAATTCGCGAAACGAGTCGCGCGGCCCGATTTTGTCGCGCGTCAAAATATTTTGTCGCGGACGCAAGTATGTGTTTTAACGCGCGACGTTATTTTTGACGCGCAGTGCAATTTGATGAAGCCCATCTTCTATGGGTGTTTTGTTTGTATAACCTTTTTTCATCTTTGGGCCTACAAATAAAAATTTTCCCCTTAGTTTCAAGCTTTGTAGTCTGTGATGATAAATGAACATGGTATCTTTTGCTTTGTGTCTGAATGTGCTGAATTGGATTGGACTCCATGGGAAGACCAATACACATGCGTGTTTCACTTAGTATACTGCTACACACATGCCCTGCATTGTTAGAGGACTCCTATCTTGAAAAAATGGCTCCCATTTTGCAAGTTTCTTAAACTTTTAACGTTTGTGGATTTTTTCACATTACCTCTGGTCAACTGGTAATGGTATCTACTACTACTCTATATAGGGACACGCATTGTCCCTGCTAACAAAGCGTGTCGCCTGCTCAAAGGGGGCAAGTACTTGGCAGAGCTGCCTCATTTGCTGCCACTGCTCTGCACTAAAGTACCCCAAATCCGCCCCCTGAGTACCCCTGGCACTGTGCTCCAGCAGGTAATTGCTGACCGCCCAGCGCTGCTCTACGAGGCGCTCCACCATGTGCAGGGTGGAATTCCAGCGCGTCGGCAGGTCACAGATGAGCCGGTGGGGTGGCAGACTATGCTGCCGCTGCATCCGTGCCAAAGACGCGCTGGCGGTGGGGGACCTGCGAAAATGGGCACATACCCTACGTACCTTCTCCAGCATGTCACCCAACCCTTGGTAGCTCTTGAGGAAGCGCTGCACCACAAGGTTGAGGACATGTGCAAAGCAAGGCATGTGGGTCAGGTGCCCTAGGCGGATGGCGGCCAGCAGGTTGCGACCGTTGTCGCAAACAATATTACCTGCTTGGAGCTGGCGGGGAGTGAACCACCGCTGCACCTGAGTCTGGAAGGCAGCCATGAGCTCAGGTGCAGTATGACTCCTCTCGCCCAGGGAGAGGAGTTGCAGCACAGCCTGACATCGCCTGTGCTGCACTGAAGCGTAGCTGCGGGGACGCTTCAGGGGTGGCTCATCCATAGTGGAGGAGGAGGAGGAAGTGGACATGTGGGGTTTGCCCTGTACCCCACGGGGAGGCACCTGTAGCCTGAGGGGAGCGCCCCGGCTTGCACCCTCCCCAGCACTCATGAGGGTGACCCAGTGCGCAGTGTAGGTTATGTACCTCCCCTGCCCATGCCTGCTGGTCCACGTGTCAGTGGTGCAGTGCACCCTGCCGCCAACAGCATGATCCAGCGACAGGGACACATTCTCAACCACATGCTGGTGGATGGCAGGGACAGCCTTCCTGGCAAAATAATGGCGGCTGGGGATCCGCCAGTTAGGGGCAGCGCAAGCCATCAGCTGTCGGAAGGGGGCTGCTTCGACTAGCTGATCGGGCAGCAGCTGCACTGCCAGAAGCTTTGCCAGGCAGCCATTAAGCCTCTGCACTTGGGGGTGGCTGGGGGAGAGAGGCGTCTTGCGGCTGAGGAACTGGGGGAGGGAAACCTGGCGGGACAGGGGCCGCATTGAGGAGGAGGAGGCTGCAGAAGAGGCTGAGCTACACAGTGGCTGCCTCCGACTGTGAGCCCCAGAATCCTCTTCACCTGCTGCAGGGTCTGGGGAGCTAGCACCTCTTCCCTGAGGAATGGGAGGAGGTGGACAGGAAGCACCACTGCCACCCGGTGCCCTGCCACTTTGGTGCTGCTCCCACGTCATCCTGTGATGACGTTTCATATGGGAACTTAAAGCTGATGTTCCCATATGTGACCCTGCCTGCCCCCTTCGAACCTTCTGCCGGCAGAGCTGGCACACTGCTATTGCCTGGTCCTCTGCCTGGCACGTGAAAAAAGCCCACACTGCTGAAGTGCGGGCCACTGCCTTGCCTGCTGTGGAGGGTTGAGGATGGTCCCCACCCGTACGCACATAGGCTTTGGACCTAGGCGCAGTGCTGCCCTGTTGCCTGCCCCCCCTAGCAGTGGTCGGTGGAGCCGGCTCTTCATCCTCATCAACAACAAACAGTTCCCCCCCTGAACTGCTGCTGTTATCCTCTGGAGCCGGCTCCCAGGGTCTGTCCCTGTCATCGTCCTCCCCCAGACCAGACCCTGCCTCATACATGGCATCAATACCCACATCCAGCATGCTGGTGTCTGACCCCACACCAGCAACTTGCTGCCCTGCCATAAGGGGACCCTGCCCAATATCCCCTATTGATGTGGGCTGTGACATGACCACCTCCTCCTCTTCATCAGACATGAATGCCCCCCCCATTCCTGCCTGATCATCAAAAAGATCCAGGGTGTCTGGGCCCAAGTCCACCTCAGGATCAAATAAGAGGGATGGGGTGTCATCCCACACTGAGCTAGCAGGTGATGCCACCTCCTGCCGCTCACTGGTGCCTGCTGCAGATGAGGTAGCCTGGGTCAGCCAGTCTACCACTGCCTCTGCCTGCTGCGACTGTATGGGTCGCGAAGCAGTGGCAAAAAAATCGGGCACAGTCCTACGTGGACCAGTTGCCCCGCTGCTGCGACCCACAGCCACCTGCTGCTGTGGCATTTGCTGCTGCTGTTGTTGCGGCTGCTGCTGCTGTTGTTGCGGCTGCTGCTGCTGTTGTTGCAGCTGCTGCTGCTGTTGTTGTTGCAGCTGCTGCTGTTGTTGTTGCAGCTGCTGCTGTTGTTGTTGCAGCTGCTGCTGTGATGGCAGCTGCTTTGATGGCAGCTTGTGCTGCGACTGATTTACAGTGCCCAGACTGGGCATGGCACATGGCTGTTGTGGGGTTGGATGCCCACGGCCAGCACCACGGCCTCTTCCTCGGCCACCCCTCCCTATCCCACCCTTCTTCCCACCACCACCACCACCCATCCCTAACCCACCCTTCTTCCCACCACCACCACCCATCCCCCCTCTCCCACGGCCCGTCATATTGGGCAACTAAACTTAAAAAAAAAAAATATATATAAGGGGGGGGTTTGGATATTTCGGGGAAGGAAAGGAGAAAAAAATAAAACCCTCAACTAAATCCCCTCAGCAGAAGTGTGCACCCACAAGGAGTACACACACCAGCACAGACAAAGACAAAGACAGTTAGCCCTAAAAAGGGCTATTGGGTGGTGAGCAGGCAAGCAGAAGAGGGAAAACAGTAAACTGAAATCCACAACCTCCACTTGCACTGACTCAGAAAAAAAAAAAGCTCTCTACACAAACTCCACTAGCTAAATCACACACAAATCTCTCACTATCCTGCTCTCTCTACCTCTACCAGAAACGCCACGAGTAATGGCCGCCTCTGCAGCTCCTTATATAGCCAGTGGGTTGGCTCAGGGATGGCTCAGATCTTATTGGCTGCTGTGGGTGATGTTTAGTTTGTCGCGCGTCTTTTTGTTTTGACGCGCATTAGCGGCGTCGCGGCTCGTCGCGCGACGAAAATTTCGACGCGCGGCGAAACGAGTCGCGAGGCGAATTTTTGCCGCAATTTCGCGAAAAATTCGCCCGCGGCGAAACGCAGAAATTCGCCGCGAATTTAACCATGGCGAATTTATTCGCCCATCCCTAGTTATAGTACTTTTTCTTTTCATGACATGCTCTATTTTTATTTCTCTATTTGGTCCCTTTGTTTCCATACAAAAATATTGAATGAACATGAAATTGGTATAAATGCTTAGAAGCAGGAGGGTCCACTGACACCTGGGCCCACCTGAAGTTTTCCTGGTATCATGGTAGGCCAGTCTGACACTGCTTACGCTCTAGGGTCTCTAGATATAAAAAGGTTACATATTATTCCACACAATATAGATGGCCAAATATCACCTCTGGCTTCCAAAGTATAAGAGACACATGGCCAAGCTTGCTTGATTTTATGTGTTTGCCCTGGTGTATTCATGTTTAATTCTGGCTTTTGTGATCACTTTTATGAAACTATAGGTAGGATTCCCTAACTATATATTGCTGTGCAAATATACACTATAGTTGTCAATAAGCAATGAATAGAGCCAGAACCAAAAGGTAAATATGCCAGGCTATTTACTCAATAACAGTGAGGGCTGCACATTAGGTTGGGAAAGGCTTTCCTATAGTTCCCAGTCTGTTAGTATTGGATGTAAACCAGGTGGAATGGTCAGAAACAGATAGGGCTTAATTTGCTGAAAAATAATCTTTGCCTGGGAATCATCCTGGCAGTTTCCATCAAGTTACCACTAGGGCTTAATCCACAGGCTGAAAATCAGGCCAAATACTCAGGAACAGTGAAGGATAGAGGAGCATGGAAACACTCTGGGCCCTTGTGAGCGATGTAAAAAGAATAAGAAAAAATAAAACCCAGGATCAATGAGGACTGGGTGGGCTGTAATGGCAATGTAATACTCCCCTTAGTATCCAGCATGCTACCACTAGGGGAGAACCAAAGGGAACTAGCTATGGATGTAGAGGAGAGGAGAGGAAATAAATGGTTAGGGGAGAACAGTACTGAAAGGGGTAGAAGAAAAGGGAATTGGGAGTGAGACAGGGGAGAATAAAACAATGATAAAGGCAGAAGTAGTTATTTAGTATACTTTATATATGAGCACAATATATATATATATGTCCAGATGTGGACCAAAACGTTGGTATGCACAGTGGAATAAATGATTATTGACTAATAATATTGGAGTGCTTATCTTCCTTTTCGCTATTTATAATATTTTGATATAGCACACACATGGACAAGTCAGAGTGCGGATACACACCTGGACTGTGTGTGTGTGTATATATATATATATATATATATATATATATATATATATATATATATAGTCAAATAAAAGAGTCCTCTGCACTCAATCCATTATCAATATATTTTTAAGACAGACATTTTGTGCATACTGCTACTGAAAAATGCCTTACCCTTTAAACAAAACAGGGATTGTTTGTCCATATATTACAATATATTTAAGCTGGCCAACTACGTCAAAGTCATCCCATATCTGGCCAGTCCTATGCTCAATTTTCATCTGATTCATTAAGAATTCTATTGCTTCATTATACATTTTACAAAGGGACTAGGTTTTACCTGCAACTTACTTGCTGCTTTCAAAGTAAAACTCCCATACTTGGCTGCCCTTTTATTAGACACCAGTGGGATCACCTGACTATAGCTGGGAAGGGTGGGAGCTACAACAAGCTGGTCACTGCTTGTTTGTTATATATATATATATATATATATTAGGGATGCACCGAATCCACTATTTTGGATTCGGCCGAACCCCCGAATCCTTCATGAAAGATTCGGCCGAATACCGAACCGAATCCGAACCCTAATTTGCATATGCAAATTAGGGGTTGGAAGGGGGAAACATTTTTTACTTCCTTGTTTTGTGACAAAAAGTCACAAAACAAGGAAGTAAAAAATGTTTCCCCCTTCCAACCCCTAATTTGCATATGCAAATTAGGATTCGGATTCGGTTCGGCCGGGCAGAAGGATTCGGCCGAATCCGAATCCTGCTGAAAAAGGCCGAATCCTGGCCGAATCCCGAACCGAATCCTGGATTCGGTGCATCCCTAATATATATATATATATATATATATATATATATATATATATACAGTATAAATACAGTGGCAAAACTAGATGTTACTGGGCCCCACAGCAAATTAATTTTAGGGCCACCAATATATGGTGAAATTGGTCATTATTTAAGGCCTCTTGGGGCCCCCTGCAGTGCAAGGTCTGCTTCCTCTGTAGTTACACCCCTGTGTGTATATATATATATATATATATATATATATATATATATATATATATATATACTGTATACATAACACTTTATTTTATTTGTCTCCACACGTATTACTATTTGTTTTGGGTGGGGGAGTTGCTATAGTGCAGTTATAGTGACAACATATTTATTTTTCTTGCTGTTTACGAAAGTATTCTCTGATACATTTAGAACTTAGGGGTGCCATATGCTGTGGGTTTTCCTGTTTGTTTAAAACTATTAGTAGTAGTGTTCCCTTGGTTTCATCATTACGGCCATGGCTGACCAGTGAAATTTTGTTTATCTGTTTGTGTTAAATACTGTGAAAAGAAAGTTTATATTTACCCTTGCATAGTGAGTACAAATGTAACTATTTTATGTGTTATATTATCCATTAAAAGAAAAGTATCCTTATAACCCGGCTCCACATCAAAGCTTATTTTGCCCTAAAATGAATGAGATTTTCATAGGGGCCTATATATTGCAATGTAGAAAGGATGCTGGTATTGAAGGCATGACGGCAGTGAAGGGATTAAAGAAAGGAGGACTCCGACACTAGAGGCAGGACCAAGTGATGTGAGCACATGACAGGAAAAGCAGATCAGTACAGTAATGCAGGGCCTGAGAAAGAAAAGCAGGTTGTGAAATGAGCTATTTATTTCCTGCAAGGATATCAGGTAAATGAAGATGAGTGCTTTTCTTGTTTTAATCTTAATCTTTTTATGATCTTAGCCCCTTGTCCCCTCGCAGATTTTGTTTCTGCTTCTTAAGGTCACTTGCCATTGAGCAAATGGTGCTTTCTGACAGTGGGAGCGTCAGATGTAAACAATGCCATTCAGCCGACTTCCCACAAGAGGATGCTTTGCTGGAGAAATACCCCTATTTCTTAACAATGTAAAGCCCAGGCACGGATTGAAGCTTATGTCTGCAGCACTCTTGTTGTTCTTCAGAGAACTGATCGCTTCTTTACCTTTTTTGTCTTCCCAACAGATCAAATCAAATAGGACCTTTGGGGGGGGCTTTCTGCAGAAACAGCCCATGGGGTCTCCAGGTAAGACACCTTCATTTGCTACTGTGATTCAGTGAGAGTATTCATGAGTCTGATTCAGCGAGAGTATTCATGAGTCTGATTCAGCGAGAGTATTCATGAGCAGAAGGCAGCAGTGTAACGGCAACACTGAAATCTGCATTGTTCCACTGACAGGAGAACAAATACAATTACTTTCCATTTAACTGCTTCCCTGCTGTGCGGCGTATCGCAGATCATTGCACTGCCCATTATAGGGGTTTGTGGATAGAAAGCAAAATATGGCAACTAATTTAATCGTTTCTTTTGGTATATGGAAAATTAATCATTCAATCTGGTGTTTTCACTTTGTATAGTCTGTGCATAGAGCAATGCTTTCACATGGTATATTCTATGGTGAGAGGAATAATATACATTTTGTCTCCTCTGTTACATTCTATAGGGCGGGGAATGAATAGTTTCATGTGGTATACTCAATGGGATCAAGAAACAGCATTTCAAGTGATATATTCAGTAAGCAAAGGAATGAATAGCTTCATTTGTATTTTATAGTGGGGAGCAGATTAATTTGTTATATTCTGCTTGCACAGGAATGAATAGTTTAATTTTGTATATTCCATGGGGAGAGGAACAAATAGTTTTGGTACATTCCAGGGGGGGGAAGGAAAATTAAGACTTTCATTTGGTATAATCTTTAGGGAGAGGAATGATTAATTGCATTTTGTTTATTATGAAGGCAGAGAGATAAAAACAAAGCTAAATGCAGAGATAGTATACAGATGCACTGTTCTCATGATGCTTTTGTTTACACATTGCTGGTTATTGTCTCATAACATTTTGACAGAGGATTTCTATTTAAAGATCATCGCAACAAAATCACATGCTTTTTGGATTCAAGTCCCCTTTGCACTGCAGAATTTGTTCAAGGCCCCTTTGCTTATAATAAGGTTACACTTATAATTGAAAACCATAACTGTATCATGGTATGCTGGACAGTAACTGAGCCTTTACTACAACTGGTCTTCAGTATGGGCCCCCATCTATTCTTTAGAGGTTTCCTATTGGGCTAGGGTTGCCTCTTGACCAGAAAAAATGTTGCTTAATGACAATGTTATTTATAGTGAAAAGCAAAAAAATATAGGAAGGACGGTATTTTTTTCCAGAAAAGGTGGCAACCCTATACTGGGGCTAGACTCACAGTGATGTACTAATGCTTCTGTTTAGACTGCCT
This sequence comes from Xenopus petersii, assembly GCA_038501925.1. NCBI lineage: Eukaryota > Metazoa > Chordata > Amphibia > Anura > Pipidae > Xenopus > Xenopus petersii. The sequence continues at coordinate 135,947,563 of CM076675.1, forward strand.
CGGCTGATCTTTTTCTTAGTTTTTCATTGCTAAAAAGAAAGTAACGTGTACTTAATTTCAATGGCTCTTGAGAGCACGATCACTGATGACTTGCAAAGGATCAGGAATGGGACTGTCAGATGCAGTTTAGAAAACAAAATCATTTTTCTGCAAATCAGAACTTGGCTGACCAGTTTATTTAGAGAGGGGGTCCAAGGGAAGGCAGGTGTATGTTGGACACAACAGTAGCTGACTATGGATAATGTAGAGTATGATAATAAAGGTGTTATGAATAGATAATTGGATTTGGACAATATAACAGCAATAGACTTGCTGGAATTGCGACATTCTTTCCCAAATATGGATATGCTTTATACAGACTAAAGATAGAGAGGTCATTTACAGGGCTGCAAAACCATTTGTTTCTTGGCCATTGCTGAACCTCATGTGCAATGTTTAAAATAAGGCACAAGGTGCAGGGTTCAGTTCTGGTGGGCATAAGGCAGTCCCTAACTTCTGCATCTCAATTACTCGCAAGTTAGGTGACAAGAATACATTTGCAATGTGGGATGTTTACTTGCCTCCATTGGCCATCATCTCATGCAGTATTCATTGGGAAAACCCAGATCATTGCTCTATGTTTAAGAGCTCAAGTAGCTGCCCCTGTGTGTTCTCATGGCAGGGTGCAAAGTGAGAAAAACATGGGGGCCTGCACCACCATTCATCAATGACCCCTACATTCAGAGGAAGTCTGGTAGCTGCCTTTGTTTCTTTGTATAAGTAGGCAGCAGCACCTCTTCCTAAATATTAACCTGAAAGATGGGACTGGGAGTTGAAGAGGAAAGGTTTCATTGTCAAGTGATGGAGAGCAGTACCATTTACACACCTGCAATACAATGACATTTGGAAGGCGGTTATGTGCTTTTCTGAAGAATATTTAATGCTATTGCTTGCTAATACAATCTGATGTACTGCAGGTTTGTCATTCTAAGGAGATACTTCTAAATGAATATTTAGTTACAGCCATTGCAGGTCATTTATGATAGCTTTATAATGGCACTTTTCTCCAATTGCAGAATTACATACCAGTCATTTCATTTTATTGATTTCTCATAACCTTGCTGAATGCTTGTATATTCAAGAGGAATATCCTTCTCAGGTCTGCAGGTATACAACTGGAAGGAGGGATTCGATACCATGAAAGTCCTGTGGATATTTCTTAGTAATTCACACCCATCACTGTTGCACTATAACTCCCAGAATTCCAAAATCCTCATATTTTTTGTAGAAAAAAAGCATGACCCCTTAATAATCTTATGAGTGGGGTCTCTTAATAATCTTATCTTACAGGAGAACTAAAGCCTAAACATGAATATGGGTAGAACTGTATATGATACACTGGACTTACAGTACCAGCAGAGAGGTTCTGCAGTCCTTTAACAGTAATTATCCATGCCAAGGTTGGCAACAGGAGCATGCTGTCTTGGATCTTTTAGGCCATCTTTTAGGTGCTACTCAATCGCGTGCTTTGTATGCTAAGCTTAGGGGTTGACAGAAATCATCGATCCTAAAATGAGGTTCGTCTGGCATAGAAGCTGTTTAGAAGCACATGTATTATGAACATGCCCAGAGCATGTTCTGTGAATCAGTAGAAAAATATGGGGATCTACTGCGGACACATTGAGAAACCCAGATCTTTGGTGAATGACTGTGATCACTTTGGCTTCCTAAAGAAACCTAAAACATAATGTGCAGCAGTTCTAGCCTACTTATTTAAGATTTAGCTTTACAAAAGATCTTAGGCAAATGGAAGGACAATGAGATATCCCTTGCAAGTAGGGTTGCCACCTTTTCTAGAAAAAAATACCGGCCTTTCTATGTTTTTATGGTTTTTCCCTATACTTAACATTGCAATCATGCAACATTTTTACCGACCAGGCCGGTAAAATACCGGCCAGGTGGCAACCCTACTTGCAAGTGCAAGCAATGTGATGTAGAAGGGCTTCAAAAGAAAATATCTGGGACTTCGTGCTTGTGTGATTTTCATGTAGAGTAATAAGCTGCTATTATTAGCTCTAATGTATGGGAAAAGTGGGCACCGATGAGGCAAGGCTGTCTGTTAGTTAATGTGTTAAAGCTGCTTTTTACCACCTGTCTTATTATACAGCAGTAGAAGTTTAAAACCATGTTCAAGTTTTGCAGAAAGTGCCCTTCATTTTGGTCTCCTGAGCCTAATTAATTCTGATAGGTGACTTAGTGGGAAAGGGGTCTCCGGTAGGCACTGTAACATCATTGTGTGAGGTTTGTGCTTTCATTGGTGACTGTTAATGACCATCCAACAATTCATTTGATTGCAATTTTATCTGAGAAAAATATAGGACAATAGTTGTAGTATGTATCTAGACAACATACAGGCCAGTTTTAGGCGTTTCTGTCCTTGTGCTCAAAGCCATCAGTTTGCCTTAATGGAATCTTCCCCTGTGTCCCTTTTTATTATAAACCCAGTAAAATCTGTACCTAATGATGTCCTCTGGTTTGACACTGCACAGAGAACTTAGCATTTATTACAGGAATAGGACTGCACCTTGTGGTATTTGTGTTGGTATATGCCAAGGTTATTAGGAAATGAAGATAGCTTTGGAAATAGAAAGTAGAGCTAAAGCTTTGACTAAAACAGTACCAGAATTAAAATGCATCTGTAAATCCCCTATGTGTTGTCTGTGGCTCAACACTGGGCAAAATTGCCTCAGTGCAGTAATTCATAATAAACCATTCAGAGACTTGCTTGCAGTATTCTACCCAAAGCAGATTAATCAAAGATAGTTGCTGATTGGTTGCTATTAGTAACTGCACTTTGGCAAATTTGCATAACGTTAGTAAATGAGCCCTGGAATCCTGCTTTCCTTTGTTGTATTCCAATGGCCATTCTTATTTGTTTAAGGTTGACCAGTGTCATGCATGTTATTTTAGGCATAATAGAGACCAAAGATGTTTGTGTGGGATATTGTCCTAAAACATTGGAGAGAAGAAGGTTTTAAAGGTAAAACCAGAGTAAACCCTTTTGCAGGATCATTCTTAGGGCCCTGCCAGTTCAAGAGGTTTATCCGCTTCTAGGAGACCATGTAACAGTAGCATAAAATCCTTATTTCAATAGTGGCAAGAACGGGGCAAAGCTATTTCCAACCTTCCTTCAGATATTGTTAAACCTTAGCCTCCCACACCTTAGACAAACTGATAATGGTGTTTTCGTTTGTTTGATTGTGGTAGGAGCATCAGGGAAGACAATGCCTGTGTGATATACAAGCTTTGTACTTTAAATATGGGGATCAAAGACAAATTTTGTCAATAAAGAAAGGCTAAGAGGGCAGCATCAATCACTGGGGACAATAGAGTTTAAAAAGTAGGTTAGTAGGATAAGCCATTACAAGTTACTAATTTAGGAACAAGAATGTGCATGCTTCTCTCTGGCTCCTTCTCCTTCCAAACATAGTGCACATGGTCAGGCAGTTTCCCTAAAGCTACCATTCAGCCTGCTAGAGTTCTTCCAAGTCTTGCTAGATGATAGTAAGGACCTGGAGAAAGATTTCCACTATGACTATAGAATGCAGAAGTCAGATCAAAGATTACTTATGATTTAGAGTTGCATGGGGACATCTTCAAGTGGATGACTTGCAAAGAGTATGGGCAGACAATATTTATGCAAGAAATCAATTTACATATTATTATCAACACTTATTTATAAAGCTCCTACATATTCTGCAATACTACACATTAGAGAGAGTGTATGCATGGCTTAATAAAGGGCCCGGAGGGGTCCGAAACGTTGCCTTGTTTGTGAAATGCTTATCACATATTTTCACGCAGCAACTATTTTTGGTGTGCTTCTGGATTTTGTCTATTTTGACTTTTGTCCCGTTGCAAGGAAGGGGATTTCTGGTTGAACACCCACCACTTTCAACAAGTGGAAACCTCAAAGGTAGAGCCGCAGTTTTTTATGCAGCTGTTATTGATTGTGCCTGACATAATAATAATTCAGTTCTTTGCCCTGATAGTGCTTGTCTTCCAAGCTCCCCCTCTGCCAGCTAGCAAATTGTCAGCTTTGACTAGAACCTAGGCAGAACTGGGGCAAACTTGGACTTAGAGATCATGTATCATGCTCACACCATATCCAAATGGTTCTGTTATGAGTCACTTGAGCTATCTGAGATCACAACGGTGGCTGCAGAACACACAATGCACAGAAAACCAAGTTGTTTTGTGGGTAATGAATTTGGAAATAAAGGTTACTGCCCCAGCGGACAAAATCCACTCACAGCCCCTACTGCTTTTCCAGTTGTTAGATGTTTGATAAGCATCTGCCTTTAGAAAGCATTGCTAATATGTCCAGTTGAGAATTGCATGAACCAGTTGAACCACAGAGTCATTTTGCAGGAAAGAAAGAATATTGTTGGCATGGATACAGTCATCCAGACAAGAGATGCTAACCCTGCCATAGATGGGGTCATCTTTTGCAACTATACAATAATATAATAAAAATCTAATATACTGTAAATAGCAAGGAGAAAAGTGACTAATGTTAAGCCTAATAGAGAAATATAATAAATAAATAAATAAATAAATAAATAAATATAATAATTATCTTCTAGTTATCCCATTCACAAAATATAAGCATGAATTTATCTGTTTGTGTTTTTAGAACCACCCTGTATTAAATTTAGACATATATGTGGGAGAAACAATATTGTTTGCCTTTTGTTGATACTGATCTATAAACAATAGCAAGGCATAGCTAGGGTTGGAAATAACTAGTAGTTTCTTATGATATTGTGGGACACTAGCTGAAACCAATATTGGCAGAAGACTTGTATATCGGTCGGCTCGTCGGTCGGACAGGCCGGAAAATTTTGCCCACTGTTGGTGCTGAATTGTCAAATACAGGTAGAATTCTATTATTTCTACCTTTATAGTTGACAATTCAGCTCTAACAGCGAAAAGATCGTAATTGTAACCAGGGGCGATCCTGGCCCCTCCACCACCTGAGGCAGCAGCAGTTGCTGCTGCCCCCTCCCCCGGAAATTCGCTCTTAAAGTACCAGGAGCAGCATTTTTGCTGCCCCTGGTACCTAGTGGGGTGCTGCCGCCTGAGGCGACAGCCTCAACTCACCTCATTGGTGAAGCACCCCTGGTTGTAACAGTTGTTGGGGGGCCCTGGCCACCAATTTTTTATAAACTTGTAAGGGGGGCCCTGGCCACCAAGGATTTTTGTTTAAATTGTGGGGGGGGGGTTTGCACCAATAACTTTTTTTAACTTGTAGGGGGGGCTGGCCACCAATTATTTTTTCTAACTCGTAGGAGGACTGGCCACCAATGATTTGTGTTTAACTTGAAGGAGGGCCCTAGCCAACAATGATTTTTGTATAACTTGAAGGAGGGGGCTGGCCATAAATCATTTTTTTTAACATGTAGGGGTACAGACAAGGAACCTGCACATGGCTGAGAAAATCCAGAAGCATGGTACAGACAAGGGTTAAGGATGAAATTAAGCTTAGACACAGTTAGGAAATCTGCTGGCAGCAATCACTGAAGTCAAGAACAGCAAAGATCAAACCATGAATCGACAACCAAATCAAAAGGCTTTGACATAGAACTGTATAAACATAGCCAGGTTGGGCATGAATAGGTACAGGGAACGGGTTTAAATATTCAAATTTCATGCCAAAGTGACATCAGAACACAAAATGTGCAGATGATCCCACGCACTGGCTCGCTAAGAGGTAGGAAGTTACACTGGTCTCCCAGGGTGCCTAACTTTACCCCCTTATTTCAGGAGCATGCACCAGGGGCTCCTAGAAACATCTTATGGAAAGGTTTAACCAAACAGAAGCAGAAACCTAAGAACTTTCCTTAAGATCAGATCTTTTCCACTGAATCAGGTGTTGAAGGTTAACACTGCCCGAACCTCAAATTTCTGATGGCATTCAACAGAAACAGGAGAGGTAGGACTAGGACCCAACCTGGGAGAAGGAACACACAGTCTAATGTTCCTTGTTGACAGTCAGACAGAATCCCCAACTGTGAAGTAAGGAGCAGGTTGAGTATTCTCTCAGCCATTGCTTTTTGTCAAGCAAAAGCTTCAATTAAGGCTTGATGAGCTTGGAACCAGATACTTTTAAAATCACGAACGGCAGTTTCAGCAGCAGGAATCTTCACCTTTGCTAGAGCTGATGGTAGAGTAAGAGGAAAAAGGAAAAGAAAATCCAAGGATTTTGTGCCTAAGATTATTGTTGGAAAACTCAGCCCAGGCAAGTATCTCAAACCATTGCCATAATTCTGAGAAATTAAGCAATGAAGGAATTGCTCTCGGCCTGACTGTTACATTGAGGACGGTAAGCCAAAGAAAGTTCATAATGACCTCAGAAACTGCAGAAAGCTATCTAGAAGCAAGAAACAAACAGGACCCCACAATCAAAAATGAGGAAGGGACTCAATTTAATCAAAATACTTCCTTAATAAAGATCTTGCCCCTAAGCAATAATGTTAACTTGCAGGGCAAACCAGAAGGAATAAACTAAATGCATGTGTTTCAAGACTACAGTCCCCCAATAACACTAATCTAATCTAGAATCTGCAGTTGTACAATTTTTATTATCTGTTAGAGAAAGATAATATCATAAACAGGCTTTTGTCAGTAAATGCTTAAAATGGAGATAAATATGTCCTTGAATATTGTACAACATTTATATATAGTTGTGATTACAATATTTGCAATTTTTTGAGGGAAGCCATTTTTGTGCTCCTTTGTCAGGATTGTGCAGCCGACTATGGTAAAAAGCATTGTGAAGGGTAGAATAGGAAAAAAAAAGCTTTCCATTGCCATCATTATCTCAGTGGCAGCCCCTAAGCTACTGTCAAGACCAGCTGCTGATTACATGATGGCTATTAGATGATAATGTTCTTTCTGCTCTACCCTCCCCTCTGGTTCCTCAAATCTTCTATTGAAAAACATAGAGGGAAAAAAAGAAAATTCACCCCCCCAAACAGTCATGATCTCATGCGTTCAATATCCAATATTAAGAACAATACCCAGGAACAATACCCAGCCTTTTTATAACTATGAATTTCCCCAGCTCTTGTACATACAGTGGGATGTTTATTGTCCTTGTTTAATATATGGAGTTCAATTAGATGCTCCCGTAGCTATAAGAACAGGACAAATCTGATCAGACATAGAGAGGGCTAATGTACAGTGAAACAGATAAAAGTGGTGCATGTTGCAGCTGTGCTGTATATATATATATATATATATATATATATATATATATATATATATATATATATATATATATAATCAAACGTGAATATTTATTTGAGTAGTTACTCTCGTGTCCAACGTTTCGGCCCACATCTGGGCCTTTATCAAGGATGTGTGAGAGTGATAGTGAAAACACTTAAATACTTAAAATGTGGGCGTATACATGACATCATTACCAATCAAACAGGTGCATTATTATTATTTGACCGGGCACCCACTACGAACTGAAAGGGTTAAAGTGCAGGTACTTTTTGAACATATATATATATATATATATATATATATATATATATATATATATATATATATTATGTGTACACACTGGGTGAGTACTTGGCATAAGCTGAACGCTCATCTCAGAGCCCTCTTACTGTAACATAAATTTGCTTTTAATCCACTTTCATTTCACTTGCTCAGACACCATGCACTTGCACTTCCTAGTGTTTTATGGGACCTTCAGATATGGAACATTTTGTATGGCTAGAACAGTTGCCATAGCAACCAAGAACCTGCAAGCCCCTTATCGGTTACTGAAACCTTTTTTTTTTTTTTTTGCAGTTGCACTGTTTTGATTGTGCAGTCTCAACTTAGCTCTTCTGTTGGACTCTTCATAATGAATAAAAAAGCCTTTCCACTACTCAATTCGCATAAGATTTGTTTTCCCTTTCTATACGCTTGAGCTTGTATCTGTAATCTAATACAGTTTGCTGCAACTCTCATCCACCTTACATTTTCCCTTATGGAGCCCCTCTGATCCATGAGGCTCAGGGCATCTACCCTACCTTAGATCCAGCACTATGGGTAAGTGGTGATATCACCAATTGTTCATGGTTCCAACTGCCTTTAAAGTTAATGCCCTAAATATGCTGTTATAAAATACATTGTGCTACATAGACAACATGGAGGTTACAAACTTTGCTGATGTAAAAAGCAAGGCACCAACCCTGGTTTGCTGTAGAGCCAGAACTAGTTGTAGGCAGCAGTGGCAGCTACCTAGGGTGCAAGAGGACAAGGGCTCTATTCCACTAGAGAGTTTTGTGAGTTTGCAACTGAGCAGATGCTTCTGCAATGAAGAGGGGATTAGAGAAATAATAGTCAAGTAAAAATACTTCTTGGACAGGCTATGGTTGGCTGGCACAGGTTCCTTTCTCTGAAAAGTCACAGCACAGATTTTGCCATTCTCTAACCTTAAAGGAGAATTCAACCCCCCACTAATAAAAAAAAACACTTATAATCCCCCCTCCATGCCTCCCTCCACTCCACACAGGTGTTAACAGCTGTAAATACAGAGTCAGTGCAAGGGAGCTCACGGGTGCCATCTTCCGGCTCTTCGGTCTTCTTAAGGTCCTCTTCCTTCCCCTCTGCAATTTCCGTCACTTTGAGCGCATGCGCAGTTGCTATGAAACGGAAGATTGCTCCAACTGCGCATGCGCCAATATGCCGCTCACTTCCCAAAGAATACTGAAGAGCTGAAGATGGCACCCAAGAGCTCCACTGTGCTGACTCTGCAACGAGAGGTAAGTAATGGATATGGGGCACTTTTTTTATCTTTTTATTAGTGGGGGAGGTGGGGTAGTTCTCCTTTAAGATAATCTCCACAGGGCTTAAAGGAGAACTAAAGTGTAACTGAAGTAGGGTAGAAATGTTGGACATTATGTTTTGGGCTTCTGTACCAGCCCAAGGCAATCACCGCCCTATATCAGGGAAGATCTGTGTCTCCAAAGATGCCCCAGTAGCTCCCCGTCTTCTTTTCTGCTGATTCACTTCACATGCTCTGTGCTGCTGTCACTTACTAAGCTAAGAAACAGACTTGCAATATACTATATATATATATATATATATATATATATATATATATATATATATATATATATGTCACAATATAAGGCTTATTAGTCAATAATGAATTGGTTGGTACATGACAACTCAGAAACCAGCACAATTAGCATCAGAATTTAATCAGCCAGCAAACCTAATTTTCTGCTTGTTGATTTGTGACAACCACTAAGCTTAGCTTTTCAACAGCTGCTCTAAGCACACTGAGCATGTGCGTGTCACAGACACTCCTAACAAAATCCAAGATAGGAAACTCCTGTGCAGCTCTGGGCCATGCCGGCCAAATGCCCTAGGCAACCTGGGCAATCGCATTGGCCGAGTCAAAAAGGATGCGCGTGCATGCACAAAAAGAATTTGCTCACCTGCCAGAGCGATGCGAGGGGACTGGTCTAAGGGTGTGAGGCAGAGAAGGTACGTACCTGGCGCCCCCCCCCAGCTTTGCACCATAGGCACATGCCTATTCTGCCTTCCCCTAGTTCTGGCCCTGCTCCTACCCATATTCATTTTTATGATTTACAGTAGTTCTCCTTTAAAGGAAAACTATACCCCCAAAATGAATACTTAAGCAACAGATAGTTTATATCAAATTGAATGACATATTAAAGAATCTTACCAAACTGGAATATATATTTACATAAATATTGCCCTTTTACATCTCTTGCCTTGAACCACCATTTCGTGACTCTATCTGTGCTGCCTCAGAGATCACCTGACCAGAAATACTACAACACTAACTGTAACAGGAAGAAGTGAGGAAGCAAAAGGCAGAACTCTGTCTGTTAATTGGCTCATGTGACCTTACATGTGGTTTGTATGTGAGTACAGTGAATCCTACGATCTCAGGGGGCGGCCCTTATGTTTTAAAATGGCAATTTTCTATTTATGATTACCCAATGGCACATACTACTAGAAAAGTATATTATTATGATAATGGTTCATTTACATGAAGCAGGGTTTTACACATGAGCTGTTTTACTCAGTATCTTTTAATAGAGACCCACATTGTTTGGGGGGTATAGTTTTCCTTTAACACCTAGGGTTATTAATGAAAGTAGCCACAAGTGCAGTCATGCTAAAATGTATGCTTATGATGCGTGTACTGATGCCATTCATTAAAGTAACTTGCTTCCAAATACTCGCTGAATATCGCTGCAGCCATTATGCCTTTTCACAAGTGTGTATATTGACACTTGGCAACCTTGGAGCTACTGACATCCTTAATGTGGTAGGATGCTGTTAGAAAAAATATGCCAATAACATCTCCCTTACAGATGCCTAAAGTGGATTGTGTCAGTAATGCTGTTTTTTAAGCTGGGCACCATAAGTGAAACAGCCCCTACTCTCAAAATGCCACTTGTACCACAATTTTGAACACACACCAGCAATTGCGTTCATTTTGACAAAACACTACAGGGTGGCTAAAAAAATTGGTGATTTGCATCTAAGTGCACTCTGTACACTACACTGCATTTGTAAATGGCCCATGTGTTGGCATGGCAGTGTTACACTACAGAGCAGCCAGTATTTCCGAAATACACACCTGTTAACTGATTAATACACCCATTGTTGGCAGTTCCTCTGAGATACTTGACCAACTTCTGTATTCCGAGGCAGCAAATTAAAGGTTCTGTAAGTCTCCTGTGTCCTGCTTCATGGGCAAATGTTTGAATTATTTTACACCTGTAAAATTCTTGCGAATTAGTTTTGTTTGCAGCTGTGGAAAACCCTCATGATGCCTATCCTCGGTGAAAATGACTGTTACCACGGCTACTGTTACACCTCTAGTGCAATTGTGCCATGTTTTTACACTGCATAGAGTGTACCAATAAATAACCAACAGCAGGGGTAATAGTGTGAGCCAGCATTAATCTATTTCCCACCATCCAGTGAGAATAAGTTGATACACATTATTGCCAAGTAACTCTCTGGTCCCTATGGGTAATATCTTGTGTAGGTCATTGAAAACTGCTTAATATGATGTATTTTTAAGCTGATTTGGAATTATAAATAATGCAGATATGCAGTTGGGTTTGATTGCAAGTGTAACTCGTTTAGCAAATTAAAGGACCAACTGGTTCATTTCAAGAAATGCAGTTCATTTACTCATGGTGCTGTGTGTTGACCATATAAACCAAACATACCTCTGGCTTTAGGGTAACAACCGTATAGGGGCTGTTAATATTTCAAAACATAATCAAATAGGATACCACAAATACAGGTATGGGATCCGTTAATAGTAGGGTTGCACCGAATCCAGGATTCGGTTGGGGATTCTGGTTTTTCAGCAGGATTCAGATTTGGCCAAATTCTTCTGGCCGGCTGAACCGAATTGGGGCAGAGAGGGAAATCGCGTGACTTTTTGTCACAAAACAAGGAAGTAAAACATTTTTCCCCTTCTCACCCCTAATTAGCATATGCAAATTTGTATTCGGATTAGGTTTGGTATTCGGCCGAATCTTTCGCAAAGGATTCGGGGGTTCGGCCGAATCCAAAATAGTGGATTCGGTGCATCCCTACTTAATAGGAAACCCATTATCTAGAAAGGCTGGATAGTTGTCATTTTATCCAAATAATTCAAATAAAAATGATTTTCTTAATAATAAAACAGTACCTTGTACATGATCTTAAATAAGATATAATTAATCCTTATTTGAAGCAGAACCAGCCTATTGGGTTTATTTAATGTTTACATGATTTTCTAGTGGACTAGATCCAAATTACATAAAGATCTGTTATCCTGAAAGCCCCAGGTCCTGAGCATTCTGGATAACAGGTCCCATTCCTGTAAATGACATTTTCCCCTTTCTTTCTATTTGCTTTTTTTTTTTTTTGCAGTTTTCCTGTAAATAATGTTAAATCTGAAACATTGGTTTATACATTGCTTAGTACCATCATGAAGTGTCCACATCAACCTTGAATACAAGCAGTTGTAGTTCTGACCGTAGTTCCAAAAAGCCGGTTGAACCATTATGTTTTCCAATAACATCTCATTCCTTGCTGTATGAATGTATTGCTCAAGATCCTTGTGTATTCACTGAGCGTTTGTTACGTAGTTAGGTTGTTAGATTTGGTTCTCGTTTACCTGTCTTTTAATTTGGTAAAATGTATAGGTGGCATCACCTTTTAATAGCAATATCTTTTTTCTTTTAATGACTTTTGTTCAGAAAGCTGAATAGGTGTGATTCATCTGTAAACACAATAATAAGTATTAAAAAAAAACGTGTAATAGTTGCTGTTCCCAAAAACATGAGAGTGATTGGCATGCTAGTATTCATGGTGACCACCGCATGATGGAAACTAAAATTGCAAACATTTGCTTGTGTTTCCATCTCTTGTATAAGATGACAGTTTGTAGTTGATGGATGGTAGCTCAGTTGAGATAATGTCCTAAAGCACTATCCATTCTGCCACCATAAGAACCATACAGCACTATCATGATCCACCTATATTTGCATGTTAATTTGATGTGCAGCTTGCTGAACCCCGTCTCGTTTTGCTCAGGTTTATGAGATGCATGATCGGTCCATTAACTCACATGTCACTGGTAGAGTTTCCTATGTGGAAGTTGGAAATGCAAGTAAAATGGGAATTGTGTAGAGAAACCCTTGGCAGTTCTTCTCAGTAGCACTTAACAGTTAGTCAAGGTACATTAATCCTTTCTTGAGTTCTACTGAGCAAGCTTCATGGGTGTGTAACTTGGAAAGAAAAGAGTAGTGTTCTTCTTCTGTTCTAGTAAATGTGGTTTAAGAAGAGATAAAGGAGCATTCGTCACACAGTGTATAATAACTGGGGCAGTGCTAATTGTGTATCTGGGTATTTTTACATTGCTACAGATGCATGACTTTTTTGGCCCTATGTGTATTTTCTTCCATAGTTATTGTGCCTTATCTATCTGTTCTCATCCCAGTTGACAGGAATAATGTCCAACCTCTTTTATTGTAGTGTCCATGAATCCAGAGAACATTTAACTGATAACCAAGCCCTGGCCATAAGGGGGAAAATATTCTGCAACATCTTTTCATTCTGCGACATCATTTTCCAGTAGAGAAAAAAATGACTTTGTTCTCTAGAGGCTGGTAAAGAAGGTAGTAAAAGTATACATCAAGTATACATCAATGGGGGAAATTCAATAAAGGGTGAGCTTTCTCCTGGGAAGGCTCTGCCACATTCAGTTCCACTTCGTCGTTCAGTGCACACGCTAATTCATCAAAATGTGAAGTTACGTCTTGGCAGATAAATACTGGCGAAGTTCCGCCAGCTAAAATTCATCAGTGCAAGCATTTCATAGCAAACTTTCGCTAGCGAAACTTTGTTAACACACTTACATATAGGCCAGGGGTGACCAGGACATAGATTGCGGTCTACCAGTAGATACTGGTAATGTTCCTTGTAGACCACATTCATGCTGGGATGAGAGGCATGGGACTGAATGTGGCAGAGGGAAATGAGTTGCTAAGCAGCCTATGGACCAAACGCACATATAGGCAAGAGAGGACCAGAAGTCTTTCAGAGTACTAAGTGAGAAGAAGGGTGAGCTGGAATTGCGCGTTGCCATGGTGGTGTTTTCTGTGGTTACAGAGCTTCTCGGAGCACGAGCAGCGATGGAAGCAGAGAGTCTGGCTCTGTCCTTGGAGTTGGTGTCGGGGTCTGGCCTTGGGCTAAGTCCTGAGCAATGTGCCTCTCTTCTCCCTTCTCCTCTTGCAGCGGGATCTGTGAGTCCGCTTATGTGACAAAGTACTGGAGTCCGTGGAGACTATGTCATAGTGCAGGGTGATAAATGGCCTCTACTGGAGGGAGGCAAATCCATCTACAGGTGAGTACTGATCCACAATACATTCTGTTGGTGGGTCATTGACCTTCCCACCCCATATTCAGCTACAGGTGGGCACTGACCTTTTCCCTCCCAATAGGTGGTGGGTAGAACTGAAGGACCCCTGCATGTTTTGGTCTCAGTAGAAATTGTTCCTGTGTGTTGCTGGTTGGTGCCTGAAGTTTCAGTGTAGCTCTATATTTGGGGTCAGTGCATGTTGTTCCTGCTAATAGCCCATTGGCATTTCATCTTCACAATCAGCGCTCAGTCCCCTCTCTACCTGACGGCACCTCTAGCGTTTGAAGAAGTGGACTTGCGAGTTGATGGAAGGTGGAGTCAGTAGACAGGGCCTGTTGCAGAATCAGGAAACAATTGGATAGTCGGTGTATCATCTCTTGTGATTTTTAATCTATCAGTTGGACATCTTTAAAGCAGGGTTTGAGCGGAGGTGATGCAGCTGCTGTGGAGATGTGAAGATGAAGAGCACAATTTTGGTATTTTAGTATTTGCTTTTTTAGTAAAAAGAGAGTTGGAAGGGGATAAGTCGAGTAACGGGGACAAAAAACTGCATATTAAAAAAAAACCCCAAAAGCCCTGTATATGAAACTTGCAAAGAATGAATTACTAGTAAATATTGGGCCAGGGGACAAGCATGAATCTATCCTTTTTGTATGTATATAGGACTCTACAGAGTTTTGCAGCAGGCTCCTGTGCCCAACTGTATATAATACATTATAGTATTATAACCATTTTGTGGCTTGGGATACTTGTTACTGTAGACGGCCCACTATTTTATCAAGGCAGATCTCCTGATGGGAGCCAGGTTTCGAGAGTGAATCCCAGAGTAACAAAGTCTGGGCACCCCTGTTATAGAATATAATTTTATAATACAGGTATGGGACCTGTTATCCAGAATGCTCGGGACCTGGGGTTTTCCGGATAACGGATCTTTCCGGAATTTGGGTCTTCATGCCTTAAGTCTTCTAGAAATTCCTTAAAACATTAAATAAACCCAATAGGCTGGTTTTGCTTCCAATAAGGATTAATTATATCTTAGTTGGGATCAAGTACAAGCTACTGTTTTATTATTACAGAGAAAAAGGAAATCATTTTTAAAAATTTGGATTATTCAGATAAAATGGAGTCTATGGGAAACATCAATTCCGTAAGGGATAAGGGATCCTATACCTGTAATACATTAGAATATTATATATTATCTATATCATTCATGTATAATAATATGATTTTAAGCAACTTTTAAAATTAGTCTTCATTTTTCATAGTTTTTTTTTAAACTACTTGCCTTTTGATTCTTTGCAGCTTTCAAATGGGGGCCCCATCAAAAAACAAATGTCTACAAATAAAGTATCTATTTCTCATTACTTTTCATCTGTTACTTATATTTCTCTTCAGGGTCTTTCCTATTTATATCCCAGTCTCATTTTCACATCAATGCATGGTTTCTAGGGTAATTTGGACCCTAGCAACCAGATTGCAATTGAAATTGCAAAAATGGTTAGCTGCAGAATTAAAGGGGTGGTTTACCTTTAGGTTAACTTTTAGTATGTTATAGAACAGCCAATTCTAAGCAACTTTTCAGTTGGTCTTCATTATTTATTCTGTATAGTTTTTGAATTATTTGCAGCCTTCTTCTGACGCTTTCCAGCTTTCAAATGGGGGTCACTGACCCCATCTAAAAACAAATGTTCTGTAAGGCTACACATTTATTGTTGTTGTTACTTTTTGTTACTCTTCTTTATGTTTAGGCCTTTCCTATTCATATTCCAGTCTCTTATTCAAATCAGTGCATGATTGCTAAGGACATTGGGACCCTAGCCACCAGACTGACATTGCAAACTAGATAATTGCTGAAATAAAAGCTAAATAACTAAAAACCACAAATAATAAAAAAAATAAAAACTAATTGCAAATTGTCTTCAGAATATCACTCTCTACATCATACTAAAAGTTTGTTTAAAGGTGAACAACCCATTTAAAACAACTGATTTTTTGATGTACAATTTAAACTTGCTTGGAATTACATTCTCTTTCATGTCAATAATACGACAAAGTGCCCCTTTAATACAATAAAAGGCTATCATGTTTTATAGTGAATTGGATACTGTTCAGTATAGTACAAGCATGGTCTGTTATTAACCTGTATATTCGATTTATTCATATTAAGAGATGTAACTATTTTTATCATAGACTCCAGTAAAGCTGTGGCCTAGGGTGGATATATTGACATTATGGTGGCTATATAGACTGACTGCTCAGCTTTTATTTTTGTGTGCACTATTGATCAGATATAATTGCTAAATCATTGTGATCATCAACAAGAAATGATATATAGATTTGCGTTGTTAATCAAAAGTAGAATGAATCAAGGTAATGCCCATTAGATTCTAGATGATGTTTCCTTATTCCATGAGTTACTAGAAAGAATCATTATATAGAAAAGTATATATATGTGACCCCTCTCTTTCCAATCCTGTTACAATAACCCTAGTGTTTGTAAAGCAAGTCTAAAACTGAGATGGAATATCCATGCTGTATGGAGCCTGACGATATGACCAAGTATGACCATGAACCCTTGTGGGTCCTTATAACAAACAATGAGAATAATGGAATTGGAAATCACTTTTGTAATGAGACAACATATCACATACTAGCACTTAGGAGAATGTGCTTTCAAAATATAGTATAGTGTGTACATTTTTCTGGACAGTATCTTCCTGCACTTCCATGACCTGTGCATTTGGACAACGTAAAATGTTATATGTGTCTAACAACATATCAACTAGCAATAATCATGTCATTGGCTAATGGTTATTAAAAGGATACTGTCATGGTAAAACATGTTTTTTTCAAAATGCGTCAGTGCTCCTCCAACAGACTTCTGCACTGAAATTTGTTTTTCAAAAGAGCAAACAGGTTTTTTTATATGTCATTTTGAAATCTGGCATGGGGCTACACATGAACCAAAACAGACAACAAACAGCTACACTGAATACTGGAGAGTGACACACCCATCCAGATCAGCTGCAGCCAGCCAACCAGTTCAAGCAAAGGTTGCTACAAAGTATTAAAATATAACTTTTAATTCAAACTGTTTAAAAAGTATTGTTCGTTTGGCCACACCAGGATACACACTCACAGCGTGGAAAAAACGCTACGCCGTGCGGGACCATGTCCCTAAAATAACACACAATTAAAAACTGGGGGCTACACATATTGTCAGTTTCTCAGGTGCCCCCGTCATGTGACGTCACTGCTCTGCTCTGATAAACTGCACTGCAATTTGAAGTGATATCACTCCCCTCCCTTCAACCCCCAGCAGGCCATCAACAGAACAATGGGAAGGTAACCAGATAACAGCTCCCTAACACAAGATAACAGCTCCCTAGTAGATATAAGAACAGCACGCAATAGTAAAAATCCATGTCCCACTGAGACACCTTCAGTCACAGGAGTAGGAGAAACAACAGCCTATGGAAAGCAGTTCCATCATGAAATGCTGGCTCTTTTCGAAAGCAATTAATCAAGCAAAATGACCTGAGATAGCTGCCTACACACCAATATTACAACTAAAAAAAAAATACATTTGTTGGGTTAAGAATGAAATTTTACATGATAGAGTGAATTATTTGCAGTGTAATTTAGAAATAAAAACTACACCATAAAAATCATGACAGAATCCCTTTAAGGAGCCTGATCACAATAGCATGATAGAGGAAATCTCTATTAACTACTATATAAGGGCAATGAAATTACCTTTGTTCTCTGCTAACCAACAGATATTTCCAGAGGACAATTGGGTATACTTAAGAGGTTAAAAGAAAGAATGTTTTATATTAAAATGTAGCCTTTCAGTTGATCACTCTGTATCAGCTAGATACAAGAAACTTGATAGACGTGTCTTTTCAAAACCTCACCCTCAATGTAATTATGTAACTAATGAGCTGGGCCTTCTTATCACTGATTATGGGCTCACAATCTAAATTTTGTAGAGCTACTTCAGATGATTAAAATTAAATTTCTGCCTTCATAAAAGATGATTGGCTCATGTTTTATGGCAGAAAAACATGATGAAAATCAGATTTATTTGTTGTAGTAGCACCGGTTTCTGCCAACAGCCAGTTATTTTTCACAGAGTGTTAGCTCTATTGCTCTCAGCCTGAGTTTCTTCTGTAGGTGAAGATAAGTGGATCCACTCTACCACATCCCTATGTACCTGCCAGGGGCGATCGTATTGCCCAATGTCCGCTACCGATCCACGCTTAAAACTATAGTGTCAGATTGGGTCAAATGGGGCTGCATTGCTAGTGCAATTATAGTGCTCTCTGCTCTACTGGAGCCAAATTTCTGGTAGTGCAGGAGCAGCTCTGGTAAATCAACAGCAAAAGAGAGATCCACTGTAAAAAAAAAAAAGAGAGATCCATTATTAGTGAAAAAGTAGTCAAATCAATTAAAAATTACAAATACTTTATTAGGACATGCATTAGCCTAATGTGTTTCATGCCAAAAATGGGCACATACTAATATACTCCTTTTTGGCACGAAACGCATTAGGCTAATGCATGTCCTAATAAAGGTTTTGTAATTCTTAATTGTTTTGTCTACTTTTTCACTAACGGTGGATCTCTTCCCATCTTTTGCTGTTTATTTACTTTATCAAAAGATGAATAATCCCTTGGACTGAGGTTTTTCTGGGATGTGCAGGCCCGGCCACAAAGACCTAGGGCGGCAGAATAATAGAAGCAGCATGCCGCCCAGCTGCTTACCAGGGAGCACAGTTCCCCAGAGCTCCGGTGCAGGCACGCATGTGCACTCGCACCGGAGGGGGATATACGGGCGGCATGTGCACTCGCAGCCTCGGGGCGCCCGCCAACTAAATCCGGCCCTGGGGATGTGACCACAGGGCTGGATTTACATAGTGGGTGCCCCTAAGCCCACTGCCATTCCCCTCGCCCCTGTTCCCTAGCCATTATTCATGCACATTTTCATCATCTGGACTGGAGCAATGGGGATTGGCGCACGGGAAATTTAAAAAATTATTGTATCTCCAGCGCATCCCCAGTGTTTTTGAACCAATGTGGGTGTGGTTGGGCAGCATGCCACCGCCCTAAAATCCTGCTGCCCTAGGCCCGGGCCTAGGTGGCCTTTCCATAAATCCGGGCCTGACCACTTACATATTTTTCTTTCTAAATTGGACTCATAACTTTCTGATCCTAAAGTTGAACTACACACCACAGAATATTTTATTTTGTAAGCAGCCCTGGTACCTGCCTTGAAAAGTACAGCTTCCGACTGAGTTCAGGTATACAGCGTGGAGCAGAGATCGAAAATGCCTGCTTTGCTCCGTGTACCTGCATTTCAGTGCAGATACATGGGGACGGGAAAAAAGCGGATCTGCTTCTCATTGACGTGTTATTAAATATCATTACGATCATCTTAAGTAAAACATATACTTGCAGTGATCGACTTAATCACAGAAAATCAACTCCTTTTTTTAATTTTCTTGCATTTAGTGATGGGCAAATCTGCCCCGTTTCACTTTGTCAAAAATTTGAAAACTGCAAAAAAAAAAGCAGATAAATTTGATAAAAGCATTGAAGTCAATGGGCATTTTTTTGTGTGACAATTTTTTAAACCGTGCAACATTTTTTAAATCATGCTTTTTTAAACTATCCATTAGAGTCTAAGGGGCAAATTCACTAAAGCACGAAGCGGCTAATGCTAGCGCAAATTTGCCAGCGTGACGTCATTTTGTTACTTTTTTTACGATTTACTAACGGGTGCTGCCGAAGTGGACCTACTCTAGCGCTACTTCGCTCCCTTACACCAGGCGAAGTTACGCTATGGCGAAGGGACGTAACTACCCTAATTCACTAACTTGCACATTTTACTGACTGTTACCTCTTGCGTCAAACTTGTCTTTGCCACCTCAGACCAGGCGAAGTGCAATAGAGTAGATAGGGATTGCTTTAAAAAAAAAATGCTGGCGTCTTTTCCTTTTTTAAGGGTGATAGGCTGAAAACGATCGTAATTGTTTTTGGGGGTACCCTCCTTCCCCCCTACATTTCCTAACTTATGGCACCTAAACTATACAGTGGGCACATGTATAGGGCAAAATAACAACTCTTGTGTAGTGATTGGGATGAGAAGGGAAAGAGCTTTTGTATTTTCCCAGGTCATGTGTCATTAATTTAATGTTATTGATGCTTGACGTGACAACCTTTTGCCTTACGCTTACTTAACTGTAAATAAGAGCAGTAGCTATCCAGACAAATAGGAATGAGAAAAATAACAATTGGCACACATACATCATTTCTGAGGGACACCCCGTTGTAATACAAAAGGCTTGTATCAAAAGACATGAAACTCAGATGAAATATTTATCCGGGTCTCTGATGAAGAGGGCTAGGAGCTTTATAGTGGGAATAAGTTTCACAGATAGAATATTAGGGGTCATGTAAAGCCATGAGTATGTAATTTTCCACTGTGACACGTCACATGATGCTAGTCATTCATCCCCAACCAGTAGCTCATGAGCAATATGTTGCTCTCCATGCCCTTGGATGTTACTCCAAGTGGTCTCAAAGCAGGTGCTTATTTTTGAATTCCAGGCTTGGAGGCAAATTTTGGTTGCATAAAATCCAGATGTGCTGCCAAACAATAGCCAATCACAGCCCTTATTTGGCACCCAGGAACATTTTGGCATGCTTGTGTTGCTCCCTAAATCTTTTTTTATCTTAATGTTGCTCAGGGGTGAAAAAGGTTGGGGAACCCTGTGCTAGTTGATTGGGTGAAAATGCATCAATTTCACTGTTCAAAAAGGTACACAGTATGAGCTTCTTAATTATGGGTTTGGCATTTGTACTAGGGAAGATATTTGAAGGTCTGTAACAAGATTACATTTGGTATTATGTTTTTTTGCAATAAAAGTAGTAATTACCATGGTGTTGTAGATGACAAAACTCTGTTGTGCATTAGGAACTGATTGCAGTGATCAAAGGGGAGCTATCACTGGAATAAATATATATATATTTGCCAAGCTATGGCGGATAATTAAAAATCTGTTTCACTCTACTTTTATTACTTTTTAGTACAAATTTTTTTAGATATTTAATATTCTCAGCTTTATCCCTCAAGTTATTTTTTCTATCTGTGAAACTCATTCCCACTATAAAGCCCATAGACCCCTTCATCAGAGACCCTGATCAGTATTTCATAGAATGCAGACTAGGAGAAAGGACATCAAGTCCTAACAAGAGAGTTTAGATCTCTCTTAGTATAAACTATATAACATCTGAAGCTAGATGCATTTTCTGACTATACGGTGGGAGTATTGGACCAACTAATATGAGATTAATATTAGTAATTATTTCTGTGCCCCTGAAGAAGACCCCCGACATTGGGGGGTTGAAACAGATTGAATATTATGCAATAAAGAATTATTTTGAATTTATTCAATGGAGTGTCCTACTCTTCCTTATAGATGTATATCGGTGATCTTATAGGTGACCCCTGCAGTGAGCACAAGACGTACTTTTTTCTATAAATGAGTTTGCAACACCAATCTCTACTATATCTTTGTGCTCAGAGTATTGGAACAGCTCATTGCAAGAGAAGAGAGACCTTCAAAATGCTATCCCAGAATATGGTAAAAATTTGAATTCATAATATTAAAGGACATGTCAACCCCTGCAAAGAAAATGTTATCAGTCAAATGCCTCATTACATTTTTTACATACCGAGTATTCAAGTCCTTGACAAGCGATCCACTAAGCAGCTTTGTTGATTTAGGCTTCATGCTTCTTTCCACCACTGTCTGCCTCTCTCCCCCCTCCCTTCAGAATGAGCGACGTCACTTGGCGATATGCACATGCGCATTTGTGTAAAATAATTTAGCACATGCGCATTGGAGTGGAATCAGCTTAGGCTAAAGCTTCCAGCCGCATCCACTAGTGACCTCTGAAAACAAGACTGTGTATTCAATGCGCCAATAGAAAAATAGCATTGGCAGTTGCTATGGGGACTTTTTACTTGTAAGGTTTATCTCTCCGCTCCCCCGCTTCTAGGACATAATTCTTATGCTGACTGCAGGGAGCGAGGGAGAGAGCTGAGATTTTAACTATCGCACTGCCCTTTCAAACCAGAATAACTATGTAAGTCCAGCAACTTCAAGTTTTATTGAATCAGACGCTACAGTACAGAGGTCAGACGGGTGGGATTATTGGCACATGCGCAGTGTATACAGGAAGAGCGCAACCCGGAAAAAATGGCCGCCGGGTTAATGATAATGAAGAGAGGCAAAGAATGCATCCGTGCAGGGAAGTGGAGGCGAATTGCGAAGCGAAAATAATGCGGTTCGGGTTGGGGTTAGGTAAGCTATACATACATGGCAATATTGAAAAACGGCTTGACATTTCCTTTAATACGCTTTAGAAAAAAGATTTTTCTCAAGGTAATATGCTTACTTAAACGCATTGATAAGTGAAGGGTTCTTTGGTGAGATAAATTAAAACCTGCTTATGTTTTAACACCTATGGACATTCAAACATGAGACATTGAACTAAGAATATAATTAAAAGACAAGTGAAAATGCATAGTTTCCAAATTCTTTGCTCCTCTAGTAGGACTGTTATAGCTATTCCATTGGGCTAGTGTCAGATGGGGTAGAAATCAGCCTGCTGAAATCCACAGGCCTATTTCAGCCTCAACCGCAAACTCCTCTTCTTGTGACGGCTCTAGTGCAAACACACTTGGTAGATTTCTTGGGAACAAATGTGAGACTTTGCATTTCAAACCGAAATGCACGAAGTGTGTTTGCCCCAAAACTGACTCAATAGAATGCTTGGTATGTCATATAGTATTTGATAATCCTTCTGAGCATCCTTGTTAGTCATGCAACTTAAATACACTCAGCACTTGGAAATGTTACATATACAGGAATAGGATCTGGTATCCAGAATGCTTCCCAGATAAGTGATCTTTCTGTACACTCAATAAGATTACCTCAGATCTTTCTGTAATTTGGATCACCATACCACAAGTCTGCTAAAAATCATTTAAACATTAAATAAATCCAGTAGCATTGTTTTGCCACCAATATGTATTTATGCAGATTAGTTATCATCAAGTACAAGTACCTATTTTATTATCATTTTTAAACATGTGAATTATTTGATTAAATTTGAGGCTATGGGAGGGCTTTCCCTTATTTTATGTTTTCTAAATGACAGATTACCAGATATGGGACCTCATACCTGCATTAAGGATGCTGTTTGTCACATATAACATTGCTTTCCAAAAGTCACTGAGATGCCCGGGGGACCTTAGAGAGGCACAGGACAGAATTATAACTAAACTTGTAACCCCATTGTTGGAATCTGTAACTCTAGCATAGATCACATAGACAGATAGTTTGTTCTTGTATTCTTCTGTGCTTTTAGTCTGCCAGGGCAGTTGTAAGAACTCACTTCAAGGTCTGCTAGATTGTAGTCAGTGAAGAAAGAGGACTAGGGGAACAGGGGAATTGCCTTGACCTTTCAATCCATGTGCTATCTCTTTTTCTGTAAATGCTCCATAAAACATGAGCACTTGTGTTCTGCAGAGGAGCTGAAATAAACCCATGAACAGTGACCAGAATGTATGTCTAGCTTTGGTGAACAGTTAGACATTGCTGTGTGATGGGGGGTGTTTTAGGCAGTAACCAGAACCAGAATTGAATACCTACAACTCCTGTGTTGGCGGGAAGTATATTCATATTTATTATCTTCACTCTACTGCTCTTTGAGTTAAGGCTTCTGTGGCATTATCCATTATACTGTATACCCATTTCAAATACAGCTGAGTACGAGGGCTTAAAATGATCTGGTTCTGAAGCTACAGCTTGTGATTTATATATTGGCTAATATACCCCTTTTTTGTTCATTAGATATATAGTAGAAAACACTAAGGAGGCTGATTTTATGTAGATGATATACAGGTCAGGCACAATTTCGTGCACGTGGTACACTATCTCATATAGTTTAATTTTTGTAGTTAACCTGTGGGTCTACAGTCTCATTTATACCATATATATATATATATATATATATATATATATATATATATATATATATATATATATATAAAGCTGCAGCTTTATAACCGTGATGGGCTTTCAGCACACCTTGACAGACCTTTATCTCATTTCTTATAATAAATCAGTGATGCCCCAGTACAGGGATAAAACCTATTATCCAGAATGTCCGGGACCTGTGTTTTTCCAGATAACAGATATTTCCATAATTTGGATCTGCTAGAAAACCATGTAAACATTAAATAAACCCAATAAGCTGGGTTTGCTTCCAATAAGGATTAATATTATCTTCGTTTGGATCAAGTACAAGCTACTGTTATATTATAACAGAGAAATAAGAAATCATTTCTAAAAATTTGGATTATTTAATTATAAGGGAGTCTATGGGAGCCGTTCTTTCTGTTATTAGGAGCTTTCTGGAAAATGGGTTTAAAGGAACTGTAACATCAAATAATAAAAGTGTTTTAAAGAAATAAAAATATAATGCAGTATTGTTCTGCACTAGTAAAACTGGTGTGTTTGCTTCAGAAACACTACTATTGTTTAGATAAATAAACTGCTGTGTAGCAATGAGGCAGCCATTCAAAGGTTAAAAGGCTCAGGTTACACAGCAGATAGCAGATAAGCTCTATAGAACATAATGGTGTTCTCTGTTATCCACTATTTAACCTGTGCCATATAGTCTTTTTTCAATTTCCGCCATTGCTCCACAGCAGCTTGTATAGTAGTGTTTCTGAAGCAAACAGATCAGTTTTACCAGTGCAGGGCAACAGTACATGATATTTCATTACTTTAAAACACTTTTTTCGTGTTACTGGTCCTTTAAGGATAACAGGTCCCATACCTGTTCTGATTTTGCAATCCAAGTTTGCCAGGAGTATAGGATGAGCTGTTATAAATAAATACAAGTAATAATAATAAAATTGAATAATTCAATAATAAATTTTAGTTCAAGGTATGAAGATTCTTTATCATGCTGGAATAATAATATTATGTGCATAAGGCTAAGAATAGTTTTTCCCTAAATGATTATTTGTTGTTTGTACTGTATATATTTTGTTACATGATCTTGAACTAATGAATTCCCCATATCTTTATTTCAAAGAGTATGTCATGAAATATGTGCAAAGGTTTTTTTGCACATGACGGCATTAAAAGCTGCCGAGATTTTCTCACCTTGAGAATGCCAAAGTTGTTTTCTTACCACTCGCAGTAAGCAACACATTCTTTTTTTATACAGTATGTTATTTTTCTCTTATTTGCTTCTAAATTTAACTCTCACCTTCTCTTGTTTTTTGTTAAGTTTCCTTTGTCTTGTCCAGAATGGCAGCCTGTGGAGGAAACATAAAGAATAAAGTCACAGTTAATAAGACCGTATGGGACTTTCTTAACAAAGAGACCCCTTCCAAACTTACAAGACTGTGGGAAGAAAACAGAGTGAGGATACTGATTGATGGGGAAACATCTGAAATTTATGTTCTGCGACTTTCCCCTGAAAGTCATGTGCCTGCAAATGCTCTTTATCTAGCTAGAAAGGCACTGAAATCCCTTTTAAAGGAGACGGAGAAAGAGTTGAAGAAATCATATAAACAGCATCAGTTGACTGGATGTATGGCTTATGGTGATAAGAATAACGAGCATGCAACAGAGCTGCACATCCGAGGAACATATTCCAGGGGGACACAGAGCTCTGGTGGCAAAGGACTTCCTGGGTGTGCAGGAGGGGGGGCTAGCAGCAGTCATAGCAGCTCTCGAGATCATAGAAGGGAAGACCCTGAGGATGATCGAGAGAACCAATGTCCTATTTGTCTGGGTGAGATTCAGAACATAAAGACACTAGAGAAGTGCCAACACTCGTTCTGCGAGGATTGTATTACCCGGGCACTGCAGGTGAAGAAAGCATGTCCAATGTGTGGCCGATTCTATGGGCAGTTGGTAGGCAACCAACCAGAAAATGGTAGAATGTTGGTATCCAAGGACTCCGGTTTGCTGTTGCCTGGTTATGAGAAATATGGGACCATTATTATACAGTATGTCTTCCCACCAGGCATTCAAGGGGTAAGATATGGTATATATTTTACATTCACCTACTATGACAACAAAAAAACATTATCAGATAAACTATTTTATAGTAATTTGAAGAGGCCATGCTCACAGTTCTTATGGTGCAATAAAGTTCTTTATTGTGGACATGGCTAATGATTCAGCTGAGACACCAGCCTTTTAAAAAAAAATGCCTTTTGCACAAATTCTGCATGTAGAGAGACATGATGTCTGATGCTTTTAATAGAGTGAACTTTTCTAGACAAAATGAGATACCCTATAAGATACATTGGATCTAACTGTCAATGATTATCTGACACCCAACTGCTGCATGAAAAGAGAATGAAAAGAAACAGATGCTAAAAGAGGGATAGTGAACATAAACTTGATGATTTAAGAAACAATGCAGAATATTTAATTGATTGTATTTAGAAGTTTCTTATTTCAGTATGAGGAAGCTTATATTAAATTTTCCTTTTCACGATAGTTCCCATTTAAGTAAAAATATTTAAATTCTTCACTGAAATATTTCACATTTAAAATTATACTTTTTATAGAAAAAACAACATTAATAACATAGTTCTGTAGATAATAGGGCTTATGGCATTCAAACATACAAACTAGCTACCTTGCAACACTCTAAACCTTACACCGGATTTTTATTCGGCAGCAAGGTGCAGAGGTTCACATTGAGGTTCTTCATGGATGCAATTTTGTGCTCCTTAGGGCTCTTGCTCTATTGTGGGATAAATAAGATTAGCCGTAATGTTTTTAATGTGTTCGCAATACAGCCTTTGCATTGATGAGAGCCTTTTTTTTAAATGTATTTATTTATTTTTTTTACATTTAAACCAATCAGTATACATAAATGCCACTTTATAAGGTCACACAAAGAGACGCTTGCTAACCTTGCAGCTCTGCTTAGCAAGCAGAATGTTACGATGGCTTCATGGAGAATGATCATTTTAGCAACATGATGAAGTGTCCATGGGAGATACCACTGAGTGAATCATTGCTCTGTAGGAAGGCAGCAAGCTGTAAATACTACAAGGTGATTATATATATTCAAGATGTGCAGAAGAGAGCAGTCATGCTTTCACCATTTACCTTTTGATTGTTGCCCTTATTACAGAATCCTTCTTCAAACTATTATCTGGAGACACCTTAGTGAACCCCAACCAGTGACTCATAAACTAAATATTGCTCACACCACCCCTTTCATGTTGCTTCCAATGGTCTAAAACCATATGTTATTTTTAAATTCCTGGTTGGAAGCAAGTTTATACTGTAAAAGACCAAGTAAACTGCCAAACAAAGCCTCCTACATACTAGCAGGCCACATATGGGCTACCAAATGATAGCCGCAGGAACTTTTTTCATGCTAATAGGGATTCTGTCATCGGAAAACATTTTTCAAAATGCATCAGTTAATTGGGCTGCAGAATTCTACACTGAAATATGTTTTTCAAAAGAGTAAACATATATATTTAATTCTAAAATCTGTTATGGGGCTAGGCATATTGTCATTTTCCTAGGTGCTCTCAGTCATGTGACTTGTGCTCTGATAAACTTCAATCACTCAACAGCCCCGTCAGCAGAACAATTGGAAGGTACCCAGATAACAGCTGGCCCGACACAAGAAAACAACTCTTTGGTACATATGAGAATAGGACTCAATAGTAAAAATCCAAGTCCCACTGTGACTCCTTCAGTAATATTGAGTAGGAGAAACAATAGCTCATCTAAAAGTAGTTCCATTAAGAAGTGCTGGCTCTTTCTGAAACCACATCACCAGGCAAAATAACCTTGGCATATCAGTGGCATAACTACATGACCACAGCCTGGATAATAAATTTGCATCTGGGCCTTCCAGCCTGCCCGCCATCTAGTACGTACCCACAGCTCCTGCCCCACTAGTAGTTATACCATTGTAGCTGGTCAGTTGCTCACAACAGAAAGAGTTTGTAGCATTCCCAACTATAGGAGTGCTTCGCCAATGAGGCGAGTTGAGGCTGTCACCTCAGGCGGCAGCGCCCCACTAGATACCAGGGGCGGCAAAAATGCTGCTCCTGGTACTTTCAGAGCAATTTCCGGGGAGGGGGGCAGCAGCAACTGCTGCTGCCTCAGGCGGCGGAGGGACCAGGATCGCCCCTGCCCAACTAAATACATATGTAAAAAGATCTTGTGATAAAAGAAGCATTTTTTTCAGTAGCCTGAGGGAAGCAATTAACTTGGATTTTTTTTATATCACATTGTTCTGCAAAGTAAAATTGTTCAACCCACATGCTAAAAAGTATACATATATATCATCAATTCATCATCATCATCATCATCATCAGTTCTTACATTTATTTCTAGTGATATGTATTTCTGCAGCACTCAGCAGTTTGGAAAATGTTAATTAATACATGTACAACATGAGATATATTTCATTTGGAGTTCATCTCCTGTTTGTATCTGTATATGTCATTGTTGAGGGTCTTTGCTAAACTCACTGGGACATCTAATAGGGAAACCAGCTCATCAACCATCAATCAAAGGCATTAGAGATAATTGTTTGAAACAGAAACAGAGCTGACCTCTAACAAGCATATTTTTAAATGAGTAATCAGGGAATAGACACAGGGGACTTTGTCTCACTGAATCATAGAATGTCGTACATGCTTCTCTGTTCTTGTCTGCTGTAGAGAATGTCAGTGTGTCTTTGCTGGCCATTCAGGATTTAGTATATCAAAGATCTTGTTGTGCTTCAATGCCAGAGTATGGCCATTGTTTTGCAACTCCTCTATATATTGGCTGATGTTCCTGCAGTCTGCTACTCAGGTAATCGAAGAAAAAGATTAGTGTGAAATAGCTGCCTGCAGGGACAGTCTGGCTACACTCACACAGTACATCTACAGCAAAAAAAGGCATTAAATTACTTTAAGTAGAGCGGCCAGTGCTGAATACTAAGGCAACAATGTTTATAATATCTAAAGGCATTATCATTTCGCTTATAAGCCTCATTCAAATAAGCATGGTAATTGTTTAAAGGTTACATGATCCAACAAATCCACTCTACAATGAAACGTAGTCAAAGCTGAAAATGTTCATTTTAATTCCCTAAGAAACAATTATACAAGCATAATAGCTGCTTGTGCCTGAAACGAAGACCTGAGCATCTGCTATTTTTTTTTTTTTTAAATGAAGGTTTTTGTTACATATGTCACCTACTTGCCCTTCACTTACATAGCATACGTTCTGGAAAAATGCATTTGGCTGATTTTCTTTTCAGCTGGGAATTCACCCAACCGCAGGCAGTACCGGGAAGATTTATATCAAAGACAAGATCTTCAGCAAACAAAGTCACAAGCATGAAATTGCTTTTAGCTGAAATGCAAATGTTAATAAAGAAAACTTTTCTGTCCATTCTCATGAAAGCTGAGAGCATATGTGCTCCTTATAGCTTGTGTTTATGGGCAAGCTGCACCATTCATAAAGTTTTGCGTTAGTTTCACATTCACATAATAAAATCATTTGTGAAGGCGCTGCCTAGAATTACTAGCTGGATATTTACAGTTTGTTGGAACGTTCTTATTAGTTGGGAACAATAACTCACTCTGAACGTCTGTTTTTTCATTGCATGGGAATGTAACTCTGGTAGAGCTGTTAGCAATCATTCCTCTTTCGGGAGCTTCACAAATTTCAGTTTTAAAATGTCTTTTGTATATGTTGTTATCTTAGGTTTCTACAGGAAATCATTGAGTTAAAGGAACAGTTCAGTGTGAAAATAAAAACTGTGTAAATAGGCTGTGCAAAATATAAAATGTTTCTAAAATAGTTAGTTAGCCAAAAACGTAATGTATAAAGTCTGGAGTGACTGGATGTGTAACATAATAGCCAGAACACTACTGCCTGCTTTTCAGCTCTATAACTCTGAGTTAGTCAGCGACTTAAAGGGGGGCACATGGTACATTTCTGTTCAGTGAGTTTGTAATTGATCCTCAACATTCAGCTCAGATTCAAAAGCAACATGATATGACCCATGTGGCCCCCCCCTCAAGTCTCTGATTGGTTATTGCTTGGTAACCAGGGTAACCAGTTAGTGTAAACCAAGAGAGATGAAAAGCAGGAAGTTGGATTCTGGCTATTATGTTACACATCCAGTCACTCCAGCCTTTATACATTACATTTTTGGCTAACTAACTATATTAGAAACATTTTATATTTTGCACAACCTATCTATTTACCAAGTTTTTATTTTTACACTGAACAATTCCTTTAAGATGGAGTAGTACGTGCCAAGGAATTACGCCAAAATCAGAGGTGTAATGATTCCAGAATAAGCTCACTGATAATATCTGACTGTATATCATATATATATATATACTGTAGATCATATACTGTATCTATCATCTATCCATCTACTGTATCTATCTATCTATCTATCTATCTATCTATCTATCTATCTATCTATCTATCTATCTATCTATCTATCTATCTATCTATCTATCTATCTATCTATCTATCTATCTATCTATCTATCTATCTATCTATCCATAAAGCTAAGGAGTTCCATGACCAAATAAAAGCACCAGAATGGAGGCTGAATGCTTTTATAAAGGTCATGGAGCTCCGAGGTGACTTCTAATATCCTCATATTTTACAACAGAGGGTGCTTTATTTATTATAATACACAAGTTTAAAGGAGACATGTAGCATAACTAAAGAACCCCTCCAATCCTGTAGGCAATGATGAATTCTATATGCTTATTTGGTTTTACTTTCATCAAAAAATAATTTTATCTTTGAAAATGGACCCTTTATTGGAGCTCCGTATAGATATGCTGTGGTTCCTGTCCATCCTTCAAATTAGGGGTTGGGGTCTCCTAACAGTTACTCCACAGTAGGAGGCCCATAGCCAATCACAGCCCTGCAGTTATACAGGCAAAAGATAGGCTTCAGCTCCCAATCAGATCAGCGAAGCTGCTGATTGGTTCTTGACCTACAGTAAAGTGTGCTGAGCGCCGTCAGCCTGTGGAGCCTGGGAAAGGAGGAGGCAGGAAGTGGAACAGATGGGAGGGACTAGTAGGGTTACCAATAATTAAGCCTAATTGGAAACCGAACCTGGTTAGTGTGAGCATGGCTAAAAGGAGCCAAAAAGCCCATCACTAGCAATTTACATGCAAAGTGAAGCCTTCTGAAATCAGAAGGTATTTACTTGTCTCATGTAGGGATGGGAGAATTTTTTTCGCCTTGTTTCGGCGCGGAAATGACACCCATAGACTTGTATGGCATTGCGCAAAAAAAAAAAAAAGACGCGCGAAAAAACTTTTGGACGCCCATAGACTTTAATTGGCGTCAGTGACATTTCGCAGGCGGTGAATTTTTGGCGAAATGGGTCAAATTCACCCATACCTCATGCCATACATACAGCACTGCCTAGATACTAAAAATAAGAGTTTTGATTCTCCCATAAGGCATCATGGGCGGAAACATTCAAATCACTCCTTTATGTCCCTTTGGCCAACTATGCATCCAGAACCGCTGGTTTATAGCACAGATACAGCCTAATGGTATAGAACCATATATCCAAACTTGCAGACAGCCTGTTTCGATCTTGTTAGATCTCATCAGTGCAAGATATTGCAGCATGGCTTCTGAGGGGTAGGACTTGGAGAATAGCAAAATGGGAAACCAAATCTGGTTAGGGCAGGGGTGTCCAAACTTTTGACTCACCGGGCCACATTGGAAAAAGAAAAATTGTCTGGAGCCACACATGAAATACACAAACATGTTTGATTTGTAAAAGTAAAGGAAATACACAGAAAAGAACTACAATGCCAGTTGGATAACCAGATGGAGCTCTACACTGGAATATGGGACACCTGGATATTAAATAGACTTATTGTTATATTATTATTACTAACTGGGCAATGGGCAGAGTCCCTCCTCCTCCTATATCCTTTGCGACATGACGTTTCCCCCGCAACCAAGCAGGGCCGCATTCATATGCATCCTGGGCCGCATGTGGCCCTCGGGCCGCAGTTTGGGCACCCCTGGGTTAGGGTGAGAAGGGCTCAGGGTCTGACTGGGGGGCCTGGGGCCCAACGGGACTGCTGTTCATGGGCCCCCCTCCGGCCCCCTGCTGCGACTCGCAACTGTGTGAATGTGCCGCTCAGTGCGCATGCATAAACAGCGCCATTCGCATGCGCAGAAGGTGCTGCGCATCGCCGAAAACTTTTTTTCCCCCAAAATTTAAATATCGGGAGAGGGGATCTGGCCCGGCGGAGGCCCACGCGGGTGGGGGCCCACTGGGTTTTTTCCCAGTGTCCCGCCAGGCCAGTACGACACTGGAAGGGCTAAAAGGAGCCAAAAAGCCAATAAGGCTGAAATCCTACTTTTCTAAGCACAATCTTTTGTATTTAAAAGAGTATATTGCACTGGCACATTCTTGTTTTGGCACAAAATGTCTCCTTTAAGTGAGTCTTGTGACATAAATTACATCACCCTGTTTAAAAGGATACAATTTACAGGATATTCATGGCTGGTACAGAACCATAAGAACAAAGCAGGATTTGGCCAATAGGGTATGCCATACATTTTCTTTGATCTGTTCAATAATACTGCATTGTTACTGCATTGTTATGTTTCTTTTTTATAAACTGAAGTGTTAGCACCGATATTGAATTATTGATAGGGTGTCATTGGGCTCAATACAGAATTTCTAACCTGTAACACCTCCAAAAAATATACCTCTAACTTCATATTTGCTGTTGAGATATGTTGTCAGGGTGTAATAAGAAAATAGGTCTTAAAATATGCCAAAAAACTATTACTTATTAATGCTGTCATCAATGTAACCCTAATGCAGTTAATTGGCAAACCTTTTCCCTCATAACATGGTGTTAATGAAAAACAGATGCATATTTAAGACTTAGCAGTTTAATAGGGTTATAATCATTTTGAAAAAGGAGATAAACATGTATTTATGTCAGTGATTTTTCCCTCTTCAATTAGCGAATTCATTAGCCATTCTGTACATAGTTGTTTTATAAAGGATTTATTTTAAGTTCTTGCCAAACACCAATGGATGTGTCTAAAATGAGAACATATGTTGGCAACAGAAAGGGTTAGAAAATGAATGCAACTGTGCTCAAAGAGCTGTACATATTGGCTAAAGCGCATCTAGATCTAGGGTTTTTTTTCAGTTTTGTCCTGTTAACGCTAATACGTGATGGAATCTATAATTCCATATGTAAATTAGATGTGGCTTTCTGTGTGACAGACTGTGAGTAGCATAGATTGGATTTACTAATATATCCTTCCTTTTCTGCAGTCAGAGCACCCCAACCCTGGAGTAAGGTATCCGGGGACAACACGTGTGGCTTACTTGCCTGATTGCCCTGAGGGAAACAAAGTTCTCACGCTATTCAAGAAAGCCTTTGACCAACGTCTGACCTTCACCATTGGGACTTCAATGACTACAGGGCGGCCCAATGTCATTACGTGGAATGATATTCACCACAAAACTAACTGCACAGGAGGACCACAGCTGTAAGTACATGGGATGATCACCCTCCCTGTACTTGTGGTGTTAGCAACTGCTCCAAATTTCCAATAAGTTTGTTACAAAAAAAACAACAATTTTTTAGCCAAGGAAAAATGTAGATACCATTACCCAAGGTGCATCTGGTTCTCAAAAGCACCATCTGTCTAAGAGTTTGGGATTAGGCTCTGCCAAAATTATTAAATCACTGATTCCTTCACCCACACTAAAATCTGAACCTGACCCTTAATGGTGTGAAATTAGAGCTCATCACTGAAGAACTCATCCACTTGCTATTTATTTCTGTGGAAATTTTAGAAGTGTGGTGAACTTTAACTTTCACATTAAAAATATGTTTTTCTGTGGCGTAACTAGAGTGCGCCAGGCCCCCCTGCAAAAAAAGATCTTCAGAGTGGTCCGGCACACTCCGATCCCCATCTGACCCATCCCTCCCATCCACTTCCCACCCCACCTCCGCCCACTCCCAGTCCCCGTGCCCCACCCTGTGCCAACTTGCACCCTCTTCCCTTTCGCAGGTTAAAGAACAGCTGAGGAGTGGGGCTAATTCTATGCAAATAGTGCAGCCAATTGCTAATTCTTGCATTTATATTTACGCCACTGCTTCTGTGGTGAGCTTTAAGTTCACAATTTGAAATGTCCCTAAATGCTATTTTTGACTGTAGAGATTCCTAACGTATAACTGAAGAGGTTTCAGATATATTACAGGTTGAGATGCTCAATAGGTATGGGATCTGTTATCTGAAAACCTGTTATCCAGAAAGCTCTGATTTATGTGAAGGCAATCCCATATACTCTCTTTTAAATAATTCTAATTTTCTAATATTATTTACCTTTTCTCTGCAATAATAGAACAGTAGTTTGTACGTGATCCTAATTAAGATATAATTCAACCTCAATGGAGTCAAAACAATTCTATTGGGTTTATTTAATGTTTTCATAATTTTTTTATAGACTTAATGAGATACTGACACACAGAAATTAAACTCTTTTTTACATCTATCATAATATCATAATATTGCTTTGAAAGCAACTTATAACTTTGCCATAAAGTATTTGCACAATGTTTTTACATTACCTGTCTTATCAGCATGGCCTATAGTTAACTTTTAGGGGCCGATTCACTAACTTTGAGTGAAGGATTCGAAGTAAAAAAACTTCGAATTTCGAAGTGTTTTTTGGGCTACTTCGACCATCAAATGGGCTACTAAGACCTTAATAAATCTGCTCCAAGTAACGTTTCTCAATTACTGGAAACATGTCCAACAAATAAAATCATCTTGTTGATACATATTTTATCAAGTGAACATAGGTACTAGTCTATCACCTTTAAGGGTAGAGAAATGCTGCTATTTTGGGAGATTAGTTGCCCAGTGACCAAATCGATTCTTCTTTAGGTGACTAATCTCCCTAAACTGCCTTCCCGCCGGCTAGAATGTAACCGGCGGGATGGCACTCGGATCATTTTGGCTTTCTGAAGTCGCCCAAACTTTCCTTGTGAGGCAACTTCGGGTGATTATGGAAAACAAAGTTTTCCGAGTACCATCTCTCCTTTGATTTACATTCTAGCCGGCTGGAAGGCAGTTTAGGGAGATATGTCGCCTGAAGAAGAAGCGATTTGTTGCTGGGCGACTAATTTCTCGAAATAGCAGTGTGTGTCTCTGCCCTTAGGAGCATGAGTAAAGGGCCATCTTGGGAGCACTCAGGGAAGGCTACTAACAATCAGCTTGTGTACGTATTGATTACAGCTTTATAATCTATTTTGTCTTGTGCTTTTAGATTTGGATACCCAGATCCAACTTACCTGCTGAGAGTCCAGGAGGAGCTCAGAGCCAAAGGTATCACAGCTGACTGAAGGAACTGTTCTTCACAGGACTAGAAGAGGAATATAGACAAAGGAAATTGTGTTTGTTCTGTTAAGTGGCTCAAACAGCTAATTCTTCATGTGGAAAAAAAACTTGCCTCTCTTTTTTGCCATCCTCCTGCCATCTTAGCTTTTTATTCGGATCTGCTGGACTACAGAATACAGACAAACGTTAAACGCAGATCTGGAACCTTGGCGAACCATTGAAACGTGACACTCTACTGCCATGTTGAACATGGATGATGATTTTTTTGGGTTTACCTTTGTGGTGAATCAGTTTGAGATACTGTGAACAATGAGTGCTAATACTGAACATTTTACAGTGGAAGAGACACACAGAGAATCACTGATGAATTGCCTGTAGCAGTCTTGCTTCATAGCTGGTTTAGTGCTCATTTCTGATTCGCCTATAGTGTTTGGCTAGAAAGAACAGCAGTCTGTGGGATTAGCAGTGCATTATGATTTCTTCAGTTAAAAAAAATGGTTTAATAAACTTGGAGTTGCAAAATGTTTTGGGTCTTGTAGTTTAAAAGGCATTAGAAATAGCGATGGGCGAATTTCTCCCGTTTTGATTTGCCGAAAAATCCGCAAATTTCCTGAGAAATTTGCAAACGGGGAAACATTTTCGAAGAAAAATTGTGAACCTCGTAAACTGATGCCAGCGTCCAATTTTGGCGATGGCGTTAAAGTCATTAAAGTGAATTTTCACAGTAGATTCGAATTTATTCGCTGGCAGCGAAATGCGGAAATTCACTGCGAATTTGTGACAGGCGAATTTATTCGCCCATCACTAGTTAGAAAGGCTCAACATGTTCACTGTTGCATTCTGGATCTTGTAGCCTTGATACTTTGTTACAATAATGGATTGTGTGCATTTTGCACCTTTATAATGACCTGGTGTATCAGATGCTGCACTGCAGTTTCAGTCTGGTATCCATGGTTTCTTTTATAATCAATAGAATTATTGTAACTACTGTATGATAAAGACATATTGCTCAGGTGTTTCACATGATACCACTTAAAGAGATACTGACAGCAGAAATAAAACCTTTTTTGCATTTATCATGATATTGGCTTTGCATGCTACTTATAATTTTGTTATAAAGTATTGGCCTGATGCTTTTCCATTGTCTGACTCCCCGTGCGGTCTATGAGGGGGCTGCCTTATTTGTGCAGAGGGAGTCCGTTAGCATTAGAAACTTTAACTGACAGGCTGAGAAGGGACAGCA
Source organism: Xenopus petersii (assembly GCA_038501925.1). NCBI lineage: Eukaryota > Metazoa > Chordata > Amphibia > Anura > Pipidae > Xenopus > Xenopus petersii. Next base: position 135,984,271 of record CM076675.1, read on the forward strand.
TATAAGTAACTTTTAGGGGGTTATTTATCAAAGTCCGAATTTATCTCAATATTTTCTGCTACAAACGCCGATCAAATCCACTTGGGGTTTTTGCATTTATTTATTATTGCATTTTCCCAAAAATTTGCTTTGCAGGAAAAAATCAGATTTTCACATCTTTTCGCATTTTTCATCAAATTTTTTCGAATTTTCCAAAAACTTAGAATTTTGCCCAAAAACTCAGAAAACTTCGGGGTATTGCATGAAACGACGGGGTAGAGTCCTGCGCAGGTCCATTTTTTGGGACCCGTACCCAACCCTTACCCGCAACCTGCAATCCGCAACCCAGACCCGCAACCCAGACCCGCAACCCGCATTCTTAGCCGCTTGGACCCGCTACCCGACCGCAAGTACCTTATCCGCAGCCCAGACCCGCGACCCGCTGACCATCAAGAATCAGGAAGTGTTGTCATTGTAAACCGGAAGTGACATCATCAGAAGTAGACGTGACCAGAAAAAAGGAGTAAATACCGCTATTGAGAAGACCTGCGGCCTGACCCTCGACCCGCAACCTGCAAACCTACAGAACCACCGACCTGCGTCTATACCCGCAACCGGAACTTCTACCCTCAACCCGCAGGGTACCACAGGTTTCTGCGGTTAACCGGCGGGTAACCGACCCGCTGCAGGACTCTAACTCTGATTCAGACTTTTCCATCCTCGGGGTTTAATAAATTCCGAAAAATTTGTGATTTTTTTAAAAGTCCAATTTTATAAAAGAAAATCACAAATTTTTCGTGATTTTTGCAATTGGAGTTTTAGTAAGTAACCCCCTTAATCTACATTCATATTTTCAAAAAAGTAGTTTTTTAGTGTCAGTATCACTTTAAGACAAATTGATATCATAAAGCATCATTTGGGTTCTATAGTTATATATATGACCAATATTTTTTTGTCCAGTATCCCAAAGCAGCCAATAAGGTGTTTCTAATGTGTTAGATATGTAAACAATTTCTGCAGACTGATCACTATGATGTACTGGTCAAGACAAAATATTACTATGTTACCCATATGGAGGTCATGTAATAACACAGGTACATTTTTCTCTTGTCCAGTAACCCATGCAGATGTTTACTATTATTATTCTTACAGCTCTAGAACATTTATTTCAAATCTTTAAATTCTTAATCTTGCAGATGAATGTATGTCCTTTAGTTACCCATCATTTGCACTTTTCTTTCTTTTTTTTGGTTGACATCTCTATGTGTAATGCTTTAGAATCTGATATCTTTCCTGTTCTTAAACCGGATGTGATTTCTACTGCTCTACTTTACTAAATGTTTACTGCATCTTGTTTGCTTCAGGTTACTGAACCAGGGCAAACTGCGCCTGTGGTACTGCATAAGTACAGTATGATATAACCTGTCTGTTTACAAACCTTTTTATTTATGACATTTATGATATTGGTACACTTATGGTGCCCAGACAACAGACTGAAGAATCAAGAAGCAAAACACATGCAACTGCATGACTTTATTTTACTTTAAAAAGCATGTTTCTTGGACTGCAATAAAAAGAAAATTACAATAGGTGCAAAGTTTGCTCCAGGTCAGATAACCCATAGAAACCAATCAGCTTTGTGTTAAAGAGCAGACCAGGCAATGCTACCTACTGTAAGCGTTCCCTCATTATTACATTGCTCATTTTGTTTTCAGATATAACATTTACAATACTTTTCACATAAACCCCAACATTCTCCACTATACTGGTATAAAGTTTGGTTATTCTAATGTAGAAATGCATTGATAATCCAAGTAAAGGGTGTTCTGATTTCCACATATACCATCTGAAACATCACTGCTCAGTGCTTAAAGGAATAGTTCAGTGTGAAAATAAAAACTGGGTAAATAGATAGGCTGTGCAAAATAAAAAATGTTTCTAATATAGTTAGTTAGCCAAAAATGTAATATATAAAGGCTGGAGTGAACAGATGTCTAATAAAACAGCCAGAATCCAACTTCCTGCTTTTCAGCTCTATAACTCTGAGCTAGTCAGCGACTTGAAGGGGGGCCACATGGTACATTTCTGTTCAGTGAGTTTGTAATTGATCCTCAGCATTCAGCTCAGATTCAAAAGCAACAGATATGACCCATGTGGCCCCCCCCTCAAGTCTCTGATTGGTTACTGTCAGGTAGCCAGGGTAACCAGTCAGTGTAAACCAAGAGAGCTAAAAAGCAGGAAGTAGTGTTCTGACTGACATGTTATACATCAAATCACTCCAGCCGTTATACATTACATTTTTGGCTAACTGACTATATTAGAAACATTTTTTATTTTGCACAGCCTATCTATTTACACAGTTTTTATTTTTACACTGAACAATTCCTTCAAGATGCATTTATCTTTCTTTGTAATGCAGGAGGATTATAACGTACGGAATCAGAAGCAGCGTACCCTCTTATCACAATATTTGACAAAATGCTAGAATATTTAAAATAAAGAATAAAAAAGTGAAAAACATTCTCTGCAGTCCCCAGAAATCAAAGGAATTAAATTATAATACAATTTTGTTAGGGCAGAGACACACGGTCAGATTCGGGGAGATTAGTCACCCGGCAAACAAATCTCCTCTTCTTTGGGGTGACTAATCTCCACGAACTGCCTTCCTGCCAGCGATTTACATTCTTGCTGATGGGAAGGCAGGGGAAGGCAGTTTGGGGAGATAAGTTGCCCTGAAAAAGAGGAGGTTTTTCGCTGGGCAACTAATCTCCCCTAATCTGCCCGTGTGTTTTAGGGTTTAAGCACACTGGCAGATTCGGGGAGATTTAGTCGCCTGGCGACTAATTGCGTCTTCTTCGGGGCGATAATCTCCCCGAAACTGTCTTCCCCTTGCCTTCTGCTTGCTAAAATTAAAAAATGCCTGCGGCAATGCACTTGCAGCGCTTTGATTTCCGTTTCCTCGTGAGGCAACTTCGGGCGACTTTGGAAATCAAAGCGCCGCGATTGCATTGCCGCAGGCATTTTTTCATTTTAGCAGGCTTAAGGCAAGGGGAAGGCGGTTTGGGGAGTTTGTATCATTGTAAGTAGAGTACTTTGAGAAAAATGGCATAAAAAGGCAAAAATTATGTATTTGAATGTGAAAAGGGTTTTGTTGCTCTGGAACTCATTTCCTAAAAATCATAACTTCCTTCTTCTGGTCAAAAGACAGTTCAGCCATGCCTGAGAGTCCAGATAAGAACAAGAGCAAAAAAAAAAGGCCAAAATCAGTTAAAGAAACAGTAACACCAAGAAATGAAAGTGTTTTAAAGTAATGAAAATATCATGTAATGTTGCCCTGCACTGGTAAAACTAATGTGTTTGCTTCAGAGACAACTACTATTGTTCATATAAACAAGCTGATGTTTAGCAATGGCGGAAATTGAAAAAAGGCTATATCTATGGCATAAAGAGCTCATCTGCTATCTGCTGTGTAACTTGAGCCTTTTCTCCTTTGAATGGCTGCCCCCATTGCTACACAGCAGCTTATTTATATAAACAATAGTAGTGTTTCTGAAGCAAACACAGCAGTTTTACTAGTGCAGGACAACACTGCATTATATCTGTATTACTTTAAAAAATTATTTTTTTTGATGTTACTGTTCCTTTAAACTCACTTAAACAGGAACTGAAGAAAATTATAGTTGTGCTGATGCGAGCAGAAACTTGCAGTTAGATTGCCTCTCTAAAAAAACATTAGGTCGAACAGGATGAAGATTCGAAAAAGCAAAAAAGCAGAGCAAAGAAAGTCTCAGTATGATTGTGTTTAACCGATTAAAGAAATGTGAAGACTATCTCTGAAATAGGGCTACGGCACATCTATGGTTTATAATCTTGACTATGTAAAACTATGGACAGGCTTTCTAAAGACAATGTAAATTTATCAAAGAGTGAAGTTCCGCCACTAGAGTGAAATTCCGCAGCTCTCAATTCATTTCTATGGGATTTTGAAAGGCGTATTTATCAATGGGTGAAAGTGAAAGTTCACCCTTTGATAAATACGCCTATAAAAATCCCATAGAAATTAATGGGAAGTTGCGGAACTTCACTATTAACTTCACTCTTTGATAAATATACCCCAGAGTTACATTTATCAAGCCTTGAGTGCTGGATCACAAATCCGACGCTTGGTGCAGAAAGCAGCATTGGGAGGTGCAGCTGTGCTGCTCCCTAACTTGTTTGTTTTACATCAGGGCTGTCCAACTGGCGGCCCGCGGCCCCCCCTTATGTGGCCCTCCATATGAAAGTGTGTCTGTTTACCATGTGTAAACTTTAAAATGTATCACTACAGAGATTAACTGGCCCCTGCATTGTTTAATCAAATTCAGACTGTAATCCCCTGTATTGTTCACACCTGTGATCCCCCTGCATTGTTCACACTTGTGACACCTCTATTGTTTATATCCTAAAGCCTGAACTGTTCTACCTGAGACCCAGACTGAAACTGCCCACATTGTTCACTTGTTCACACCTTATTCAAAATGCTAATGGAACACCAGCACTGTGTCACTGTATGTAGTACATATTAGACTGGTCCTGATTTTCCTGTCTCCTGCTCTGTTCTGCCTTCCCTATGCTCCCTGTGTGTGTCATACTTTGCCTGCTCTCTGCACCCTGTGTTTGCCATACTCTGCCTGACCTATGATCCCAATGGAACATAAGTCTGATATTTGTTCTGGGGGTTTGTTAACATTTCAAAATTGTTGTTAGGGGCCCCTAAGGTGTTTAATCATATGCTGGGGTACTGTATTATACACAGTGGAGTCATATGGATTTAAGGGTATGTCTTAATATGACTTAACTTTTTTCACATATGAGTGACATCCCTGCCGGTGCTGGGCCAAGATAGTTTGGCACCCTAGGCAAGAGCTTCACTTAGTGCCCCCCTGTCCTGCATTACCATTTCCCTCCTTACCATGATGGTTTTTAAATAAAGAAAGCAAGAAAATGTACAACACTTTATATTACTGCCCCCTGTACCTGTGCAAGCAAGCCCAACAGCCATCCACCATACTGCCCCCCCATATCTGTGCCAGTAAGCTCAGCAGCCATCCATCATACAGCCCTCCAGCAGCCATCATATTGCCCCCAATCTTTACCTGTGCCAGAAGCAGCCAAAAATAAATCTGATCCACCGGACTGAGTGACCATGATTACTGAAACAAATTATTAAATAAACGCTTGAAACAAAAAACAAAAAAAAAAACATTAAAAGTGAGCCCCTCAATGATGGCGTACTAGACAGCCGCCTACTCTGCCTACCCCTAGTTCCAACCCTGATCCCTGCAGTGAGCACCAACCATCTGTTTTTTTGGTGTGCTATTAATGTGGTTATGGTTATGTGGTAGTATGGTGTGGTTTAAAGTGGGTGTGGTCTAAAAACAGGGAGTGACTAACACTGGCTTCCATTATCAACCCTCCACCATGTAGATTAGAAAAATTCCGGCCCTCTGTACCATATAAATTGGACAGCACTGTTCTACATGATGCTCAATGTCAGGGAAGGATAGGAGACACATACATGTCGCCCACTCATCTTGGATAGAGTGTCCAAGGGGAAAAACACTTGTGTGCAAGGTTCATCTTCTAAAGTGCACACATTTATTCAGGTGCACATATGCAGCAGCGCAAAAAAAAAAAACAACAGTATGGGATCATTTTCTTTCTTTCTTTCTTTCTTTCTTTCTTTCTTTCTTTCTTTCTTTCTTTCTTTCTTTCTTTCTTTCTTTCTTTCTTTCTTTCTTTCTTTCTATCAAGGGAGAATAGGCATATGTTCTACAACATGATACTCCTAAAAGTACAGCTTAAAGAACAATTACAGTGACATTTTGGACAGACACTTATGGCTGAATGCCTTGCACAGCAACATTTTCATTTAGCTTAAGCCTTCTTATAAGCAAAGGAGGTCCCTGACCAAATGTTGGACCTCAAACGAGGGCTTAAGCATTTGCTTAGAGAAACATCTAAATGTTGGCCTTTGGGATGTTGTAGAAGATGGCAGTAGATGTTCATCATTAGCACATATCATTGCTTTGTTTTTCCTGGAATTTAGACTCTTGACTTTATCTAAAACTCCTCCTTATTCCATCATGCCATCTCAATCCACCTGAGACTTTTAAACTAGCTATAGACAAATTATGGTAGAATTATGTCCCCCTTACACATCAACCTTTCTACCATCAGTGAATGTCCATTGTAGTCTATAGTGTATTATAGCCAAGTGCTCCCTAGTTTGCTATGCTACAGAAGAGAATTATGAGTCACTTAGACAATTAGATTAACAACTTGCTAGATCAGGAAAGTGCCCAGTGTATATTTATTTACATTTTCATTTTTGATACCAGTGGGGTGAATAACACTTAGGTCCCCTGGCAGTCTCATTTAAACCAAAAGGGCTTATAGAAATACATCTAGATCCTACCTGTGTGCATTGTACCACATTGTACACAACTAAAGGTCACTTTATGGGACATCATAAGTATGATTCTGATGTATTCACTTATACTGTAATAAAAGACATATCTAAAACTTTTTTTGCATTTTATCTCCATTATTATTGAGCAGCAGATAAATCTCTGTTTTTTTAGGTGTCTTTTGAACAGACTCAGAAGACACCACAAGACAATGTTTAGGATGTCCAAGAATTAGATGTAGACAGTACTAAATATAACTGATCTTATTCAGACATAAAGTTAAAATAACACAGGGCTGATGTTAATTTTCTTTGGCTGGAATCTGCCATTCCTGAATGCCATTTTTGCTTGAATGAATCACAATATAACAGGGCCACGATCAGGGGTGCACAGGGGGTACTCCTGTACTGGGCCATGCTGCACTTTTTGAAAAAGATACACGCAAAGTTCACTCTGGAGAGCCAAATTAGATTCAATGTACTTTATTCAAACACAACATGTTTCGGACAGACATGTCCTTCATCAGGAGCACCTGATGAAGGACATGTCTGTCCGAAACATGTTGTGTTTGAATAAAGTACATTGAATCTAATTTGGCTCTCCAGAGTGAACTTTGCTTGTATCTTTTTCAAAAAGTGCAGCATGGCTCTCCAGAGTGAACTTTGCTTGTATCTTGGATATTGTGTGGCTGGGACGGTGCCACTGACTCTGTCTGATAGAGCCTTGATGCCTTTGGAGTGAGGGACCACCCGACAATCAATAGAACTTTTTGAAAAAGCCAGGCCCCCTTGACAGTGCCGAAGCCATGAAACCTCTGCCAAAGTCCCGAACCGTCAAAAAGCCGAATAGCCGAGTCAAGAAGCAGTGAAAAGACCCAAAGTCATGAAGATAGACAAAGTTTAAGTCCTGCATCGGTGGTGTAGGGTGGACAGGATCTGAAGGGGGACTTGTGGGCAGGATCTGGGGTGGGTGGGGACCAGGGGCCCAGAAAATTTTGCTGTACAGGGCCCCGTGATTTCTGATGGCGACCCTGCATTATAACATAGCTGAACTCAAATACATCAAGATACAGGGACCACCAGTGCTAGATTTAGGGATTTATGGGCCAGAAATAATCCCAAAAATGTTGGATTGAAAAGAACAAAATATGTATCTTCAGAGTCGAACTATGAATATTTGGTAAAGTTGTCTTTAAAGGTCAGTGGTTAAAGGTCCCCTAGTTATAATTCTGATAATGTTATTAATAACAACATTCAACCAGTTGGTTTATATTGGTTCAGACACAACAAAAGCAGGAGCTTCTTACTGAATGCCTGTTGTTTGCTGCGTATTATCTAATAGCCCAATACAAGAACTAATGCTTGTATAATAATTCATTTCAGTATATTACCAAGCTTTTGAGACAAAATATAGTTATTTATAAAATTGCTGAAGTCGACACACGTTTTCTAAATACATATTAAAAATGCTAGTAATGTTTCTGACAGAAATAAAACAGCTGAGCTATGGGAATACAATGCAATTTATCTTCTGAACGTATAACTAGGTTAGGCTTTAATGAATTTTACAAGAGGAGAGTTCATTGTTATTTAAGTGGAAGGTTTCATTTTGCAAGCTATGCATGTCATCGAGCACTGATGTCTGTCAGATATCATTTTGTAGATAATATGCCAACTCAGCAAGGAGACATGGCTTTATAAAGACAATATGTAAGGTCATTTGCTGGCACTCTGGGCTACACTGCAACTGAAGAACCATCTACAGCAGTGATTCCCCAAAAAACATTGGCACCAGGGCCCCCCTTACAAGTTAAAAGAAATTGGGGCCCCAGAGAATAATTAAAAAAAAAAAAAACATTAGTGGCAGGGGCCTATAGAGTATTAAAAGAATTCATTGGTGGCCAGGGGATTAAAAACAATAAAAAACACACATTGGTGTTCAGTTGAATTGAACTCGTGACTTCAGGACTTCTACTTCGCCTCCTTTTGTGACTTTGGGTCTTTTTGCTGCCTCAGGACTTTAATTTCATCTGTTTTCATGACTTCGGGTCTTTTTGCCGCCTCAGGAGTTCAATTTCGGCTGTTTTGTGACTTCGGGTCTTTTTGCTGCTTCGGGACTTCGCTGTTCAGCTGTTTGGCACTTTGGCTGTTCAGGACTTCAGGAGAGGCAAGGCGACATGGCTTCGGCACTGTCAAGGGGGGCCCGGCTATTTTAAAAAGTGCAGCACAGCTGGGCCTACCTTCAGTCCCGGGCCTGTACAACAGTAACCCCTGTGCCCCCTGTCCCGGTCAAACCTGTCCAAATTTGACCCGGACAGCCCAGTTCTCATGAAGGGCTTTCTGGGTCAAAACTGCCTGCCCAATTTTCCTAATTTAGAAAAACGGGCAGAATTCCCTAAGTTTGACATGGCCAATCACCATGGCAGAGCCACGCTCCACTGAACTGCACATGCAACATGACTGCCCCGCCCACATCGACGACATCCTGCCCCATGACAACATTGTTCCGCCCACACCCGGTGCTTCCAGTGGGGATAGGTGGCAACCCTAGCTACATGTTGCTCACCAACGTGTTGGATGTTGCTCCCAGTGGCCTCTAAACATGTGCTTATATTTAATTCATGGTTTACAGGCAAGTTTTAGTTGAATAATAAACCAGTTGTACTGCCAAACAGAACCCCCTGTAGGCTGCTAGTTCACATAGGGACTACCAAGAATTAAATCAAAGCCTTTATTTGGCACCCCAGGGAATTTCTTCATGCTTGTGTTGCTCCCCAATCTTTTTTTCCATTTGAATGTGGCTCAAAGTTAAAAATGGTTGAGAATCCCTGATCTAGAAGTACCAGTAGAATCAGCCTGTAATGGAAACCGATACTCACGTCCAAAATGGTGTCCAAGATGGCGGCACCCTGCCTGTCCATGTGGATCCTGCTTGTCGCAGTGCTGTGACGCCAGCGTCAGCGTCATGACGTCATTGTGTCCAAACCTTTGGCACTATGACTGGCCTATTTAAAGCAGATTAGACACTGCAAACATTGCCCAAGTATAGGTTTCACTTTGTGTATTCCTGGGTGTGATTATTACTGGTCTCATTGATTCCTGTTTACTGACCTTTGCCTGTTTAAACGTATTGACCCTTCTCTGCCTGGATTGAACTTTTGCCTGGACTTTGACTTTTCTCTTGCCTAAACCTCCTGTTACCTCGAACCCCGGTCTAACAACCTGCCTCCTCCTTGGTCCGTACTCCAACTGTGCCTTCAGGCCCTTACACAGCCCTGGTCATGGCAACAAGTGTATTACAGACCCTGTCTGTGTGCACTGGTACTGCAATACATTATAATAGGAGCTAGTCATACTGCACTAATGCCTTTACTCCTTCTGCACTAGAGGTTCTTTTAAACACAATAAAAAATTAAGTAGATTAAAATATAGCCATACCAGTGTCAGGACCCATGACAAAAGGTACTGTAAATGACCACCAGAGGGCGACATTGGTTCCTCAAGGATCTTAGGGGCAGATTTACTAAATTCGAGTGAAGGATTCGAATTAAAAAAACTTCGAATTTCGAAGTGTTTTTTGGGCTACTTCGACCATCGAATGGGCTACTTCGACCTTCGACTACGACTATCGAAGGATTCGAACTAAAAATCGTTCAACTATTCGACCATTCGATAGTCGAAGTACTGTCTCTTTAAAAAAAAATTTGACCCCCTAGTTCGGCTACCAAAAAAAAAAAAAACTCTACCAAACTCAATGTTAGCCTATGGGGAAGGTCCCCATAGGCTTGCCTAAGTTTTTTTCATCGAAGGATATTCCTTAGATCGTTGTATTAAAATCCTTCGAATCGTTCGATCGAATGAATAATCGTTAGATCGATCGAATTTCCTGCACTAAATCCTTCGAATTCGATATTCGAATTCGAAGGATTTAAATTCCTACTCAAATATCGAGGGTTAATTAACCCTCGATATTCGACCCTTAGTGAATCGGCCCCTAAATGTTTGGTTCAGGGACCAAGATGGAGGCAGGCAGAAGTTAACAACAACAGTATTTTTTTATATTTAGGGCAGGGGTCCCCAACCTTTTTCACCCATGAGCAACTTTCAGATGTAAAAAGAGTTGGGGAGCAAAACATACGTGAAAAATGTACCTGGGTGGTGCCAAATACGGGTTGTGATTGACTATTGGTAGCTTATTTGTGGACTGGCAGCCTACAGGAGACTCTATTTGGCGGTACATCTGGATTTTATGCAACGAAAATTTGCCTGGAATTCAAAAATAAGCACATGCTTTGAGGCCACTGAGAGCAACATCCAAGGTGGAGCAACATGAGCTACTGGTTGGGGATCACTGATTTGTGGGAATAAGCAAAAAGTTAGGCACCGACATAGCAAAGGTTAAAGTCTGATTTTTTCTGATCTGGATTTTGTTGAAAAGAATTAAATTTGTTGTGATTTATTAATCCCCAAGGCTGCTAAAGGTCTAAATAAAAAAATACTCCATCTCAAACCTGCTGAGGTCATGTGGAAGTCAATGGCAGATGTCCCTTTTACAATGAAAGATATCATGATCTGCTCTGGGTGTCAAATCCGGAAAAAAACTTACGATATGGGTTTTTTCACGATTTTATCGAGTCTTTTCCCGCACCATATTTTTTCTAGTTAATATATTGATAAATATGATAAAAATGTGGATAGGAGTAATAAATAAAATTATGAGTCATCTTTGGTAATGAAATATTTGGTAAACAAATTTTAGTAAATGACACTCTAAATGTAGCATAAATTCTTTAAGAAAAGGCAAGGTCAGGCAGGCAGGCAAAGGTTAAGGTAGAAAAAGTCAGGAACACCTACAATAAACAGCAGGATTGGGACATCAACAAACTTGTCTGACCTTCAGAATACTAGGAAATCCCTGACAAGTAGCGTCCATTCTTAAGCTAGCCATACCTAGGCAGATAAAAGCTGCCGACAGACCAAATCGTCAGCTTTTTGGCCGGTGTGTGGGGCCCTCTGAGGGGCATCCCCATTATATATCTGTCCAAAAGTCGGGCAGATGTTGATGGGGCAGGGTTAAAAATCCCGCTGGATTACAGACCGCATCTGTTCGTTGATGTGGTCCCGCAATCTGACCACCCATGTTTCATGCATTATGATCCGATCGTTGCGCCCTAGGGCCCACGGTTGGATCAGCCTGATATCGCCCACCTCAAGGTGGGCATATCGAGGAGAGATCCACACATTTGGCAAAATCTTACTTGTGTGTTTTGGTGCTAAACAAGTCTGTTTGATGAATCATGTACAGTGCACAAATTCATATGTTCTATATACAAGCTATATATTAAGTTCCACAGATCTGGCCTGTGTATGAGCTCAATGGGGAAGGTCAATATTGTGTCCCACCTTCATCACCCCTGCCTGCAGTACATAGGGTTGCTACCTGACCGATATTTTACTGGCCTGGCTGGAAAAAATGTTGCTTAATGTCAATGTTATTAATAAAGAAGAAAGAATTTTTTCCAGTAAATGTGGCAACCCTAAGTACACAAGTCCTAGAAATTCTGAGATATTTTAGGTTTTTATGCTAGTGTCAATATATACAGTATATGAATCCATTTTCAATCATTTTTTCTCATTGCTGGCTCTTTAAGACATTGGCACAATGAGTGTGGAGCTGTGTTTTCCTGTGCATAATGATTTCTCCTACACCCAGGCACTTGCGAGTTCTGATGAGAAAAGAGCACCTTTTTTTGTTGAATTATTTATTCCACTGATGTCAGGAAACCCTGATCTCCTCTTTTAGTCCTTTCTCAGTTCCCACGCACAGACATCTGCTGCCTGTATCCTCACCGCAGCTACAAACATTGGAACACTGACTAATGGGGGTCTTCTCTTGTCCTTCATACGTGTGTGTTCTACAAAGGAGAGAAGAAGCAAATTAGGGGACAGCGTGTACTCTTCTGAGTTGTGCCAGCATTTTAATGTGACTGATAATATGTCTGGCTGAGAAAAAACCAAAAGCTGCTTTCTCTTAAGAAAGGAGAAACATCTTACTTTCTTTGTACATTTTAGCTTAAATGATTTGTGTTGACAATGAATACAAATATGTGACTGCGGGCTAGAAAATGTTTTATGTCATCTAACTGAGAGGATGAGTGGCAGCTTTTGAGTAGAACAGATGTTTGTTAAATTCTATTTTTCCGTTTTTATTGCAAATGTCCAAAAACATCTGAGCAAGGAAGTGATAAACACTCAGCACGTTGTCAACATTCTCATTGTCAATCCTAACAAAGCTGAACATTTAGTTTCAAAATAGTAGATATAGGGCAAACTGTTCCAAACCACCAGGGCTGCTTCTGCCATGGCGCAAGGTAGGAAGCAGGGCAAGGGCAAAAAATAAGCTTTAACAGCAGAATTTCCGGCATTTAAACTGAAAAATCAACTTTTTGTTCAGGAAAGTGCATGTAAAGGCAAAAAAATAAAATCCAATTTTTACTTTCTTTAATGAAAAAGAAACCAATCGCCAATATACTTTAATTAAAAAATGTGTACCATTTTAATAAGTGAAATTCTCCCTTCATTTACTGCTGTGGATAGGAATTGTCAGATGGTCCCAATACTTATGAACAGCAGGGGGAGCCCCCGTTTTATTAAACCAGCAATGCAAAACTCAAGCATCTTTGTTTGTTTCCTTATAGAGCAGTCGGCAGCTGTGTACAGATTTGTATTGGATTTAATTTTTTTCCTTTACATCACCTTTATTGTTTCCAACTCCAACTGCAGGGACAAAGATCATGAAGCCAGATTTAAACAGCTAAACTGGGATTCTATTTGGAGGATTATTTTGCTGCAGCCACTGGTTCTGCAGAGTTGGAGAAAATTTGTATTAAACAATACAAATACTATAAAATTCACATTAGATTACATGATGACACAGGACCCAGTGCAGTCTGCTTATTCTGATTATTAATCAGTCTTGCTGTATCGGCTTCTGGCAGATATTTTTTGACTTGTGCTGTTTTGATAATTTATGATGATCCCTAAGCAGCCCAAACCACACTGAGCATGTGCACAGTCTTGGTCTTGCAAAGATGTTTAACAAACTTACAAGATGGTGACCCCCTGTGGTGCAGTAAGTCCATGTTTATGTATGCGCTTTGTATATAAATCTGTCTGCTAATAATTACAGCTACTGAACAAAATCTCTATTCTAAACATGCTATAAATATATGTCATCATACAACTTCTGCCGACACTTAGGAGGTTATTTATTAAAATCCGAAAACTTCTCAGTATTTTCTTAAAACCCCTTTGACCAAACTCCTGTACACATTTTTACTGTATTTATCAATAAATTGACTCAAAAAAATCCGGCGTGGGAAAAGACTCGATAAAATCGTAAAAAAAATACGATTCATACAGTTTTTTGGGATCTGACGTCTTGAAAACTCCAGTTTTTTTTCATATTATCAGACAAAAACACAGATTCTCGTATAAAACCCAGCGCAGATCATGATATCTTCCAATTGTAAATGGGACATCTGCCATTGACTTCTACATGACTGCCAAAGGTTTGAGATGGAGTACTTTTCTTTTTTCGGACATTTAACAGCATCGCGGTTTAATAAATCACGAAAAAGGCTTTTTTCCCATAAAAAATTTTTTTTTTTCCCCTTTAAGACTCCAACCACAAAAGAGTGGAGTTTAGTAAATAACCCCCTTAAAGTAATGTCTTGAAGAAATAGGGATATTTGAATATGATGGAGTTAATATTTTAACTATAAATAATTATAAAAACTATAATTTTATAAATACTAATAATACTATTAATAATAGCAATAATAATATACAGAGAGAATAATATATTGCCTACCGTGAATTGTGAAGGTAAATATTGTGCCACCTACAGGTATAGGATCTGTTATCTGGAATGCGGGGGTTTTCCAGATAAGGGATTTTTTCATAATTTGGATCGCCATACCTTAAAGTGCACCTATTGGCACTGGGAGCTCCCACTCAGTGCGGGTGGCTAGCGTTGCTGGGGGCAATGTAAAAAAACACCAAACAACTACTGTTACACCCAACTTAAGTTCAGGCTCTATTTGCTTGCACCTTTGGATGGGGATAATATATTTAGCCAACAGGTGCCCTTAAAGTCTGCTAAAAATCATTTAATCATTAAATAAACCCAATAGGATTGTGTTGCCACCAATATGGATTAATGCAGCTTGGTTACCATCGAGTACATGTTTGGGACCTGTTATCCAGAATGCTTGGGACCTGTTATCCAGAATGCTTGGGACCTGGGACTTTCCAGATAAGGGGCATTTCCATAGATTGTATCTCCATACTGTAAGTCTATTAAACGATTATTTAACCATTAATTAAACCCAATTAGATTATTTTGCCTCAAATGAGGATTTATTACAGTCGCCGGCTGCTTTACAGGGAAACATACAAAGCTGCTTGAGGGCAGGGAAGTAAGGTGGGGGAGCTCCCCCTTGCCATTTGAAAGTATGGTCGTTTCCCTGTAGAGCAGTTAGGGACCGTCTGAAGTTTCCTATCTGCACCAGTCAGAGCAAGTAAAACGAAGGGGGAATTTCACTGGATACTGTTTTGTAATAAAAATGGTACACATTTTCTAATTAAAGTATTTTGGAGAAAGTAAAAATGGGATTTTTATTTTTTTGGCTTTACATCCCTTTAATTGCTGACCCCAAAAGGGATGACATTGTACAAAAGACCCGGATGGAATTTTAGGCATCACATAGTGTGTTTGGCCCAAAATGTCCCAAATTTAGAATTTCAAATCTAATCATCTAATTGGCAGGTATGTAATTGTGTTTGTTGTAAATGAGTTCCATGACCATAAAATGCAGATTCAATGAACAAAAAAGAGAAAGAGATAGTAGCTGTATGTCACTGTGCCCAGCAGATGGCACTTAACCCATTCTGTCATGTGAATGAATAGAAATGTGAGCCTTTCATACCAAGTTTATTTGTAAGGGCTATTACACACTGGCGTTTGTATGTATTTGTATATGTAGGTATATATTTATTTGTATAGTGATCCTTGAGGGCAAAGTACAGTAGAACAATAAATGAATAGAACAAACAGGGGGTCATTGCAATGATAAATACAAATAAGTACAGGGTCGGACTGGGCAGGTGGGACACCTGCTTGGCTTTTGACAAGGCGGAATTGAGGCACAACTGTAGAAATTTATAATGAATAAAGTTTGCTTGTATGGGATTTCTTCGGCATACGTTCAGCAGATCTTGTACAGGAACGTAAGAATCTGGTTCATGAATTCAGCCAGGGGAGTGGGTTTAGGGAACAAATACACTCGTAAGGGGGCAAATAAACCAATGGTGGAGGACAGCATGTGATTATACTCACTTACCAGGTTATCAGGATCAGACATATCCCTAATGGCTGGACCTGAAAGACTGAGCTAAGGCCGGAAGGTCAATGTCACAATATAGCAGAGGAGGAGGCAGACGGGGTCTGTAAATGACACCAGTATAGCCACCCGCTGCGTTTGTTGCTGCATTCCCCTGCACTGAATACATAGAAATGGAGTACATTAGAAAGGCACCAAGTTGTGTTGTGTTCCACCTCCGTTCGGCACATGCATCTGAGTGAGTACAGCCTGATCCGGAAGAATGGGCTACGTTTTCATCCTGCATTTCCCTGAGGTGTGAGTAGGGTTGCCACCTTTTCTGGGAAAAAATATATTTATCTTTTTTCCCTAATTAATAACATGATAACATCAGCCATCATTTTTACCAGCCAGACCGGTAAAATACTGTCCAGGTGGCAACCCTAGGTGCGAGGCAGAAGTGATCCACTGAAATGGAACACAGCAAGAAACACCCATGTGTAGGAGCCCTAACTTATATGAAGTGCAGTTATCACACATGGCCAAGACACTTGCTAACATATATCAACTTGATGCTTAGATCAACAAGGTATTCTCTCATCATAGTGACACAACTGTCAAAATATATATTTATCTGTTTTACGAATTATTCATTACAAAGATACCTTTAGTATTTTTATATGAGATATTTATGGGTTCATCATTTGAAATGAATGAATAAATTGACATTTAAAGGAAAACTATAACCCCCAAATGAATACTTCAAAGACCAGTAACATAAAAAAAACTTTTTTAAAAAATTTGTTTCTACTTAACGAAAAAAAAAACCCCACCAAGCAGTTTTAACTTTAAATTCTTTATTAAGAAATGGCTTACCGATTCTCTGCTTGCGCTCCTCTTCAGAAACGACGATAGGGCGACAATCCAACGTGCAGTGCTTGATTTCTCCTTCCTGCCTTCTATAGGAGATAGCCAGGGAGGAGAAATCGAGATCACCTGACCAGAAATACTGCAGCTCTAACTGTAACAGGAAGTGTTGAAGCAAAAGACACAACTCTGTCTGTTAATTGGCTCATGTGACCTAAGAAGTAAAGTTTGTTTGATTTGTTTGTGTGCTCAGTGAATCTTACGATCCCAGGAGGTGGCCCTTTTCTATTTATGATTACCCAATGGCACATGCTACTAAAAAAGTATATTATTATGAAAATGGTTTATTTACATGAAGCAGGGTTTTTTTTATATGAGCTGTTTTATGAAATATCTTTTTGTAGAGACCTACATTGTTTGGGGGTATAGTTTTCCTTTAAGTAAGACAGAGCTTGGCAAAAGATTCTATACAGTGTTAAGGAAAAGAAATGTCACACAGATGGCTAAATTACATGAACCGGATGGTCCCAACAAGTGGATCAGAACATAATTGAGGGAGAAATGCAAGTGCAGGAAGATGGCCAAACATGCACATATGAACTGACATTATGTTCCATTGATAAGAGCCCAGCCTCATTTTATGACCATTTTAGTTAGTCGGTTGGTAGAAATTCACAGACACTACAATGCAGGTTTAGCTTGTGGGATATGTATATTATATATTTCATGGCTGGGATTAAGTGAGATTTAAGAGTGTGGCTTTATGGTAGGAGAAAGAGGCCCCTACATCACATGAGCATCTTGGGGAAAATGTGTACAAGTAAAACGTAAAGGTAATACAGGTATGGGACCTGTTATCCAGAATGCTTGGGACGTGGGATTTTCTATATAAGGAGCCTTCCTGTTATTTGTAATCTCCATACCTGAAGTCTACGAAAACACCATTTAAATATTAAATAAACCCAACAGGATTATTTTGCCTACTATAAAGTTTAATTATATCTTAGTTGGGATCAAGTACAAAGTACTGTTTTATTACAGAGAAAAAGAAAATATTTGATGATCGAATATATTAATCTATACCCCATAAGCAATTAGATAGATGGCAGGAATATCTTAAAGAAGATATAACACAAGAGGATTGGGAACTTGCTATGAGGACATTAAAAAGGTCGTCCCGCTGTGTCTCTCACCATGAGAATCTGCTTAAAATGTTATGGAGGTGGTAT
The DNA here is from genome assembly GCA_038501925.1 of Xenopus petersii. Taxonomy (NCBI): domain Eukaryota; kingdom Metazoa; phylum Chordata; class Amphibia; order Anura; family Pipidae; genus Xenopus; species Xenopus petersii. Next base: position 136,002,177 of record CM076675.1, read on the forward strand.
ATGACCCCAGACAAGATCACCAGGTTTGACCCCAGTGCTTCCCCACTATGCTGGAGAGACTGTGGTATGGAAGGAACACTGGAACATGTGTTTTGGGAGTGTCCTAAGATTCAGGACATGTGGAAGGAAGTGGAGAACATACTAAAAAGACTTCCAGTTAACCTATCTCATATTCCTCCTCACATGGCTTTGTTACACCTGAAAGTCATTGACTTACCACCAAGAGAAAGAATTATTCATAACCATGTTTATGTCTCCACTAGAATCCTATTAGCAGAAAATTGGAAACTGAATTATATCCCAAATATTGAGGAGATAATAAAAAGGGTAGAATTTAATCTTTCTGCAGAAAAGGCGTGGGCAACAAAAATTGGATCTCTAGATTCATTTATGGCTAAAATTAGAATGTGGTCATTGGTTTATCCTAACACAAAATTATTCATAGATTAAATTGGTTAGTTGTTCTATCTATTATCCTCTTACATATGTATGCATGTATATTCGCCGACTCTGGATGATACTGCTAGAAAGAAGAAGATACTTTCTCACAATGGTTGTGTTGTAAGTTACTAATGCAACAAATATGGTTTACAGCAAATTAAGTGTAGTTTTAGTGTAGTTTAGTTGTAGATGTAGTCCTTTTTTTTTTTTGTACTGCATGTCACTTTGGGTAATTCACAAAGTAAGTATAAGAAAAAGCTCTGGTTCACTTAAGACTTAAATTTATTTCTCTGGAACACTTTATATAAGGATTGATACAAAGAAGGTGATACCGGAAATAGAGTAAAATGTACTCTGAGATGATACTTTAGCTTAAAGATTATTACAATGTTTCATTTTTGATTATTATATTCTACTTGGACTTCTCAGTTTTTATGGTTCGAAAAGGCCTGCAAAGAGACAATTTGCTTTATATAAACCTAGGCCTAGTTTCTATCTTTATACAAGAAATACTGTCTTAAATATCTTTAACTATGTTATGTTAAAATGCTGTATATGTTATTAAGCATTTAACTAAACAAGGCTATGTACATTATATATATATTGACTTTTATGCAAAGTCTGTGTTGTAAAATTTAAAAATTGCCCAATAAAAAACATTGAATTAAAAAAGAATATATTAATCTAAGTAATAGCGCATTAGATCGAATTTGAATCAAAGTTTTTCCAAAAAAACCCCAATTGAACCCCAATTCGGCAGTCTTTAGATGGCTAATGGTCGAAAGTCGAATTTTTTAAGAGATAGTACATGATAAATTTAGATATTCTAATTTTCTAATTTCTTTTCCAATTCAAATCAAATTTGGACTATTCCCTAGTCGAAGTACACAAAAAATTGCTAGAAATTCGAATTTTTGGAATTCGCAAATTCACCTTGACCTTTGATAAATCTGCCCCTAAGTGTCTGGCTTTAATACTGGATTTCAAGCTAAAAACCCAGTTTCAAACAGTTTTATAAATGTTCTTGTTTTTTCCCTTTTAACATTAGACAAATCGAAAAACGAATGCAGAGTGGCTTTGTATGATTACCTTTAGTATTAAACAGTGGTTATACTTTATATGGGTTATTTCTAACAGCACATTCCCTGGTCCTCAGTTTTTAGTAGTAATTCATTTGGTGGAAACTACTGCCCAACCCCATACAATACTTTTTTTTCTTCTTGACTATTCTTTTACTTTAGACAGGCTATCCATTCATCTAACCACTGATCCAATCCAATTACTTCTTGCCTCAATCGCACTCTATCGCCAGGCAAATTTTCTCTCTGGCGATTGGACGTTACTCTGCAAATCCACTAAGATGCGGATTTTATTGAACTCTCTTTCGCCAGACTTGCCTTCGCCACCTCAGACCAGGTAAAGTGCATTGGAGTGCATAGATCTTCCTCATTCTTCTGTTAATTACATCATATTTTGTAGTGAACAAAGTCCAAAAAACGTTGGCTTCTTTTCTTTTTTTCAGAGTAATAGCCTGCAAAAGTGCTTGAAATTTTTTTTGGGTAACCGGGTTCCCCCATACATTTTCTAACATATGGAACACAGACTATACACTGGGGTCACGTGTAGGGCATTATAACAACTCTATTGTCTTTATTAAGGTTCCCTGGACATGTGTAATGTAATGTATTTGCTGCAACATATACGTCCATTCAACTGTAAATTTCCTGCCGTATGCAAATTAGCCTGAGCAAAGACCTCTAACGAAGTTGCGCTAGGAGTAACGCTAGAGAAAATGGCTGTGAAGCTGTCGATGGCCAATTTTCGCCGCTTAGTAAATTTACCCCATAGCATTCTAGTGCCACCTTTCCCTAAACCTAGATGCCCTCAACTTGCACTGTTCTTCAGAAAAGCCCTTATCACTCGGTAGTGACATAAACCTCAAAAGGACCAGAAGCTGCCTGTCAATAGCAATTGGCATTGGGAGGGGTATCAGATGTTTCCAGTAGACTAGTTGGAGTCTCCATTTAAGTGCACTCTGAAAACTTCAAAGCAGAACAATAGAGAAGCCTACAATGGGCAGATGGTAACTTTTTATATTTTAAAAAGGTTTTTAATACAGTGCTATATAAACACTAAAGTTAAAGCTAGAGACTAATGGCCAGGAGATGCTGTGGGCATATGAATTAATGTCTGGCTGAATGTTTCTGATCTGAAGAAAACAAAGACATTAGTGGTGGACCGCAAAATTCTTTATTGAAGAAATTAATGTCTTTAATGCTGACTTATAAAACAGAGAGATATTGCTAAAATACAAGATAAAAGAATGGTGCCCTTCCCTGTCAGACTGTCCTGTACAAGTAGCAAAGAATCCTCAGAACAGATTAGTTGTCAAGCAGTAAATTTTTGCTACTGTGGAGACTAATCTCCCCGTGTGCCACCAGCCTAAGCTTAAAGGAGAAAGAAAACTACAGAGGCATTTTATTGCCAATAGATTAGCTGCAATAGTGCAAGCTAGAATGCTATATTTATTCTGTAGAACGTTTTACCATACCTGAGTAAAAAGCTCTAGAAGCTCTCTGTTCGTTTAGGATAGCAGCTGCAGTATTAGCTTGGTGTGACATCACTTCCTGCCTGAGTCTCTCCCTGCTCACTTATAGCTCTGGGCTCAGATTACAGCAGAGAATGGATGGGGGGGGAGAGGAGCAAACTGAGCATGCTCACGCCCAGGGCAAGGAGGTTTAAGCTGAAGGCAGGAAGTCTGATACAGAAGCCCATGTGTACACAATAGAAGGAAAGAAATGCTGGGTTTCTTTTGACAGGGGACTCAAAGCAGCATTACTTGCGGGTTTATTGGTATATTTAGGTGGACCTTTCTGATAAGACTTACTTAGTTTTAACCTTTCCTTCTCCTTTAAAGATACAGTATATGATAAAGGGGAGTGATAGAAAAGATACCACAAGGGGGTGAGGGGATGGGATAATCAGCAGAGTAGTTCTGCAAACTAATGGAATGCTGACAGTTGCCTCTGTTCCATTAAAGATGTTTTCAAAGAATATGTGCAGTTTCTAATTCAATTTCCATGAACTTCCTGGTATCTAACACCTGTGCTGCCTAGCAGATCTATATTTCAGGAAATCCGGCCCTGGACACAGAAGATGAGTCTCCTGTTCTAATGTGCAGATGCTCTGGAAACCTGCTCTGCTATGCTGACAGTGCACATACTGTATACAGGATTAGAGATGTCGCGAACTGTTCGCCGGCGAACTTGTTCGCGCGAACATCGGGTGTTCGCGCTCGCCGGAAGTTCGCGAACGTCGCGCGACGTTCGCCATTTTGGGTTCGCCATTGTTGGCGCTTTTTTTGCCCTCTCACCCCAGACCAGCAGGTACATGGCAGCCAATCAGGAAGCTCTCCCCTGGACCACTCCCCTTCCCTATAAAAACCGAAGCCCTGCAGCTTTTTTTCACTCTGCCTGTGTGTGCTGAAGAGATAGTGTAGGGAGAGAGCTGCTGCCTGTTAGTGATTTCAGGGACAGTTGAAAGTTTGCTGGCTAGTAAACGTTTTGATACTGCTCTGTTATTGGAGGGACAGAAGTCTGCAGGGGTTTGAGGGACATTTAAGCTTAGGTAGCTTTGCTGGCTAGTAATCTACCTTCTACTGCAGTGCTCTGTATGTAGCTGCAGTGGGCAGCTGTCCTGCTTCTGATCTCATCTGCTGACTGCTGCAATAGCAATAGTCCTTGTAAGGACTGCTTTTATTTATTTTTTTGTTGTTTTACTACTACTACTACTACTACTACTACTACTATAAGAGCCCAGTGCTATTAGTCTAGCAGTGTTGGGGAGTGGGACTGGTGTGCTAATCTGCTGCTCCTAGTAGTTCAGCAGCACCAACTTTAATTTTTTTTTATTTAACTTTTTTTTATTTTACTACCGCTGTAGTAGTGTATAAGTTGACCTTTTAGGCATTATTTGCCCTGTAGGCATTTTTTGCCCAGTGTGTTATTCAACCAACTGCCATCTAGCTGTGTGACCGTGTTCACATTCTGTCTAAATATCCATAATATTACCGTCTCCAGAAAAAACACCGGAGTGACTTTTTTCAAGCAGCCATAATATATTTTACGTAATCCGTATCCATCGCTGTACCTAAGCTAAAATGTCCCTCAAATCCCTGCAGACTTCTGTCCCTCCAATACAGAGCAGTATCAAGCAGATTACTAGCCAGCAAACTTACTATCATCTGTCCCTGAAATCACTAACAGCTCTCGCCCTACACTATCTCTTCCAAGCACACACAGGCAGATTTTTCAGATACATTTTTGCCCTTGATCCCCCTCTGGCATGCCACTGTCCAGGTCGTTGCACCCTTTAAACAACTTTAAAATCATTTTTCTGGCCAGAAATGTCTTTTTTAGATGTTAAAGTTCGCCTTCCCATTGAAGTCTATGGGGTTCGCGAACCGTTCGCGAACCGCTCGCATTTTTGCGCAAGTTCGCGAATATGTTCGCGAACTTTTTTTCCGACGTTCGCTACATCCCTATACAGGATATCCTTTTGTGAGGAGAAGCAAATGTCAGTAGTTCAGGTAGGATTCAGAATTAAACTCACATTCTAGCCGTTTGTGCACCAATCTTTTGGAATCTGGAGGACTACCATTGAACATACTGTATATTTATAGATATATATATATATATATATGTGTGTGTGTGTGTGTGTGTGTGTGTGTGTGTGTGTGTGTACATAACTGTGCTGTCTTAGACATTCAATATTTAGCGGATTATTTATTAAAGTCCAAATGCTAAAAACTCAAAAAATGCAATATACAATCTGAATTTTAGTGGAAAACAACCCTCAAATTTTTTAAAAATTATTTTCAACAAGTCACAATATGAAAATACTCCATCTTCAGCCTGTAGAAGTCAGTGGCAGAGGTCATATTTGCATTTTGTAGATATTATGGTCTGCGCTGGGTTTCTAACAGCTATTCAAACATTTTTCGGCTTTTCCGCCGATTTCATGAAAAATTCAGACTTTACGTGCCTCAAACCTGGAAAATTAGGATTACTCTCACGACAAACCGAAAAAGTTGCAGTTTTCATACAACAATCCGAAAAAATTGCGTTTTTTCCCGATCCGCTTTTTTTGTGTTTATAAGGGTAAATGAGGGTAAATCACGGATTCTAGTTTGGTCAGACTTTTTTTTTATTTAAAACATCATAAAAATTTGGATTTTGATAAATAACCCCCTTAATCTAGGGTGCATTTTCTGCTAAAAATTTAGAAACATATGTACCAAATCCACATTTTTTTGATTTGGTGAAAGATTGAACTGAATGAAGAACATATCCTGAATTGATCGTCAAGCACAAAAGTCTAATTCACTTTCTCCTTCCCATCCAGTCATAATAAAGCTGCCTTCATCCTTTTGCTATGTTTGCCCCTACACTGGCTTCAGCAACTATTCAGGATACATTTCCTACTATGTACTACTACTTACAGCAGTTCATGAATCTGTTCAGGACTATTTTCTATATAGACCCCCAAAATTCCATACCTAGGAAAGAAGGGGGCAGTCCACAGGTGACTATAGAAAAAAAACAAATGCCCCTTTCTGACTTGTAAATATAAACCCCCTTTCTGACATGAGCTGATTTAGCTGAGCTTATGTAGAAAAGGTGCATAAACCAAACACTATCTGAGCTTTCAGTGATTTATATAAATGTATTTTTTTACACAGGGATAGCTGATTCCACAGACTGAAGAAAACCATAGTCTACCTGTGCTGCAGGGACCAGTTCCCTATCCTTTGCCCATTTAGGCTCACAGAATGATCCAATCCCTTCTTTACTTTCTTCCATTATGTTGTGATAGATTCTGGGACTTGAAGTCACTCTGCTTCCACATAGAGAGACCTTGAGGTGGGCGATATCGGGCTGATCCGATTGTGGGCCCTAGGGCCCAACGATCAGATCATAACGAAGGGTAAACAGGCAGTCAGATTGCGGGACTGCATCAATGAACAGATGCAGTTCGTGACCTGGCGGAATTTTTAGTCCTGTCCGATCGGCATCTGGTCGACTTTCGGCCAAATATCGATCGGGGAAACTAGAGTCGTGCAGTCCTCCTTCTCTGCAGATATGCAATATAATGATTCCACTATAGTGCAGGAAAGCTCATAAAATCATATGATTACATTAACGGAAGCTTGCAGGAAAGTTTCTGGGAACACCACCTCATTTTGCCAGCACATAAATCTCATGCTGTTTTTTTAAGACCTGAAAGGGATTTTTAACTTTTTTGTGCGGTATATTTCAGCCTCACACTTTATGCTATAATTTAGCTTCATGCACTCAAGGAGGCTATTTGAGTCTATACAAAAATAGTTCTAATTTTGCTTGGCCCTTATCCAAATGCCATGACTGTTTCTCGTGTGCTCTTATACCTGCTGATTTTCCCAGTGAACCTAGAATAAAAATTAGCTCTAAATATAACAGACCAAAACTTAATGAAAAGAACATGCATCTAAACTTAGTGCTTTTTCACTTCTGTGCTGCAATGTGATTGATGGAGGTAGGCCCACAGGCCAATTAACTACTTCATGGAAAACTGCAATACAGAAAGATCAGACAGAAGGTTTCTTTGGGCTTCCAAGTACTGCTTACAATTAGTCATACGCAAGCCAGAATTATTTGTCTTCCTGGCCAGTAAGTTGACAGCTCATTGGCTTCTGTGTGGGGTCAAAAATGGTTTCCTGTTGAAAATCATATATGGCGAGGGTTGCATCAATCAGAACTCTAAGAAAATTTATATTTCAAAAATTCTCTTTTTTTGGCAAGTACCATTGGCTTACATTCTAGCTCAACAAGGCTTTAAAGATTTCAGAAAGTCACAAAAACCATAACATTTTGTGGGTGTCCTCTTTATATTCCAAGAAATGTAACGTCCTTCTTCGTAGGATTATGCTAAAATGCCTTGGCACACAGCTATATACATCAAACTTCATCTTTGTGGACTACAAATATGGAGGCCTGCTTTCCTCCAATTGAAAAAAGAGGTGCCATAATAGCACAACCATTGGCAGGCACAAAATGTTCATCAAAGATTTCACATGTATATATGTATATGTATTGTATGTTATGTTAATATGGATCTTTGGTTGTAAGTAAATGAGGAACAATCCCTGTAAAGTGAAGTGTCCCTGAAGCAATGCAAGATGGTGCCCACTAAACCCCTGCATTTTTTAGCCAGGAAAAGTGATAAATGAATTAAGCCCCCAGTGGTGTGTTTCTGGAAGGGGGCGCTTAGGACTCTTAAGGGGGGCCTAGGGCTGTTCTCTTGGTTCAATTTTTCTTTAAGCCATAGTATGCTATGTAAAATTGCAAAAAGCTAGCTAGGGCAGAAATGTTATACATTATGTTTTGGTCTTTTGTACTAGCCCAAGGAAATCACAGCCCTTTAGCAGTAAAGATCTGTGTCTCCAAAGATGCCCCAGTAGCTCCCCATCTTCTTTTCTGCTGATTCACTGCACATGCTCTGTGCTGCTGTCACTTACTGAGCTTAGAGACCAAGCCACAATAGACAGAATAAATATCATATAAATGTCACAATAGACTGAGACTGATAAGTAAATAATTATTGGTACACGGCATCTCAGAAACCAGCACAATTTCCATCCAAATGTAATAATCAGCCCTGTAGCATAAGCTTAAATGAGAGGCAAACCTCATTTTCTGTTTGATGATTTATGATGACCCCTAAGCTTAGCTTCTCAATTGCCGCTCAAAGTCCACTGAGCATGTGCAACAAAATCCAAGATGGGAAACTCCTGAGATAACTAAAGGCCTAGATCATTACTACAATAGAGATGCTGAACCTTTAAAATGGTGCAAACAGTTCACTATATAAAATGTGGCATTTCTAGTCATTTTCATTTTTACGGTTTAGTTCTCCTTTAAGACTCCTGTTTAAAGGAGAATTAAATTCTTTTGTTTGTTTACACTGTAGATGAATAATGCTGGCCATGAGCCCCCCTTGCCTTATGCAGCTTTCACCAGGTTTACAGATTTAATTGGGCTACTGAGAAGCACCTTGAGCAAATGTCAAAATTGTGTTGCTTTCTAAGGGCACATTTACTAACAATTGAATTCTGAATCTCTAAAAATTTGTGGATTTCCTATATTTCAAAAAAAGCTCTAAAAATGTGATATTTATAAAAAAAAACACTAAAACCTCTAATGCGCAACTTCCCCAAGTAAAAGTTGTAGAAGTGCTATAGAAGTCAATGGGAGCTGCACTGATCTTATTGGACCCTTTTTAATCCATTCAGATTTTTAGAGGTTTTCAGATTTTTTTTCCGCAAGGAAATAGAGAGATATGTCTGTTTTTATGTGGATGGTCAGCAACAGCTTTATTGAATATAACAATCCCAAGGTCCTTGCCATAACTTTGATTTTGACCCACTAGATAGGACAGTCCTACTTATTGGTATCCAACCACCTAGTTCTAGATGGGCCAATGCCACCTTTTTGGGACCAGAAACTAACATTTCTTCTTATATGTACTCACTTAATACACTTTTTTGACTGTTGCAATATCTCAGTGTTGCTGGTCTTTTTGTGATATATGTTTATATATTCCTATTTTCCTTTTCAAGATTTTAGCAGTTTTAAACTGCTAATATAATTTATGAGCCTGGGGTAAGGTGACTAGATTTTCAGAGCGATATCCAGGGATATGGCAAAAATGCTCAAGACAGTACTGACTAAGTAAATTATTTTGAGTGATAGACATTTAATTATGATAGACATATCATTTTGAGTGATAGACACCCCAAGCACCTCAAGGCATAAGTGATACCTCAGTATATAGCATTCCATGTATAATACACCCAAAAGCCATAACAGGGAGAAACTGAGGCTAAAGAGCCAAATTGCGACAACTACTGCCCCCTACTGGTAGAAAAGTTTGGCTCGGGCCCTATATAATTACATTTTTGCATGCTCTCTCTGCAGACAAGGGGACTTTTAACTGAACATGCGCCAGGTGGGGACGGTTCCCACTGTCATTTTTTCATGGGGACCCAACTCCTGAAACAGGGTCGGTTCCTGTGGAACGGGGACAAATGGTCAGCTTAGCCCGAGGAGCATTTGTGTCCGTCTCTACATCGCTCTGCTAGATGAAAAATCTGGTGTTTAGGGAAGAGGGCAGCATCAGGATCAACTGTTCTCTTATGGCCTGCCTTGAGGTGGTAAGATCAGGGCCCCAATGTGAGCTGTGCATCCTACCACTCCCTACCTTATGGCTTGTACTTCATGTATGGGTGGCTAGGCACAGCTTACATTATTTCCTTCACCCCACACCTTTTGAATTGAACAGGGCAGGAGGCAGGATCAGAGCACAGAGGGCTGTGGCTATTTGCACAATGTCCATTTATGGCCTATTTTCTCACTTTATGCACTGCGTAGAGCATTGTGCATGAGCACTAATGCATTTGAAACAACACTGCTATCTGCTGGTAATTTCAACTAAATTACATCAGTCAGGTGAAAATTAATTTCTTTATCAAATGATTGTCGTGTGATTTTGCTTAAAAAAATCAGTTAGTAAGCAGGACAACAACAGAAGATGTTTTTTCTTTTATCGGTTTGTAAGGAAGCAAAATGGGAATTGTTAAATAGTTAATGTATAGTTAGTTTGGTCACTAGATGGCAGCGCGTCTTAATTTGAACTGTAAAGGATAAAGTTGTTGGTACTGAAAAGTGAATAAAGAAAAAAGGAACAGGAAATACGGTGGTCATTCTGGCAGTAATAGAGGAAGGGACATCGGTCTATGTTTGGGAAAAGTGACGTGAAAGGATTGTGTCCCCATTTTCCAGCAATAAACCGGAACTGTTTATGAGAAAGTCTTCCATACAAATGTCACATGGTTACATGTTTCCTGATCTAATAACACTAAGCTCTTCTTTTTCTCTAATACTTTTCTGCTGTGTGCCATATTATCCCACTGTTACTAACTTATACTACATAATGTCTACAGAAAAATTATCCAGATCCAGGCCATCTCGAATCAAAGATTATCTTATTTGCTGTACATTCCCCACATTTGGAGGGTTCTATAAAAGAGGTCTATCCTTGCCGGGGAGTGAGAGTACATAATGAACAGACAGTACTGAGCTCCTAGCAGTTACTGTGCCCCTAACAGGGTCTGGAAAGTTTCAGAAACAATGTTTTTCTATTACAGGGACAATGAGGGTTCCACACGAATAGACTGTTTTCTTAAAACATGCTTAACATGCGTACGCACAGCTTGTTTGGACTGTTAGAACCATTGTTAAAAATATGTTGTGCTGTTTGCACCTCCTATCAGCGGAACAGTTAAAACAAAGAGCATTTTTAAGAAATAGTAACACCAAAAAATATGAAAGTGTTATAAAGTAAAACAGAAATATAATTTACTGTTGCCTTAAACTGGCAAAAATACCAGGTTGATTGAGAAAAACACTACTATAGTTTATATAAATAAGCTGCTGTGTAGCTATTCAATCTGAAGTAGAGCAAATAACACATAAGCTGGGTGAATACAATGAGCTTACTTTGTACACAAGAAGCTAAACCGAGGTCAAATTCATTTTCATTGGCTCTCTACAACACTATAGAATCTTCTCTCTTGTATAAAATAAGATATTTACTGCCAAGAAATAGGTTCTGGATTAACAGATTGTGACATAGCAATGCACATCCACTTATTTACATCATCAGGTCAGGTATGGATTCATGGTCTAGGAAATGTAGTGTTTCCTGATGGAGTGCACCTTTACTAGCTAATTGAATTGTCTACCCCTGCTCCTTTCTTCACTTTCTATTACTCATGAATAAATATTCATATTTAACGGAGAACTAACCCATAAAAATGAATATGACCAGAAATGCCATATTTTAAATATTGAACTCACTGAACCAGCCTAAAGGTTCAGTACCAATAAAGTAGTAATGATCCAGGCCTTCAAAGTTGTCACAGGAGTTTCCCCATCTTGGATTTTGTTAGGAGTGTCTGTGACATGCACATGCTCAGTTTGCTTAGAGCAGCAGTTGAGAAGCTAAGCTTAGGGGTTGTTGCAAATTATCAAGCAGAATATTAGGTTTACCTGTCATATAAACTGCTGCTACAGGCCTGTGGCCATACCATTTAGACATATATATAAATATATCACAATTTGTAGGGAATTTTACCCATAAGCATATCCTGGAATTTCACAGAATCACTGTGACTCTGTTCCTTTCTTGGATCTCTCTCAGATTTTCATACTTTAATAAGCCTGCACATGCCACTATTTGAGGTCACAGATAGGGACATTAAAGAGGACCCATCACCCAAAAACATTATTCAAAATTCTATTTTATCACATTAGTCAAGCAAAATGAACTTTAATTACACTATATAAATTATTTCAATGGTACTATTTCGAACATGACCCAGGAGGAAAGGATGACCAGCACTGCAAAAATGTGTTTCTGTATGTTTGGCAGTGATAACCTCTTTCTGGACTGGGAATGTGCATATCCACGCAAACCCTTTATATTTATATATGAGAAGAAAATTACAGAATTTACAATTACAGTATTTGCACTTGGTGCCAATTCTTAACAAGCTGGAATGTATATGGAGCAGAACAGTGTAATGTACATATCAAGTTAGATAACTGAGTAAATAAAAGGTACTTGCGAAGGAACCAGTACATTGACGCTGGCCTCAAGATGGCAGAATTTCCTCTTGCTCAAGAAAAAAAAATCAAAACAACATTCAGCTGCAGCTTTGTAAAAAGCATTATTTTTTCCTGTTCTAACACAATAATTTCTCCTGTAAGTGAAGACAAAGCGAAGGTTTTAAAGCAAGCAGAATGACTAACCCATGTGTGTCGGCTTATGAGAAGAGAGACTAATCTCGCCAACAGAGTGAATGACTACTGAACAGCACTCTAGAACCGTGAAGGGTCTCACTGTAGCCAATCAGAGGGGAGACCTCTGACTCCTTACATAGTAATGGGAGTATGTGAATGGGAGAATAGGAAAACACTCATGGAAAGGAATACAATAATCAAAATTCCATGTTTTATTGTCATTCAAGCATGTTTTTTTCTATTTTTACTAAGCTGCTGTGATTAAACTAAAACGCTAACCATCCTTTCCACCTCAGATCCAAGAACTGCTTATTTTCCCTGAAAAAAGAATGTTGAGGGGTAAGGAGTTTTAAAAAAGAAAAAAAGTAATTAAGCTTCTGCACAGATTTCTTTATTTAGCATACAGACTAATTGTGTGGCTCTGAAATGTTAGCTTCTGGCCATATGTATATGTAGGTTTATTTACAGAGTGGGTAGCGTAATGTGTATCTACTGGGGTACTGTATAAATAGTGGCAATAAAAAAATAGGGTACTTATAAGGGGTCATTTACAAATAGGGTTGCCACCTTTTCTGGAAAAAAATACTGGCCTTCCTATATATTAATCTTTTTTCCCTATAAATAACATTGGGATCAACCATCATTTTTACCAGCCAGGACCGGTAAAATACCAGCCAGATGGCAACCCTACTTACAAACGGCCCAGACAAATAAGGGGAGCAAAAGCCTGGGCCTTAGTCTAAAGCCACACTGGGTTGTTCAGTCGTGTAACAATGCATTGCCGGGGCCCCCTGCAGCTCCTACTTGGCGATTTTTGCCCAGGGGTGATTTTCTGAACTATAGAGGAAGCAGACCCTATGGTTAGGGTTGCCACCTGGCCGGTAAAAATCATGGCTGATCCCAATGTTATTAATAGGTAAAAAATATAAATATATAGGAAGGCCGGTATTTTTTTTCCAGAAAAGGTGGCAACCCTACCTATGGTACAGGCCCCCCTATAAGTGTGTGGGGTTTGTTTCTTCTATAGTTATGACAGTGGGGCTATTGCTTAGCCTGTTTATAAACAATTTTATAACTTTCTTGTTGTGCGATGAAAAGTCACATGATTTAAGCATTAAGTTTTTGGATGCGGTTAGGCCAGGCACTTGGATTTGGCCGAATCTGAATCCTGCTGAAAAAGGATGAAGACTGGACCGAATGTGCTCATTCTGTAACTTGGTACTTATTCAGTAATTACTTGCATCCATGGGTCTTGCTGTGCGCTTCATTACTGCTGGTGGTTGCAAGGCAGCCCTGTCCTTACTGCCTGGACATGAGTAGAAATTTAACTTGTTCAGGAAGGGGCCGTCTGTCTGTCAATCTGTCCCTGGCAGTGTCGGACTGGCCCACCGGGATACCAGGAAAACTCCTGGTGGGCCAAGGTGTCAGTGGACCCTCATGCTGCTAAACTTTTGGCCAATTTCATGGCCATTGCCTTTTCTATGAGAACAAAGAGGCTAAATAGATGGAATAATTGATTATAGTATGTAAAGAAAACAGACTAGGAGAATAGAGGTTGATTGAGGAGATGAAGAATAATAGTACTGAGCGTGGCCCCTGGTCTAAGGTTTTTGGGTGGGCCCTGGTCTAATGGTGTCCCAGTCCGACACTGGTGCCTGGAGAGAATGATGTAATTGAACAGTACATTATTATTCATATTATTATTTCTTCAAATACAGCTCTCAACAATAGCCATGGTTAGGGTTGCCACCTGGCCGGTTATTTTACTGGCCTCGCCGGTAAAAATGATGGTTGATCCCAATGTTATTAATAGGGAAAATAGATAAATATACAGGAAGGCCGGTATTTTTTTCCAGAAAAGGTGGCAACCCTAGCCATGGTCTAGAGATCCATACAGTTTAAGAGAAAAGTTCTGAAGTCTCAATTGGATAAGTATTTCTTAACTGCTTAAGGATAAGTATTTCTTAACTGCTTTTTTATATTAAGGTTTATATTTAACTACTGTGGTTTAATTTTTTTTTTTTAAAAGGTTTTTTTTTTCTGTCTTGGGTGCTAAACAGCAAAGTTTGGTGTGCTAGTGTGCTTACAGCAAGTTTGTCACAACCTGCTTTACTTTGCAGTTTTCCCTCCGTTTGAGGGGGTGGGGTTTGATTAGTTGCACCTGAACAGACTGTATAAATAGAACCCCTGGGACTCCAGTGAGTCTGTTTGAATCAGGCTGCTAACAGGTTTAAAGCAACTTAAAGCAAACAAATCATCTGAAAAGGATAAGTATTTCTTAACTGCTTTTTTATATTAAGGTTTATATTTAACTACTGTGGTTTAATTTTTTTTTTTAAAAGGTTTTTTTTTTTCTGTCTTGGGTGCTAAACAGCAAAGTTTGGTGTGCTAGTGTGCTTACAGCAAGTTTGTCACAACCTGCTTTACTTTGCAGTTTTCCCTCCGTTTGAGGGGGTGGGGTTTGATTAATTGCACCTGAACAGACTGTATAAATAGAACCCCTGGGACTCCAGTGGAGCTTGCTCTAGTGTTAGCTTCTCTTAAGTGTTTGCTCGTTAAGTGGGGGATCTGTAAGTGGAGTTACAAACACTGGAGTTAAGTGGGGGATCTGTAAGTGGAGTTACAAACACCGGAGTTAAGTGGGGGATCTGTAAGTGGAGTTACAAACACCGGAGTTAAGTGGGGGATCTGTAAGTGGAGTTACAAACACCGGAGTTGAAAACTAAAGGAGGTTCAAACTAGGTCAAAAGTTTTGTTCTAAACCCTCATTTTTATTTTATATATTTATTTATATTTTTTCCTGTTTTGATCTGTAACTGGGATAATGAGTGCTAGCAAGATTGAAGGTCTGACTCAGTGCACAGTCTGCCATATGTATGCAGATTTGGAACAAGAGATCCAAAATGCTTACCTCTGTGGTGGTTGTGAGCAAATTGCCACTTTGGAGGCTCAAGTTAGAGCACTAGAGCAACAAATTGCAACACTGCGGTCGATTGACAATCTTGAAAGGAGTCTTTTGCTCACTGAGCAGGACCTAGCGGGGTCAGATAGTTTGGGGGGAACAGAACAGCAGCAGGATGTTGAGGCAGCTAGCTGGGTGACAGTTAGAAAATCTAAGGTGGGCAAAAGGAAAATGGAGGCTGATTTGCCAGATTGTGTGAAGATGATGGGAGTATGAACTCTGGATTGGCAATTCTAGATGGGGCTGATCTCTCTAACAGCCGGGAGACCAGTTTCTCTAGTAGTGGTGGGGGGAGAGTAGAGTCAGGCCTAAGCAGATTGTGGTTGTAGGGGACTCAATTATTAGGAAAGTGGATAGGGTAATTTGTCGTCCGGATCGCTACAACCGAACAGTTTGCTGTCTACCTGGTGCCAGGGTTCGGCATGTGGTTGATCGGATAGACAAATTATTGGGTGGGGCTGGGCACGACCCAGCTGTCTTAGTACATATCGGTACTAATGACAAAATAAATGGTAGATGGAAGACCTTAAAGAATGATTTCAGGGATCTAGGCTCTAAGATCAAGGAAAGGTCTTCCAATGTAATCTTTTCTGAAATTTTGCCTGTGCCACGTGCAAGTTTAGGAAAACAGCGGGAGCTTAGGGAGCTTAATGCGTGGCTAAAGTCTTGGTGCAGGAAGGAAGGGTTTGGGTTCATAGAGCACTGGGCTGACTTTTCGTTGGGGTACAACTTATACAGCCGTGACGGTTTGCACCTCAATGGAAGGGGGTCCGCGGTGCTAGGGGAAAGAATGGCTAAGAGGTTGGAGGAGTGTTTAAACTAGGCAAGGGGGGGGTGGGTGAGAGAAAGGATTATGGGGAAGCTAGTGTAGACGGGGCAGTGGGGTTAGTAAGGGGTCATGGGGGAGGAGTGAGGGGGGCATACAGTTTACCAGCTAAGGAGGTCCCTCTGTTACAAGGAAAACAGAATAATACTAACTTAACGTATAATTCTTTACCAAGTAATGCACATTTCAAAAGTAAAAGTAATAACCTCCGCTGTATGCTGGCAAATGCACGGAGTTTGTCAGGTAAAATGGGAGACCTAGAATTAATTGCATGCTCTAAAAATTATGATATAATTGGTATCACTGAGACCTGGTGGGATGAAACATGTGACTGGATTGTGAATTTAAATGGTTACACCCTTTTTAGGAGGGATAGAGGGATTAAAAAGGGTGGAGGAGTGTGTTTGTATGTAAAGCCTGAATTAAAGCCATGCGCTAAAGAAATAAAAATAGCTGGCACTGGTGAGGGTGTAGAATCACTCTGGGTAGAGATTTCGACTGGGCAAAAGGTATCAAAAAGAATTATCATTGGTGTATGCTATAAACCACCTCGTATAAGTGTCGAGTATGAAGCCGAGCTACTCTTGCAGATACAAGTGGCTTCACAGCTGGGTCAAGTTGTTGCTATGGGTGACTTCAATTATCCAGACATTGACTGGGGTAATGGGGTTGCTAAGACAGAAAAAGCTAGTAGGTTTGTAAATATGCTGAATGACAACTTTTTATTCCAGCTCGTTCAAGAACCTACTAGGAATAACTCTCTTTTGGACCTTGTAATAACTAACAATACTGAACTCATCTCTAACATTTGTGTGGGTGAGCATTTAGGGAATAGTGATCATAACATGGTCTCCTTTGAGATTCTGTTGCAGAAGCAATTCTATAAGGGAGTAACTAAAACACTAAATTTCAGACGTGCAAACTTTGACAGTATAAGGGCATCTCTGCAACATATTAAGTGGGAAATGCTTTTCACAGGGTTAAACACAGAACAAAAATGGGAAGTCTTTAAAATGTTGCTTAATAAATATACTTGTCAGTATATTCCACTTGTAAGCAAGGAACGTCGTTGCAAAGCAAAACCTTTTTGGTTCAATAGAAGCGTTGGTGTTGAGGTGGGTATGAAAAGACGTGCTTTTAAGGCTTTCAAGTTAGCTGGTACAGCCGAAACATTTATAAGGTACAAGGAGGCCAATAAATCATGCAAAGAAGCTATAAGGCAAGCTAAAATTGCTATAGAAAAGGATATTGCAGCAAGCAGTAAAAAAAATCCAAAATTATTTTTTAAATATGTCAATAGTAAAAAAATGAAGCAGGAAGGGGTGGGACCCTTACTATCAGAGGGGGGTCAGCTGGTTGATGAAAACAAAATAAAAGCGCAGATTCTGAACTCGTATTTTTCATCTGTGTACACAAATGAAGAACCAGTAAGTGAAGGTTTCCTTCTTAACACTCCCAATTATAGTAATACAACTAATGATGCATGGTTCACACATGAAGAAATTCAAAAGAGACTTGAACATGTTAAGATTAACAAAGGTCCAGGGCCAGATGGTATTCATCCCAGGGTAATTAGCGAGCTTAGCTCTGTGATTGCCAAACCTCTTTACTTAGTTTTTCAGGATTCATTGAGATCTGGCATTGTGCCGAGAGACTGGCGAATTGCTAATGTGGTGCCTCTATTCAAAAAAGGATCCCGTTCTCAGCCTCAAAACTATAGGCCAGTTAGTCTGACGTCAGTATTAGGAAAGCTTTTCGAAGGGTTAATAAAGGATAAGATACTGGACTTCATAGCAAATCATAATACTATGAGTTTGTGCCAGCATGGTTTTATGCGTAATAGATCTTGCCAGACTAACTTAATTTCTTTTTACGAGAATGTAAGTAGAGACCTCGATTCTGGGATGGCAGTGGATGTGATTTACTTAGACTTTGCTAAAGCATTTGATACAGTGCCACACAAAAGGTTACTGGTTAAATTAAGGAATCTTGGCCTGGAACATAGTATTTGTACCTGGATAGAGAACTGGCTAAAAGATAGACTACAAAGAGTGGTGGTAAATGGAACATTTTCTAATTGGACCAGTGTTGTTAGTGGAGTACCGCAGGGCTCTGTACTAGGTCCCTTGCTTTTCAACTTGTTTATTAATGACCTGGAGGTGGGCATTGAAAGTACTGTTTCTATTTTTGCAGATGATACTAAATTGTGCAGAACTATAGGTTCCATGCAGGATGCTGCCACTTTGCAAAGTGATCTGTCTAAACTGGAAAACTGGGCAGCAAACTGGAAAATGAGGTTCAACGTTGATAAATGCAAGGTTATGCACTTTGGCAAAAATAATATAAATGCAAGTTATACACTAAATGGCAGTGTGTTGGGAGTTTCCTTAAATGAAAAGGATCTAGGGGTCTTTGTAGATAACACGTTGTCTAATTCTGGGCAGTGTCATTCTGTGGCTACTAAAGCAAATAAAGTTCTGTCTTGCATAAAAAAGGGCATTAACTCAAGGGATGAAAACATAATTATGCCTCTTTATAGGTCCTTGGTGAGGCCTCATCTGGAGTATGCAGTTCAGTTTTGGACTCCAGTCCTTAAGAGGGATATAAATGAGCTGGAGAGAGTGCAGAGACGTGCAACTAAATTGGTTAGAGGGACGGAAGACTTAAATTATGAGGGTAGACTGTCAAGGTTGGGGTTGTTTTCTCTGGAAAAAAGGCGCTTGCGAGGGGACATGATTACACTTTACAAGTACATTAGAGGACATTATAGACAAATGGCAGGGGACCTTTTTACCCATAAAGTGGATCACCGTACCAGAGGCCACCCCTTTAGACTAGAAGAAAAGAACTTTCATTTGAAGCAACGTAGAGGGTTCTTCACAGTCAGGACAGTGAGGTTGTGGAATGCACTGCCGGGTGATGTTGTGATGGCTGATTCAGTTAATGCCTTTAAGAATGGCTTGGATGATTTTTTGGACAGACATAATATCCAAGGCTATTGTGATACTAAACTCTATAGTTAGTATAGGTATGGGTATAAAGAATTTTAATTAAAAGTAGGGAGGGGTGTGTGTATGGATGATGGGTTTTCATTTGGAGGGGTTGAACTTGATGGACTTTGTCTTTTTTCAACCCAATTTAACTATGTAACTATGTAACTATGTAAATTGTGTCAATTGTGCAGTGTGCAAAAAATGTCAGTGTCTTTGTGTGCATGCACCCTATGTCTGTTGCAGCTGCATGACATGCATTATTAGGAAGCTGCAGCAAGCAGAATGTCCAGGGTGGCAGGAATTTTAGGGTTCCTAACATCAATAGACACACTTGCTCCCTGCACATCAGAACAGACTGGGCTAGCACATTGGTGCTTAATACAAGTGCACTGACTGAACTGCAATGAGTTTTTTTTGGCTGCAAGCAGGGCTGCTTAAAGGTGGGTAAAAGGAGTACTGCTGTAAGAAGCCCCCTTGCAGAGGGAATGGCAAAAGTGTGATTCATAGGCCCTGAAGGGGACAGGGGCTTGTGGAGGCGAGCGGTGTTTGTTAGAATTATGGGGGAAGGGCCTTGCTAACTAAATAGTGTGGGGCCCTGTGATTCCTGATAATGGCCCTGGGTGCAAGTACCTTTTATAAATGGGGTCAATACATGCTTGAAGTTTAACATGCCACACTTGTGCTATGATGAGTTGCTACTGTTAACTGCACTGGTACCATTTTAGAATCCACTACAAACCAAAGGTTAAGGGAGGAGAAGGAAACCTTTAGATTGGAGACACTGTTTTGTACATATATAATAGCATATCTATTAAGCATACATACTGCTCTGAGATCACACATTGGTTATGCTGGATTCCCTATTATAGGTGATGTACGAAAGGGGGGGGGGGGATGTTGCTTTAACATGACAAAAATTAATTAAGCCAGCCATAGCCTACAGTAAATAATAGGAATCCTTTCAAAACAAGGCATTCATTACAAGCCATTAATGCTGCCGCTGGTTCATCTCTTGTAACCAATGATTCATTGCCTTCTAATGCCTGGAGACATTCTTTTTATTGTACATGCCATGCGCTTCTATCATTTTCCAATGAAAAGAATAGGCTTTGTTGGCAGATGAGAGGAACTTGGCCTAGTTCACATCTCATACCCTGTCTATTGTGACGTTATATATTCCCTTGCTTTCATATTTAATGCAGCTTTATTTCTCCCCTTATAATAATAGGCTTGCAGAATTACTAACACTGCTAATGTGTGACTCTTCCGTGTATCTGGAATATTTAATTGTCACCATGCTCCTTCATGTTCCCCTTTCAACCACTGGACATTGGCAGGTGCCCACTATTACCTCAACTTGCCTTCACCTGTTCCTAGAAGCCAAAGCAACCAATCCAATTTTACTGGTCTTTAAAGGTTGGACTAAATAAAGCAACTATATGATTGGTTGCTATGGGTTACTGGACTGGGGAAACTTTTTATTCTTAGCAGCTGTAAAGCTCATTTTACTCCTTCCTGAAAAAGAGTGGGATTTGTGGGTTAGTGGCTGAAGTGGTACCCAAATTCCCATGTGTTTTTGACATACTCAGCTTGCTAACATTTACTTTCTCAATCTTCTGCGTATGATGTCGGAACAAAGGCAATATGACACTGAACATTCCTTAAAAGGAAAAAGGAGAAACAAAAGTTCGGGTTGCTGTTATACATGGCAACTGCTAGAATCCCTGCAGAGAGAGGCTGCCATTCCAGACTGCCATGTGTTCTCTGCTCAGAATGTTACATTTCTGTAGAATCAAGGAAGAATTAAAAAAACACCATAGTGTACAATACCTCCAGTATCAGATCAGTATCAGATAGCCCTCATATAATATTCCTACCCAGATTTATCAATGCTGCAATGCCACCAAAGAACCCAGGCCCAGACTGGCAATGTGTGGATTCTGGCAAATGCTAGAGGGGCTGTTTAAGATGCCATAGACATTATTCGGTGGACTGGCGGGGGCTGTTTGGGCCTGTGTACTGGAACTGCCAGGGCCCATTTTGAATCCCACTCCAGGGTGGTCAACCATACCCCTAAGAATAGCCTACATAGCCCCAAAAAAGGTAAATGACGGAACTAATACTGTGTTACACCTAAATTGGCATAGTTCTTATTGTCTATGCCACTACTAGTTTTGCAGAAGCAGGCTCTGGAGGTGGTACGAAAATATGAACCCCCTGATAGAATTTCTACACATACTCACTTGATTTATTTTGATCTGCCTTAGAAGGTAGATGCCCAGGTGTCCCACAGCAGTTTCTATAGCAATCATAGTAATGTTTTCTCTGTAGCTGTAGGACTACATAGAACATCAATATCACAGAAGAATAGTAGGTAGCAATGGCACTTGTATGACAAAAAATGATCCCCTTGGATTTATGGGTATTCTAATTAACTAGAGAAGTAGGCTAGAAATGTTGTACATTATGTTTTGGGCATCTGTACAGGCCCAAGGCAACCACAGCCCTTTAGCAGGGAAGATTTGTGTCTCCAAAGATGCCCCAGTAGCTCCCCATCTTCTTTTCTGCTGATTCACTGCACATGCTCTGTGCTGCTGTCACTTACTGAGCTTAGGGACCCACTCAAAATATACTGAATAAATGTATCATATAAATGCAGGGGTCCCCAACCTTTTTTACTGGTGAGCCACATTCCAAAAAGAGTTGGGGAGCAACACAGGCATGCAAAGGGTGCCAAATAAGGGCTGTGATTGGCTATTTGGTAGCCCCTATGTGGACTGGCAGACTACAGGAGGCTGTATAAAGCAGCTCACCTGTTTTTTATTCAACCAAAACTTGCCTCCAAGCCTGGACTTCAATAACAAGTACCAGCTTTGAAGTCAATTGAAGCAACATCCAAGGCGTGTTGGAGAGCAACATGTTGCTAGCGAGCAACTGGTTGGGGATCATTGATATAAATGTAACAATACTGCTATATATATATATATATATATATATATATATAGAATTCCGGTTGTAGTTAACAGCGCACACTGGAATTATTTAAAAGATTAATTTATTTATCAAATATTAAAATTCACATGTATCGACGTTTCGGTCCGGGTCTTGGACCGTTTTCAAGATGCAACATGTGATTGCAAACAGCATTTTATACCCTCACCTAATGCAAGACAGGAAATGAGATCACCGACATATATCACACTTAACAAACAATAAAGACTGTCGCAATGTTAACTGTTGTTCATTCATAGTTTGCTTTCCCCAAGGCTATATCTTTGTATCCACCCCGGCTGTATAATATTTATACTTAATTGCACATTGGTATCCAATTGTATCAATCAATAGTTAAACAATCATTTCTACATAGTTAGACAGTCTTAATGTCCTTTAAAAACAAAAATGCAGAAGAACTTTTTTTAAAATGAATCTCATCTTTCACTAAGGAAACATGAGAGAGACAACTGTTCATTGAGACCATTTGGCATCATGGTATTGAGTTTTCTTATCCAAAAGCATTCTCTCTGGAGAAGCATTTTCGACCTATCACCACCCCTTCGAGGTGGTGGTATATGGTCTATGGCGATATATTTAAAAGTGGGTAAGTGATGCCCTTTCTCCAGAAAATGTTTCGCCACTGGTTTCATTGTACAGTTGTCCCTGAAAGCAGTGCTAATCGCTGAACGATGGGCATCCATCCGGAGCCGCAAGGTGAGATCTGTCTTCCCCACATATGAAAGGCCACATGGACAGGTGATTAGATAAATAATGTGGGTGGTAGTACATGTGATGTGGGATCGTATGGCAAATCTTTTCCCCGTGTGGGGATGTAAAAAACTCTGATTAGGACTCATATATCTACAGGATGTACATGTAGGACATCTAAAGCAACCCATTTTACGGTCAGCTAACCATCCTGTCCGTGCTGGTTGGTAGCTCTGAGTGGGATCCGTTTTGACTAATAAACTGTGTAAACTAACTCCCCTCTTGTAAGCCATCAGGGGCGTGCTGTTAAGTGTTGATTTTAATCCATTATCTGCCTGTAGAATGTTCCAATTTTTTTGTATCACCTTTTTAATTAGACCAGAAGCCCCTGAATACTGTGATGAAAATACCAACCTGTCAGGAGAACTTTTGGACGTATGACCCTCCATTACTTTACTTTTGGCCTTATTGAGAGCACGTTTTAGCAATCTCTTCGGATAACCCCTGGCACGAAATCTATCCTCCATCTCATTGAGCTGAATCGTTCTCGTTTCCTCGGAGGAATTATTACGCAGGACCCTGCAAAATTGTGAAATCGGGAGAGAAGATTTCATGGACTCTGGGTGCTGGCTATTAAAATGTAACAGGGTGTTTCGATCTGTTTTCTTTCTATATAAAGAAAATTCAAATCTATCTTCTTTGCGTCTTATTTCCACATCCAAAAATTGAATAATGTTAGTACTGGTGGTCGCTGTAAATCTTACAGGACCACCCAAATCATTTAACTGGGTCACCATGGACATGAAGGAAGCCTCACTGCCCCTCCAGAATATCAGAATATCGTCTATATAGCGTTTAAAAAATAAAAGACTTTTGCCAAATTCGGGTATAATGTTATTTTGTTCAAATTGGTGCATAAACAAATTAGCATATGCAGGTGCCATGGCCGCCTGCATATCAAATGACAGCTTTATGTAATCGTCAACCTGTTTTTTAAAAAGGTGCCCAGGGTCACTTTTAAGTAATTTATACACACTCACATCAGTGAGTTGACGTGTGATTTCACTGCGATAATCAACATAATTCAGCAATACTATACCCCCACCTTTATCTGCAGGTCGGATTACAATGTTGTTGTCACTTGACAAAGATTCAATAGCTCTAATTTCAATTTTAGACAAATTACTTTTGGTTTTTTGTGAACCAATAATAGACCCCAAATCATTGTCCACACTTTGTTTGAACAATTTAATGGCCTGGTTAGTCACTGGCGGGTTGTACAGACTCTTCAATTTCAAGTTAGTAGTGGGAGCAGAAGTAGTTCCGTCTCGGAAAATATCCTTTAAACAAAGTAACCTGCAAAATTTGAAAAAATCAATGTCCCATTGAAATTGATTTAAAGGGGAAGTCGGAACAAATGTAAGACCCTTTTTCAAAAGGCTAGTTTCCCCCTCAGATAAACAATGGTTAGACAAATTGAAAATCGGAATGTCTAGTTCTTGCGGTCTTTTCCTCTTTTTCCCTCTCCGCGTGCGGCTGCACTTCTTGTGCTGCCCCTTCCTATAGGCGGCCTGCCCAAATCTACCGGAGGGTTGTCTAAAAAAGGAAGATCACCGTTGACCATATTTACATCCCGTGCATTAGAATTAGAAAGTACATTACCGGTTAGTATGTCATCCGGTTCAGAATCCCCTGAACTGACATCCACGGAGTTTAAAGGACGAGCGAGTTTAGCTCGTTTGCGCCATCTGGGCCGTTGTGCCGCTGGTGTAAAATCTTTCTCACCAGTGAGCCACCGGTAAACCCTGAAGCCGGTATAATCCTCGTTGACCCTGCGGAGTTTCTCCCTCTTAAATCGTAAAAGATCTTGTTTGTATTTCTCAACCTGTATTTTCGCTCGGTTGAAAGGATCACGTGACTCGGCTGATTGGGTTGCTTGCGCTGCTACTCCATGTTGTGTCTCAAATGCAGCAAGTGTTTTGCGGCACCTGTTTAATTCACTGGATACCTCCTCAATCACAAGGACCATCAGGTCAAGGGCACAACGATTAAGCACCCCAGTCCATTTTTTACAGAACTCCGGATTGGACCTTCCGATAGTGGGCACATTACGGATTCTAAAGCCACGGGGGATTCGTTTTGAGCGATAATAGTCTGAGAGAAACAAGCCATGGAGATCCAGGTCAATTTCTTTCTTTTTTATTCTCTCCCACTCTTGTGAAATGTCTGCATCTGATTGTTTAAAGGGTAATTCAGTGTGGCTTTGATGCCACAGTACACGATCCGCATCAGCTTCGGTAACATGCCACGTTTCTGCATAATCGCCTTGAAAATGTGTTTTATCGATAAAGTCTTCCATAATTTGCTGTATTCAAGCAAATAAGGCAAATATAGGGTGCGTGGACCAGGTACAAGACGTATACCGATATCCAGAAAAAGCAAAAAAGGTCTCTCGCACACCTTCCAATATTCACAGAAACCAGTTCTTCTGCATTTTTGTTTTTAAAGGACATTAAGACTGTCTAACTATGTAGAAATGATTGTTTAACTATTGATTGATACAATTGGATACCAATGTGCAATTAAGTATAAATATTATACAGCCGGGGTGGATACAAAGATATAGCCTTGGGGAAAGCAAACTATGAATGAACAACAGTTAACATTGCGACAGTCTTTATTGTTTGTTAAGTGTGATATATGTCGGTGATCTCATTTCCTGTCTTGCATTAGGTGAGGGTATAAAATGCTGTTTGCAATCACATGTTGCATCTTGAAAACGGTCCAAGACCCGGACCGAAACGTCGATACATGTGAATTTTAATATTTGATAAATAAATTAATATTTTAAATAATTCCAGTGTGCGCTGTTAACTACAACCGGAATTCAACATAATTGACAAGACAGCAGCACCTGGTTTCTGTGAATATTGGAAGGTGTGCGAGAGACCTTTTTTGCTTTTTCTATATATATATATATATATATATATATATATATATATATATATATATGCTGAATCTTTAGACTGGTTCAGTATACAAAATGCGGCATTTCTAGTCATTTCCATTTTGGGGGTTTAGTTCTCCTTTAAATATATTATTGGTTTATATAGTACCTTGGCCTAGTGTGTGGATTATCAAAAGTCTCTG
The DNA here is from genome assembly GCA_038501925.1 of Xenopus petersii. Lineage (NCBI taxonomy): Eukaryota > Metazoa > Chordata > Amphibia > Anura > Pipidae > Xenopus > Xenopus petersii. The sequence continues at coordinate 136,028,151 of CM076675.1, forward strand.
CTTAAAAGAATAATTTTCCCACTATATTGCTGCTACCAGAATTCTGATTTTCTGTTTGTATTCCCTTTAATTTCCGACAACCATAACAGTGTGACATAGCTTAAAGATCTCAATCAAATATGCCTTCGTTTGCATCCTTTAGAAAGTTACCATGGGAACTGAAACCCTGATTTCTGTTTTTGATAAAGTGTGATTAATATTTAACTGTAATACTGCTGCTTTGTTCTGGTGGTGTGCTCTCTTGTGCCAGCTAGGTGCCATGTGGTGAAGAATTGCCTGGCGATCAGCAGTTAATAGAAATTAATGATGAGTACATAACATGTTGGTCAGATCCACATGAGGGAACAGCTCCGTCCGTGATTAACAATCATAAGTCCTTTAGATACATGAATTACAGAATGTTTGAATACCCGTATGTCTTGTTGTTCAGCTTTATTGTAAAGCACAAAGAGCTATATAAATTGCAGAACTGAACAGCCGGGGCCAACTCTCAATGACGACTGATACAGCCAATTAGAGGTGACGAGCCACGGATCCTTTCTGAGCAAGAGACAAAGTGGAGAAGAGAACTCAGAGGGGTAAGATGTATTTTATGTTTGTGAGATCAGTGGTACTTTCTGTCCCTTGTATCTGTAGGCTCACTCTGCTGTCACTGTTGCTTGTACAATACATATTGTTGGGCATTGTTCTGATAGCTAGTGGTTAGCTGGTTAAAACCCTCTCTGAAAAGAAAAAAACAGGCCGTTAATGCAAACCTGTCGTAATAAGCAACATATTGTATGAATTTAGTAACTGAATGCTGAATGATATATTTATTGGCTTTGTTTTGCCATTATTCCTTACCCATTCATCTACCATATCTATAAATAAAATAAAGGTAGTACAGGTAGGTATTGTGTTCTGTATGCAATAAAATCACCTGCACTCTAAATGTGATCGATTAATTGATTGCATTGCAATGCATCAACCATAAGAACAAATAAATGATAAGCAGGAACGGCATATTAGCCAAAAGTACCCCCCTGGTTCTTCTCCAGGTCCTTCTACATCAAGGAATTGCCTAACTATAAATGGAATAAGTAATTTGATACTGCACAGACTGCCAGTTTGTCTAGATTCCGGATGGTATGAATTGGCCTGTATAGTTTTGTATCATCTGCAAATGATACTACACTGCTTATAGTGCCCCTACCTCAAGTCATTAATGAAGAAATTAAAAAAGTGGAAGCAATACAGAACCTTGCTATTTCACTTTACTGTGGATGCACCAACCCTAGAATAGGATCACTCAGTGTTGGACTGGCCCACAGGGATACCAGGAAAACTCCCGGTGGGCCAAAGTGTCAGTGGGCCCTTCTGCTCAGCCAACAATTTGCCTTGTATGCCCATACAACAGCAATTGCCCCATTTCTATACAAGAATAAAGAAATGAAGGAGGAGACTAGGGTTGCCATCTGGCCGGTAAAAATGATGGCCTATCCCAATGTTATTAATAGGGAAAAAAGAGAAATATATAGGAAGGCCGGTATTTTTATTCAGAAAAGGTGGCAACCTTAGAGGAGACTGATGATAATATTTGAGGAGAAGTGAATAAAGAAAGTGAATAACAAATAAGTAAAAATAGTTTAGAGAGTGGGCCTGTGGCCATAGGTTTTCTGGTGGGCCCCAGGCATCCCAGTCCGACACTAGGATCACTTCATGACGCTTGCTGAGAATAACTCCGGGCCGGCGCAATGCGGAGTGCCTAACTTTTGGCCTCTAGCTTTCTAACTTCCTTTCTTACTGTGTTATAATCTCCTAGCAAGAAGCTGGACAGGAGAAAGGCCTAACACCTCAGGGGTTTTAGTCTGATACCATTGTGGCCATTGAGAGCTAAATACAGCCATAAATGGAACTCTCCACAGCAGACACAAGTGCCAAAGTGCCAACATTTGTGTAGCTATATGGTGGCACATATGTATATTCCCCCTATGTCCCTCTAAGTAGTTGGTTTATAATTGGTTCACCTGAAAATTCCTGTTAAAGGCTAAAATGCTACTAATAATAGTCTCTCTGTATGTAACGGGTCATGGCTAAAATGTCCCTGTTCCATGAGCAGATGATACCGATGTCAAACTCTTATAGAAATAAACAAAGAGGATTTTTAGCTCCAGTTAGGGCTTTAACACAAATCCATAGAGACCATGTGCTACTTTATTTATTGCCCAGCTTCACACAATAACACAACTAGCAGTATTATCTTTTTGACACTAAACACTCAAATTTACAACATGCAATAAACTTGAGCATGACATGTATACATCAGTCAATGTTTTCTTAGTATGAGGGCTCAGCTTGCTTCAGAGAAATATTTTAGTATCTTGTCCCCAGCTTTATGTCCTTCTTAAAGTGTATAGTCTCAAAGTTTCTTGGTATAGGAACAGATACTCCAATGCAGAGACTAATAATATTATTCGTCATGCTTTGTTCATGACTTTATTGTGTATATGTATGGACTATGGACTCCAGTAGGCGGAATTGCAATACTGGGGACAAGTGTGATCGTTAAAAGTACTTTAAGGACACAAAATTGGAATGAACTTCTGCACAACCAGAGGCAAGGCTGAAAAAATTTTTCCCGCAGCAGTTGCCTCCCACAACACTGGACTGCACCTATGCACCTATGGAATTAAGGGGTTAACACACCTTTAATAGATCTGTGTAATTGATTTGTAATTGTAACACATGAGAAAGAGCCCACAGCTCGAAACATGTCGTGTTGAATAAAAAACTGCAGCACAGTCTCTGCATTAGAGTATCTGTTCCTATACCAAGAAACTTTGATGCATACATCAGTCCATATAAGCCTAAGTTTAATACATTGCTGCTAATATAGCACATCTTGTAAAAATGTATTTTAGCTCAGTTTATACCTTTGCCCTTTCCCTGTATTCCCTATTAGGGCAGAGACATGCTGCAATTCGGGGAGATTAGTCGCCTGGCGACAAACTTTGGGCGACTTCGGAAAACAAATCGTTCCGGGTGTCACTTCGCCGGTAATTTTCATTCTAGCCGGTGAGAAGGCAGGGGAGGCAGTTCGGGGAGATTAGTCACCCCAAAGTAGAGGAGATTTGTCTCCGGGCGACTAATTTCCCCGAATTGCACTGTGTGTCTCTGCCCTTAAATTTGCCAGTATTGCCACAGCTGGGGCTTAGTTACACTGTGCCATAAACCCCCTGGATTAGTTTAACACTAAACAAACCTATCTCTCAGGGAATACATTTGCATCAACTGCAAGTGCTCTGTAATCTCTTATTTGCAAGCAAACACTCTTTTCCATAGATAAACTGTTCCCAGAACTGTAAGGACAGAAAGCTCTTATCTCTCCTGTCCTTCATTTAATTACCAGTAGATCCCTGTGTCAGTGTTAGTTATTATATCAGTGTGTTTCTGCAATTTGTATCCACTTTTGCCCATATAAAGTGATGTCTTTTGACAAAAGAGGCTGGGAGCAGTGTCCTGGGAACGTCCCACGGGGATGCGGTGGTATGTGAATTTGCAATTGTAGGTTTATCGGGACAGGGGCACAGTATGGCAATGGCAGAGATTTCAGCAGCTTGTCTATAAGTAAATAGATTACAACTCAGGGGGGGAGAGAACTGATTACTAGTTTGCAGGGGACGTTAAGGGGAATGCTGGCTTACACTGGGGGAGGATGGATTTTCTCTTGGCTGATTGGACTGGAATTTCATTTGCTTTCAGGAATGGGGGGAAATGAGTTAGAGGCAGGAAACACATCTACAATTCACATAGAAGGGCGGACTGTACAAACTGCAATCCTCCCATCAAATTACCGTAATTTCTGGACTAGGTGAGCCCATTTAAGAATGGTACCACAATGATAAAGTGCTTTTTCTAGCACTTACAGACTACAGCAGTCTGCTACATGGGCAACAAGGTGCAACCAAAATCATCATTCGTGCTGACCATGGATCAGACCTTGTTTGGAAAGAATGTCATGGTGTAATCAGAAAGAAAAATCTAAACTGGAGTGAACTTTGTTCCTCTAAATAGAAGCGAGGAATGCAAAACTGCCTGCCACTCTAGTGATTTGTACATAATGTCGAGGGTCTTGCATTATAAGTATAAATTATCTACCTCTCTTTCTAAAAGTTATTGTCCCCCACCATCAGCTGCATCCAAGCTTCCCTGTCCCTTGCTTATCCTGTGACTGTGGGGTCCGTTCCCCTCTCCCCAGTCTTTTTCTAACTGGAAAATAACAGGCAGGCACATGGGGCAGGAGGGTATGAGAGAAATGTCAGTGCATCATATGGGATCACAAAAATCCCATCACGAGCACTCATTTTGGGGTCCTAACCCACAGGTTAAAGTCCTGATATACGTCATGGATGCAACTTCAAATCTTGTATTATGGATCTCAAAGTGTGACAATAAACAAGTCAAGAAGGTTTAGACAGGTCTAATAACCCATAACACCCAATCAGGGTCAGACTGGGCTGGTGAGACACGGGAAAAAAAAACGTTCAGCCTGATGACCCAGACCCAATCCCCACCTGCCCTGCGCTGTCGCTCCTGGGCCCCTGGTGTAACAGATTTGGAGGGCCTTGCACACCCTAGTCAAACCCTACAACCAATCAGTTGTTTGATTTTAGATATCCACCCCCCCCAACAGCTCTTTTAAGTTTCCCATTATAATTCCACCCTCTTTGTAGACAGCACAAAATTATCATTAACTACTAGATGCAAGTGATCAGTGCAGGTGAATTGGCTCTAAATCGTGCACAAATGGAATAGCTGTAAAGATGCCATTTTGTTGACATTCTCTGACATGACGTCTGTTAACTTTGAGAATGCTCACAATAATATGCAAAAGCAACGCAGTTAAGGAACCCTATGCATTATGGTTGGCCAAAGGCAGGTGTAAAATAATATTCCATAACATTGCATTTTGCACAAAAAGATAATTTTTTCAGTAACCAGTGGCATAACTATAGAGAAAGCAGGCCTGGGGAAAAGTGGGGGTGGGTTGCAGGCGGGAGTGGAGCAGAGTGGATGTTCACCCAAGGCCCTCCAAAAGCTGTTCTGGCAGCGGGGGCCGGCACGCACTTGTTACTTCCCTGTCTGTAACAACTTTAAATTAGTACTAGAAATAAATTTGCACCAAGATATAAGCTGCAAGAGGCACAAGGCTGACACTTTTTTTGCACATAATTTTATAGACACAAAAGCACCCATATGGGATTATTTTGTTTATTAATTAGAAAATATATTATCCTCACTTGACATTTTTTCCTTTTAATGGACCCAGAAGCTGCTATACATTTCTGTGCCGCTGAAATGGCCTTGATACATTTTCCTGCACACAGGAGTTAAAAGAATGTCATTGTTTCAACAAAATAAATGCTAAACTTTTAAACAAGCACTAAGCGTTCATTTTAAGTTACAATTTATTTGCAAAATGTGTTGTTGTAACAGATATAAGGCATAACGCAGCCCCTCTAGTCAGCTACAAGTTTTCATTTGTTGTGTCCTGGGAAGTGTAGATACATAAATTTACTTACCTCCGAAAATCCACCAGCCCTGGCTTTGCGCACATCGCAACACTTCGCCAGGTGTAAATTCGCCAACGAAGTTGTGCACAGGGTACTGAACACTTGAGAAGTTGTGCTAGCGATAATACGATCATCAGTTCGAAGTTACGCTAGCGTTGGCTAATTTGCGTACGGCACACAAGCCCAGGGAACCTTAATAAAATAAACTAGAGTTGTTATATTACCCTACACATGTGCCCAGTGTATAGTTTATGTGCCATATGTTAGGAAATGTAGGGGGTAAGCCAGGTAAGCTAAAAATATGTATGCACTTTTGCAGGCTATCACCCTGAAAAAAGGAAAAGACGCCAGCGTTTTTTGGGACTTAGAAAAATTTTCAACAAAATTTCAAGTAAGTCCTATATACTCCATTGCATTTCGCCTGGTCTGAGGTTGCAAAGGCAAGTCTGCCGACAGAGGTACCGTTCAGTAAAATAAAAAACGTAGTTAATTTGCGTAGTAACGCTCTTTCACTAGAGTAAAAATTCGCCTGGCGTTAGAGTGCGAAGTTGTGCCAGAGTCTATCTCCTTCATTGGCGAAATTACGCCAGCGACCATTAGTAAATCAGCAAAGTGCCGAAATGATGTTACGCTGGCGCCGTTTAGTAAATTTCCCCAATAGTGTTTATTTAAAAATATCACAGTTTATGTAAAGTGTACGTAAAGATTCAGGGTAATGTATAGTTCTAGGTGTTTCATTGTTCTGGTCATTTAATAGCTCTGTGGATACTTTGCTTGGCATGGCCCTGTGGGTATAGCCATTGGTTAAGCGATTGTCACCTAGAAAAGTTTCAGCAAAAATCATCTGATCCCGGAGAGTCCAGTTGACTCTTGCTGAAACCAATAGAGAATCATTTGTAGTGTTTTGCCCCCCACCCATACAGCTATTAGTTACCCAGGAGAAAAAAAAATCTGGAATCATGCCATGTCCCATAGACTTAAACGATAGGTTCTGAAACTGTGCAGCTGCCACCCCAGGGATCCCAAAGCAGTGGGTGGCATTGCTCATCCTTGAAAATGCCGGGTAATTGCTAGCTATTAGGATATATGAGGAACAGTTGGGCTGTCACTGACCCTATAAATCAGATTATTATTGTAAGTATGTTGGTGTTTCACTCATAAGTGCAGCTTTACACTGATCCTTAGGCAAAAGGCACACTTTTCAAGTTGGCAGGGAAACACCAGTATCAGCCCATGTCTCCTGTCATTGACTTAAATGTCAATCCCTAAATAAAAAATTGCCTAATAAAGAAAAACATAAATCGATGTCACTTTCCAATGTACATTTATTAAAAATGTTCTGTGCCTTTAAAGTTATTTGTAAAAACAATTGCTATTAAAAGCAGCATTTGCTTAACGTCTGGTTGATACTTTATAAACAGTGTTGCAAAAGTCTTAGTTCCCCAGCATAGACAGGTCTGTTAATCAGCTGCCTTGTCTTACATTGTATTAACAGTCTGAGCCACCAGGGCAGAGAATAGAAAGGGACAAACACTGCTTTTTAATAGCAGAACATATACAAATAACTAAGAAACCATAGAACAGTACTGAGTGTATATTGCAAAGTTGCTTAGAATTATAATTTCTTTAATTAGGCAAAAAAATGTGGGATTTTTTTTATGGTTCCTTTAAATGAACACAATGACATGCATCTAGTGTGCCATCATCAGCCTTCCTATTTACCAGAGATGTGATCCTGTGGCTTTTGCTAGTTTACACTCCCAGCATCCACAGAACAGATGGAATGATTCCCCAGCTATATACAGTAGCTGCCGTTTCTTTCCTGTAAATACTGCATTGTTTCATGTAATTCCACAGGGCAACACATCTCTGTGCACACATTATATACACAAGTTTAGGCTGCAGAATTCACCAGTCTCCCAAACTGTCTCACAGCTTATGTTAACAGCATCCAGAGATTATTTTCCTAGAAGAAAGCAGTTGTACATCAGGCTCCAGGTCACGTAAAAATGTAAAGAGAAAATGTAAAACATTTATTTAACATAGTGCTTGAGGCAACCTTAAGTCGGAGTCCCAGCTGACATCTGGAGTGCCACAGATATGATGACTGAAGGCCTTGCCACAGATGTGTTTTCTGTAGAAGTGAAGTCGATGTAACGGGCAATTAGGCACCCACACAAATAATCCTGACAATGCAACAGCACATCCAGAGCTCTGTACTTAAAGTGATACTGACACTAACAATTTTCTTTACAAATATTAATCTGCATGAAAAGTTGCCTAAAGGTCGTGTTGATCGTTTTTCGCCAATAGGTCTGCTTTTGTAAGTAATTGTTACTTGAAGTTCCTAAACCTGACTGTCAGTTAGAGTTTCTAATGCTAACAGACTACTGCGGCAGAAATATGGCAGCCCTTTTATAGAGTAGAAAGAAAGGTAATGTAAAAGCATCTGGCAAATACTTTTATGGCAAAATGATAAATAGCATTCAAAGATAATGTTGTGATGGATAATAATAAAGATTATTTTTTGATTTCAGTATCTCTAGTCTTTAACAGATGCCTAAAACATTAGGTTAGGTTGACTTCACCTTTTTAAGAGGACTCAGATTATAGGGCTCATTTACTTCTCTATAGATGTGCTCTGTGCCACCCAGTCAGTGGCATAAATAGTTTGCACCAGGCCCCCCTGCAAAAAAAATCTAGGGTGCCCCCTACCCACCCCTGCTTGCCCACTCCCCCCCCACTGTCCAATTATTTTGCCTCCCTTTAGAACTATAGAGAAAGCAAACGCTGCAGCCCAGGCCCCCCTGGTCCCCACTCCCCTCCATAACTGTGGGTTCTGCTTCCTCTATAGTTCCACCACTGCGCTCAGTCCTTCCTGCCATCTGTTCTGAATTGGGTGCTCTAACATCTTTTGATGCAGGGGAACCCTGGAGCTACCCCCACCTCCTTACCAGGGACTAGCTCCAAAGTTCCATCTGCCCAGTGTCAATAGGCACAGCACTAGTGATGGGCGAATTTGTCCCGTTTTGTTTGGCCGAAACGCAGTGAAGTCAATGGGCATCAAAATTATTTTTAAGCACGTTAATTATACACGCTCCCATTTTGTCCAAATGCATTAAAGTCAATGAGTGTCCGAATAATTTCAGTGTTTATGCGCATGACTATTCTGATGCACGGCCAAATTGTTTTGACTCTGCAAATTTTTGCTGCAGTTTCGCAAATTTATTCACCGGCGCTGAAAGGTGGAAATTTCCTGTGTATTTGCACCTGGTGAATATTTTCGCCCATCGCTACACAGTACACTTGACCCTAAAGAGTCGGGCGCAGATGTCACTCGCATGGCAGAAATTACACCAGCGAAAAATGACACCAGGCAGACTTTGAAAATATTCAGCTCAACTGCCCTCAATTTGTGATGCACGTTTTCATTAATTTTGGTGCATTTTAGAAGCAGTGCAATAGCATCAAGAGAATCGCCAATTTGTGTCCAAAATACCACCAGAATTCTGAGAAAAAATGCTACATTGTGGGAAAAAAAACATGGCGTTTGCACTAGAAATTGCACTTTGCTTCTATGCCTACAGTTTACAGAAATATCTGTAAGTTAAAGGGGTTTTCACCTTTAAGTTCACTTTTAGTATGTTATAGAATGGCTAGTTCTAAGCAATTTTTCAATCGGCCTTCAATTTCTTTTTATACATTCTATAACTATAACTATAGTTTTCTAATTATTTGCCTTCTTCTTCTGAGTTTTTCCAGCTTTCAAATGAGGGGCAATGGCCCCATCTAAAAAAAAAACAAATGCTCTGTAAGGCTACAAATGTATTGTTATTGTTACTTTTTATTACTCCTCTTTCTACCAGACCCTCTCCTATTCGGATTCCAGTCTCTTATTCAAATCAATGCATGGTTGCTAGAATAATTTGGACCTTGACAACCAGATTGCTAAAACTGCAAACTGCAGAGCTGCTGAATAAAACTCTAAATAACACAAAAAAACACAAATAATACAAAATGAAAACCAATCGCAAATTGTCTCAGAATATCACTTTCTACCTCATACTAAAAGTTAATGGGATACTGTCATGGAAAAACATGTTTTTCCTAAAACACATCAGTTAATATTGCTGCTCCAGCAGACTTCTGCACTGAAATCAGTGCAGGGCCTACTCGGTTGGGCGCCATAGGCAACCCGGCCAAGTACTTCACCCCCGCCGCTCGCGCATGCGCAGTCACACAAGTCACATAATTGGGGGCAGCTGGGAAACTGACAATATGTCTATTCAAAATTGAATATAACAAAATCTGTTTGCTCTTTTGAAAAATGGATTTCAGTGCAGAATTCTGCTGGAGCAGAACTATTAACTGAAAAAAAACCATGTTTTCCCATGACAGTATACCTTTAATTTAACGGTGAAACCCCACTTTGTATTTCAGGAACCTTTTTAATGGCTCATTGTGATAAGCGGCTAAACTTTCTGTGACAGTCAGGCAGTAAAAGTGTTAAATATGTGTTCTCACTCCCAGCTGCTGCCGCCTGGGACGTTACGGTAACTTGCACCAACATATGTCTCCTCTCCACCCAGACAGCAAAGAGGCCAGGGAGCTGCTGCTGCTTTCTACTTGCTTTTGGAACAGTTATCGCTATAAGTCGACTTTTGCTGTGCTTCTCTCTCAGTCCCACTGCCAAAAGCATATCTTCTGCCAAAATCTGCCTTTACAGTAAACACAAAGCCAAGCACATTCTCACACATCCAAACGCGCTCTGGTCCAGCCAGGCGCACTCTCACACATCCATGCGCACTCTGCGCACAGCTAGGCGCACTCTCACACACCGAGCGCAATCTACAGACTGCCAAACTCTCTCCTGATTGCAGAAGCTGAAGGAAGACCGATGGGTGCAGCCCCCAGCAGTGGCTGAGATTTCTCTCTAGCGCAGATCTGCATTTGGAATCGTGAAGAAGCTCCAATCCAAGCACAAGATGAAGGCACCGCAGCGCTCAGCAGGGCGCACGGATCAGATGCTCGGCGCTATGGCAGACATCCTGGGATCGTTTGGACTTCCAAGACACCAGTGGGTGAGTGTCAGACTTTCTATACGATGTTGTGTTAATACTGATAACTGTGCAATATATAATCACAGTGCTTGCAAGACTGAGTTTGGGATGATTTTAGAAAATATTTTCAAGGATGGAACAAAAATACACCCAGTTGTCATTGTCACTATCTATAGGGCTCCTACAGCTGTGCCACCTCAAGGTGGATTTCAACAAGGGCTGGAGCACCCCTGGGGTTCAAAATGTAACCAAAAACACTTACAGAAGTGATGGCCCTGTTAGCTTACAGTCTGGTGGAAATTAGAGACCAAATGTAATAGGGAAACTGTGTATTCCTCCAAACCTGAGTTAAGCTGATCATTTCCACTGACTTTCGATGGGTACAGTGGTGTGGTGAGACCATATAGATTTAAATTGCATTTGAAGAAAGGGGATGCTCCTGTGCATCCCCTTTGTTCTGTAGATCATAGATGACAGATGTATTGATTTTCTAACTATTTGTATTTATTAGCATCAGTGGGTGCTGCCCACTTGCATAGCAGAAGTAACTGCTGGTTTTTGTACAATCTATTTTTCTTCAACAGTTTGATTTTTGAAACCATAAATGTTCAGCATAGATTGGTGTTAATGCATGATGGAATCTTTGGCCCTCCAGATGTTGTTAAAGTCCAACTCCCTGCAGCCTGTTGGTGACATTCTGGCAGTTGTAGGGGTCTGTAGGTTGCTGCTTAGCCAATATGTGGTGCTCCTGACACTTATTAACAGCAGATAATTTATAACCTCATGCCGAGTCAGTGAATACACACAGGCAGAACTTTTCGTGCAGACTTACCTAAAGGAGAACTAAACCCTAAAAATGTCTGGGATCTGACAGGAATAAGGTCATGGAACTGGTGATAGGTGAGGGCTGTCATGTAGCATTCTTGAAGACACTCCTCTGCTCCTCTAGAGCCCAGCATAGTTTCCAGACTGCAGAAGATCATTTACAAAATGGTACTGATTGGAGAGGTCTCCTACAAAGGGAATTATCCTATTGGCTGTCTTCTCTGTAGGAGCTGCCATAGAGTGCAAGATTTAAAAGCGGCCCTTTCATCAGAAAAGGTTTATGTGAAGAAATCACTTATTTTACAAATTAGCTGAGTGGAGCACATTTCGCATATTACAGTTTTTCTTTAGTCCATAATGTGGCTGCTCAGTGGGTAGCCCTTTCTCTGCCTCGTGTCTGTGTGGGCTTTCTCTTCTTTCCTCCAATACACTTATAGCTCCTGCTAAAACTGCTCCTGGTGTGTGTTAACATTTATCAACTTCACTGGTGATGCTTTCCATAGCAACCAATTAGCAGCTGAACCGTCACCTACAAGTGAAGGTGGCCATAGACGTACAGATATAGTAATATGAAACAAAGTTTTGCATGATTTTCAGCGTATCAGTGGACTTAATCGGTTATTTAATCGGCCAGAACATTGTCTGTTAATTTTCCTTCTTTAATCCTGCATTTTAAATCTGAATGGTTCGTTTTAGATCTTTGCATTGACACGAATGACTGCTATCCAACTGTTCTCCGGACTAATATCGGTGTGTCTATAATCGGCATTAGAAAACAAAAGCCAAGATGTCAAAGGTTACCATGGGCAACATCACTCTGATTTTAGTAAACATGCCTCTTATAGGGGCAAATTTACTAAAGGGCAAAGTGGCTAACGATAGCAAAAATTCGCCAGCGTGACGTCATTTTGGCACTTCGCCAAGTTACTAACGGTCCCTGGCGTCAATTCACTAGCGAAGTAGACAGACTCTAGAGGTACTTCTCACCCTTACGCCAGGCCGAAGTTGCACTCTGGGATGGGACATAACTATGCTAATTCAATAAGTTGCGGGTTGTGGGTGATAGGCTGAAAAAGATCAGAATTTTTTTTTTGGGGTACCCTTCTTCCCCCTTACATTTGGCACCTAAACTATACAGTGGGCACACGTGTAGGGCAATATAAGACCTCTATTTAATTTTATTAAGTTTCCCTGGCCTTGTGTAACCTGTGCGCAACTTCGGCTCTTCGTGAATTTGCGCAGCCCTGGCAAAACTACGCCTGGCGAAGTGCGGCAAAGCATCTTGTGCTCATTTTCAGTGCTTAGAGTATTTGCCCCATAGATTACAAGCTCCCCTGGGGTGGGGACTGATGTGAATGAGAACAATGCAGAAATGTGTTGGTGCAATTTAAATGATAGATAATAACACAGTAACTATACAGGTTGGTCTATTAGAACTAAAACCCTGATCCCTACTATTCCAGGCAGTTCCACTTCCAGCTCTGGGTGCTAAATGATGCTGATAGTCTCAGGGCAGCGCAGACATAAAGGCTGCTATGGTTTAACAAATGGAGCCATGCCATGAAGTAATGCCTGCAGGCTTCCCCAGCATATATACCATCCCCTCACTTGTTTATTTACTTTATGCTTGCATTTACAATTCCCCCCATATATGTGAAAGTGCAACAGTAGTTAGAGGAAAGAACAAATATACACAAGTCATCTTGATAAAACATCAGAAAACAAAATTCCTATAAAAAATGATGAGTCATGTTGCATCACACACACAGAAAAAGTTTGTTTATTTTTTTTGGGGCTAAATAGCTGGCTGCCTTCAAAGCAGCGACACTGAGACCAAACAGAGAATGATATCATGGGGGAAGGGGCTATTATAGGCAATTTTATGTGGTAGTTTAGACTTTCCTTAGTGGTGGCAGGGACCCCCGCAGCTCTCCAGCTGTTATCGAACCACGACTTCAGCTGTTGTAGAAAGATGGGGATTGTAGTTTGACAACAGCTGTAGGCAGCACATTAACCCTGATAAAATGTTTTTACTGTTACAGACCCTCCCCTTAAAAGAGATGAATAGGCAGGGGTCATGGAATTTCTTTACTTTCCAACACTTCTCTCCAGGGCCTCACATTGACACCCACCTAAAGAAAGCTCTGTGAGATGCCATAGAATGACTTTGCCTGAAATAAACTGTGCCTGACAGTAAAATGGGAAGAGTAGGCATGATACTGACTACTTAGCAAGAAACAAGAGGAGGAGGATGAAAGCAGCCGATGAGGATAAGAGGTCACTTTAATGGCAACATGATAAGCAAAAAGGCAAGTGGAAAGAGGAGGAAAGGGATGGGAAAGAGCAGAACAGACATGTCCCTCACCTCTTTCCAAATGTTTTGAACTCCCAGCATCCTCAACTTAAATGTGTTCTGGAATTTATATATTTGACCATGTCCACTTCCACTTTCAAGAGAAATCCGCTTAAATGTATGCAGGCTCAATGCTTTACCCCATGTGATGCTATTTTAGCTTAATGGATGTGCTTTCCCATTTTCTGTGCAAGTACCAATCACATTAATTGATCTGCCTGGAGCCAGGTTAGGGGCCACTGATTCCCAGGAGGGACTGTTTCTCGGAAGGTGTGTTTCTCATGAACTTTCACACACAAGGACCCAAGGGTATCATGTTCCTATAAAGAGGGAAGCAGCCCAACTCAGATGTTGTAATCAAACATGAGCACAAACAAAACTGGAGACGAAATGAAGAAATTCTATTTCTGGACCCTCAGAAAGTAGGATTTTCACAAAATGTTCTTTTATGGATAATGTAATTATAACATGTACAGAACAGTGCTGAACCACTAGATGATGTGAACCATCAGCAAAAGTTTCTCCTTTCCCAACATCTTATTCCAAAACCAAGTTTATAAATTTGAAGCTGGTCGTCTCTTTGCTTTTTTAATAGCGTCTACTTTTCTAGGAAGGCTATTTTCACTAAATTGTGGAACAATAGTACTGGGGTTTGCCTCTGCCCACTCACTAAAGCATTAGTGCAGTTAGGAACAAGGGTTGAGGAAAAGCTCGTCAAGTTCTTCCAATCCCACCTCAGACTCAAACTCTTATTATATGGACCTTGCATTATGTACGGGGCATTTTTGTGCTGCAACTGAAAAGGGCCTTCTCCAAACTGTTGCCAAGCCCAAAGTTTACCATAAGGCTGGCAGGTGGACATTCATCACTCCGGGAAATGCATTTCCACTGATTCAGAGTCCAATGGAGGAGACCTTTACAACACTTGAGTTGACACTTGATCATATTTGGCTTGTCTAAAGGTGGCTATAGATGCACATATAATATCGTACGTAGTGATGGGCGAATTTGTCTCGTTTCGCCGAAAAATTCATGAACTTCCCGTGAAATTCCCGAAACGGCTGAAAAATTAGCGAAACACGAATTTTGGCGCCTGCGTCAATTCTGACTCTCACGTCAATTTTTACGTCGGCATTAAAGTCAATGTGCGTCCGAATAATGTTGACACGACGGTTTTGATTCAAGCAACTTTTCCGACGCACACTGAAATTCACCGCAAATTCGTGCCTGGCGAATTTGTTCACCATCACTAATCGTACCAAACAAATTTTCGTATGATATTCGGTGCGTATATGGTGGAAAATGAGCCGACCGATATCTGCAGAAGACTTGGATATTGGTTGGCTCGTCGATCAGGCCGAACGGAAAATTTTGATCGGGTGCCTTTGAAGGCACCTAAACATCGGTTATTGTTAGTGCATAATTGTCAGATACAGGTAGAATTCTATTGTTTCTACCTGGATATCTGACGATTCAGCTCTACACGTGTGTATTGAAACAAACGATCTTTCTTGGAAGATCTTTTCCAAGAGAGATCGTAATTGTTACGTCTATGGTCACCTGTAGTCTGCTTAGTGTATCTCCTTCTGTTGCTGAACAACAGTCTGGGTGTTGTCATTTAGCAGAACCACCAGCTACAAGTTCCTACACTACAACATCCATAGTTAGTGCTATGCTTAAACAATTTCTGGAAAGCACCAGCTATCTAGAGTATATACTTTACTGAATTTTATTAGAAACATTATGAGGCAATTGCCAATCTGGGGCTTTTATCTTGACAGGTGTCATTTTAGAATATAGATTTGTTCTGTGTAACAGAAGGAAACTGGTGTGGCGGTGTCACACATTACAATTTATAACAAAATGAAAAGTTTGCCTGTCATAAATTACTGTAAGTGACTAAATCTCCAGAGAATGTGCTGCTTAATCCAAACAGAGCCTGTCGGGCCTTTCAAAGAGCACAGGGAGTGTACAGTTTGCACTTCTGTTTAAAGATGAGCAGCAATGTCTTCTTTCACTCCGTTTTTAGGGATTCCAAGAGGGACGAGGGTCTGGGCCTCTGCTGAGATATCATTGATGAAGTCCTCCCAAACCAGGCAAAGATCTGCTTCTATGCCAACCATGCCAAGCTATCTAAGGTCTCCACAGATTAATTATGGCATCTGCAAAACAACCTGACAATAACCTGGGGGAAGACACAAGTGGCGCTTTGTTTTCCGAAGTCGCCCAGAAACACAAACAGAACACAAACAGAACACAAAAATTCATGTAGTAAACAAATGCATACCATTAAACTGACCTACATCACTCTTAAAAAAGAATTCCTGCATGATGTTGCACTTGGGCTTCCAGAATGCATTTGCTGGTGCTTTCCCATTTGTTTGCAAGCGCGTTTTTATTATTTTCTCATGTTTTTTTGTAATGCATGTTTTTTGTTACAGTATGGCAGAATGCACAGTTTCAACAGTGTAATCCTTTTATTGATGTTTTTAGTATGCTGTTAAGAGTGATATTCTGAGACAATTGCGATTGGTTTCCATTTTTTATTATTAGTGGTTTTTGAGTGATTTAGCTTTTTATTCAGCAGCTCTCCAGTCTGCAATTTGAGTAATTTGATTGCTAGGGTCCAAACTACCCTAGCAACCATGCATTGCATCTCAACAAGAGATTGGAATTGAATAGGAGAGAGCTTGTTTAGAAAGATAGTAATGAAAAGTAACTTTAACAATAAACGCGAAGCCTTGCAGAGCATTTGATTTTTAAGATGGGGGGTCAATGACCCCAACTGGATAGAAACGTTTCGGGGGTGGACCCCTTCGTCAGACATGTCTGACGAAGGGGTCCGCCCCTGAAACGTTACATCACAAGACTTGAATAAACACGCACGGGTCTGGCCTGCTTCACTTGCTGTTGAGTGTCTGGTGATTCTTTTTTCGCTTCCATGTATGTTGGAGAGGTGCCGACCTCTTTTCCGGACACCAAGCTAATTGATTGGAGAGGCTGGGGACTCAGGAATCCTTGTTGTGAGTCCCAACTGGAAAGAGTCAGAAGAAAAAGGCAAATCATTAAAAAACGGTTAAACAGAAAAAATGAAGGCCAGTTGAAAAGTTGCTTAGAATTAGCCATTTTATAACTTACTAAAAGTTAATGTAAAGGTGAACCAGCCCTTTAAAGCTCATAAACATCAGAGGCAAAGGGGGTTGGCCAATAAAGATGCTTCTCTTGTCACTGCTTGACGTAAAGTGATATCACTGCCGTTTTTTTAAAGCCACATTGCTTGTACACCTTTTTACTAAGAGTTTTGTGGCTTTTCTGCCTAATCATTTTAACATTACCCTTCCTACTGGCTTTCCTGCCTGCCCATATTAACATTACTCTTCCTACCGCCAGTTACACTGCCAAGTGTTGATGTTTCTTTGTCCTGCCATGCAGCACAGCAGGAGCTTGTGTGATACCTCTACAATAACACACTGTGTTGAAAATATCTTTCCTGATTTAAAGTGAGAATATTATTTAATTTAGACAAAGGCCACTCTTTTAATACAGTAAAGTATACAGTCACCTTCCACCGTGGCAGGTAAACAAATTAAAAGTACATTGTACAGGGACAGTGCCTTCACTGTTTATAGACACCGTTTTGTTCCCCCTACTTGCTTTGTTGGATATACATTTCATTTTCTGTGCACTAGAGTCTGGGGTGTATACATCATCCTCTGTATGTCTAAACCAAGAGGGTTCTCCAGGGGCACAAAAGTATGAGCCTCCACTTTTCAAAAGACCTTTTCTTTCCTGTCTGCCAGTAAAACTCATACAGTATATTAAATGAGCAATACTTTATATTGAAGCAAAGGTTGTGATCTCAGCCAAAAGGAAGCCACATTCAGATATTTTTCATCCCTGTTTAAAGTCAGCTCCCCCAGTCTTTCAGCAAGGTACATGTACTGGTAGGCAAGTCGTATATACAGTATACAGTGAAACCTCTATTCTGATTTTATGTTTTCCTGCATTTTGCATTTTTTATTTGTGGTCCCACCAATTTATAATGCATTGCAATGGGTGCATTTCCTTGATTTTAAGTAATATTTTCCTGGATTTTACATCACAATTTTGTCCTGGTTTACCCCTAAAACATTTTTCTTCCTCTATGAATGTTATTTTTTTGTGAAATAAAGAGGTTTAAAATAATAACCAGATGTATATGTTGCCATGGTTCTGCCTGTAAATGGCCAATTCCAATTAGTCTGCCCCTTATACAGTCCTCGACCAATCACTTATTGCTTTAGGTTGTGTTTGTGACTGACAGAGAGGCCTTGCACATGCCCCCCATTGTATAACATTAACACTGCAAAGTAAAACAGACTCCTGTACTTATATCCTTTCAGTACTTTGTTGCTGGCTACTGACACACCAAGTATTTAGGAAAATAAGGGCATACAGGCACAACATAGAAAGGAAAGGGGCAGACAAGGTAAGAGAGTGAGAGGGATGAAATAGGGGCACATAATAGGAGCACACAGGGTAAGAGAGAGAGGGAGGAAATAGGAGAGTGGACTGGGTCAATTAGTTTGGGGCAGGCTGAGCCGATTCAGCTTGGGAGCAGGCTTGGTTGGATTGGGGGCAGGCAGGGCCTATCAAGGTTGGAGGAAAGCTGGGCCTATGAGAGTTGGAGGCAGGCTAGACCTATGGAGTTGGGGGATAGACTGGCTTATCAGAGTTGGGGGTGGGCTGGACCTATGGATTTGGGGATGGGCTGGACTCTCAAAGTTGGGGGCAGGCCAGGCAGCATCATGTGCTGAGGGAAATATTATCTGTGCTGCCCTGTGGTGCGGGGCCCCCAGAGGTGCGGGGCCCTATTGGGCCCAATTGGTCCAATAGGCCTAAGGCCGGCCCTGTTAATAGTGATGCAGTGCATTCTGTGTTTTCTTTCATTTGTACTAGTAACCCATTGCATTTTTCCGCTACTGACCAACACAGTGGCATAAGCCCTGGGCCCACCCTAGGTAGCCACCTTGCCCCCCACCACGTATGTGTGCACATGCATCACCAGCAAAACAAGCATTGAGTGGACAAGAGCCAGGACTATGGATAAGTGATGGAAGAGGTATATTCCTAGCTCCCCCCAACCGCTGTGCCTTAGGCACGTGCCTCTTCTGTCTACCCCTAGTTCCAGCCCTGCATAAGGGTACTGCCGGGCCTGGCTGATACTTAGCCTACAGAGAAAAGCAGGCCAAGTTTCAGCCCATATATGAACTAACAGTACTAAAATTATTTATCATTATCATCCTGAAAATATCCTGAAGATCAATTAGCAGACTGGCCATGCATGGAAAGACGCCATTCAGGAACACCATCCTTTGCCATTAACATTCTACTGTTATCACTGGATATTATTAATTGTATCAGCCAAACCAACTAGCATTTTCCAATCAACAAAACAACTAATATCCATGGTTTGATCTTTCCCTGCACACATGTCTTGATAATCTTACCTAAACCTTGTATCCAACACTATTATCTGTATATAATAACTTATAAACGGTGAGTAGTGATGTCATCAGTTATAAACAGTGAGTAGTGATGTAATTTCTGTCACATGACTCACTAAAATGTGTGTATTATAATTCCATGACCTTGACCTTAGAGTTCCATGACCTGTATAAAAACACTCGGCCTTCGGCCTCGTGTTTTTATATGGTCATGAAACTCCTCGGTAACTTATAATATCCTTATATTTTACAAGAGGGGGTACTTTATTCACTATATGTATGGCCAGCTTAACATGTGAGCCCCTATTACTGTACTGAAAATAGATTTAGTTTAATACTTTGAAAACCATTTGCTTTTGTGTATCAGATGCTGACTGTAAATCTTAGAATAACAACATAAGACTTTGTTACAATTCCAAGGCTTTAGGACATAAAGAGAATTACTGGTTTAAATCTTGAAGAGGGGCTTTTGTAAAATGTTGTAATGTTCGTATGTTCATACCATAATTACATTTAAAGCACGTTACTGATATGTATTTCCATATGTATTTTTGTTAGCCACATTTGTCTACAATTTCCACATCTACAGCTTCCTGGCCTGTTTATAGACCATATAAAGCTTCCAGTTGATTCACCAGGACACTTGATTATTTCTTTTAGTTTGTGTGTCTGTCAGTGTCAGGGTTAAATGCTTTGCTTTAGCTACATTATATAGCAATCTTAGCTCTATCTATCTATCTATCTATCTATCTATCTATCTATCTATCTATCTATCTATCTATCTATCTATCTATCTATCTATCTATCTATCTATATATCTATATATATTGTATCTGTGACAACTAGTTTTGTTGATAGATTGCAGCAATTCAGTGGGCTACAGGTATGGGATTTATTTTTCGGAAAGCTTGGGGCCTTTGTTTTTCTCGATAGGGGATCTTTCTGTTATTTGGATCTCCATACCATGTCTTCTGAAAACCATTAATACATTAAATAAACCAAATAGGATTTTTCTGCCATCCACATATGGATTCATGCAGCTTAGTTACATCAAGAACAAGCTACTGTTTTATTACTGAAGACGGGTTTCTGGTAATTCAGAGTTTTATGGCTAACAGTTTTTTGGATAAGGGATCCTATACCCTCAATTGGTCTCAATATCACTGTCATCATCATACTAAAGGTTAATTTAAAGTTGAAAACCTCTTAAAAAATGCAGTAGTAATTCACAATATCTGGGTTTGGGTATTGTGCATTGGCGAATGGGCTGTAGGGATTAGAGACGTGGCATTAACAGAGGGGAAGTGTGCTGCTCGTTCATGTATTGGGGATAATGAAAAATGTTGCAAAATCTGGTAATCCATAGAAACTTGTAGGTTGCATTTATTATTTACCCGTTTGAAGGAGGCACCTAACTAGTTGTCATTGAGTTCAGATCTCTGAAGCACACTTTGCAACATTCTCCATTAGAATTCACAGTCCACACAACCAAATTCTCAGGTTTGCCAGTCAATGCCCCCTTTACCTGATGCCTGAGCAACAGGTGAATTTGTATGTAGTGTGCTGGGAGGATATAGAGGGTTTTGTACCATCTATTTGTTGTAAATCAAAGCTGCCAATGTGTGTTGTTGAGCACTGAACTTGACGGGATCTGCAACTGGTAGTAGCTCGCCTGCAACAAGTTGGAAATTCCTACCCGAGTGCCTGGCTGTATCTGTTTAGGGAGTGTTTTTTCCATCGGCCAGTCAAGATGAGATTTTTTGCTTATAAATCACCCTCACAAATATTAAAGCATTTCAACATTTCTGCTAGAGCTATTGAACTTATGGCCAATTTCCAGTTACCAGTTATTTTCCAGAGATCAGTTTTGGCAGTGGTATGTGTGGAGCACTAGGAGTACTTGAGTGGGCTGAATAACGCTTTTTATATTTTTTTTTTCTTTGTCTTAATAGTTCCAATTGAAAACATATGTCCTGCAGTATCTTGCACTCCTCTGCTGGATTTCAAGAGGGAAGAGGAAAGGGGTGATGTGTATTTACGCTAATCTAGGAAAGCTCAGTTATGGAAGTTACACTTTATCAGATTCCGTGTCAGATTCAGATATAAATGAATTTAAAGAAATTACACTTGTTTATCCAACTTGTCATTATGGCTTCTGCTCTTTTCTTTCATAGATTCTTTTCCATGTATTTCACATTCACCCACATGCCTCTGTTCCCCCTTTATGTTAAGCTTTCCTTCTCTCTTCACTTTCTTTATTTTATAATAATAATTAATTTTTTCCTCTTTGTCTTATCTGATTTGTTATCTACCAATTTTTGGTATTTTGTAGATTGCTTTGCCTGAAGCAATGCCATGTGTTGTGTAAAGGTGGGCATTAATTTATTCGCCCGGCGTGACTCTGCAGAGAAATTCCAAGTTTTACGGCCAGCGGAAAAATTGGCGAAAATTCGTCGTCCGACGATTAACAGAAGACCATTGACTTTAATGGGTGCCGGCGTCAACTTTGACGCCAGCGAATTGTCACTGACATCAAAATTTCGAGACAAATTCACCCATCACTGGTGGCCATACACGGGCAGATAAAGCTGCCGATATTGGTCTTTTAGACCAATTCTGCAATTTATCTGCCATTGTATGGGGGCTTCCGATGGGTCTTCCCGATCTATATCTGGCCACGATATCAATCAGAAAGAAATCAGAAATTTCATCTATGGGGCATGTTTACTAAAGGGTGAAGATTTGGAGTAGTTTCACCAAAAATGAAGATTCCTTTCAGCATTGTTTGGGAGAATTAACTTCACAGTGGTGAAAAGTACTTTTGTATTGGTGTAAATTCCCATCTCATTTTCCAGTGAAATTTCACCTGTGAATATTCTTCAATTTACTAAGAGCACAAGAACAAATTTTCGTTAAGAGAAATGTCTCCAGGTTTAGGCTGGCAAACTACCTTTATAAAGATGGAGCAGCTACTTTTGAATTTCATTACCTATATCACCCCTTTTTGCTAATGTAAACTTATAGTAAAATGAGCGGCACTGTTGCTCCAACTTGAGCTGTCATAATTGGGACTGTCCCATCAGGCCTGGGAGGTATGTTGGTCAAGGACACTATTGCTCTGATTCTCATGGGGTTATTTATCAAAATCTGAAATGTTCTCACTATTTTTTGAAAACCACTCTGACCAAATTTGCATGGACTTCTGAATCCGCATTGTACAATTTTTCAGATTTGTCACTGAAAACTGCAACTTTTTTGAATCGACACCTGAAACCTGCAGTGTTTTCAGATTATGGTCTGGAAACCATGAAATTTTTGGATTATTGAACGAAATCCAGAGCAGATCAGGATATCTTCCAGTTGTAAACAGGACATCTGCCATTGACTTGTACAGGTCTGAGTTGGAGTACTTTTTTATTCTGACTTTTACCACCATTTTTTTTAAGAAGAAAAATATTTTTTTCCCCTTTAGGACAAGAAACAAATCTGACCCCCTGAGAGTATAATTACAAAGCAAGTCATAAAGCAAAACAAAACTGCTGTATTTTTGCAAGATGGGAAATTGGTTAATACAAGTAAAGTTCTTCCTTAAATATAGTAGGTAAATTCATTGGAGTGCAATGTTTCCCCACATGTTACCATGATATTTGTAGGTATAATCCCCAACTCGGGGCAGTCCTATTAATGGCCCATGTACTGTATTCAGACTCAGTAGCTTCACCTCTATAGTTTATTAGAATGGAATTCCCGACGTATGTACCCGTAAGATGTCCGCACCACTGGTTCCTCCCTGTCTTAGATATATGATAGTTTCATTGAGTTATTATACAGTGGGGGTTATTTATAAACACTGGGCAAATTTGCACCTAGGCAGTAACCCACGGAAACCAATCAGATGATTGCTTTCAGTGTTCAACCTGCAGCTGGCTAAAACAAGCTAACC
Source organism: Xenopus petersii (assembly GCA_038501925.1). Classification (NCBI taxonomy): domain Eukaryota; kingdom Metazoa; phylum Chordata; class Amphibia; order Anura; family Pipidae; genus Xenopus; species Xenopus petersii. The sequence goes on from CM076675.1 coordinate 136,051,370, forward strand.
ATTGATTGGTTACAATGGGTTACTGCCAGGGTCCGACTGAGAGGCCTGGGGCCCACCAGGGCTCCTGCACTTTACACTTTTAATGGGAAAAATAAATCAGAATAAAAAGACAGGGAAGGGTAACCTACAGATGGGGCTGTGATATAAATCACTGGATAGAAAACAGTACCCAAGCAGAGATAATGCAAAGCAGATTAGACAGGGGACAGTGACAGTCCCTAAAATGGAATCAAGTCCAGCAACCATTTCATTCTGCTTCAAACAGTTTCTAAGATTTTTGTCTTTATTTTTAACTCTCATTCCTCAACTCAGCCTTTGTGGGCACATTACACCAATGTCCAGCACACGATGCATCATATGTCAGACAAAAGGAACTACTTACTGGAAGATGAAGACGCAGATGGCTTTATTTAGACAGGAATAGACATTTACTTGTATGTTACAGAATAACTGTGAGCCAGGAGGGTGACTTTATGGTGAGACAGGATGAATGTACAAAAGTCTTAACTAGCCATAACTAGTGCTTGTTTTATTTAAGGTCTGCCCAGAGATACACTTTAATTAAGATTTATCAAAGACGTTTAGGCATTTTTTTATTCTCAGCAGGATTTCACTTTTTTTTAATCATTTCCCCCTTATGTTCTACAAAAAAAATTAATTTTCTCAGTGTAAGCTGAGTGTTGTGGTGGTGGTATTTAAAGGACCATTAATGTCAAAAAATGAAAATAGGTTTTTGATATTTAAAATCTGTATCTATTGATACATCAGGCAATAAATATCCTGTTTTAAATAGTTTTTCATTCTATAGTTCTTCATGAATGAACATTTGAGTCCTATTTATCTTCCTCTGTAACAACTAAATCAGTGTCCCCCCCATTTCAAAGACGAAGAAGGCAAATAATTCAAAATTGAAGATTAGTTAAAAAGAATAGCACATTCTGTAACATACTAAAAGTTAACTTAAAGGCCCAGAAGTGCCCAACATTGATGCAATAACAAGATACAACGTTTCGGAAACTAAAATAAGAGTCTTTTTGGCAGAGAACCCTATGCAGCTGCACTTCAATTCATTGGTAACAATTTGAGATAAGCAAAGAGGCAATTGTAGCAATTTAATATAAGCAAGTGTCTTGGGAGAACTGAGACTTATGCTTAAAGGGCAAAACTGTAAAACAATGCCCTAAAACTCTCAAAAATGTGTTCAAACTTTCATAACCTGCAAAATTTTGTAAAATGGACATGGCGATTAGGGGGTGTGGCCATAAAATGGGTGTGGTCGAAAATGTTTTGTCCATGCATAGCGCTTCTAATGTTTTTGTCCCTCTTTACATATTTCAAATGTTGGGAGGAATGCATTAATATTTGCTGGTAAAACACTATGGTTTTCACTGATGAAAAGTACATTCACTTACATTCACAATACATTTAATACACACAAATTAACATGTAAATGATTTCACCTGGCTAAATGAAGCAACGTTCTGTTAACTGTTTAGACATCTCGATTGCATCTTGATTAAAAACAAAACCAAAAAAACACAACCTTCGTAGCTCTAATTATGGGATTACTGTCGCATTTGCATTTCTTGAAAGAAGTTCCAGTGTTTAGGTAAAGTAGACTAAATTACAGAGGGATCTGACTCAGACAGTGTCTAAATGACTCGCAATTGTTTTGTCGGAATTTATTGGAGCAGAAAATAAGGCCTCAGCCATCTAATTATTGAATTACGGGCATACATTACTGTACATTTGTGTTTCACTTTATTTTAACTGGCACCTTTGCTGGAAAGCATTCAAATAACATGATATGGTAATGCACACTTGGCACTTATTTATGAAGTCTCTTAATTGTCCTCCTGTAATGTATATTTGCAAACTGGCCATAGACTGATTCATCTGCTTTGGTGAAGGCACCAAACAAGTGTATTTTTAAAAAAAATTACCAATTTAGACTCTACACAGTAAGCCAAATCAAGATGATATGATCATTTGTCCACCCTGCCAATGCTTGGACCATAAGGGGAGCCTATGTTGATGGTTTAGAAGAGAACATCAACAAGCACCATACATAGAACGATATGCTAACAATAGCAACAAAAGCAGTACTAATAACACCCAACTGCTGAGTATATAAGGCCAGTCCTAAGGGCCAAGGTTTTTTGGACTACAGCCCCCAGTCCAAAAGGGCCCAAAATGTCAGTTAAAAAAATTATACTCCAAAAATGTTTCGTTCAGTATTAAAAATCAATATTTATTCAATACAAAATTTAAAAAAGTAAGCATACTGACCCTAATCAAAGTGCCTATGATTAAGTACCAGTGGGTATGAAACACGTAAGGCGGAGCATCAATGAGTCAGTATGCTTACTTTTTTAAATTTTGTATTGAATATATGTTGATTTTTAATACTGAACGAAACATTTTTGGAGTAAAATTTTTGTTACCGATATGCTAACAACTCTGTTTGATGGGATTGAGTCACCATATTTTATCAGCAATATTCATTTGAATGTGAAGGACCACATTGAGAGGACCTCATTGGTGCCGACTAGTGATGTGCAGGTCAGGATTTAACCAACCCGACCCTAACCAGCCCTCCCTCCACCTGCGCCCGCCCACGACTTCTGGGTTCCTTTTATAGACCTGCGCCAACCCGCCTGCCGATGACATCATAAAAAAGAGCGGGCAATAAGGCACGCATCTATAAAAAAAGGAAGTCGGAAGCCGTCAGACTAGCAGTGCAAGGTGGCGGGCGGGCAGAGCAGGAAGAAGAGCTCAACCCAGATCTCACATATTTACCGCATTTTTACCACATATCTCTTTTATCATGCGTAAATGGTGAAGCCAAAATTAGACCAACCTATCCCAAAATCAAATATCAGAAAATTCAAAAACAAAAAGAATAGCTCAAATGTCTTTTTAGTCTCATTAATATGCAAAAGAGAACTCCAGTCTGTAGCACTGCAGCGTAACTAAGAGGATGCCATTGCCATGTCAGTGTCAGGCTTCGAGATAAGGAGGAGTTTGATCTTTCAGACTGTGCAATTAAAGCAGCTTTTGCTTCGACTGCTGACTTATCTCTTTCTTATGCATATTATTCTAAAGATCTGGAACACTAGAAGATGCTGACAAATAGGGATGCACCGAATCCAGGATTCGGCCGAATAGCGAATCCGAATTTGCATATGCAAATTAGGGGTGGGGAGGGAAATTGCATGACTTTTTGTCACAAAACACAGAAGTAAAACAGTTTCCACCTTCCCACCCCTAATTTGCATATGCAAATTAGGGTTCCGATTCGGTTCGGTATTCGGCCGAATCTTTCGCAAAGGATTCGCCGAACCAAAATAGTGGATTTGTTGCATCCCTACTGACAAAAATGACATTATGCCACATTCTTGTATATTAGGGATGTAATTGATGATTCAGTTCAGGATTGGCTCAAATCCCAGCACTAGGGATGTAGCGAACGTCGGGAAAAAAGTTCGCGAACATATTCGCGAACTTGCGTCAAAAATGCGAACGGTTCGCGAACGTCGCGAACCCCATAGACTTCAATGGGAAGGCGAATTTTAAAAGCTAGAAAAGACATTTCTGGCCAGAAAAATGATTTTAAAGTTGTTTAAAGGGTGCAACGACCTGGACAGTGCCATGCCAGAGGGGGATCAAGGGCAAAAATGTTTCTAAAAAATCCATTGTTGACACAGCGCTGCGTTTTGTGCTGTAAAGGGCAGAAATCACTCTACATTTCTAAACCTGTGTAATAAAATGCTTTAAAACGTCCGGCGTCTACATGCCAATCAAGTCGTGTAAAGGTTACAGCCTGTTCACACGCAAAGACGAAACGCGGTGCTTACTGCAACGCAAAAAGACGCAAAGAGCTTTAATGAATGATACCGTCAAGTGAGCAAATAATAGTTTTTAATTACTAGTTGCTTGTCACCTCCAGGATGTTCGTCCTGTTGGTGGCAATATTTCTGTAGTGGTGTGTTTAGCAGTCACCGTGCTTGTGCGCACGTGCACGGTCAGGCAGAGGTAATTCAATGTACAGTGAAGTGAACCAAAAAACACTGATTCTGCAGTGTCGGCCCAGTTTTGGTCTACTTTATTGATCACCTGCGGTGACCATAAAAGATGCGATTTTGCCACTGTTGCAGAACCCTGAAAAATTAGGCATGTGTACTTTCCTGAAAAATTATCTTTTTTTTGTCGCAGCCACTGAAGCACAGAGGCCAGAAAAAATATGCCATATAAATGCTGAAAATATTAATTTTTTTTTGTCGCAGCCACTGCAGCACAGAGGCCAGAAAAAATATGCCATATAAATGCTGAAAATATTAATTTTTTTTTGTCGCAGCCACTGCAGCACAGAGGCCAGAAAAAATATGCCATATAAATGCTGAAAATATTAATTTTTTTTTGTCGCAGCCACTGCAGCACAGAGGCCAGAAAAAATATGCCATATAAATGCTGAAAATATTAATTTTTTTTGGTCGCAGCCACTGCAGCACAGAGGCCAGAAAAAATATGCCATATAAATGCAAACAATATTAATTTTTTTTGGTCGCAGCCACTGCAGCACAGAGGCCAGGAAAAATATGCCATATAAATGCTAACAATTTAAATTTTTTTTGTCGCAGACACTGAAGCACAGAGGCCAGAAAAAATATGCCATATAAATGCTGAAAATATTCATTTTTTTTGGTCGCAGCCACTGAAGCACAGAGGCCAGAAAAAATATGCCATATAAATGCTGAAAATATTCATTTTTTTGTCACAGCCACTGAAGCACAGAGGCCAGAAAAAATATGCCATATAAATGCTGAAAATATTCTGTTTTTTTTGGTCGCAGCCACTGAAGCACAGAGGCCAGAAAAAATATGCCATATAAATGCTGAAAATATTCTGTTTTTTTTGGTCGCAGCCACTGAAGCACAGAGGCCAGAAAAAATATGCCATATAAATGCTGAAAATATTCTGTTTTTTTTGGTCGCAGCCACTGAAGCACAGAGGCCAGAAAAAATATGCCATATAAATGCTGAAAATATTCATTTTTTTGTCACAGCCACTGAAGCACAGAGGCCAGAAAAACTCAGGATTTACCTGGATTCAAATTAAACCAGTAGGGTTTGCACCCTAGTTTGTAACGGTGGTGGAGGGAGGAGGACGCTAAAGGACAGCTGTATGTGGAGTCATGAGGCGTGCAGAGAAGGACAGCTGCATGGGGAGTCAGAATCAGAAACTCAGCACAAGTCTTCCGGCGTGCAGTAACCCTCCGAGATCCACCCCTCATTCATTTTAATAAAGGTCAGGTAATCCACACTTTTGTGACCTAGGCGAGTTCTCTTCTCAGTTACAATCCCTCCTGCTGCACTGAAGGTCCTTTCTGAGAGGACACTTGAGGCGGGGCAAGACAAGAGGTTCATGGCAAATTGTGACAGCTCTGGCCACAGATCAAGCCTGCGCACCCAGTAGTCCAGGGGTTCATCGCTCCTCAGAGTGTCGATATCTGCAGTTAATGCCAGGTAGTCCGCTACCTGCCGGTCGAGGCGTTCTTTGAGGGTGGATCCCGAACGGTTCTGCCGCTGCCTTGGACTGAAAAACATTTGCATGTCTGACGTTACAGAGTGGCCAAAGTGCTTTGTCCTTGCAGGTGCGCTCGTGGCAGGATTACTGGCACCTCTGCCCCTGGAATGTTGATGAGTTCCTGAAGTGACATCACCCTTAAAAGCATTGTACAACATGTTTTGCAGGCTGGTTTCTAAATGCAGCATCCTTTCAGACTTGTGGTATGTTGGTAACATTTCTGCCACTTTATGCTTGTACCGAGGGTCTAGTAGAGTCGCGACCCAGTACAGGTCCTTCTCCTTAAGCCTCTTGATACGGGGGTCCTTCAACAGGCATGACAGCATGAAAGACCCCATTCTCACAAGGTTGGATGCAGAGGTATCCATCTCCGCTTCCTCGTTATCAAGGACTGCATCATCCACGGTCTCCTCCCCCCAGCCACGTACAAGACCAGGGGTCCCCAAAAGGTCACCACTAGCCCCCTGGGAAGCCTGCTCCTGTTGGTCCTCCTCCTCCACAAAGCCACCTTCCTCCTCTGACTCCACTTCTGACACCTCTCCCTGCGTTGCAGCAGGTGCCTGGGTTCGTTCTGGTGATTCCGACCAGAAATCGTGCGCTTCCTGCTCCTCGTCACGCTGGTCTACAGCCTCATCTGTCACTCGTCGCACGGCACGCTCCAGGAAGAAAGCAAAGGGTATTAGGTCGCTGATGGTGCCTTCGGTGCGACTGACCATATTTGTAACCTCTTCAAAAGGGCGCATGAGCCTGCAGGCATCGCGCATAAGCACCCAGTAACGGGGTAAAAAAATCCCCAGCTCTGCAGATCCAGTCCTACCACCCAGTTCAAACAGGTATTCGTTGACGGCTCTTTGTTGTTGCAGCAGACGTTCCAACATGAGGAACGTTGAATTCCAGCGAGTCTGGCTGTCGCAAATCAAACGCCTGACTGGCATGTTGTACCGCTGCTGAATGTCAGCAAGGCGTGCCATGGCTGTGTAGGACCGTCTGAAATGGGCCGACACCTTCCTGGACTGCCTGAGAACGTCCTGGAATCCTGGGTACTTTGAGACAAAACGTTGTACTATTAAATTCAGAACATGTGCCATGCAGGGCACATGTGTTAAATTGCCCAGTCTCAGTGCTGCCAACAGATTGCTTCCATTGTCACACACCACTTTTCCGATCTTCAGTTGGTGTGGGGTCAGCCACCGATCGGCCTGTGACTGCAGAGATGACAGGAGTACAGATCCGGTATGGTTTTTGCTTTCCAGGCACGTCATCCCCAAGACAGCATGACAACGGCGTACCTGGCACGTCGAATAGCCTAGGGGGAGCTGGGGGTGCACAGGTGTGGAGGAGGAGGACCCAGCAGCAGAGGACGAAGAAGAGGAAGAAGACGAGGTAGAGAGCGAGGTAGAAGACGAGGTAGAGGTTGAGCTACACATTCCCTGCTTCCCAGCCATTACCAAGTTCACCCAGTGGGCAGTGTAGGTGACATACCTGCCCTGACCATGCTTGGAGGACCATGCGTCAGTAGTCATATGGACCTTTGGCCCAACACTAAGTGACAGAGATGCGGTGACTTGGCTCTGCACATGGTGGTAAGGTGTGGTATTCCCTTTTTTGAAAAAAAAATGCGGCTGGGTACCTTCCACTGCGGTGTCCCAATTGCTACAAATTTGCAGAAGGCCTCAGAGTCCACCAGCTGGTATGGTAAAAGCTGGCGGGCTAAGAGTGCGGACAAGCCAGCTGTCAGACGCCGGGCAAGGGGGTGACTCGCAGACATTGGCTTCTTACGCTCAAACATGGCCCTCACAGAAACTTGGCTGGGGGCAGATGACTGGGAATGGGAACTGGTGGTCAAGGTGGAAGGCGGAGTGGAGGGTGGTTCAGACGGGTGAAGGACAGCAGAGGTAGAGCAGTAAGATGCTGGACCAGAAGGAGGGTGGCTTTTAGTTTGCCTGTTGCCTTTGAGGTGTTGCTCCCAAAGTGCTTTGTGCTTGCCGTTCATGTGCCTTCGCATAGAAGTTGTACCTATGTGGCTGTTGGGCTTCCCAAGACTCAGTTTCTGACTGCACTCATTGCAAATGACAACGCTTTTGTCAGAGGCACACACATTAAAAAAATCCCACACTGCTGACCTTTTTGAGGCTGGCAATCTGGCGGTAACAGTAGAAGTCGGCGGCGTTGGCGGCAATGGCGGGTGCATTGGCCGGCTGACCACAGGTGCCGATACATGTTGTTGCCCTACTGTTCCCTGCGAGCTGTCCTCCCTGCTTCTTCTAAGTCTTATTCTCCTCCTGCCTCTCTGACTCTCCGTCTCTCCATCTGAACTATCCTCCTCTTGCTCTCTTCTACTGGGCACCCATAAAACATCAATCTCCTCATCCTCATTCTCCTCAGATGCATCAATTTCTTCTACCAGCTCACAGAAGGAAGCAGCAGCGGGGACCTCCTCGTCATCACTCATTATGTCCATCTCTGTTGTGTTCTCTGCCAGAATTAAATCTGGTGTAACGTCCTCATCTCCTTCATCTTCTTCTGCCAATAATGGTTGCGCATCACTCAGTTCAAGAAACTCATGTGAAAATAACTCCTCTGACTCCAGTGAAGAAGGGGCGCCGGTGGTGGAGGAAGTGTTACGTGGGGTGCCCATAGCAGTGGAGGATGAGGATGTTGTGGTAAAGTTAGAAACGGTAGAGGATGGGGTGTGCTGTGTAAGCCAGTCAACTACCTCTTCAGCATTTTGGGAGTTCAGGGTCATTGCCTTTTTAAAACTGGGCAATTTCCTAGGGCCACAGGATAGCATAGCAGCACGGCCCCTAGTGCCTCTGCGTGGCGGCCTGCCTTTGCCTGGCATTATTTTTAAAACAACAACAACAACAACTCAGGTGGTGTTTCTAGAGACGGTATTATTATTGATATTTAGACAGAATGTGAACAAGCTCACACAGCTAGATGGTTGTTGTTTGAAAATGAAGAACACACTGAGCAAATAATGCCTACAAGGTCAACGTATACACTACTACAGCAGTGGATACGGAATATATTATTGCTGCCTGAAAAACGTCACTCGGGTGGTGTTTCTAGAGACGGTATTATTATTGATATTTAGACAGAATGTGAACAAGCTCACACAGCTAAGTGGCAGTGGTTTGAAAATGAAGAAGAAGAACACACTGGGCAAACAAGGCCTACAAGGTCAACGTATACACTACTACAGCAGTGGATACGGAATATATTATTGCTGCCTGAAAAACGTCACTCAGGTGGTGTTTCTAGAGACGGTACTATTATTGATATTTAGACAGAATGTGAACAAGCTCACACAGCTAGATGGGAGTTGTTTGAAAATGAAGAAGAAGAACACACTGGGCAAACAAGGCCTACAAGGTCAACGTATACACTACTACAGCAGTGGATACGGAATATATTATTGCTGCCTGAAAAACGTCACTCGGGTGGTGTTTCTAGAGACGGTATTATTATTGATATTTAGACAGAATGTGAACAAGCTCACACAGCTAGATGGGAGTTGTTTGAAAATGAAGAAGAAGAACACACTGGGCAAACAAGGCCTACAAGGTCAACGTATACACTACTACAGCAGTGGATACGGAATATATTATTGCTGCCTGAAAAACGTCACTCGGGTGGTGTTTCTAGAGACGGTATTATTATTGATATTTAGACAGAATGTGAACAAGCTCACACAGCTAAGTGGCAGTGGTTTAAAAATGAAGAAGAAGAACACACTGGGCAAACAAGGCCTACAAGGTCAACGTATACACTACTACAGCAGTGGATACGGAATATATTATTGCTGCCTGAAAAACGTCACTCGGGTGGTGTTTCTAGAGACGGTATTATTATTGATATTTAGACAGAATGTGAACAAGCTCACACAGCTAAGTGGCAGTGGTTTGAAAATGAAGAAGAAGAACACACTGGGCAAACAAGGCCTACAAGGTCAACGTATACACTACTACAGCAGTGGATACGGAATATATTATTGCTGCCTGAAAAACGTCACTCGGGTGGTGTTTCTAGAGACGGTACTATTATTGATATTTAGACAGAATGTGAACAAGCTCACACAGCTAGATGGTTGTTGTTTGAAAATGAAGAACACACTGAGCAAATAATGCCTACAAGGTTAACGTATACACTACTACAGCAGTGGATACGGAATATATTATTGCTGCCTGAAAAACGTCACTCGGGTGGTGTTTCTAGAGACGGTACTATTATTGATATTTAGACAGAATGTGAACAAGCTCACACAGCTAGATGGTTGTTGTTTGAAAATGAAGAACACACTGAGCAAATAATGCCTGCAAGTGCACTACTATTGGTGCACTACTATGAAGAACAGCAACAGCACTGTACACGTTAAAGAACAGTAAGATAAGTAAAAGAAAAAAAAAATATATGTATATTAAAAAAAATATTTTTCTCGGGTTGGTGCTGCTGAACTACTAGGAGCAGCACAGTAGCACACCAGTCCCACTCCCCAACACTACTAGACTAATAGCACTGGGCTTATAGTAGCAACTAGCAAAGTAAAAAAACAAAAAAGAAAATAAAAGCAGTCCTTACAAGGACTATTGGGTTATTACAGCAGTCAGCAGATGAGATCAGAAGAGATCAGTGCCCACAGCAGGCAGCTACATACAGAGCACTGCAGTAGAAGGTAGATTACTAGCCAGCAAAGCTACCCTAAAATGTCCCTCAAATCCCTGCAGACTTCTGTCCCTCCAATACAGAGCAGTATCAAGTAGATTACTAGCCAGCAAACTTACTATCAACTGTCCCTCAAAGAAATCAGTGAAATCACTAACAGCTCTCTCCCTACACTAGCTCTTGCAAGCACACACAGGCAGAATGAAAAAACGCTGCAGGGCTTCAGTTTATATATGGAAGGGGAGTGGTCCAGGGGGTGTGGGGGTGGTCCAGGAGGGAGAGCTTCCTGATTGGCTGCCATGTATCTGCTGGTCTGGGGTGAGAGGTAAAAAAAAAGCGCCAGGTAAGGCGAACCCAAAATGGCGAACGTCGCGCGATGTTCGCGAACTTGCGGCGGACGCGAACAGCCGATGTTCGCGCGAACAAGTTCGCCAGCGAACAGTCCGCAACATCCCTACCCAGCACTTGGATGCACTTAAATTCTGTTTGGCAGAACCAACTTGGGCCCCCAAAGTCATGTGAAAGCTCTGGACCTCTGAATGAGAATTCTTTTTTTGAAATTTTTCCTATAGTTTAATAAGCACATTTGGGTTGGGTTTCATTAAGTAATGGTATTCAGGCAAATGAAAAAAAAAAAAAGCTGAAAAACAATGGTTTATAGAGTTACTTTTACTGTTTGTTATCTGATCTGCAAATGCAATCACAAAATGATTCACCCGAGAAGTCATTACAGTTAATCATTTTGACTGTTCGAATCAAGTATGTATTTTTCAAGAACTGAATTTTTAACTTGGTTTCCTTGCTGAAAGAAACAAGACTATTCATATATCTGAAAAGTGTTTTGTAATCGCTAAGAAAACAGTCTAATGGTTTTTTTTCCCTCTGTATATTTGGCAACTTGAGGACTTGCTACACATGTATTGAATTAAAACTCTATGTTATTCCCTATACTACCACATAAATGCAGAGTATTTCTTGTCAGTCTAGTTCAGACATGGCTAATGTTTATTTGCTCATAGTGACCAATCAGATGTTTGCTTTGACTAAGTGGTACCGGCAGATTGGTTCTGTGGAGCTTTGAATCTGTTACATTACCCCTATATTGGGTTTCAAGTAAAACGTTTCCCAGGTGTTCCTGTTAAGATAGTCTCAACAAGACAGTGTAAAAAAGTTTTAAACCTAGAATTTGGGGAGTTAAACCCAATAGAATTGTTTTGCCCCCAATAAGGATTAATTATATCTTGGTTTGGATCAAGGACAAGCTACTGTTTTATTATTACAGGAAAAAAAGTAAATAATTAAAGAAAAATTTTAATTATTTAATTAAAATGGGAGATATGCTTCCTGTAATTCTGGAGTTTCTGGATAATGAGTTTCTGGATAACAGGTCACATACCTGGACCAATATCTATTTTTGGGTCACGGAAAGGTTTGAGGACACTTGTCATTAGGCTTTTTCACCATTTATGACTGTGGAAATCATGGATGCCATTATACATTTAGGGGCCGATTCACTAAATTCGAGTGAATTCGAGTAAAGGATTCGAATTTAAAAAACTTTGAATTTCGAAGTGTTTTTTGGGCTACTTCGACCATCGAATGGGCTACTTCGACCTTCGACTACGACTATCGAACGTTTCGAACTAAAAATCGTTCGACTATTCGACCATTCCATAGTCGAAGTACTGTCTCTTTAAAAAAAATTCGACCCCCTAGTTCGGCAGCTAAAAGCTACCGAACTCAATGTTAGCCTATGGGGAAGGTCCCCATAGGCTTGCCTAAGTTTTTTTCATCGAAGGATATTCATTCGATCGTTGAATTAAAATCCTTCGAATCGTTCGATCAAATGAATAATCCTTCGATCGATTGAACGAATTTCCTGCGCTAAATCTTTCGAATTCGATATTCGAATTCGAAGGATTTCAATTCCTAGTCGAATATCGAGGGTTAATTAACCCTCGATATTCGACCATTGGTGAATCGGCCCCTAAATGCGTTGCAGTATGATCATTTTCAGTTAGACAGCTGGTATGGATTAGTATGTGTCACTCTCCCCTCCCTCTGTCACTCTCCCTTCCCCTCTCTTGCTCACCCCTCTGTCGCTCTCCCCTCATCCCTTGGTTTAATTCAAAAGACAGAACTATGATAATGATGATAGTAGAAGAGGAATAAACAAATGAATATAGAAGACAGCACAGTTTCTAATCCTATTTCACTTCCTTGTTCCTTGGGTAAATCAAGATGCATTTTCAGTCTTTGGGCACACAAAAATTACTGTATAATTTATTATATATATATATATATATATATATATATTTAAATATATATATTTACTGTATTACTGTATTGGGCAGTCCTATCTCATCACACAGGCTCACTCACCTACAGTATAATTTATCCGTGGAGGTTAGTGAGTTGGATATTATACATATGAAGTTAGGTTGGAAAAAAAAAACCTTTGTAGTCTATATATAACCTGCCTTACTGCTAGTTGATCCAGAGGAAGACAAAAAACGCTGGGGCAGATTTACTAAGGGGCGAAGTTGCTGTCGTTAGCTAAAATTCGCCAGAAATCCCATCCGCAGGCACATCGGCAATTTAATTACAGGCATAGAGGACAATTCGCTAGTGAAAGTGACCATTGCTAGCTTAGTTTCTCTCCCTATCCCCAGGCAAATTTTCACTTAGACGATTAATGATTACTCCACAAATTTGCTTAAGTGCGAATTTTCCATAAAGTTACCCCTTTCGCCAGAGTTTCCTTCACCAGCTTAGACCTGGCGAACTGATAAAACGAAGCTCAGCTGTTTTTACATTATGAAGTCAATACGAACTTGCATATTCTGCTATAAAGCTCTTTATAGCAGGTCAGTGGATTTCTGTATACTTTGAGCGCTTTTATAAAATGTATTTATACCTCACTCTGGCCATTTTTAACTACGTTGTACAAATAAACAGACATGATGAAAGAAATACCTGAAGTTATAGGATTCTTTCTAAAATTAAAAGATTCCAGACTGCACACTTTCCATTTTAGCTGACAGTAACATGGGCCGTAAATATTTTTGATGTTCTGCTGGGAATGGGAAAACCATAAAATGACTCAGTTCAATATTAGGTGCAAACCCACATGTTACATCCTTTAAAGTAGGGATGCACCGAATCCACTTTTTTGGATTCGGCCGAATACCGAACCGAATCCGAACCCTAATTTGCATATGCAATTAGGGGTGGGAAGGGGAAAACATTTTTTACTTCCTTGTTTTCTGACAAAAAGTCACGCAATTTCCCTCCCAGCCCCTAATTTGCATATGCAAATTAGGATTTGGATTCGGTTCGGCCGGACAGAAGGATTTGGCCGAATCCGAATCCTGCTGAAAAAGGCCGAATCCTGGCCGAATCCCGAACCAAATCCTGGATTCGGTGCATCCCTACTTTAAAGGAGAACTAAACCCCTTTGGCGCTAAAATCCCTCCCCTCTCCCCTGTGTTGCCTCCCCTCCCTCCTCCCCCCTGGCCTACCTCCCCCACCCAGGCAAATGCCCCTAAGTTACTACTTACCCCTCGGCGCAGGTCCTGTCCACAGAGTTCACAGGCGCCATCTTCTCCCGTGCGGTCTTCTTCCTGGATTGCCCGGCGTTTGACGGCGCATGCACAGTAGGAGTATTTCATTTAGTAGATGCCAATTGCACAGTCTGCATTTGTGCAATTACCAGACCAAATGTTGTGTAGCAAGGCTGTTTTAATTAATGTGTTTCAGGCAGCCTAATATAAAGATAGCATCTCTTTATCTCTTTACTAGTTGAAGAAATAGGTTTGGCAGCTTTCCTACCATCACTGTATTGCTAGGTTTTAGCTACAACAAATCATTCAAATGGACTTTAGTACAGAAAGCATTTTTAAACAACTATTCCATGACATTAGATGGATTCCCTGCAGGAAGGAAATTAAAGTAGTTAAAACATCACAATTTGGCAGCCTAGTGCAGTTCCCAAGGGAGGCCTTATGTGGTCTTGAACATTTACATTTATGGTGAATTCATAACTCCCAACTGTCCCGTTTTTAGAGGGGCAGTCCCTCTTTTGACAGCTCAACCTGCCGTCCCTTGTTTGTACTGGAAAGTCCAGATTTTCTCTGCACTGAACAGGCAGAAAAAGAAACAGTGTTTCTAACTTAATTGGCTTTTGGCAGAGAGCCCAGAACAGCCACAGCAGTAGAAAAGATACTTTTACAACAATTTTGAGATAAGTAAATAAGTAATTGTAACAATATAAGATAACAGGTCCCTTGTTAGAGGTTAGACTCACAGCTTAAAGGACACCCTTTCAGCACAAATCCCCCCTCCCCACCGTAGGCCTCCCTCCCTCCTCCCCCACCTGGGCAAATGCTCCTAACTTGTTAGACACCCCTCCGTGCAGGTCCTCTCAGGGAACCTTAATAAAGAAAATAGAGTTGTTATAATGCCCTACACATGAGCCCACTGTAAAGTTACTGGGACTAATAATGTCCCATATGTTAGAAAATGTATGGGAGAAAACCGTTTTTAAGGACTTTTGCAGCCTATCACTCTGAAATAAGGAAAAGTCGCAAGCGTTTTTTGAACTTTGATGCACTTTCCACTAACAGAATATTATGTAAGTAACAGAAGAATGAGGAAGATCTATATACTTCAGTGCACTTCGCCTGATCTGAGCTGGTGAAGGCAAGTCTGGCAAAAGAGGTAACGTTCAGTAAAATCTGCATTTTAGTGAATTTGCAGAGTAACGTCCATTCACTAGAGCGAATTGTCGCCTGGCGATTGAGTGTGAATGACCGCTAGTGCTTGTCTCTTTAATTGGCGTCTCCACCCGTTAGTAAATTGCCAATGTCCCTGCGGGCGGTAACGCTAGTGAATTGACGCTTGTGTTAGCCACTTCACCCTTTAGTAAATCTGCCCCTTCATGTTCTTACTCCTCAGTCGCTATATTTATTATAAAGCAAAAGCAACAAAAATTCATCAGTATTTTACATGACTCTATTTGACCAATATCTTGGCCTCCATAGTTGGTAACATAGTACACAACATTCAGAATTCCATGGACAGATGCCTGCAGCACTGTTTGCTAGGGATGTAGCGAACGTCGGAAAAAACAGTTCGCGAACATATTCGCGAACTTGCGCAAAAATGCGAGCGGTTCGCGAACGGTTCGCGAACCCCATAGACTTCAATGGGAAGGCGAACTTTAACATCTAAAAAAGACATTTCTGGCCAGAAAAATGATTTTAAAGTTGTTTAAAGGGTGCAACGACCTGGACAGTGGCATGCCAGAGGGGGATCAAGGGCAAAAATGTATCTGAAAAATCTGCCTGTGTGTGCTTGGAAGAGATAGTGTAGGGGGAGAGCTGTTAGTGATTTCAGGGACAGATGATAGTAAGTTTGCTGGCTAGTAATCTGCTTGATACTGCTCTGTATTGGAGGGACAGAAGTCTGCAGGGATTTGAGGGACATTTTAGCTTAGGTAGCTTTGCTGGCTAGTAATCTACTGTTCTCTTTAAACAACTGCCATACGTTGACCTTGTAGGCATTGTTTGCCCAGTTTTTTTGGACGCAGCCACTGAAGCACAGTTGCCAGAAAAAATATGCCATATAAATGCTGAAAATAGTAATTTTTCGCCATACGTTGACCTTGTAGACATTGTTTGCCCAGTTTTTTTGGACGCAGCCACTGAAGCACAGTTGCCAGAAAAAATATGCCATATAAATGCTGAAAATAGTCATTTTTCGCCATACGTTGACCTTGTAGACATTGTTTGCCCAGTTTTTTTGGACACAGCCACTGAAGCACAGTTGCCAGAAAAAATATGCCATATAAATGCTGAAAATAGTCATTTTTCGCCATACGTTGACCTTGTAGACATTGTTTGCCCAGTTTTTTTGGACGCAGCCACTGAAGCACAGTTGCCAGAAAAAATATGCCATATAAATGCTGAAAATAGTCATTTTTTGCCATACGTTGACCTTGTAGGCATTGTTTGCCCAGTTTTTTTGGTCGCAGCCACTGAAGCACAGTTGCCAGAAAAAATATGCCATATAAATGCTGAAAATAGTCATTTTTTGCCATATACGTTGAGTCAACGTATGGCAAAAAATGACTATTTTCAGCATTTATATGGCATATTTTTTCTGGCCTCTGTGCTTCAGTGGCTGCGGCCAAAAAAACTGGGCAAACAATGCCTACAAGGTCAACGTCGTTGACCTTGTAGGCATTGTTTGCCCAGTTTTTTTGGCCGCAGCCACTGAAGCACAGAGGCCAGAAAAAATATGCCATATAAATGCTGAAAATAGTAATTTTTTTGGTCGCAGCCACTGAAGCACAGTTGCCAGAAAAATTATGCCATATAAATGCTGAAAATATAAATTGTTTTGGTTGCAGTCACTGAAGCACAGAGGCCAGAAAAATTATGCCATATAAATGCAGAAAATATGCATTTTTTTGGTCGCAGCCACTGAAGCACAGTTGACAGAAAAATTATGCCATATAAATGCTGAAAATATAAATTTTTTTGGTTGCAGCCACTGAAGCACAGAGGCCAGAAAAATTATGCCATATAAATGCAGAAAATATGCATTTTTTTGGTCGCAGCCACTGAAGCACAGTTGACAGAAAAATTATGCCATATAAATGCTGAAAATATAAATTTTTTTGGTTGCAGCCACTGAAGCACAGAGGCCAGAAAAATTATGCCATATAAATGCAGAAAATATGCATTTTTTTGGTCGCAGCCACTGAAGCACAGTTGACAGAAAAATTATGCCATATAAATGCTGAAAATATAAATTTTTTTGGTTGCAGCCACTGAAGCACAGAGGCCAGAAAAATTATGCCATATAAATGCAGAAAATATGCATTTTTTTGGTTGCAGCCACTGAAGCACAGAGGCCAGAAAAATTATGCCATATAAATGCAGAAAATATGCATTTTTTTGGACGCAGCCACTGAAGCACAGTTGCCAGAAAAAATATGCCATATAAATGCTGAAAATAGTCATTTTTCGCCATACGTTGACCTTGTAGACATTGTTTGCCCAGTTTTTTTGGTTGCAGCCACTGAAGCACAGAGGCCAGAAAAAATTAAACCAGTAGGGTTTGCACCCTAGTTTGTAACGGTGGCGGAGGGAGGAGGACGCTAAAGGACAGCTGTGTGTGGAGTCATGAGGCTTGAAGAGAAGGACAGCTGCATAGAAGTCAGAACAAGTCTTCCGGCGTGCAGTAACCCTCCGAGATCCACCCCTCATTCATTTTAATAAAGGTCAGGTAATCGACACTTTTGTGACCTAGGCGAGTTCTCTTCTCAGTTACAATCCCTCCTGCTGCACTGAAGGTCCTTTCTGAGAGCACACTTGAGGCTGGGCAAGACAAGAGGTTCATGGCAAATTGTGACAGCTCTGGCCACAGATCAAGCCTGCGCACCCAGTAGTCCAGGGGTTCATCGCTCCTCAGAGTGTCGATATCTGCAGTTAATGCCAGGTAGTCCGCTACCTGCCGGTCGAGGCGTTCTTTGAGGGTGGATCCAGAAGGGTTGTGGCGCTGCCTTGGACAGAAAAACATTTGCATGTCTGACGTTACAGACCGGCCAAAGGGCTTTGTCCTTGCAGGTGTGCTCGTGGCAGGATTACTGGCACCTCTGCCCCTGGAATGTTGATGAGTTCCTGAAGTGACATCACCCTTAAAAGCATTGTACAACATGTTTTGCAGGCTGGTTTGTAAATGCCGCATCTTTTCGGACTTGTGGTATGTTGGTAACATTTCTGACACTTTATGCTTGTACCGAGGGTCTAGTAGCGTTGCGACCCAGTACAGGTCCTTCTCCTTAAGCCTCTTGATACGGGCGTCCTTCAACAGGCATGACAGCATGAAAGACCCCATTCTCACAAGGTTGGATGCAGAGCTATCCATCTCCGCTTCCTCATTATCAAGGACTGCATCATCCACGGTCTCCTCCCCCCAGCCACGTACAAGACCAGGGGTCCCCAAAAGGTCACCACTAGCCCCCTGGGAAGCCTGCTCCTGTTGGTCCTCCTCCTCCTCCTCCACAAAGCCACCTTCCTCCTCTGACTCCACTTCTGGCACCTCTCCCTGCGTTGCAGCAGGTGCCTGGGTTCGTTCTGGTGATTCCGACCAGAAATTGTGCGCTTCCAGCTCCTCGTCACGCTGGTCTACAGCCTCATCTGTCACTCGTCGCACGGCACGCTCCAGGAAGAAAGCGAAGGGTATTAGGTCGCTGATGGTGCCTTCGGTGCGACTGACCATATTTGTCACCTCTTCAAAAGGTCGCATGAGCCTGCAGGCATCGCGCATAAGCACCCAGTAACGGGGGAAAAAAATCCCCAGCTCTGCAGATCCAGTCCTACCACCCAGTTCAAAAAGGTACTCGTTGACGGCCCTTTGTTGTTGCAGCAGACGTTCCAACATAAGGAGCGTTGAATTCCAGCGAGTCTGGCTGTCAGAAATCAAACGCCTGACTGGCATGTTGTAGCGCTGCTGAATGTCAGCAAGGCGTGCCATGGCTGTGTAGGAACGTCTGAAATGGGCCGACACCTTTCTGGACTGGGTGAGAACGTCCTGGAATCCTGGGTACTTGGAGACAAAACGTTGGACTATTAAATTTAACACATGTGCCATGCAGGGCACATGTGTTAAATTGCCCAGTCTCAACGCTGCCAACAGATTGCTTCCATTGTCACACACCACTTTTCCGATCTGCAGTTGGTGTGGGGTCAGCCACCGATCGGCCTGTGACTGCAGAGATGACAGGAGTACAGATCCGGTATGGTTTTTGCTTTCCAGGCACGTCATCCCCAAGACAGCGTGACAACGGCGTACCTGGCACGTCGAATAGCCTAGGGGGAGCTGGGGGTGCACAGGTGTGGAGGAGGAGAAGGAGGACCCAGCAGCAGAGTAAGAAGAAGAAGAGGAAGAAGACGAGGTAGAGAGCGATGGAGGAGTAGAGGTGGTGGCAGAACCGCGTGCAGTCCGTGGCGGTGACACCAACTCCACTGTTGTTGTTGTTGAGCTACCCATTCCCTGCTTCCCAGCCATTACCAAGTTCACCCAGTGGGCAGTGTAGGTGACATACCTGCCCTGACCATGCTTGGAGGACCATGCGTCAGTAGTCATATGGACCTTTGGCCCAACACTAAGTGACAGAGATGCGGTAACTTGGCTCTGCACATGTTGGTACAGGTGTGGTATTCCCTTTTTAGAAAAAAAATTGCGGCTGGGTACCTTCCACTGCGGTGTCCCAATTGCTACAAATTTGCGGAAGGCCTCAGAGTCCACCAGCTGGTATGGTAAAAGCTGGCGGGCTAAGAGTGCAGACAAGCCAGCTGTCAGACGCCGGGCAAGGGGGTGACAGTCAGACATTGGCTTCTTACGCTCAAACATGGCCTTCACAGAAACTTGGCTGGTGGCAGATGACTGGGAATGGGAACAGGTGGTCAAGGTGGAAGGCGGAGTGGAGGGTGGTTCAGACGGGTCAAGGAGAGCAGAGGTAGAGCAGTAAGATGCTGGACCAGAAGGAGTGTGGCTTTTAGTTTGCCTGTTGCCTTTGAGGTGTTGCTCCCAAAGTGCTTTGTGCTTGCCGCTCATGTGCCTTCGCATAGAAGTTGTACCTATGTGGCTGTTGGGCTTACCAAGGCTCAGTTTCTGACTGCACTCATTGCAAATTACAATGCTTTTGTCAGAGGCACACACATTAAAAAAATCCCACACTGCTGACTTTTTGGAAGTGTGCGATCTGGCGGTAACAGTAGAAGTTGGCGACATTGGCGGCAATGGCGGGTGCGTTGGCCGGCTGAACACAGGTGCCGATACATGTTGTTGCCCTACTGATCCCTGCGGGCTGTCCTCCCTGCTTCTTCTAAGTCTTATTCTCCTACTGCCTCTCTGACTCTCCGTCTCTCCATCTGAACTACCCTCCTCTTGCTCTCTTCTACTAGGCACCCACAAAACATCAATCTCCTCATCATCATTCTCCTCAGATGCATCAATTTCTTCTGACACATCACAGAAGGAAGCAGCAGCGGGGACCTCCTCCTCATCACTCATCATTATGTCCATCTCTGTCGTGTTCTCTGCCAGAATTAAATCTGGTGTAACGTCCTCATCTCCTTCATCTTCTTCTGGCAATAATGGTTGCGCATTACTCAGTTCAAGAAACTCATGGGAAAATAACTCCTCTGACTCCAGTGAAGAAGGGGCACCGGTGGTGGAGGAAGTGTTACGTGGGGTGGCCATAGCAGTGGAGGATGAGGAGGATGTTGTGGTGAAGTTAGAAACGGTAGAGGATGGGGTGTGCTGTGTAAGCCAGTCAACTACCTCTTCAGCATTTTGGGAGTTCAGGGTCATTGGCTTTTTAAAACTGGGCAATTTGCTAGGGCCACAGGATTGCATAGCAGCACGGCCCCTAGCACGGCCTCTGCGTGGCGGCCTGCCTTTGCCTGGCATTATTTTTAAAAAAACAACAACAACAAAAACTCAGTTGGTTTTTCTGGAAACGATAATACACACAGCTAGATGGCAGTTTGAAGAAAACAGTGTGCAAATAATGCCTACAAGGTCAACGTATACACAGCGGTGGATACGGATTACGTAAAATATATGAATGCTGCTTGAAAAAAAGTAACTCCAGTGGTTTTTCTAGAGACGATAATATTATCAATATTTAGACAAAATGTGAACAAGCTCACACAGCTAGATGGCGGTTTGAAGAAAACAGTGTGCAAATAATGCCTACAAGGTCAACGTATACACAGCGGTGGATACGGATTACGTAAAATATATGAATGCTGCTTGAAAAAAAGTAACTCAAGTGGTTTTTCTAGAGACGATAATATTATCAATATTTAGACAAAATGTGAACAAGCTCACACAGCTAGATGGCGGTTTGAAGAAAACACTGTGCAAATAATGCCTACAAGGTCAACGTATACACAGCGGTGGATACGGATTACGTAAAATATATGAAAGCTGCTTGAAAAAAAGTAACTCAAGTGGTTTTTCTAGAGACGATAATATTATCAATATTTAGACAAAATGTGAACAAGCTCACACAGCTAGATGGCGGTTTGAAGAAAACACTGTGCAAATACTGCCCACAAGATCAACGTATACACTACTACAGCGGTGGATACGGATCTCGTAAAATTTATTATGGCTGCTTGAAAAAAGTCACTCCGGTGTTTTTTCTGGAGACGGTAATATTATGGATATTTAGACAGAATGTGAACAAGGTCACACAGCTAGATGGCAGTTGGTTGAATAACACACTGGGCAAAAAATGCCTACAGGGCAAATAATGCCTAAAAGGTCAACTTATACACTACTACAGCGATGGATACGGATTACGTAAAATATATTATGGCTGCTTGAAAAAAGTCACTCCGGTGTTTTTTCTGGAGACGGTAATATTATGGATATTTAGACAGAATGTGAACAAGGTCACACAGCTAGATGGCAGTTGGTTGAATAACACACTGGGCAAAAAATGCCTACAGGGCAAATAATGCCTAAAAGGTCAACTTATACACTACTACAGCGATGGATACAGATTACGTAAAATATGTTATGGCTGCTTGAAAAAAGTCACTCCGGTGTTTTTTCTGGAGACGGTAATATTATGGATATTTAGACAGAATGTGAACAAGGTCACACAGCTAGATGGCAGTTGGTTGAATAACACACTGGGCAAAAAATGCCTACAGGGCAAATAATGCCTAAAAGGTCAACTTATACACTACTACAGCGATGGATACGGATTACGTAAAATATATTATGGCTGCTTGAAAAAAGTCACTCCGGTGTTTTTTCTGGAGACGGTAATATTATGGATATTTAGACAGAATGTGAACAAGGTCACACAGCTAGATGGCAGTTGGTTGAATAACACACTGGGCAAAAAATGCCTACAGGGCAAATAATGCCTAAAAGGTCAACTTATACACTACTACAGCGATGGATACAGATTACGTAAAATATGTTATGGCTGCTTGAAAAAAGTCACTCCGGTGTTTTTTCTGGAGACGGTAATATTATGGATATTTAGACAGAATGTGAACAAGGTCACACAGCTAGATGGCAGTTGGTTGAATAACACACTGGGCAAAAAATGCCTACAGGGCAAATAATGCCTAAAAGGTCAACTTATACACTACTACAGCGGTAGTAAAATAAAAAAAAGTTAAATAAAAAAAAAATGAATATTAAAAAAAAAAAAATTAAAGTTGGTGCTGCTGAACTACTAGGAGCAGCAGATTAGCACACCAGTCCCACTCCCCAACACTGCTAGACTAATAGCACTGGGCTCTTATAGTAGTAGTAGTAGTAGTAGTAGTAGTAGTAGTAGTAAAACAACAAAAAAATAAATAAAAGCAGTCCTTACAAGGACTACTGTTATTGCAGCAGTCAGCAGATGAGATCAGAAGCAGGACAGCTGCCCACTGCAGCTACATACAGAGCACTGCAGTAGAAGGTAGATTACTAGCCAGCAAAGCTACCTAAGCTTAAATGTCCCTCAAACCCCTGCAGACTTCTGTCCTTCCAATAACAGAGCAGTATCAAAACGATTACTAGCCAGCAAACTTTCAACTGTCCCTGAAATCACTAACAGGCAGCAGCTCTCTCCCTACACTATCTCTTCAGCACACACAGGCAGAGTGAAAAAACGCTGCAGGGCTTCGCTTTTTATAGGGAAGGGGAGTGGTCCAGGGGAGAGCTTCCTGATTGGCTGCCATGTACCTGCTGGTCTGGGGTGAGAGGGCAAAAAAAAGCGCCAACAATGGCGAACCCAAAATGGCGAACGTCGCGCGACGTTCGCGAACTTCCGGCGAGCGCGAACACCCGATGTTCGCGCGAACAAGTTCGCCGGCGAACAGTTCGCGCCATCCCTACTGTTTGCCATCAGGGCTTGAAACTACTATTAGAATCTCAACTACAAAGAAAAACCAGAATTATGAATTAATCTACATACCAGTCCAATTGCCCATACTGGATATAGCATAACATTAAATCAAAACAAGAATTCCATCAGGGCTTCAAATAAAAAACAATCTACAATTCTGTAAGCTATATACCCTATATACCAGTCCAAATCCCCATACTGGATGTAGCATAACATTGAATCAAAACAAGAATTCCATCAGGGCTTCAAGCCTACGAAAAAATAGAAGGCTGAAGCAGAACTGATTAGATATTATATGAATCATAATATTTAATTGCACAGGAACGGAACATGACTCAGCCAAGGGATGTGGGGGGCAGTGTTACTGTTTTTGTCCTGCCAAGTGAACACTTCTATCAGTTGGGTATTGGAGAAAGAAACTCAATAAACCAGTCACAGAAATCTGCATAAAAGGGGTTGTTCACCCTTAAAGGAACACCAACAGCAAAAAATTAAAGCGTTTTAAAGGAATGATAATATAATTGCTGGTGTGTTTGCTTTAGAATCACTACTATAGTTTATATTAGTTATTCCAAATCGGTAGCTCATAAGCAACATTTTGCTCACCCACCCTTTGGATGTTATTCCAACTTGAAGGCAAGATTTAATTGTATAAAAACCAATCAGTAGCTCGTAAACAACATGTTGCTCATCCAGCCTTTGGATGTTGCTCCAACTTGAAGGCAAGATTTAATTACATAAAAACCAAGTGTACTGACAAACAGGGACTCCTGTAGGCTACCAGTCCACCTAGGGGCTACCAAACAGCCAAAACTCAAGTTTTACCAGTGCAGGCAACAGTGCATTATAGTTTCATTACTTTATTACTTTATTTTTTGGTGTTACTGTTCCTTTAAATGATCTTTAAGTATGATATAGAGAGTGATATTCTGAGACAATTTGCATTTAGTTTTCATTTTATAAAAAGCAAGGTGTGTTCAGCCTCTCAATGATGAAATATTATGCATCTCCTGACAATGCCTGATTATTTCTCTGCTTGCCTTATTATATTGTTTGTCTGAAAAATCTTCAAAGTATGAATTGTTTTGTCTATTGTATAGCCCTCACTGGCATCAGCTTATATGCAGTTATGTGGGTTCTGGTGCTGGGAGCAGTCTGCCTTTAGTTACACACCAAAGTTTATATGAAAACACTTGTATCAAGTATCATGGTTTAAATATGACATGCATAATGTAGCAATCATTTTTTAAATATTTTTCTTAAAGGAAAACTATACCCCCCAAACAATGTAGGTCTCTATAGAAAGATATTGCATAAAACAGCTCATATGTAAAACCCTGCTTCATGTAAATAAACCATTTTCATAATAATTTACTTTTCTAGTAGTATGTGCCATTGGGTAATCATAAATAGAAAATTTCCATTTTAGAAAATAAGGGCCGTCCCCTGGGATCGTAGGATGCACTGTGCTCACAAACATACCAACAAACCATACTTGTTAGGTCACATGAGCCAATTAACAGACAGAGTTGTGTCTTTTGCTTCCACACTTCTTCCTGTTACAGTTAGAGCTGCAGTATTTCTGGTCAGGTGATCTCTGAGGCAGCACACAGACCATCACAAAATGGTGGCTCAAGGCAAGAGATGTAAAAGGGCAAGAATTACTTAAATATATATTCCAGTTTGGAAAGATTCTTTAATATGTCACTTTTGGGGGTATAGTTTTCCTTTAAGTTAGTGCACCTTAAATATTTTAGGGGTCATTTACTGAGATATAGAATGGCTGCTGGAACTAAACTGTTACAATTTGATATATTTCTCATATTTCTCAGCAGAACCCACTTCAGCCCTACTGGGAATGCTCACTGACTGACATTGCTAGCAAATAATGTATCAGATTGTAGCTGCTGTTCTGTAACAGATTTAAGAGAAATGCGTGCAACTAAAGTATCAGACTGTAACAGGTTAGAGATCCTGCATCAAGGCTAAGGGTTAGGACACACTGGCAGATTCGGGGAGATTAGTTGCCCCCGCGACAAATGGCCTCTTCTTCGGGGCGACTATCTCCCTGAACAGCCTTCCCCTACCTTCCTGCCCGCTTCATTTTCCGGAGTCGCCTCACAAAGAAACTTTGGGCAGAAAATGAAGCAGGTCGAGTGCCATCCCGCAGGTGATTTTTCTGAACCAATTTTTGAATCTCAGACCCGCACCCAGCTCCGCAACTCACATTGTTACCTGCTTGGACCCGCTAACCAACCCAAAACTGCCTTATCACAACCCAATTTGTGACCTGCTGACCACCAAGATAAAGTAAGTGACACCAACAGAAGTTTGGAAAGGAGTAAAACTTGCCATAGATAAGACCTGTGACCTGATGCATAACCCACCAACCCCCATCTGTATCTGCCCCCAAAAGTCGTACACGCAACCTGTGGGTTACCCACTTTTTGGGGGATAACCCAGGGGTACCCGGTTCACTGCAGGACTCTAGAAGAAGGAATGTTTAAGAAAAAAACATTAATAATACGATGTAGCAACAAAGTGAAAAACATGTAATCATCTGCTATGTCCAGTCTGAGGATAGCCAACTCTCCACCTCTTTATCACCCTGTCTCTCTCCCTCTGTATTGATTAAACTAGTTAAGTAATGTTTTAAACTAGTTAAGTATCGTGACTGTCTTGTCTGTACAATTGCTATGTAGCCATGGGGGCAACCATTCAAGCACAGTATACACAGTAGTATATAACAGACATCCCATTGTATACTATAGAGCTTAACTGTTATCTGCTGTGTATCCTGTGCCTTTTCTCCTTTTTCATATTAGAATGGCTGCCCCCATGGCCACACAGCAGCTTGTTTATATAAAATATAGAGTTTCTGAAGCAAACACACCAGTACAGCAAAACAATACATTATATTTTTCATTTCTTTCAAAGACTTTCATCTTTTGACGTTACTGTTCCTTTAAGCCAAAGTCTATGCGTATGTGCCAACTGGATCAGAGAGGAGTTGGGTGATTGGGGAATGCGAGATATTAATCTTGGCTTACTTTATAAAAAGTTACTGGTCTTTAAGATGAACATGTTAAGTATTCATGTACTAGACTGATTTCTGTGCACTGTCAATACATTGCACATAACTATGAATACATTACATGTTATAAATAGCTGTGCAAGTGCAACATAGAGTAAGTGATAATCTGTCTGTAGACTTAGTAATTATATAATAAACTAGGGATGCACTGAATTCAGGATTCGGTTCGGGATTCAGCCAGGATTCGGCCTTTTTCAGCAGGATTCGGATTCAGCCGAATCCTTCTGCCTGGCTGAACCGAATCCGAATCCTAATTTGCATATGCAAATTAGGGGCGGGTAGGGAAATCGTGTGACTTTTTGTCACAAAACAAGGAAGTAAAAAATGTTTTCCCTTTCCCATCCCTAATTTACATATGCAAATTAGGATTCAGATTCGGTTTGGTATTCGGCCGAATCTTTTGAGAAGGATTCGGGGGTTCAGCCGAATCCAAAATAGTGGATTCGGTGCATCCCTATAATAAACTACACTTGGAAGCATTATGGCCACATGGTTTTATACCTTAGCACATTGCTATGACCACTATAAGGAATATGGAACAAGCTTACTATACTTTCTTACACCCCATATGTAATAAAAAGCACTATTTTTGTCCAGGAGCAGTAACCCATAGCAACCAATAAGATGTTTGTTTTTAAACAGGTGACCAGTAAATTCTAGCCGCTGATTGGTTGCTGTGAGTTACTGCTCCTGGGCAAACTTAGTGCCTTTTTTTACATACCCCCTTAGTGCCTTGTGTTTTTTGAGGTAATGGATGCACAGTGAAGGAATAGAATAAAAAATACTTCGAATTTCGAAGTATTTTTTTGGCTACTTCGACCATCGAATTGGCTACTTCGACCTTCGACTACGACTTCGAATCGAACGATTCTAACTAGAAATCGTTCGACTATTCAACCATCCGATAGTCGAAGTACTGTCTCGTTAAGAAAAACTTTGATGACATACTTCGCCACCTAAAACCTACTGAGCCTCAATTTTAGCCTATGGGGAAGGTCCCCATAGGCTTTCTAGCCAATTTCTGATCGAAGGAAAATCGTTAGATCGATGGATTAAAATCCTTCGAATCGTTCGATTGTACGATTATTTCTTCGACCATTCGATCAAACGTATAGCGCTAAATCCTTCGACTTCGATATTCGAAGTCGAAGGATTTTACTTCGACAGTTAATTAACCCTTGATATTCGACCCTAAGTAAATGTGCCCCTAGGTGTAACAACTAGAAAACAATGTTTGAGAAGTTTCTACTGAAATGGTTGAAAAATACAGATGAATGAAAACCCCTCCCCATCCTCTTGATCGTTTTTCCATCATTGCAATGTATATTGATGAGTGGCATTTCTGCTCCTATAAGCTGTGTGGGAAAGCTGGAAATGTGATGTGCTAGGCAGTGCTAAAGGCAGACCTCTAGAGCGCCCATCCCACACAATCCCGTCTACTTCTGTATTTTCCCATGCAGACACAGACAGCAACTGCTTATATGGAGGTATTTAGGCAAGTCTTGCATTTAAGTATCGGCCCATATGGAAAATTAATAATAGGCTAGAGTAACTTTTTTTTCAATCACACAAGGGCACATTGAAGTACATTGTGCTAAAAGGATATAGTTACATATCGCCTGGGATAATCTCATCCCAACATTCCTTTTCAAAATGTAAATCTGTTTTATTTTTATGTCCTTGTGCCAGTTTTTTATTGTCCGGTTAGACAGCCTTGAAACAGTGAGTGCAAACGAGGACTAGGCCACGGGGGGGGGGAACCATTAGCAACAGCAATAACAATAACAAATTAATGATCCAGACTATAAGGGCAAAAACTGTCAGGTTGTTTAAGGGCGACACAATATATGATGTTCACCATCATTAACAACAATGTAACTGATGCATGTAAAATAGGCAAATGCTTTAATATGAGCCCCTGTTGGTTCTATTAATTTATTGTAGTGCAGTTGTAAAGTTCTGCAGGCATAAGTAGCCTGCTATATTATAAATAAATAAATAAATATATACATACATAAATATATATATATACATACATGCTACTGCTTGCTGCTTGAAGAAAAATTAGTAACTAAAACAAAGCCATGCAGTGCCTTAAATATAATGTGTGTATGTATATGTGTTCTTAAAGCTGTAAGGACGCATCTCCAATGCATGAATCTTGCACTGTATGTAGCAGCCCTTCGGGAACACACGTCAGACTGAAATACTGCATTAAACTTTTATTGTGCAAATAGCTGTATGACACATAGTGACAACTGAGGAGAAAGGAATGTGCTGTTACTTTTGTTCTGTGTTCTGTGTGTATCACACACACTCACATACACGTTATCTACAGCCATATCAAACATGATGACATTTTGCTGATATTGAGCTCCTGCTGCCATATTATTTCACCTGACTGCAGTAACACTCCGAACACCTGCCACTTAGCATAAAGCCTAGAGCCATTTTTGGAAACTAAACAAAACAGGGGTAAAATTATACAGTACATTCAGTTTTCTATCAGTGGGGGGGGGGGAGTTGCTTGATGCCACTTAGTATATATGAGTATCTGAAAATAATTGACTTCAAATAGAGATAATGACAGAACATTCTTTCAATGATGGCCATCGCTGCCATGAAAGCTACAATAATCCAGCGAGCCATAAAATCCATAGTGTAGAGTAAGATACAATGCAGGATATTGAAGAAAGGAAGTCCGTATTAATAAAAAGGAAAAGATTCTATGAATCCTGGTGAAAACAGTGACAGAAAGGGATGCCTGGTCCCCCCTCAAGGCTTGCTTTACAAATTTTGCACTGTTATATTATTGCTCAAAACCTCATGGCACTAGATGGTGATTCAGTGATATTTCTGGAGGGTACGTGAAGTATTCAAATCATCTTTTTGTTTCTATTGCAGGTAAAACATGCACAACATGCAATAAAAACGAAAAGATAATTTGCAAACAAAACCTACTCTCTCTGGGTGACATGTTACTACTACTTTGAATGCTGGCATCCTGACACGGGGGCTGCTTACTTGTTGAGGAGTACTGTGACACGGTTTTGAAAATTCTGGGACAATCCAATTTATAATATTGATCTTTTCTGGAGAATCTGGAGGACAATGTGGTCTTGAATTTGTAAAAGCAAGTTACAGTCTAGATGAGTAAATGATGAAGACTTAACTGAGTGGTTATGTTGATGGTAGTTAATAAGGACACAATAGACTTGTTGACTGAACAACATTAGAATTATCATGATAAGTTATTTTGCTTATGTATGTCATGGGAGTTAAAAGCTTTTGTAATTAAGGGATTGGTGTGTAGGATTGGCCGGTGAATTTGGCTGGAATATTTAAAGCTTTGTAGGGTAGGTGAATAGTTAATGTTGTAAAATAATGACTTAGGGCACTGATTTGAGGTAGACAAGTAAAGGTGGCCATGAATGGGCTGATAAAAGCTGCAGGCAGATAGCTTATTAGCTAATGCATGGGGCCTTCCGAGAGGCCTTCTTGACCCATATCTAGCCAAAATCAGGCAGATGTTGAGATCAGCCCGATATCTCAGTAAACGATCTGCTCGTTTGGCAACCTTCCTAAATGAGAGGATCTTTACATGTATGGCCACCTTAAATGTTCACATGAGGAGGTTTCTAGAGAGGGGAAATGTCTGTAGTCATATAAAGTAATTAACAGGTCACTTTGGTGTTAAGGTTAAATTCAGTCAAACTACATTGGAGAGTAAAAGTATTGATTGGATACAAAGGTAACATTTGTCAAAATGTGTGAAAATGCAATTTTTTCTAATATTTAAAATAGAAGATAAACTATTCAGTCTTCTATGCTCTTATTTCTAGCTTCCAGACTCAGCTCCTGAGCACAGTAGAAATCAGGAGAAGAGAGACGGAGAGAATTCCCCAGATGGAGAGGAGGAACAACCCAGTGTGGAGCCACCTCACACAGCTTCTGGTCTTCAAGTTCCTACTGATAGTTTGTGCCCTGGGATGGGCAGAACCAGGCGCCTCTCAGAC
Source organism: Xenopus petersii (assembly GCA_038501925.1). NCBI lineage: Eukaryota > Metazoa > Chordata > Amphibia > Anura > Pipidae > Xenopus > Xenopus petersii. Next base: position 136,081,668 of record CM076675.1, read on the forward strand.
ATCCGTGCGTGGTTTGGAGAAAACTTCTTTCATACGTCAGAAGAAGGTAAAAATATTTCTATTATTAATGAATTGTTGTAAATAACTTTGGATATCATAAATCTGCTTTTCAACATAGTGATCCTTGGCAGAGTAAGGTGTTACTATATCCCTTGTTGTTAAGTACAGCAAGAACAAAGGTCCCAGGACCCACAACTGTGTTTTAACATCCAAAGGATCACAGCTATTGCTGCTCCCCTGATAACATGGCTTTCACTGTCTCATTCTGGGTACTGTATATCTTCTCATCCAGAGACAGTGAACATGTGTTGCATGTAGGAGCATTGGTCCTGTGAGTGCCAGGCCAAGGCAAAATACGAAATGAATGTTTAACCTTCTTTGTATACAGTATGTATTGTGAGATGAAAGTATATATCTTTGTTTAAATATAACATAAAGTGTGATATTTTTGATCAATCTTCCTATTGATATGGGCAGATCTGCCTATCGATTTGTAGTTCCGTTAGTGTTCATCAGTTAATTTTCTAAAGTATCTCAGTAAGGCTCAAGAAAAATATTAATATAATGTTTCTTAATTGTTTAATATATGACTGTCTAGTTGACGGTCCACATGCAGGGTTTCCATGACATTGTCATGCCCTGCCGTATTCCCACTTTTTTTTTGCAATCCTCCTCTAGACTTTTTTCAATAACTGGTCCACATCATGGAAAACCTTGGACAGCATTGATCTAATATTGTATATAACAGTATTGAATAAACTGATACAGGAATTGAACCCTTATAATAATGGAGCTGCTGCATAAGGATTGAACCTTTTCTCTCCAATTACAATTTATTATAGTGCTTTAATAATTTTAGAAATGGCAGATTGCTTGCTGGGCTTTGCCAAGGAGTTAATTTTCTACACTATATCTCTCAGAGATGGGATTAATTTAAGACATAGTGATCTAGTGTTCATATACTTAGTCCAGGAAACATTATCATTTAATGACTTTGGACATGTGGCTGAAAAGTTCCCCAAATAGCCTGGTATGCCATCACTCTAAGTACTTGCATCACTTGGAAGTAAGTTTCTCATAATGACGATACCCTATGCTCTCAGAAAGAGCCTGCTAGTTTGTTATAGACCCATTAAGTAAGCTATTTTCTCACCAGTAATTGCTCTCTTCTCTTTCTTGCAATATCTGTTCAAGATCTCATCACTCACTGCAAGCATGCACAAACACAAGTAAGCACAGTAACATGACTGTTATCATAAGCCTCCTCTGATTAAGGAAAGGTCTGGTTGCTCTGGTCTTCTAATTAAATCACTTACTTTACTTTAATCCCTATGGGCTCAAAAAGCAACAGCGAGAATTATTTTCACTCTTTATGCACTCGCAGCGCTTTTATTTCCGAAGTCGCCCAAAGTTTCCTCATGAGGCAACTTCGGAAAACGAAGCGCCACGTGTGCCTTCCCCAGGCAGGGAAAGGCAGTTCGGGAAGATTGTTGCCCCGAAGTAGAGGAGATTTGTTGCTGGGGCGACTAATCTCCCCGAATCTGCTCATGTGGCCAGACCCATAGTCCATTACTACTAATCTGGACATTTTTATGTGCTATGTTCTGGATCCTAAAGACAAGCTAAGAGCTGCCTTGTAATCTTTCATTTAGATGATGAATAAATCTTAAAAATAATTTAAAATTGCTTAGGGTGCTTTCCTAAGCACTTTTACAATTTACATAAAAAAAATTTCAGTTACGGAGCTAAATACGTTTTTATTAACTGCCAATATGATAAATTTTGCAACAAAAGTGCCACCTGCTGGTCAGTCCCTGGGGTTGTACAGTCACAGACATATCTATAGAAGGAAAACACAGAAGTGTTCTAATGTTTCTCTGTTCAGGAAGTAGATGGGAAAGGGCATCTGAAGGTTCTTAAAAGAACTGACCAGCAGGTGGTGCTGTTGTTATACAATTCATTATATCAGCAGTTTATAAAAGCTTACATAGCTCAGAAATGGAAAAGAAAATGTAAATGCTTAGAAAACCACCTTGAACAATTTTAAATGTGATTTTTTAAAGGTTTACTTATCTGTTAACAAATCTGCACATGGACTACCAAGGGTGCAACTGTACCAGGGCCCACCGACGGATCGCGCAAGTGCGAATCCGCTGACAACATTGGAGGGGGGGGGGCTGCATAGACTGCACCCAGGCCTCGCACCAGGTAGTTCCGTTACTGCATGAACTGATTGTCTTGCCTAGTCTGCTATAATGATCATTAGTTCTAAGTCCAAGCAAACATTCCTGTTTCGATGGGCTGTGCACCTGTTTCGGTGGGCTGTGCATTCAAGTGTGTGTGGCTGATACAGCTGTCAAACACTGTCTAAGCGTCTATGTAAACACACTCTGTTACCCAATCAAAATCACTGAAAGACTGAAGGCTATAAAACTTTAATAATAGTAATAATTCAGGGTGTTGTTGTACAAGTCCATGGCACTTAAAATAAGTAGCTAAATGAATGCAGCCAGGCCTTTCGCTTTAACAAGAAGAAGCTTATGAAATGTTTCTTTGAGCCAGCGCAGCCCATCAGAATGCACTTTTCTTAAGTGCCCTGTATTAACCTCAAGGACAGCATATATGGCTTAGGGCATATTTCAATTCCACTGTAGTGAAGCTGATAAACAATGCATTCCATCAGTACAGGAATTAACGATTTCTACTGGGCTAAGGAACTCATGGGCACTGGAGCTGTAAAGGAGGTTGTTTTGCAGTGTGCAGACAATGTAATAAATATTGCTACCCTACAGTTTTTCTCTATTCATCACAGAATATTTATTCCAACAATTATTACTGATGGCAACACATAAGTGCAGGGTTGGACTAGGGGGCCCGGGGCTCACCGAGGCTGTTGTCTAAGGCCCCCCTCCTCTGCTGCAAAGTTGATTATAACTGATGACATTACTAAGCACTGTTTTGAGGATATAATTAAAAGGATAATCATGGCTGTGTATTAAAACAGTATAATACACAAGCCATAAATAGCCTTATCATTGGTGCTGAGTGATGTCATCAGTTATAATGAGTTCTCAGTGATGTCACATGCCACCTGACTTTTGAGTATTAGAAAAAAATAATGTACCTCCTGTTGTAAAATATGAGGGTAAAAGAAGTTCCATGACCCAGAGAATCCACAGTGTTGGCAGGAGGGAAAGGGTTAAATTGGGAAGAAACCCAATACTCTCCGCTTTTCTGGGAGTTACGTGTTGTTTACACATACAGGGAGAATTTAACTTGGACACAGTTATGTACATGTAAGCATTTGTTTATATGGATAAAAAGGGAGCAAATAAGCATTTATCCAAGTACTTTAACAAGTCTCAGCCCCCCCCCCCCAAAGAATGAAATCTGCTCTGTGTCAAAATGCTTTGGAACATTTTTTCTACTTCAAACACAACATTTTAGTAGCTTTCAGACGCAGTGAAGCAAATGTTTTTTCTCTTAGTGCATTGCCTCCTTGTGTGCTGGGATACTGACATCAAAAATATTGAGTCATTCCACCCCCATAATATCTGCCTTCTTGCCAGTGTGCTTTCTCTTGTGCCTGTAGCAAAAATCTGCTGCAGTCAGCACCCCGTGCAGAACATGTGGATATCTTGGCTGATGCTTTATGTGATGCCAGAGACCCCCATAGGAAAATATTGTTAAAGGAGAAAGTCAAAATCATTTGTGGCTGCCAATTGTTTAGGCACTCCGACTGGCCAGTGCTCCTGTTAGCTGAAAATTGCCCTGGCCTGGGGTGCTTCTAAGCGAGCATCACAGAGAGATCATCAATTTCTGCTGCTTCTAAAATCCTGTGGCCGATGTTTGAGCGGTAGATTGAAAAAGCCAGCCTTTTTTTGTTTTCACTCAACTGTGCATGTGCACTCATGTGAAAGAAGAAGCAGGAGGACCACTCAGTGGTGTTCACTTACTTACTATTGGCACCCCCCAGTGATTGTCTAAAATAAAATAAGGCTAGAAATGCTGTATTTTGTATACTAAACATAAACATGAACCACAAGCCTAATCAAACAAATGATTTCTGTTTTCAAAGTTGACCACAGGGGGTCACCATCTTGTAACTTTGTTAAACAGACCAAGACTGTGCACATGCTCAGTGTGGTCTGGGCAGTCAAATAACATCTGCCAGAAGCCAATACAGCAAGACTGATTAATAATCAGAATATGCAGACTGCACTGGGTCCTGTGTCGTCATGTAATCTAATGTGGATTTTATCGTTTTTGTTCTGCAGAACCAGTGGCTATTGCAAAATAATCCTCCAGATAGAATCCCAGTTTATCTGTTTAAATCTGACTCCATGATCTTCGTCTCTGCAGCTGGAGTTGGAAACAGTAAAGGGAATATAAAAGCAAAAATAAAATCCAATACAAATCTCTACACAGTCACCGCCTGCTCTACAGGGAAACAAACAAAGCTGCTTGAGTTCTGCAAGGCTGGGATATAGGGCCGGGGCTCCCCCTACTGTTCATAAGTATGACTGTTTCCCAGCCCAGCAGTTAGGGACTGCCAGTTCCTATCCACAGCAGTAAATGAAGGGAGCATTTCACTGCATACAGTCAGGTTTCTTATATAAAGATACACATTTTTTAAATAAAGTATACTGGAGATAGGTTTCTTTTTCATTAAAGGGATACTGTCATGGAAAAACATGTTTTTTTCCCAAAACAATTAATAGTGCTGCTCCAGCAGAATTCTGCACTGAAATACATTTCTCAAAAGAGCAACCTTACTACATGTAAAATAACAGTATACAGAAGCACAGATTATTACCTCAACCATATACACAGAAGTATGACTCTGACGTTCCTTATGATATATACTTAAAAGGATCCTGTTATTGGAAAACACATTTTTTTCAAAACACATCAGTTAATAGTGCTACTCCAGCAGAATTCTGCACTGAAATATATTTCTCAAAAAAGCAAACAGATTTTTTTTATATTCAATTTTGAAATCTGACATGGGGCTAGACATTTTGTCAATTTCCCAGCTGCCCCAGTCATGTGACTTTACTTTCTGGCAGGCTGTTATTTCTCCTACTTAATGTAACTGAATCAGCAGTCTCAGTGGGACTTGGCTTTTACTAAGTGCTGTTCTTAGATCTTCCAGGGAGCTGTTATCTTGTGTTAGGGAGCTGCTATCTGGTTACCTTTCCATTGTTCTGTTGTTAGGCTGCGGGGGGAGGGAGGGGGTGATATCACTCCAACTTGCAGTACAGCAGTAAATAGTGACTGAAGTTTATAAGAGCACAAGTCACATGACTAAAGGCAGCTGGGAAATTGACAATATGTCTAGCCCCATGTCAGATTTCAAAATTGAATATAACAAAATGTGTTTGCTCTTTTGAGAAATGGATTTCAGTGCAGAATTCTGCTGGAGCAGCACTATTAACTGATGTGTTTTGAAAATGACAGTATCCCTTTAAAGAAAGTAAAAATGGGATTTTATTTTTTTGCATTCACATGCCCTTTAAGTGTCCCCTCTCTTCTTTTCCAAGTCCTCAGAATGATCTATTTTGTATACAGAGATTGAAAGTGGAATTTATTTAGATCCATCGACAGGCCCCCACTCTGCACTCCCTCAGCATGCTTGGGGTCTGCGGTTACTAATGTGTGTGGTGGTAAAACACCCATTCTGCCAAGCTGGTAGTTGTTACTATTTGTGGGGATGAAAAGGATCTGTATATTTTGAGGTAAACATATAGATTGCTCACCCAAACTCATTTGCTATTTAATTTTTTTAAGTGTGTATATTTGAAAACATACCATGAATTTTCAAATTACCCTCAGGCCTATTATACACCCTGAGTTTTCTCTTGCAGCATAAAAATCAGAACAGAGATAAGGTCATTCTCTATCTAAAACAACCTAATCCATACCTCCCAACGTATTGGAAATTATTTAACCATGCCCATTTTTTGTAGCCACACCCCTAATTACCATGTTCATTTTACAAAATTTCCAAGAATTTTAACATAATGCTGTGTTTTTTTTCAGTTATTACAGTTTTGCTAATGAAGATGAATTGCCCTTTAGGGTAAGGTCACACTGGGTGATTTGGGGAGATTTTGTCGCCTGGCGACTGATCGCCTCATCTTTGCAGCGACCAATCTCCCCAAATGCCTTACCTCTGTCTTGTGCCGGCTAAAATTAAAAATCACCTGCGGCATGGCACACGCTTCGTTTCCTCGCGAGGCAACTTTGGGCGACTTCGAAATACTATTGAGCGTGTGCTCTGACCCTTAAAGTTCCTTTTTATCTGACAACTTCTGCTGTGATCAAAGTTTTGTTGTAGGGCCAGTGGGTCAGGGGTTAACATGTTCTGCATAAGGTGCAGCAGAAGAATGTGGAACAGTGGCCAGGGGGTAGGTTTTACCTCACAGCTGCCTCGGTTTTTGGAACAGAAATCTGGGTGGCTCCCTGTCCTTACCGATTCCAGCACCTACTCAGGGGCGATCCTGGCCTCTTCGCCACCTGAGGCAACAGCAGTTGCTGCTGCCCCCCCTCCCCCGGAAATTCGCTCTTAAAGTACCAGGAGCAGCATTTTTGCTGCCACTGGTACCTAGTGGGGCGCTGCCACCTGAGGCGACAGCCTCAACTTGCCTCATCGGCGAAGCACCCCTGCACCTGCTCTCTGCAGGATAATTCTCTGGTTATAAGCTACTCCATTATCAAGGCGCTTTGCTTGGCTCTGGAGAGATCAAGGGAACTTCTGACCCTCCTGTCGCTTGAGGTGCAGACCCCATGCTAGTGCATTTGTATTTTGACATTCAAAAGAGGAAGATTTTATTTTTGTTAAATGGCACTTTTTTATGTACCTGGGGATGATGCAAGATGGCCGGAGTAGCATTGGGAGTGACGGAGCAGTATCCTCCTCCAGAGCACTCTTTGTACCCCCACAATGGTATTATGTCCCTTTCATGTATTTGCATGTTTTTCTTACTCTGTAGCCAACACACTTGGGGATGCAGGAAAGAATAACGAGAAAAGCCCTCAATGTTCTTTGGAGAATGTCTAATAATTCTTTAAATCTGTTTTAAATAAATGCATTATTATTTCTGGGCAGTGGACATCTGAAAGCAATGCTTATTTAGAAGACATCTTCCTGGAGTTGGATTGTGACTAGTGCTGGGTGGAAAGCAGGCCCGGACTGAGAATTAAAAAAGGCCCTGGCATTTCAGGTACACAGAGGCCCAATCAGCCCACAAAGAGGCCCAAACAGCCCCCACCAGCCCACTAAATACTGACTTTCTATGGGACCTTATAGCAGCCCCTCTGCCATTTGCCAGAACCCACAGATTGCCAGTCCGGGCCTGGTGGAAAGAATATTTTGTTTCACAGTGTGACAACTACATGACTATGTTTGAGTGGGTACAGAGCCCTATGGCACTGCACAGCTGCAAGAGCCAAACTACCCTTGTGTGTAATAGTGTTTATCATTGATGTAAGGGGTTAATTTTTATAGGTGCTAAATTTGTTGCAGTTTTAATAACCCATATCAACCAATCAGCAAGCCACATTTACCATTCACCTTTTCAAAATTAAACATCTGGTTAATTGCTATGGGTTGCTATGCCTGGGCTAATGTTTGCCAGTTTTAGACCTGGTAAATCAGGCATAAGCCACTGCAAGCCCTCCTGATGCTGTTGAACTGCAAGCTCTCACAAGCAGCTAAATGAAGCTGCTAAAGCACTGTGAATTGAAAACAGTAAGGTAATATGAGAAATTGGAAACCAGAGTAATAATCATTAAAGTGGAAACAGAGAATGAATAAGCAATGTATTTTTTTTAAGTTATGATACTGACATAGCTTGTTAAGCTTTTTCTCATAGCTACACTAATATTGCCTGCCTCCTACTGGAGGAAACAGGAACTAGTCTGCTGCACTGCTGTGATCCCTACAGGATTTTCTAGTGCCTGGTCTTTCAGTAAAGCTGAGATTACTTCCAATAAAGACCAGTCATGGTATGTATGTAATGGTTGATTTATGGAGAGGTTCCAGTTGTTTCAATGCTGTTTTTGTACACAGTTTTATAGATAGATAGATAGATAGATAGATAGATAGATAGATAGATAGATAGATAGATAGATAGATAGATGGATGGATATTCAGTAGCAGAGGAAATGATAATAATGTACAATAAATGGGTGTATACATTAAATATACAAAAAGACATACAAACTACCAATAACCAAAACAAAAAGAAAAGATGCCTCTGCCCAAAAGAGTTTACAATCTAAAAGTTACACCCCTCCTCTTCAGTAAAATGATTTGTGGATTTGGTACCATAGTAGCTGGGGTTAAAAAAAAACAACACATACACATATCAAGTTCAACCTTTTGTCACTGCTAGTTTTTTGCTTGTGCAACGGACACAAGTAGCATAGCAAAAACGCATGCTTGTGTTTGGGATGGGGGGGGCAGATAATTTGTACTGGGCCCCAAAATTTCTGATGGCATCACCTTATGTACAGCACAGCCAACACTTGCTTCAAACTCTTCTGCTCTATTTGGTACACTTGCTGCTTGAAGAAGAGTAAAAACACTGGAAACCATATTCCCAAGTGGTACTCACGCAACACTGCAGTGTGCAACAGTATGTGACATTTATTGAGATCCCAACTGATACAGGAACAAGTTCCTTCCTGGTGCTTAAGAGCACGTAAACTCCTCCTTTAAAGGAAAACTAAACCCTAAAAATAAATGTGGCTGAAAATGGCATACTTTATATAGTAAACTTATTGCACCAGCCTAAATTTTCAGCTTGTCAATAGCAGCAATGATCCAGGACTTTAAACTTGTCACAGGGGGTCACCATCTTGGAAAGTGTCTGTGACACTCACATGCTCAGTGGGCTCTGAGCAGTTGTTGAGAAGCTAAGCTTAGAGGTCATCACCAGGGACGCCATCAGGGGGGACAGTTGTACCGGGCCCCGCGGGTATTTGTGTAAAAGGGGGGCCTGGCCATGCTTCACTTACTTTGTTAGCTGGGCCCCCCTTAGCTCTGGCAAGCAATTTTTTTTAAACTTAAAGGAGGGTCCAACAGTGGATTTTAATATCTTGTCTGGGGCCCAGGACATCAGTACCAGTACCACTTCTTTAGTTAAGCTTTACTTCTCCTTTAAACTCTTTAACGTTTATACTCTGTCCGCTCATAGAGAAAAAGTAGCTCAGCAGGGTCAGACTGGGCGGGCCCGGGCCCATTGGGGCTGCTACCTCAGGGGCCCCCGCATATCCCTACTCCCCTGCCTCAATCATTTGGGCCCCTGCACATGCTAGCGCCACAACCTAACTACCCCCTCCCCCTGTGTACCTTGTTCTTTTCTGCAATCGAGGGGAGGTAAGGGAGAGTGGCAATAGTGAGAGTTTGGGAGCAGGCGGGTCGGCAGGGCTCATGTGACCGAGGCACTACTTATATACTTCATAGTATCTCCCATAAAATCTCGGGGGCTAGATTAGGGGTATTGGATGCTGACGGGAGATAAAACTAGGCTTCCAAATTTGTGAATGATACTAAGAACTATAAGGATTATTTTCCTTTTCACATGCCAACACATTGATTTACATTACTGCACCTTTGGCAACCAGCTGTTTCAAATGCCTGAGCTGCTTTAGGAGTGAGTGGCAGAAAGATCTGAGAGATGCTTGTGAAAGTCACTGCTGGGTACGGCTTTACGGACATCTGACTGCAGTGCTTTGACACAGACGTGGTCAGCACCTGGTCCAGGCAAACGTGGGGCAGACTAGGTGCTTTGTACTATACAATGACACATGCCATAGGCATTTAATATTTCTTTCAGAAAGACTTATTTTTGTTCATGTATGTGTGTCCTTCAGTATAAAATATAGGGGTCTCTCTGCGGGGGCTAACTAGTGCATGTGGTAAAATCCATATCTGGGTTATGTCCTGTGAGAGCTCCAAGAGTCTGACTTGGTGTAATTGCTCTGTTAGCCATCATTGTGCCTCATATATCACTGGATCTTATACATGTACAGTATGTTCAATCTATAGAAAATATGTGCACTAAAACATTTATGTTATAGGCCAGTGTGGCAGCACAGTTGGCAGGCCAACATTTGGGGTTTTCAACAAATGTGCAAAAGAATAGATTACACATAGGAGCTGCCACCTCTCACCTTTGAAAAGAGAACACATATGAATCCAAGAAGATGAATGTACTAAATCAATCGGCATCATTTGTATTAAAGAGCAGAAGTGGCTAACTGAGAATGCTGGGAACTGTAGTGGGTAATATTCCTTTTTTATTACCTTTTTTCTTAAACCAAAACGTTTTATTAATTTCCTGATAGTAGAAATGAAAGTGCAATAAGATACAACATATTAGACCACTTGGTTCATAGGCATTATGAGGAAAAAGAACATAAAATAAACTATTTTATATTCTTTTAAGATGTTTCTTCATGGATTGGCCATTCAGCTATTTTCTCATCAGTCGTTTCATTTTAAATAATTAGGGATGCACCGAATCCACTATTTTGGATTCGGCCAAATCCTTCATGAAAGACTCTGGCGAATACCAAACCGAATCCGAAGGAAGTGGAAAGATTTTTTACTTCCTTGTTTTCTGACAAAAAGTCACATAATTTCCATCCCCGCCCCTAATTTGCATATACAAATTAGGATTCGGATTCGGTTCGGCCTGGCAGAAGGATTCGGCCGAATCCGAATCCTGCTGAAAAAGGTTGAATCCTGCTGAAAAAGGCCGAATCCCGAACCAAATCCTGGATTCGGTGCATCCCTATAAATAATGCAAAAGTTTTGCATAGCCTCAGTAATGAGGTCCAAATTTGTGGCAAGGCTACAAAGACCCGGGTCTAGGGTGACAAAATTTTAGGGGCGGCATTCCGCCCAGCCGCATCCTAGGGAGCACTGGGGACTCAAATCTCCCCAGTGCTCTGCTGCTTGAAACCGTGCTTGCACATAGCTGCGTTTCATACCCTAGATGCTGGCGATAGGACCATGTGGGCACGGGGGTGCACGCGCATGCGAAGCTCCGGCGCTGGGACCTGAGGCCTCGGGGCGCCGCCTCTTCAAATCCGGCCCTGTCAGTAATAAAATATGAATAGTTGTTATACGTACTGTTTTCTTAAAGGGGACCTGTCACCCTAAGAATTAATTCCAAATCCTTTTCTATATGCAATATAAATTTTTTAAATATTGCCGCCTTCAATCTTGAAATTCACAATCACAGCAAGCAAGCAGGAGCCATTTTGTAGACTGTTATTAAGGCAAATTTGGATCTCCCCAAAATGTTGTTTATGCTCCAGAGTGGGTGACCTAAAGTCCGTGCCCATGCACTGGCTACACAATTATAGACCATGATGAAAGAGGGGGAATGCGAGAAGTGCAATGACATCTAGGAAGTGCTGAATGGAAAGTGAAAGTAACTGACTGTTCCGCAGGCAACATATGATTGACAGATCAGATTTTTAAATATATTTATAACAGGCATCGATGTTTAAATTAAAAATAATTTGGGTTTCATGTTTACTTTGCAAAGGACTTTTATTATACAGCTTTTTATGTGTAAGTGAGCTGCTGGGGGGGGGCCTGAGGGGTTGCGGACCTTGGTCCAATCTCACTCCCTGCTCCGCCACTAGTTCCGCCACTGCAGGTCCGCTTTAATACCTGCTGGTATCCTGTTTTACCAATTCACATTCTCCTGACAAAATCTGGATGTGTCTTTAATACTGACTCTATTAATACACAAGATAGCGAAGTGTGTGACTTTTGTGCAGCCAGAGGATTTTTATGGGCTTACAACACATACTTTTGAGTCAATCTGTATTAGTTTAGGTAATAAATTCTGTATTATATTAATTTATTGAACTTCAGGTGAATTGCTGGCCAATTAAATAAGACTCTCCAGCGGTTGAAATTTACATCTGTCAGCAATGGTTAGAGTTGCAAATCACACCAGCTGTAGGGTCCCGATCTTATAGGGCCACTTACAAAAACACGGAACTAACCCCATGCCATAAAGGTGATAAAAAACAAGGCTTGGATTTCTGAAACCTAATTTCTGTTCATTCTAATTGCTAACATGAAATAAGGTCCCAGAAGTGGCCAGAGTATATCATTACCACCCTAATGACATGAGGGGGTTAATAGACTTTCCTGAAGAAGGGAATCAGATATGAAATGTTGTTGATTAAACTTGTATCGTCAGGATTATAATGATTTACTTTGGGCATGTATGAGACCTTATTTTATTTTACCATATAGGATAATGAGGAATTAGTTTTAGAAAAAGAATCCAGGGTGGCATCATTATTACCCTAATCACAGTTAATTTTTCTGATGATATTTTTGCCACCATTGTGCTAAGTGGCAGGCAATGTCAGACTGGGGCACTTGACCTTGAGCACTTTTCCCCAATGTGAAGGATTGCCTCTAAGTCCTATGCTACTCCCAGGATAAGAAGGCCATCCCAGCATAGAAGAGCAACCTTACTACATGTAAAGTAACAGTATACAGAAGCACAGATTATTACCTCAACCATATACACAGAAATATGACTCTGACGTTCCTTATGATATATACTTAAATTGGCTTAATATATATTTTAATGGGCTATATTAAGGCATTATTTCTATAGAAAATGAGAAAAAATAGGGGCATAGAGAAAAGCAGAGGAAAATGGCGTGGGAGAATACGGGAACAGGAGCTGAGAAGATTAAGAGGGGAAAAAGAGTGGGAGAGTAGAAAGAGACAGAAAAGAATGATAAAAAATCCTCTGATTGCCTAAATGATTCTTCCGGCCACAACAACCACTTCAAATATACACAGAGACACAAGCAGAAAAAGTAGATAGGTTTTCCATCTTTTGTAGAAAAAATATACCATCTGTATTTTCTATATTTCTCAATATTTTCTATATTTTTATCTTTCTCCCCTATCAATAACATTAGCATCAAACACAATTCTAATCAGCCAGGCCCATTAAATACTACAATGTATGCAGAAGTTATGTTGATAACAGTGTAAAGAGCACAACTTTCTATTGTACAGCAATTTCATTTAACAACACTAAGGGGCACATTTACTATAGGTCGAAGTAAAATCCTTCGACTTCGAAAATTGAAGTCGAAGGATTTACCGCATTTCGTTTCGAACGATTCGAAGGATTTTAATCCATCGATCGAACAATTTTCCTTCGATCAGAAATTATGCGGGGGCACATTTACTAAGGGTCAAATATCGGGGGTTAATTAACCCTCATATTCGACCCTCGAGGTAAAATCCTTCGACTATGGATTTACCGCAAATCCTTTGAATCGAACGATTCGAAGGATTTTAACCCATCGATCGAACGATTTTTCTTCAATCAAAAAAACGTTAGCAAAGTAATGGTGAAGGTCCCCATAGGCTAACATTGTACCTCGGTAGGTTTAAAGTGGCGAAGTAGGTAGTCAAAGTTTTTTCTTAAAGAGACAGTACTTCGACTATCGAATGGTCGAATAGTCGAAAGATTTTTAGTTGGAATAGTTCGAATCGGAGTCGTAGTCCGTAGTAGCCTATTCGATGGTCGAAGTACCCCAAAAAAACCTTTGAAATTCGAAGTTTTTTTTACTTTGAATCCTTCACTCGAGCTTAGTAAATGTGCCCCTTAGAAAGCCTATGGGGACCTTCCCCATAGGCTAACATTGGTGCTCGGTTGGTTTTAGGTGGCGAAGTAGGTGGTCGAAGTTTTTTCTAAAGAGACAGTACTTCGCCTATCGAATGGTTGAATATTCAAACGATTTTTAGTTTGAACCGTCGATTTGATGTTGAAGTCGTAGTAGAAGGTCGAAGTAGCCAAAAAAATACTTCGAAATTCAAAGTATTTTTCCTTCTAATCCTTAACTTGAGCTAAGTAAATGTGCCCCTAAATGTTAGATTTAATCGTTGTCTAGCTGTGATTTATAATCTATCAATTTAGCAACCATATTCCCTCCTCCTCCTCACAAAGCAACTGAGCCTACTGTACATGTAAATCCTTATTTGCACATACTGTCGCCCGCCAGCTTATGCCAACTGTTACTGAATCAGTCTCTGGATTGGACGCAAGACACTGAACAGAATGATACAATTAGCAGAGTTTTGAATCTTCCATTTTAAAATGCAATGGAAAAGCAAAGTACATTTTTAATGATAACACTCTGGAAGTGAGCATGCCATTTTTTGGGCACCCTGTGATGCATCTGGAAGTTTTATAGATGTATCGATATTAGGATTGTCAACATGTTATTAACAGGGAAGAAAGATAACAGGTATAGCAAGGCTGGTATTTTTTTGCCAGAAGAGGTGGGAAACATAATTGTCTTTGGTTTAATTTGTTTATAGAGGGTGGTTTTGTATTTGGTATATATGAGAGCTTTGTTTACATAGGTTGGAACAAAATAATATGACAGGAACCATGAAAATATACATACTTGCATGTATATTTATTTATTCAGAAAACCTTGTACTCAGATTTAGGGTATCAGAGTGTGGCCCTATTAGTCCAAGTCTTTCCATGAACTTCTCCTGAGTCTGAGTTTTGTGTTCTAGGTTTGTAAGATCTATACACTGAAGGAACAAAATTTGATTTAATATCATAACACATCATGTCACAGTCTTTATTATAGACTTGGCGAGATATTTATTGAGGAAGTCCATCGTAGGGCCATACACTGACCAATTAACTGCCGAATCTGTCAACATCTCTGTACGGGGACTTAAGGTTTGAACATAAAATAACAACTTTTGTTCTCTGGAAATGGCCTATTGATGCACCTATTGATGGACAGTATGTATTGGTACCCCTATTCAGTTTCGGCAAGCTCCCATAAGCGGAATACTTGTAAGCTTATGAATAGTTCTAGATGTCTGCTTTATTGCGCTCACTGACACCTTCCACTGGGAAAGGAGCAGCTCTGAATGAATACACTCTGCCCTCCTCTGCCCTCTTAGCTCAGATTAATCTAGCACTAGAAATAATGGAATATGGAATAGTAAAGTGCTTGCTTTGCTCTAGTGCTCAATTGTCTGACAGCAGCGAGGACAGAGTTTGGAAGAAGCAACCTTTCAAATGCACACAATGCAGTTGCCTCATGCTATCTCACACTATAACAGACCTGTGCAATCTCATCTACGGTAGTTTTCATGCTTTTTCACACTATGAGACTTTTGGGAGACTCCGCAGACTTCAAGATTATTGACAGAGAGAAAATACAATTCAGACTAAGTGCATGGCATAGTTATCTCTGGTTAGCTAACCAAATGCCTGCTCCTAACAGGTGAAACGTTTTTGTAACAGGTCTACAGTGTATGATACAAGCTAAAAAATGGAAATGTGGTGTGAGGGGCTAGGGGAAACAATGGCTAAGAGAATAGAGGTTAAAAGGCAAGGGGGGGAGCTAGAGTTCTATAGGGAAGCTAAAGGTATACTGGGCAGTGTTGTTAGTAAGGAAGGGTGAGTAAGGCATACAGTTTACCAGCTATGGAGATCCCTGTGTCACAAGAAAAACAGACTAATAGTCACTTTAAATCTAATGGTCCATTGAATAATGTCATTTTTTTTTAAATAATGTAAATAGAGTTAAAAGTAGTATCCTTCTCTGTATGCTGGCCCTTTTTCACAGAGTTTGTCAGGTAAAATGGAAGAGCTACAGTTATTTGCGTGCGCTAAAAACTATCATACAATTGAAAGGAATTAAAAAAAGGTGGAGGTGTTTGTCTTTGTGTGTAAAACCTGAATTAAAGCCATGCGCTAAAGAAATAACCATGGATGGCACTGGGGATGGAGTGGAATCCCTATGGGTAGAGATTTCAACTGGGCAAAAAGTTACAAAGAAAATTATCATTGGTGTATGCTACAAGTCAACTCGTATAAGTGACGAGTTTGAGGCCCAACTACTATTACAAATAGAAGCTGCTTCACAACTAGGTCAAATTATTATTATGGGTGACTTCAATTATCCAGACATTGACTGGGGTAATGGGGTTGCCAAGTCAGAAAAGGCTAATGGTTTGTAAATATGCTGAATGACGACTTTTTATTTCAGCTCGTTCAAGAACCTACTAGGAATAATTCTCTTTTGGATCTGGTAATAACTAACAATACTGACCTCATCTCTAGCATTTGTGTGGGTGAGCATTTAGGGAATAGTGATCATAACATTGTCTCCTTTTAGATTATGTTGCAGAAGCAACTCTATAAGGGTTAAAGCATCTGGTAGATGTTGTCCAACAACATCTGGGGACCAAAGGTTATAAAACATGGTGGTAAATGATATTGTTTACATTTCTAAATATTGGCTTATAATTTAGCAACAAAGACAGCACAAGAAACAAGTTGGCTTTCTAGCATAAACAACTTCTCTTATAACACACATACCTCCCAACTGTGCCATTTTTCTGTAAAACAGTCCAGATTTTAACAGCTTAGCCTGCAGTTCTGGTTTCTTACTGAAATGTCCCGAGTTTCTCTGTGATGATCTGCATTGACGCAAGAAAAAGATACAACTTTTCTGAAACTTAATTAAAGAAGAGGCCTTCTTTTGAGTGCCCAGAACACTCAGCACCTGCACTTTTGAATCAATATAAGATGTGCAAATATACAATTGTAACTGTTTAAGATAAGCAAGTCTCTTGGGATAATTGGGATAATTTCACCTTCATTAACAAAACTGTTATAACACATAAGGGCAGGGATGCACGTGTAGATTCGGGGAGATTTAGCCGCCTGGCAACTAATTGCCTCTTTTGCAGGGCAACAATCTCCCCGAAATGCCTTCCGTCTGCCCTAAAACGGCCCTAAAACCCTCAGAAAACGCCAGCGCAATGGCACTCTCCCCAAATCTGCCTTTGTGCCCCTGCCCTAAAACGGCCCTAAAACCCTCAGAAATGTGTTCAGACTTTTCACAAAATGGGCGTGGTCAAAATATTTTTGACGCATTACACATAGCTGTGGCATGGCAGAACTTTTTGTGCCTCTTCTGATGTCCGTGTAAACCTTGTGAGCACAGTATCAGTTGTAATGTACCCCTGTGTAGTTCATGCAATATATAACAGGTATTATAACAACTATGACTGTAGAAAACAACAATCAAGTTTATTTAGCTTCAATTTTCAACACAAAGAATGGATGACTACTGTAGAAGTTAATGCTCAGCAAATCCAACTGAGATTACAGTTTTGTCACTGGATGGCACTATTCCCTTAGGAATTATAGATAAAAATATATTTATCAGATTAATTAGTATGGTAGCTCCTATCAAGGTTCAGGGAAAGCATAGAAAAACAAAAATCAATGCAGTGGGGCCTTTTCTTTAGGACACCGTGTCACCATATTTATCCTTTTCCCTGTTATGCCTTGTATGCCTGTATTGGTGTATATACATTTCAGAAGTGTTGTGTACTGAACAAGGACAGGGGTTCTCTAGAAGAAAGTAGACCTGAACATTTTTAAGAATATATTTACTTGCCTGGGTCTAAAAGGGTAGCAATTTTGGTATTTTAGAAGGTGGAAAATCAAGCATAAATACATTTATATGTTTAAGCAACATTTACAGGACTAATAGTTAAATGTAAACCCTACTTTTATATGGGTTATGTTTTCACTTTCATAGCATTACAGTGGTATCGTGGTCAATATTGCTGTCTTGTAGCACTGGGACAGATCCAGCCAGGTACTATATATATCTGGGGTTTTCTCTGCATATTCTAGTTTTTCCAACATTCAAAAAACATACAGGCAGGTTACTTGTCTTCTTCTGATAAAATTGCTATGTTATCCACAGGGGAGGAGGTAGCATATGTATTTAAGGGTATGTTTATGGTATATTTAAGGGTATGACCCTAAAATGAGTGATGAGTGATATCTATGTAGTGAGCACCAACCATTTGTTTTTTTTTTTGGTGTGTTACCACGGTTAATGTGGACATGGTCTTAAAAGTTCTTGAGATAACTGGCTTGCATTATCGGCCCAACACCACGTAGGCCAAAAAAATTTCCGGCCCTCAGTACAACAGAAGTTGGACAGCACTGATCAATGCAAAGTTATGGATAAAGAATTTTGCCTATAAGAATTGCATGTGCAAAAGTACTTATATTTATATGTAGAGATGGCGCGAACTGTTCGCCGGCGAACTTGTTCGCGCGAACATCGGGTGTTCGCGCTCGCCGGAAGTTCGCGAACGTGGCGCGACGTTCGCCATTTTGGGTTCGCCATTGTTGGCGCTTTTTTTTGCCCTCTCACCCCAGACCAGCAGGTACATGGCAGCCAATCAGGAAGCTCTCCCCTGGACCACTCCCCTTCCCTATAAAAACCGAAGCCCTGCAGCGTTTTTTCACTCTGCCTGTGTGTGCTGAAGAGATAGTGTAGGGAGAGAGCTGCTGCCTGTTAGTGATTTCAGGGACAGTTGAAAGTTTGCTGGCTAGTAATCGTTTTGATACTGCTCTGTTATTGGAGGGACAGAAGTCTGCAGGGGTTTGAGGGACATTTAAGCTTAGGTAGCTTTGCTGGCTAGTAATCTACCTTCTACTGCAGTGCTCTGTATGTAGCTGCAGTGGGCAGCTGTCCTGCTTCTGATCTCATCTGCTGACTGCTGCAATAACAGTAGTCCTTGTAAGGACTGCTTTTATTTATTTTTTTGTTCCAATACAGAGCAGTATCAAGCAGATTACTAGCCAGCAAACTTACTATCATCTGTCCCTGAAATCACTAACAGCTCTCCCCCTACACTATCTCTTCCAAGCACACACAGGCAGATTTTTCAGATACATTTTTGCCCTTGATCCCCCTCTGGCATGCCACTGTCCAGGTCGTTGCACCCTTTAAACAACTTTAAAATCATTTTTCTGGCCAGAAATGTCTTTTTTAGATGTTAAAGTTCGCCTTCCCATTGAAGTCTATGGGGTTCGCGAACCGTTCGCGAACCGCTCGCATTTTTGCGCAAGTTCGCGAATATGTTCGCGAACTTTTTTTCCGACGTTCGCTACATCCCTATTTATATGTCAGATGCAAAGTATACACTCTTACCTTTATAATGCTTTATAGTTTGTTATAGCCCTTTCATTTGAAACAGAGGAGGGTACAAAGCAGATAGGACAGATATGCACACAGATGCAGTCTGGAAAGATGTAGGACTTCTTTATAAATAAACAATGGCTTACAACTAGGGATGTAGCGAACTGCCGTGTATGTGTTCGCGAACGCCGTTCGCGAACACCGGCAAAAAAGGCGAACAGTTCGCGAACTTCGAACATCCGAAAATCATTCGATTCGAACGATCGAAGGATTTTAATCGTTCGATCGAAGGATTTTCGTTCGAATCGAACGATCGAAGCCATTCGATTGAATGATTTCATTCAATCCAATGGCTTCTATCGTTCGATTCGAACGAAAACCCTTCGATTTTAGCGGTCGAAGGAATCGAATGGTCGAATGGTCGAACGATTTTTGACGCGAACGCCTATTGGCGAACGTCGCGTGACGTTCGCGAACTTGCGGTGGACGCGAACAGTCGAAGTTCGCGCGAACTAGTTCGCCGGCGAACAGTTCGCTACATCCCTACTTACAACACACTTTGAATTCCAGGCTCAAACGTCAAATTTATTATTTCTAAAAAAAAACAAAAGTGGAGATTTTGGCAAAAAAGCTGTGCAAATTTTATGAAATAATCAAGTCAGTGGGAGAAATTTAAGCAGCAAGTAAACAATTAAAAAAAAAAAAAACAGGCAATGGGTAATGGTTTACAGCATTTTTGAGCAGCTGCTGCTTTTTATGCCAGAATTTTACATGGAAACTGAACATGTCATTTTATTATGCCTATAGTAGCAGTGGGGATAATAGTCTCCGGGAAGGGACTGTGGATGTGGGATAGCAGGTATAATAGGGAGAGATGGTGCCTATAGTAGCAGTGTGGGAATGGACTGTGGCTGTGGGATAGCAGGTATAATAGGGAGAGATGGTGCCTATAGTAGCAGTGTGGAAAACAGTATCTGAGAGGCGGCTATGACTGTGTTATAGCAGATTTAGCTAATTAAGCTGTGTTAACATAGATATCTCTATCACCCTAGTTAGTAACTGTTGCAGATAAATCAGCTCTCTCGCGCCCATCAGCAGCTGAGTGGTTAATAGCAAATTCGCTTGAGCTGTTTGGAGGCAGAATTTCTGGCAAGAACTTGCATAGTTTCCAGCAAGCCCCATTATAAAAAGGTTCTCTTCCTGCTGCTTTTTTTAACTTTGGGTTAGGGTTTCACAGTCGAAAAACTGTACATTTTGTGGTTTGGAATCCAGTTCTTCATTTCATTGGCTTTCTTCCTGGCTCAGAGTCATTAGAACAGCTTTTTTATCTCTTTATTTGGGGGGGAAAAATAACTACTTCAAAATGTGAATATCTTATTAATGTCCCTGTGTGTGCTGCCATCTGTTACAAAGGTGATGTAGGCCAATGCCTGCGCTGATTGCATCCCACCAACAGGCTGGCAAACATTTAGCTGCCAAGGGTGGGTGGCTTTGGGGAGCCCCAGCTCTGCCAGCAGTCAATGTAATGGCTGTATATATAAAAGCCTTTACATTCTGCAAGAACCAAGCATTGGAGTGAACACACATTCATTAGTGCCACTGTTTGTGTATCAGCTTCTATCTGTGTGGTCTTGACACTTATTTCCACCCTATAGATTCAGGACAGAAGGATGCAATAGCTATTAAAGTTAACATTTCAGAGTGGCACTAATTTCTGGTTTTATTGCTAGCAAGCAGTGCACAAATGTGCTATTCTTCATGCTTAAAAATTAAGGGGTTCAGGCAGATGCAGAAGATCTGAGATCCATCTGAATGGCTGCCAAAATCTCAGATAAAGTGGAAATTGGGAGCATCACGTTACCTTTAGCTGGCTGCACAGGAAGCTCCATGGCAAGCCTTCTCTTATTTTTACAATTGTAACCCTGAAATCCTTTCCCTGGCATGTTTGATTAAAAGAAAACATCACCTTTCAATCTACTTTGTCACATACCATGAATGCCTGCTAAAACATCTGGTATAAAAATAGATCTCCCCTACTCGCCAAAGAAGTAAAAACAAAATAAATGAAGTTAATTATAGCATAGTGTGCATGAGAGATCATAGTGAAGCCTTTGTACCACAGTACTTGTGCCATGCATTTATTTATTGTGTCATGCAGTTGAAAGGGTGAGCGTTATATACTCTGCCTGAATGTTTAATTAGGATTTCTGCATGTTTTAAGTGTCATGAAATATGTTTGTTAGTATTAATTCAGAAGTGTAGTGTGCAAAGTGCAAAAAACATGGCACTGCTGCCCTGCACGTTTCACCCTTAGGTGCAGGTGTTTGCATTTAGCAATCTGCTTGCTTCCAAGGTCACCAAATGAACAGATCTGGGTCCACTTGGTCATCCATGGATAGCTCCACAAATAGGCTAAACGATGAAAGTTCACAAAATGTATTGAAGTCAAGGTGAGTATTTTTCATGCAACTTGTTTTTCTTTACAAAACATTGCAGTCTGTGGACGTTTTTTGGTGGCAAAATCTGGAGAAAGATTTTGCCAATCAATGTCAGCCAGTGTATGACATGTTGTGTTCATGATTAGTGGTTTTAGGGGAACATGAGATGCCCCCTAGCTTGCACGTCATTCAGATGTGTAACATTGGGAGCAACAATGTATGCAAAGTGCTAGGGAGCTCTGAATTTACCAGCTGTTAAGTAGCATACGACTCCTTTGCATGTAAGAGCAGTACAGCAGGGCGAGTAGACACTATCTCACCCGCTTGATGCTCTTTTCTCAGCAATCTCTGACCAGGAGCAGGTGCAGGGAGATGGACATACAGTAAAGTCATGCAAGATGTCACCATGCTACCCCACTGTGCTACTCTACTATTTATTAACAATTACAGCAAAAAGGGCAGTATTGGGGGTCTGCTGTGACGCAGTTCAGCAGGAGGGAGGAAGGCCTCTGGTGGACCTTGGGGTTTTGAAAAGCCTTTTGTTGTCTATTAAAAGTCACAATGAGAGTTGTGAGGCTTCTGTAAGGTGTCAAGTCAGTGAGCTTAGGGACCAGATAGAATGCTAATATCTGAATTGAAGGACTACACATCAACACCAGTTCTCCTGATTATGTGTCTCAGAAATGATACAAATGAAACCATATATCTCTTGACAAGCTGCTGATGGGCAATACAGTGGAATCTCAATTTTACATCCCCTAGTTTTAAATTTTCACTCATTTTTACTGCTTTTTTGTGTGGTCCCACCGGAATATAATGCATAATATAATACATACTTTCCCTATTTTTTTCTGATGCCCTGGAAAATGTAAAATAGGGGTTCTACTGCAATCAACTGCTTGAGGCATAGGAAAAAGAAACATTTCTTAGTTTTTGTACATCCATGGACTGTAATAAAAGGAAATCCTACAGAAAAAAAAAAGAAATCTAACCGCATCCCAGCTTGGAGCCTTTTTATGAGTACCCCTATCCTATGGGTGCTTCATTATAGAGAGAATGGATGGAAATATTCATCATTGTAACATCCCCAGGGAGCTCATCTCTTCCTTTGTTCCAATGGTATATACAGTAGAAAGTAAACCCCACTAAATTATAACCCTAGACAATTTCTTAATATTAATTCTTCTGCCTTGTGCACACAATGCCCCATACTGCCTGCTGATCTTTCAGGTCCTTTGTAGTCGGGTAACTACATACCCATCAAGTACAAATGTGGTTTGTTAGTGGTTTAAAGTTGATTTATACAGCATCTGCTACCTGCTTTGAATGTTATCTTCACTTGCTGCACTTTCCCCATCAGCTACTTTTGGCCTGTAGTGCTCAGTAGTGATGGGTGAATTTATTCGCCAGGCGCAAATTTGCGGGGAATTTGCAATGATTTGCCGCTAGCGAATAAATTTATGAAACGCCCGCGAAAAATTCGCTGCAAAAACGTCAAAAACGGGTGCAATTTCGTGAATATTTCGGCGAAGCGGAACGACGCAAATTCGCCCATCACTAGTGCTCAGTACAGCCTTCTCATTAGGAAATATGAAGAGCTATGAGAACCAGCTCTTAATAAGAGCAGCTCAAGGGAAATGAGGCATGAGGATTGGGGAAATGTATGGATAAATACCATGGGAAGTTGCATTTGTTGTTCTACTATTCTGGTTCATTAACTTGTAACATTATTGAATCAACTCGCAGGCTCTTCCATTACAAAAAGGGTTAACCACCAGCTTTTGTCTGACTCTCTTCCTCACCTCATTGACAAACTACCATGCCTTCCCATGGCTGCAATGGGTATTAATAGAATAGACTGACTTGGCCTTGACAGACTCAGATAGGAAAAGGGCAAGGAGGATACAAGTTACAGAGTAGCAATTAATAAGATACAGAAGTACACTCTTTCCATCAATCAAGCATCATCTATTTCGCTCTCGCCAGCCTCTCTATTAAACCAACATTTGCACAACTGCTCACACTGACATCCTTGCTATTATACAACTATTGTTTAGTGTCTTAATGAGTGAGTGTGTATGTGTCTGTACAGCCAGGCAACGGCAAACATTCCATATGGGGTTCTTCACGAGGAGATTTTCCATCTGTTGTTCAACTACAATTCACAGCGTCTGGTTCACAGGTTAATTCTGGTTATTGTAGTTCACCTGCCAAGAGATGATCTCTACAATAGAAGAGTTATGATTAATGCATACTGTCTGTTATAAGAGCCTGCCTTTGGTATAGTAATTATTGGTACTATACAGACTTTGTGGGAGAATGGTAGAGGGTTACAGGTTGTACAAAATACCGACCTCGCACTCTTCCTTGCGGGTGGCGACCACTGTCAAATGCCAGCTTCCGACTTTTGGTTCGTCTTTTATAGACGCTGCTCCTGCTCGCCCCGCCCCTTTTGTGACATCATTGGCAGGGCTGGTCAGCGCGGGGCCTATAAAAGCAACCCGGAAGGCGGATGCGGGTGTGCTAAGGGAGGGCGGGTTAGCACATCTAATCTGAACTGTTATAATTTGCTACATTTACTTGATACAATTCGTTGATACATTTCTCAGCAGTATCTGTGGTATATTAGCAACTATTGTATCAATTCTAACAACTGCCTTTAATGAAACTCTGGGATTCTGTTCAGCAGGGCTAAAGATAAGAAATGTATCAACTAATGTATCAATTTAGAACAGTTACAGAGTCGGTGACTCCCCTCTCAAAGCTGCTTTAGAAGGCGAAAAATGAATCTTTACACTTTAATTTTAGCAATTAAAATAAAAAAATTAAAATAAAATAAAATTTTAAATAGAAAGCAATTGGTAAAGGTCTTTATTTTAGATAAACTATTTGAAACCAACTGAACTGAAAAAAAGTGTTTGAATGTGAACAACCCCTTTAACTGAAAGCAGGAGAGAACAGGTAAGAGCTTTCATATGCCTGAGCCCTTATAGATCACAATAAAGGGATTTGTTGATAATAAAGGTGCCTATTCTCTCTCTGAGCTATGCAGGTGATCATTATACAGTATATGTAATGCACTGTTATGGGTTGTGTATTATGGCACTGCAGTCTGCACTGAGAAACACTTTGTTATAGTTCAAATAACAAATCCCTGAATACAAGCCCAAGTAATAACAGAATTCCGTAATAAGATACACATTTTAACTGCATTGATTAATAAATAGAATTGTGCACTGGGGAGAATATAGTCTGTAATAAAGAGGTTAAAAGAGAAGGCAAAGGTAGGCAAGTTGCATCTGTATAAGTAGCTGCTGGAGGCAGAGGAGCAATGAGGGGACACAGAAATTTGGTGGTAGAGCTTGGGGAATGAGCTGGCCATGGAGGGAGTGCAAGGCGATTACTGGAAGAGCCACTGGCTCCTCCTTCCAAGCAGCTCTGAGCAGTGAAACAGCCCTGCGAATGTGCCACTTTAGGAGACGCTTCCTTCAGCCTCTCTCAGGCAGCTCCAGGGCAGCAGCTGGTTTCTCTCAGTCTCTTGTCTCCCTGCACATCCGATGTGCCCAGTCCTGTGTAGCCTCACATCGCTGCTCCTGGACATTGCTCTTCTATTTCCACCTTCCTTCCTTCTGCTTTGGTGACTTTACATTGAGTGAAGGCTGAGTGGGGTTGCCTCATCCCCTGGCATGCACTGGACCGGGCTCGGCATTGCCATGCCTGGGGAGCAATGAGAGGGGGCAACCCACGCCACGGCTGTGCTTGCCAAAATCTCTTCCGAAAGGTCCTGTCTCAGTGCAGCTGCTGCTACGCCCGGGTGAGAGGTTAGTGCTGCTCATGTGAGCTTTCTCTTGCATTTGTTTGGGTGTCTGCCAATGATAAACCTGTGATAAGCAACTGCTGGTCCTCAAGCTCTTGTGCAACTACAGCTCCCATTTTTCCCTTTGCTTTCAGAGTTGAAAAAACAAGGGTTTCTGTGATTTGTAGTTCAACAGCACACGTAGTGCTGTTTCATGGGAGCCTGGGATATATTTGTCAGCCAGAAGTCAAGGTTTATCTTTTATGTTTCCAACTTGCCAAGACTGGGCATCTGTTATTAGAGAAGCTTCCATCTCCCCATGCCAAGGCTGTAAGGCTACAGACGGATAAGAAAGCAGATTAGGACCACATATGTTCACATTGAAAAACTGAAAAACCTTTTAAGATTCATTTATAGCTGCCTTTCAGCTACACAGATTCCTGTAAAGTCTAATGTGTTCTACATACTGATCCTTGTGTGATGCTTCTGCTTGTTTCTCATGCTGGCTATGCCCCTTATAGCAAATATTCTGTTTACTGGGGGTATCTAGTCTGGGAGCACATCTTCCATGATGTTTCTGTGGGACATAAGATTCCAAAGCCAATTATATACAGTATAGCTCTTATGTTATCTTCAGATTGCTACCAGATCCCATTTGGTTCATTTGCAGTTGTTTAAGATCAGTGTTACCATTTACATTATCTGACTGCATTATCTTTCTGTTTAGCTGATATGCTTTTCCTCTGGGATGGTAATTCCAGGCTTACTGACTGCATTGTATGGTCTCCTGAAGTGAAACCTTAAGTAACTTGAACATAACATCATGCTTATGGTTTGACCTGTAGGGTCAGGACATTTAAAGGGGTTGTTCACCTTTAAATTAACTTTTAGTATGGAGTACAGAATGATATACTTTGCAAATGGTCTTCATTTTTTATTATTTGTGGTTTATTTTTTTAAATTATTTTGCTTTTTATTCAGCAGCTCTCCAGTTTGCAATTTTTAGCAATCTGTATGCTAGGGTTCAAATTACCCTAACAACCATTCATTGATTTGATTTGAGAATGGAATATGAATAGGAGAGGGCCTGAATAGAAAAACGAGTAATACAAAAGTAGCAGTTTATAGCCTTAGGGTGGTGACAGACGTGGCTACTGGGAGTGATTAGTCGCTCAGTGACAAATCGTCTTTTCTTGGGGCGACTAATCTCCCCTAAATGCCTTCCTGCCGACTTGCCAGCAAGATGACACTCGGATCGATTTGGCTTTCCGAAGTAGCCTGAAGTTTCCTTGTGAGGCAACTTCGGGCGACTTCAGAAAATTAAGCTTTCCGAGTGCCATCCCGCTGGCGATTTAAATTCAAGTTGGCGGGAAGGTATTTAGGGAAGATTAGTCGCCCAAAGAAAAGGCAATTTGTTTCTGGGTGACTAATCTCCCCCAGTAGCCACCCCATTTGTTTATATATGGGGTCAGAGACCC
This sequence comes from Xenopus petersii, assembly GCA_038501925.1. Taxonomy (NCBI): domain Eukaryota; kingdom Metazoa; phylum Chordata; class Amphibia; order Anura; family Pipidae; genus Xenopus; species Xenopus petersii. Next base: position 136,108,442 of record CM076675.1, read on the forward strand.
ACATTTGAAAGATGGAAACAGTCAGAAGAAGTAGGCAAATAATTAAAAAATTATAAAAAAAGATAATGCTAAATGAAAAGTTGTTTAAAATTAGCCATTCTATAACATACTAAGGGGCATATATATTATGCTGTGTAAAACGAAAAATAGGCTGAAAAAAAAAACCCAAATCCACTATTTTGGATTAAGCCAAACCCCCGAATCCTTTGTGAAAGATTTGACCGAATACCAAACCGAAGCTGAATCCTAATTTGCATATGCTAATTAGGGGTGGGAAGGACAATTTTTTCTTCTGTGTTTTGTGACAAAAAGTCACGTGATTTCCCTCTCCACCCCTAATTTGCATATGCAAATTAGGATTCTGATTCGTTTGGGTCGCGAATTCGGCCTAATCTGAATCCTGCTGAAAAAGCTGAATCCCCAACCGAATCCTGGATACGGTGCATCCCTACTTAAAATTAGCCATTCTATAAGATACTAAGGGGAATATTTATTATGCTGTGTGAAATGAAATCCGACTGAAAAAAGTGTAAAAAATTGTGTAAAATAAATGGCGTAAGTGTGTGTAATTTTACACCATACAAACGCCTGATTTGACGTCATTATTTTATATTGTTGATATTTTTATGCTGTTTGAGTGGTGTTTTATCCCATTGTTTTTTTACACAGCATAATAAATATGCCCTTAAATTTGAATTTAAGGGTCAACCACCACTTCAAAGCAAAGGTGTATTCCCTTCTGTCTGTTCTAAATCTTTCTTCCCTGTTACAGGAAGGCAGCTGAACGGATACTTACAGTTCCTGAAAGTGTGTTTCATTGTGCTGAGACTATTACACGTTGTATATTCAGTATTATTAATTGGGGTAAGGCTATTGCGTATTGGCAAACAGTACAGCAGAAGAACAATGTAACAAGTATACGTAGCAGAAGTGATCCCTCCTGTAACTAAAGTGCAGGGTGTAGGTAGATGTGACAGTCACTTAATTAAATGTGTTGTCTAGAAAAAGTGAAAAATGTAATTGCCAATGTAATAAAGCTATTGAAGCACCAGGGAGATCCTTCGAGCAATAAAGCTCTCATCAGCTTCCGTTTTCTGTCCTGTAACAAAATCCCACATTGAACAGAAGTAATAATAATAGGGAATCACATTTAGTAGGAACATAGATCATGTTTAGTATAACAGCTCAGCTATACTCCCCAAAGTGCCATTGGAATGAGAATTATATGGAATACCTTCAGTTCCATGGGGCCATACTCTAAAATCCATAAACTAAAGAAAAGTTCCAATGCCTTTTTGGAATATATAATATCTGAAATTCTTTTAAACTTGTTGTATTAGAATTGGCTTCCTTTGCCATGGTAACTTAATGTTTCTGTTTAAATTAATGTCCAAATATGTTCTGTGTATACAGTTGGAGGCTACGGACAATGCATATATTGAATTTATTATTGAATAGAGCATTATACTTATTTATGTGTACACACACACACACCAGTTGGGCAGTTGGTTTGGAATGCACTGCCGGATGATGTTGTGATGGCCTATTCTGTTAATGGCTTTTAAAGGGTCTTGGACGATTTCTTGGCCAAGCATAATATCCAAAACTAAAATAATATCCAATACTAAAGTCTACAATTAATATAGATATGGGCATATATAGTTTGTGAGTGTATGGAGAGGTCATTGAGAGTGTGTGTAAATGTATGTGAGCTGGGTTTCATTTGGAATGGTTGAAGGTCTTTTTTCAACCCAACTTAACTATGTAACTGTGTAACATGAATATGAAAAGATGTGTATTATAAGAATTGTTGTAGCCCCATTACAATCTAAGATAGTTAGAAGCTACACTCCTTTACCTGCAAAAGTAAAACACTTTGCCTATATCCTTGTTCCCTTATATGGCCTTGGACTTTTGATATCCTTATATTTTAAAACATGGTTAAACAGTTTCTCTACCATCACAAGCATTGTGGTAACAGCAGCCCATTCTCACTATAAACATGGTTTCCTCACCTCTATCTTCCACCCATGTTGGAGTAGACCTTACAGTGTATTATGTGATTTATAGCCGATCCTCAAATGCTAGTGATGAGGAACGTTACAGGATCATGGGAGTTGTAGTGTAAATAAATCTGTTCTAAAAGCCTACAGCCTGCTATTAATAGCGACATTGTGAGGTGACTGCATATTGTATTGCTGCTGTTCTAATATTAGAAGCCTTTACAGGGCATCATGGGATTTTTAGTATTTCCATGCATTACTTCTCACCTTTGCCATATTTGTATAATGTTGATATCTTTTGTTGTGTGCTTCCATGGTTCTGGCCTCTTTTGCTTATAACTGATGGAATCTAACCCCTCCAAATCATGTCAAGTGCTTCTGTAGGGTCAAACTCACCTGCCCATAGTACTAAAACATCCACCCTATGGGTACAAACCAAAGGCAGCTCACGTCAACCTTTTCTTGTTTCCGACATAGGCCTATATAACATTACATTTTTCAGTTAAGCCATTTAATTGTGGACTCTTTACATCAGATTCAATTGGAGGGCTTTAGGAGGCCCTGTCTGCACTTCATGCCTTATTAGATAAACCAGGCTGACCACTTTAGAAACATTCAATGAGAGAAAACTAAATGGCATTCCCACCATGCAACATATGTCCTCAGTGTAGTTACAGGGAACGCATTCCAGTTCAGAGTTATCTGCTGGGAGGATGGGAGAGTGTGAGCAATATGTAGGGTTGTCAGGGATGTTCAATGGAAAAACACTGTCCTAACACAAAAGAGGTAAAATTGATTATGTGCTCTCTGTGTTTGTGCTGAAGATGTGTCTGGAGCTAACCAAACAGTTTTGAATAGTCATACGACATTGCTATACATGTTGGTAGTACAGCCATGAAAACTATTATCCAGAATGCTTGAGAACTGGAGCTTTCCGGATAAGGGGTATTTGCATTATTTTAAGGCTACTAAAAATCATTTAGGGTAGGGGAACACGGCGCGATTTCGCCGCGATTCTGCGCTGGGCGAGTTGCGAGTTGCGAGTCGCTGCGTTTTTTAAGCCGAAATAGCTTTGTTAACTTTGGCGCTGGCGTCAATGCAAATCGCGGCGAAATCGCTGCGCTAATTCACACGCGGCGATTCGTTTTCTACTGTCGCCCGGAAACGCCCAGCGAGGCAACTTCGGGCGACAATAGAAAACTAATCGCCGCGTGTGAATTAGCGCAGCGATTTCGCCGCGATTTGCATTGACGCCAGCGCCAAAGTTAACAAAGCTATTTCGGCTTAAAAAACGCAGCGACTCGCAACTCGCAACTCGCCCAGCGCAGAGTCGCGGCGAAATCGCGCCGTGTGCCCCTACCCTTAAACCTTAAATAAACACAAAAGGATTGTTTTACCACCAATACGGATTAATTACACGTATGGGATCTATTATCCGGAAACCCGATATCCAGAAATCTCCGAATTACAGAAACGCCGTCTCCCATAGACTCCATTTTATTCAAATAATCCAAATTTTTAAAAATTATTTCCTTTTTCTCTGTGATAAAACAGCACCTTGTACTTGATCCAAACTAAGATATAATTAATTCGTATTGGAAGCAAAACCAGCCTATTGGGTTTATTTAATGTTTACATGATTTTCTAGTAGAGTTAGGTATAAAGATCCAAATTATGGAAAGATCCGTTATCTGGAAAACCCAGGGTCCTGAGTATTCTGGATAACATGTCCCATACCTCTATATCTTAGATCAAGTAGAAGGTAGTGTCGTATTATTACTACAGAGAAAAAGGAAGCTATTTTAAACATTTTTAATTATTTGATTAAAATATAGTCTATGGGAGATGGCCTTCCTGTAATCAGGAGCTTTCTGGATAACAGGTTTGTGGATAATGAATCCCATAGCTATTTAGTGTATTGAATTGCTCATAATTGTAGGAAGCCGACTTACACTCAGTTATAATAATACTGCTTGAAAAACCCAGCACGAAAGAAGCCTTACATGGAAGTATTAAACTAGTGGGAATTCTAGTGATCCTTGTTGACAGTACCTTTGAGTCACATGCAACTGTTTCTGCAACTTCAGGCGTGGAAAGAGTTAACATCTGGCCATGAGAGAGACAGAGAGAGACACATACAGAAATAAATGTAGCAGTGGTACTTAATATGTTTTCCTGTCTCTGTCATTACCCCATCCTCCCCCACTCCCTCCTCTTTCCATTTCTTGCACACTCACTTTCTCCCTCCTTCTCCTGGTCAGAAGCTGGGAGCCAAAAGCTCAGTGTGTAAGCCTTTCTGTAATACACACACTGTCTGCAATCAAATATTGTACAACTAAGGGAACATGACTGTAGAGAAACCTTCCCTTAAGGTGGCCATACACAGGGAGATCACCAAACGAGCGGATCTTTCCCCAATATGCCCATATTAAGGTTTGCAATATCGGGCTTATTCGATCGTGGGCCCTAGGGTACAAGCAAAGATCGGATCAGAATGGAGGTGATACGGGCAGTCGGATCATGGGAACACATCAACTAACAGATGTGGCCGCGATCAGACGAGATTTTTTTACCCTGCCCAATCGGCATCTGGCAAACTTTCGGGCAGATATGAATCAGGGATGCCCGGCGGATGGCCCCACATACAGGTCAATAAGATGCCGACTCGTTCTGTTGGTAGCTTTTATCGCCCGCGTATGGGGGCCTTTATTGTCTGGCTTCATAATATCTGACAATTTATTGCTGTTGACCCATAAAACGAACCCCCCCATATATACGTTGTAGCCTCTAAAATATAAAAAGAGATTTTGCTGATTTTTTAAAAGAAAAAAAATCTTATGGGGGAATGCACTAAAAGTTACAAAGAGAAAAACAATTTCCACAAATAAAGAATAAAAAAATCTAATTTTGCAATGTAATATTCTTCTTAAAACTGTTATTGCATTGTGAATTTAAATTGTGCACTTTTAAGAAGTGCTTGAAGGTGTTGCAATGTTCTGGAGCAAACATAACTTTTTCAACAAGAAGTTTTATTACATTCACTGTGCACTTGCACAAACTTTAAAATTCGGTAACCTTCTTCCACAGTTGGAAGAGCTCGCTAAACAGTTTCCGGGTTTGCAAAAGCTATATTAAATTCTCGCAAAGGCATAACTTTTCGCATTGCAAATATTTTTCCGTTACCAACTTTTATTACACTCCTCCATTAATGCTTACTGCAGAGTTGTAATGGAGAAAATCGTTATCCGTATGCAGCATTATGTATATGTAAAAGAGGAATAATCTAGTATTTAATTTAAAGGGCTCCATGCCCACTCAGGATATTTATTAGCAGGATATTTATTAGGAAGTTTTCTAAGCGTGCATATAAATTTACACCAAAACAATTGTAACGTACCTATTTTAAAGCAGAGGTGCATATATATGACAGAGCTAATCCTTCCGTTGCAAATTCCTATTTTGCTCTCTTTCTATATTATATTTATAACAATATATATCAGCCATGAACATACTGTAAAGCAAATCTTTATAAACATTGCCATATCCATGCTTGACCACACGAAGACTTGCCTAAGGCACCCTTTCATTTTGGTCTGGTACTGGGTCTTAGTATGAAAATTTTAAATGAAAATACAGAAAGAAAAATTTTAAATCCAACATTTCTGTCTCATAAAGTGACTTTTAACAGACACCAGGTTACTGTATGTGACCAAAGCATGGTAGTTTTAATTTAAAAAAATGTCAATAATATACACCAAAATTGGATATTCCAGTGGACTTGGACTCCCAAGTGTCTCATTCTTTTTATAGCAAATAAAGCATTTGGTGAAGTGTAAACATTTGAAATACAATTGAACAGAATATAACTGAGAAAGCATCAATAATAATTTACAAGGGAAACTTTATATACTTCTTTTTTTAATAACAACTCTTTAAGGAAATAAAATAAACGATATCTAAACAGAACACATTTCAAACCTAAAACATTACGCTTAAGATTAAAGGAGAACTAAAACTCAACAAAAAACTACGCTGCAAATGTACCTTATGTTTGGGGGTTTTGTACCAGCCTAAGGTCAACAGAGTCATTTAGCAGTTAAAGATCTGTTCCTCCAAAGATTCCCCAAATAATGCCCCATCTTCTCTTCTGCCAATTCACAGAACATGCTCTGGGCTGCTGTCTGTTACCTAAGTTTAAGATATGACAGTATAAAACATGTGTACAATATACATTTGTGATACAAGGCTGATTAGTAATTCACATTCATGCTGGCAGCATAATTGAGTGCATACTGCATCAAAATTAATTAATAATCAGCCCTTTATCATCACTTTTAATAACAGATGTAATCTCATTGGTTGCTGTTGTGCGGATGACTTCCAAATTTTTTTTAGCTTAGCAACAACAACCCAGAACACACTAAGAACGTGCAGGGAGAGATGGTGCTTAGCTTAGTAGCAGTGGGATAATAGTCTCTGGGAAGGGGCCATGGCCGTAGGATAGCAGGTATAGTAGGGAGAGATGGTGCCTATAGTAACAGTGGGATAATAGTCTCTGGAAAGGGATTGTGGCTGTGGGATAGCAGGTATAGTAAGAAGAGATTGTGCCTATAGTAGAAGTGGGATAATAGTCTATGTGAAGGGACTGTGGCTGTGGGATAGCAGGTATAGTAGGGAGAGATGGTGCCTATAGTCGCAGTATGATAATAGTCTCTGGGAAGGGACTGTGGCTGTGGGATAGCAGGTATAGTAGGGAGAGATGGTGCCTATAGTCGCAGTATGATAATAGTCTCTGGGAAGGGACTGTGACTGTGGGATAGCAGGTATAGTAGGGAGAGATGGTGCCTATAGTGGCAGTGGGATAATAGTCTCTGGGAAGGGATTGTGGATGTGGGATAGCAGGTATAGTAGGGAGAGATGGTGTCTATGTGTTAAGGAAATTGTTATTACAAAGAGATTGTAACAGAGCTGAATAAGTGCAGTAGAATTACTCAATGAAGGGGAAGTACTAGACAGCACAGCATGTTGGTTCTATGTATTACAGGATTACAGGACAGCAGGCAGACCTATATCCTAGGGTGACACCAAATCCTAAGGCTCCACACACTTACCTTGTTCTTTTTCCCCAAAATGCAGTATTTTTTTCCAGGATTTCTAATCTTTGCGGCTTAGGCTGATGCATTGCACATGCTCCGATTTGTAAAACTACAACACTTTTGGAGTGTGGCATTAAAGCGGCATCAGCATGATTATTTTGCAGCAATTCTGTCATGGCTATTGACACAATTCGCTGTAGGAACCCTGGAATTACTACAATGTATAGGGTGGTGGTGGCTCCAGGGTTCCCCAGCAACTAAATCTGGTCTTGATCTAAACTAAGACCTGGATATTGGACATCCTCTATTAAAGGAACAGTAATTATTAAGACATTGCTCCAATTGAAGAAATTAAGTAATGCAGGCAGTATTTTATAGGCCATACTTTCCTCTTCTTCATCAGCACACTATAGTAACAACAGTAAACAAAATGGTGTGTAATCACCATTATGCGCAATGTGAATGGAACTTATTCAGCTGAAGTGGCATATTCCAGTAGCAGAAGGTTACCACAGCAACAGCAAGTACCGACTAAAATAGACGATGAACCTTAAAAATATGTATATGAAATAAATACAAATATTCAGAGGTCAGAATTCTTTCTGTCCTTGCTCTGAAGAAAGGAAATAGGTGGGAGCATTCACTCCAAGAACAAAGGAAAGCTTTAAAAATAGAGTAAAATACTAAATGTTAGAAAAACGCAAAAAGGTATTATTTCTGTTTTGTTGTGAAGGCTGATATATGGGTTCAGTGTCCCATAGAACAGAATAAGGAATGAGAACTTGACAAGGCTAGAGGGGCTGCCCACACCCCTGGAGTACTGTGATTGGAGGCCTAGTTGTGTGGGCAGATCTTGCAATTGTTTTTATTAAGGTAATGAATAGTGATGGGCGAATTTGTCTCGTTTTTGACGGCGGCGTCCCGTTTTTGACGCCGGTGTCCGTTTTTAGAATTTTCGCCAGCAAATTTTTGCGCCCGTTTCACAAATGTATTCGCTGGCGGCGAATCCCGCAAATTCGCCGGAAATTTGCGCCTGCCGAATAAATTCGCCCATCACTAGTAATGAATTCTACAAGTGCAATTTCTGTTAGCAGACAATCGATAAGAGCTTTGCTTTCCAACAAAACTATTTGCTGTTTGGTTCTATGGGCAACTCCCTTGTGAGCTTTTGCACATATAGGCATTAATGACCTTAAAAGGGAAATGCAGCTTCCCCAAATTATTTAAAGGAGAAGGAAAGGCAAACCATAAATAGCCTTCTAACTAAAGTCTTTTGCACATAGAACTTACTGACAATTTTCAAACTGTTCTCCCTGGTGTATAAGCAGCTACCCTCTCCGAAGGGTGACGTCACACTTTTTACAGGCACCTTCCGCTCTGCTGCCCGATGCAGCCTGAAGCGCATTAGGCATAATTATGTTGTAGTGCGCATGTCCTCGGGCGCTGCCTTTCTCCCAATGATGATGATGATGATGCGCATGGGAACAAAGAGGCTTAATAATGGAATAACATATACTAGTATAGTATGTAGAGAAAAGAGACTAGGATAATGAAGAGGTTGAGTGAGGAGAGGAGTTATAATAGTTTGGAAAGTGGGCCCTCAGCCTAAGGTCTTCTGGTGGGACCCTGACATCCCAGTCCGACACTGTACTTATGTTGTTGCCATCCGCTCAATACTTCCCTTATCTCTCCCTCTCCTTCTTTCCCTTGTACAACAGATGTGCCACAGGTAATAGTGTACTAACTTTTGCACATTTATGGGGCTCATTCACAAAAATCAGTGCAAGAGTTAAAACTAATCAACAGGCAGTTTATATAAGTCTACAGCAGATTAGTGGCATCAGTCTAGCCCCTGTGTTAGTCATCATGGAGTCCAGGTCCGGACTGAGAATTATAATAGGCCCTGGCATTTCAGGTACATAGAGGCCCACTCAGCCCACACAGAGGCCGAAAACAGCCCCCACCAGCCCACTAAATACTGACTTTCTATGGCACCTTATAGCAGCCCCTCTGGCATTTGCCAGAATCCACAGATTGCCAGTCCTGGCCTGATGGAGTCCCTGCCTTTCTCTATAGTGAGTGTTGAGATTTAAACTTAAATTGTTCATAAAATATGTTTTGGAAATATGAAACTTTGTGATATAATGTATTGTTGCCTAGAATTATGTGTGAATGGTGTTTTATCCCTGAAGGCAAGTAGCAGTACAGAATCAGCAGGGAGCAGAACATTTCCTAAGGCTTGATTCACACGGGGGATTTAGCCACATCATGTAAATAAAAACTGATGGGACTGACTGGTACACTGCGCCAGGTGTAAATTCCAGTTGGTCAGTTGTATAGGTACATTAAATGTTGGATGGACAAGCTGTCTGTAACATCCCTTCACCTGTCGTTATGGACGGAATGGGATTTTTAGGATATTGTGCAGTCTAGAATCTTGGTTATCAGTACCATATTTAAAATATTACTAGCATTTTTTAATTTACTTGACAAGAGAGTAAATAGCAGATGAGCATACAGATTGACCATGGTTAGATGTGGTTATTAGAGTCATTTGTTATTGAGGATTCACAGTTACTAATGCCATGTCTATGCATGTATTGGTGCTCATGAAAGCAAGAGCCTCAGTGGAAGCAGCACTCAATTTACTGGTGTCTTTTTCAACCAATTAAGTGTAATACCCACCAAACCATGGGAAAGTTTTTCTACTGCATTATGCTGCTCAATGGTCCTACAGATCAGAAGGAGTCAGGATTCAGATATACTGTATATCATAATGTCATCTTCTCTCCTTATTGTCCACAATTGTGACACAAGGTGATTACGTGGGTTTTCCCCCCAGCTACTGGGGATTCCTCACACACTCCAAAACATATGGGCAGGTTAAAGGACAAGGAAAGTTAAACTAAAGAAGTAGGCTAGAAATGTTGTACATTATGTTTTGGGCTTCTGTACCAGCCCAAGGCAACCACAGCCATTTATCAGGGAAGATCTGTGTCTCCAAAGATGCCCCAGTAGCTCCCCATCTTCTTTTCTGCTGATTCACTGCACATGCTCTGTGCTGCTGTCACTTACTGAGCTTAGGGACAGACTCACAATAAACAGTACACATAAATATAAATGTCACAATATAAGGCTGATCAGCAGGGATGGGCGAATTTGACCCATTTCGTTTCGACAAAAAATTTGCCGCCGGCGAAATGTCGCAGACGCCCATTAAAGTCTACGGGCGTCAAAAAAATTTGTTGCGCGGCGAAATTACTTTGCTGCGCGTCTTCTTTTTTTGACGCACGTCTCCATACAAGTCTATGGGGGGAATTCACAAAAGTGTCGGGAACAAAAAAAAGTCTTTAAAATGTCGTAGAATGTGTCGTAGCAACAGCCGACAAATTCACAGAGCATTTCTCCGCCAATTTTCCGACATGTGCGACACTTTTTAATTAGTGTCGTTAAACGTGGGCGTGGTATTTTCGGCGCCACTTTTCCCGACATTTTTATGAATTACTCGTAAACTCATTTTTTTTACCGACAATTTTTCAGACACTTTAGGCTCTCCAAAATGAAAATGTCAGACAAATTGTCGTTTAAAAAGTCTTGGTAAATGTTGTTTGTACGAAGAAAAGATATACAACATTTTAGAAAATTGTCAGACTTACGAGATATTCAGGGATGGTAACATCTGCCTTTGTGAATTTGCCGTTCATACGACATTTTACAAATTTGTCGACCGCCACTTCTGGGTCACTTTTTTTACCGACACTTTTGTGAATTCCCCCCAAATTGTCGTTTAAAAAGTCTTGGTAAATGTCGTTTGTACGATGAAAAGATATGCGACATTTTAGAAAATTGTCAGACTTACGAGACATTCAGAGATGGTAACATCTGCCTTTGTGAATTTTCCGTTCGTACGACATTTTACAAATTTGTCGACCGCCACTTCTGGGTTACTTGTTTTACTGACACTTTTGTGAATTCCCCCCCTATGGGCGTCATTTTTTCGGCGAAACGAGGCGAAAAAATTCGCCCATCCCTACTGATCAGTAATTAATACAGATAAGTATTACATGGCAGCACAGAAACCAGTGCAACTAGCATCAGCCCTGTAGCATCAGCTTACATTACAGGCCAACCTAATTTTCTGTTTGATAATTTGTGACGACCCCTAAGCTTAGCTTCTCAACAGCTGCTCAGAGCCCACTGAGCATGTGTGTGTCGCAGACACTTTCCAAGATGGTAACAGCCTGTGATAAGTTTGAAGTCCTGGATCATTGCTGCTATTGACAAGCTGAAACTTTAAGACGGTGCAATAAGTTCAGAATATATAACATTGCAGTCAGGACCGGACTGAGAATTAAACTAGGCCCTGGCATTTCAGGTACACAGAGGCCCAATAGGCCCGCACAGAGGCCCAAACAGCCCCACCAGCCCACTAAATACTGACTTTCTATTGCACATTATAGCAGCCCCTCTGGCATTTGCCAGAACCCACAGATTGCCAGTCCGGGCCTGATTGCAGTTTTAGCCATATTTATTTCAAGGGTTAAGTTCTCCTTCCAATAGTTCATAACCGACCTGACTGTGTGAATGTGATAGGGTCCTTAGTTTGTCAGTTCCCCCGGGAAAGGGACTGATTTGAATGATTTATAATAGTTTGGCCTGATATAAATTAATAAAGGATAATAATAACAAGATGGCAAAGCAACTGTGACTTATCCTATGGGCTTATGGGCACTGCTTTAAATAGTCTTGTGTGGGCAGTTGACTAATGACATGACTTTGCATGCTTTACTATTGCTCGTTAAAAACTTCCTCTGTACAAAGGAGTTTTCTATGTGATGTGCCTTGTCAGAGAGCATTGAATTATCCCGTCATGTGTTAGGGTTCTATGCACATGTCCAGCCTGTCACACACACTTGGCCTGCCAACTGCTTGTCATTAGTGTGATTTCCACACTTGCTATGCTGTTGTGTGTGGTACTGCCTGGGCTATCACAACCTGCGTCTCTACAAAATCGCACTGGGCTCTGGCAGATACAGGACGGCACTGAGTCAGCTGTTATTGATCTTCGAGATTCTTAATGCTGATCTCACGCTGAAATTGCCAGCTGAACCACTGCCAAATCAATGGGAATCCATTCTTTAACAAATTAAAATAATCAATGCCAGGGCTGTTTACGAAAAACACATTTTTGAATTAAAATGTTCGAATTCGAATTTTCGAGTTATTTTTAGTGAAAGTCGACTAGGGAATAGTTCAAATTCGATTCGAGTTTTTAAAAAAACTTCAAATCCAATTTTCTAAATTTATCATGTACTGGTCCCTTAAGAATTTGAATTCGACTATCCGCCACCTTGAACCTGCTGAATTAATTTTTTGGATCAATTTGGAGTTGTTTGCAGCCTTCCTGAAAACCTAGTTTTTTTTTTGAAGAAAAAACTCAAATTGAATTAGATTAGAATTTTATTTGAGTTTCTGGGTAGATCCCATTCACCCGAATTTGAATTTTTGGAAAAACTTTGATTGGTCGTTTTTTTATTCGAATTTCGAGTTCATGGGAGTTTATGGGAGTTTTTACAAATCCCCATGAGCTCTACATTCGACCCTTGATAAATCTGCCCTTTAGATTGAGGTTTTCACTGAATCATTTGTTGATGTAGCTCACCTTTACATTAACTTTCACTTCACTATAAATTTATTATAATTCTAAATTCTTCTATTCTTCTATTCCGGCAGCTGAAAGTACTGTCTGCTTGTTGGGGGTCACTGACATCAAACAGCAGATTGGCTCTAAGGCTTTTTCTTACTTTGTTTTGCTTATTTGTTTTTTCAGGCCCTCTACAATTCATCATTCAGACATCCATTCTGACTCTGCATAATGCAAAAAAAATGCAAATCTAAGCAACTTTAAATATGTATTAATGAACAGTTTTTATTGGTTGTGATATTATCTGTTATAAATGTTCAAGGTATACATGCATTTGTTGTTTCAGTCCAGGTATGGGATCTGTGATCCAGAATTGTACAGCACAGGTATGGGATCTGTTATCCAGAATGCTTGGGCCCAAGGTTTTCTGAATAATGGATCTTTCCGTAATTTTGGGCTTCATACCTTAAGTCTGCTAGAAAATAATCTAAGCATTAAATAAACCCAATAAACTGGCTTGGCGTCGAATGTGGATTAATTATATCTTAGTTTGGATCAAGTACAAGGTACTGTTTAATGATTACAGAGAAAATTTGATTGTTATAATGGAGTCTATGGGAGATAGCCTTTCTGTAATTCAGAATTTTTGGACAATTGGTTTCCAAATAATGGATCCCATACCTGTATTGCTTTATAACATAATAATAATAATTAGATTTGGGTGGAGATGCCCTTTAACTTTTTGTTTGTATACTCTATGCCAGATATGGGATCCCTTATCCAGAAAATCCCAGGTCTCAAGCTTTCTTTATAAAAGGTTATATAACGAAGTAGTTGCTGTTGGAACTGGGTATATTGCTACAGTATTTGTTGGCCAAATATGGCATCCAGTTTTAGTTCATCTGGGCTAATCTGGGTAAATCCTGCATCCCTTAAATTTTACTTTCAGTGCAAAAACACAATAGTTATCAATCAGCTGACTATTCTTTATAAATAAACTTGCAGGTATTCAAGGTATTGAGGAATAGGAGCCAGATCATTTTTACATTATGAACACACCTTCTAATTTTCTCTTCCACTGTAACTAATCCCATGGCGGCCGTTCTATAAATCGTAGTATAAAAAGAAATGGACTTACTATGAGCCAAACTCTAATTTATATACAGTATACAAAAAATGATTTTTAAAGTAATACTCATCTTCCTAGAGAAAAGGATCTTCTATTGATAAATATACGCCCTTTTTTGGCAACTACTACAATAAGGGGAATATTTATTATGCTGTGTAAAAAAAACAGCAGGATAAAACACCAGACATTGCCAGGCTTTGCTGTGTAAAAAATGGCGTAAAAAACAGTGTAAAATTTTAACGTGTGTTTTTCTTAGAGTGACCTGCCGGAAGCAATGTCAAATCTGGAGTTCGCATGGTGTAAAATTACACCTTGATAAACTCGCCATTAATTTTACATCGATTTTTACACAGTTTTTTAAACGAATTTCGTTTTACACAGCATAATTAGTGATGGGCGAATTTATTCACCAGGCGCGAATTCGCTGGTGTCCAAAAAAAACGGATGCTGGCGTCAAAAACGGACGCCGGCGTCAAAAATGAGAAATTCACCAGGACCAGGAGTAAAAATCCAGGGAAATGTATTATGCACAATATAGCGATGGGACGACAAAACAACAAAGTAAAATGAGGGAAAACTTAAAATCAGGGGATGGAAAATTGAGGTTTCACTGTGTACCCCTAAATGTATATATATATATATATATATATATATATATATATATATATATATATATGAAGATTATTCAATGGCGAGCTCTCGCAAGCAAGGCCCTTCTACTGTTTATTGTACAAAGTGTGTAAATTTGCTGTTCGTCTCCTGTGTAATTTAGTACTGTAAACGTATTTGCACTGCGTAAGTAACTAGCGATGATGGTGAAAGAAAGATGGTAGCAAGGGACATAGAAATGTAGAGCTTGCCTGGTAGTGTTCCGTGCTGCCCCTCTGTGTAAATGATTACAATATTATTAATGTGATATATGGTGATGTATGGGCATTTTTTGTTTATTTACTATTAGAGCCGCTTTCTAATGACATATACGATCTGACTGAGATCTGGTGTAGTTTCTCTGAGAGTTCCTCTGTGTCATACCACAAGGTCTAATTTGTTTATTATACTCTGAGGCAGAGGCTAGGTATTAAATACATGCTATCTATGTGTGATATAGCCCATATATATATAACTGATAGCTACATGGATTGATATATGCTAATATTGTAATGTGTTCTAATATTGTACAGTAACAAGCATAGAGATAGGACATAGGTTTACTAAATACCAAGTTTCTGATGTAAAATGTGTGGAATAGGACAAAAGTGGGACAGCAGGGGTAAGGGTCCAGATTGAAGCCCAGATTGGTTCCAAAGCTGCTAGACTGGAATCAGATGTGGCACAAACTAGAACCTGGAAACATAGTGCATATCAGGGCCGGAACAAGGGGTAGGCAGAGTAGGCATGTGCCTAGGGCGCAAAGCTTGGGGGCGCCAGGCATGTAGCTGTCACTGCTGCCTACCCCTAGTCCGACTGAGTGAGTTCTGCGTTTCCGCCTAATTATGCGTGTGCTCATGCGAGCGCACATGAGGGGAGGGGGGAGAGTGTACAGGAAGTGGATGGGGCGCCAGGGCTGGCCTGGTTGCCTGGGGCACCCAGCTGTCCTGACCCGGCCCTGGTGCATAGGATAGGATCACCTTCCAGGGTTTCAGTACCTCACGTGGCCCGGATCCCATACAGCAGACGTGGAACAGTGTTATAACATAGCCTGAATCCCTTGTCATAACTGTGGTCCCTTCACTACAGACAAAGCAAAGCCTGGGGGAGATCTACTTCCTTCTACCCTCCTGGTGGAGCTTGAGCTGCTCTTACTAGCTAAACCTCTCTGACTCACTCTTAGTAGAAAGTGCTATGAAAAGAGCTATCCTATACACTGGCTTCCCCCTGCTGGTTCAGGCCACCTACATTATGCACGTCACCCATGGGTTTGGGTTTAGCTCTTCTGCTCTTCCCACCTGCAACCTTATTCTGCTGGCTTTCGGTTCCGTAAGCCTCCATTTATATGCGCACACGCCTGCCCCGTACCTTTTTGTGACATCAGAGATGGGCGGATCAGATGTGGGTCTATAAATGGAGGTGCTGTTGGGAGTTGGTGGGTAATTGCTGGGTGTGGGTTGAATTTTTGTCAACCTGTACATCAGTAGTATCTATGGTGCCAGCACTGTGATACCTGCATGTTAGTGATAAATGGTGATTCATTGAATAGGTAGACAAGTGTATTTGTTCACCTTTTATGTGCTAACACATACTCTATTTCATATTAAGTTACTATAATTGAAGCTTCAATCTGTCCGGACCTTAACCCAGGGAAGCCGCATGTGAGCAGCAGTGGAGCTTCATAAAACAGTCTGGCCTTACTGACTCCTTTAGAGCATTATAATCCTCCCCTCTGGCATAATATACATTACACATGCTTTTCCAATGGCTTCCTACCGCAAGTGGTTGGAAGGGCAGTGTTTAGAAAAAAAGGAATATACATTGGACTAAATGCACTTCAAAGGGATATATATATATTCTAGTCTGGAATGCTCTCAACAGGAAATAGAACTCAGACTTGGATTAATGCATACGTGTCAACTGTCCCGTTTTCTTGCGCGTCATTCCCGATTTTGACAGCTCAGCCCGCAGTCCCACATTTTTATAAGTCCAGAGTTTGTCATTGATCTCCTGCACTGATGCCAGAAAAAGATACAACGTTTCTGAAACTTAATTAAAATAAGAGGCTTTTTGCAGAACACTCAGCGCTTACACTTTAATACGTTTGTAGCAATTTAAGATAAGTAGAGATACATTTGTAACTATTTAAGATAAGCAAGTCTCCTGGGGAAACTGAGACTAGCATCTTAAAGGGCAATTTCACTTTCATTAGCAAAACTGTTGTAACACATAAAACATGGCCCTAAAACTCACAGAAATGTGTAAAAACTTTCATGACCTACCACATTTTGTAAAATGTACATGGTAATTAGGGGGTGTGGTCATAAAATGGGCATGGTAAGAAAAATTTCGCTGTGCTGCGTGCAACACATTTTATAGTCCTCTTTTTATATTTCTCAAATGCTGGGAGGCATGTTAATGTTTTGGTTGTGGCACTACAATCATAAATCTTTTCTCAGCAGCGGGCAACACGTCAGGCTTTTCCATAATCTCCATCCTTTATCTGACAATATCACAGAAAATATTCAAGCAATGTCATATTCAGAAAATGCCATAAACGGAATCTCCTGCTGTTTTCCTTGCACAAATTCTAGCAAAATATCTGGGCTGGCTTTAGTGGGAACATCTGTTTTAAATTTGCAAGATAAGACAGCAGTGTCTCAGGGTCCCATTGCCTCTGTATTCACATTAACCTTTTCACTGCCACTGTACTATATGGGATCGTCTGTGAGACTGTTTAACCTATGGTGCTCTAACTGGTGCTTTGAAACAACCTTGTTCACCCTACTATGTACCACCCAAAAAAACATTAAGGTTATGCCCCTATAAAACACACGAGTTCTATTTTGGGGTCAGTGATTTGAGGGAATGGTACAGCCATTGTCCTTTCCCAGAGATTATTATCCCCACTGCTACTATAGGCACCAGCTCTCCCTACTATACCTGCTATCCAGTGTCAGACTGGGCTGGCGGAAAACCATGAAAAAATCTGGTGGGCCGGATCCACTTCTTAATGGCGCGACCCCACTTTGTCGGGGGTCGAGGTGAAATAATCATTTTTTGCGTGCGCACTGACGTCACGCTACACCATACTTACAAACCCGGCACCGCGCGTGTAAGGACTAATGTGCCGCTCTAGAGCGGCAAGGGGGCCCTTACGCAGTAGCCTCTGTGCACCCCAGTCTGACCCTGCTGCTATCCCACAGCTACAGCCCCTTCCTATAAACTATTATCCCACTGCTACTATAGGCACCATCTCTCCCTACTATACCTGCTATCCCACAGCCACAATCCCTTTCCAGAGACTATTATCCCACTGTTACTATAGGCACCATCTCTCCCTACTATACCTGCTATCCCACAGCTACAGTCTCTTCCCAGAGACTATTATCCCTATTGCTACTATAGGCACCATCTCTCCCTACTATAAATGCTATACCACAGCCACACAATTTTTTTACTGGATGTGGTGACCTAACCATGTGTCCTACCACTTAAAGTAGTAAAACATGGATATTTAAATGCTTTCTCCGTATCCTGAAGTTTATCCACTTTGTAAATCGCTCTCACGTATGTTCATCTCACTTACTTAAAGATAAGTTTTCCATTTCTGGAAATGTTTTCATTGGTATTATGATCCTATCATTCCTTACAACTTTCTCATCTTTAGTCAACTCTCTGACTTTTATTAAAGTATGTAACATGGGGCCCTTTATGTACAAACCGTTCTGTGGGAAACCTAAAATGGTCACAGTAACTTTATGTGTGTATGTATATGTATATATATATATATATAATGTTGATGTCATATTCCTATTAAAATTTAAAGAGCATTATATTTCCTAACAAACACAATTCCAACTTCATTTTATGTATTATTTTATTTGCTTTCATTTAAAAGATGCGCTTCCTCTTATTGTTCTGGGGATAATTAACTGAGTGTTTCCCAAACTGCTAGCCTTCATGAAAAAGGCATGTCCAGGGTCAGTCTGGACTACTATAGTAGCAGGAAATCCCCTGTGGGTCCCACTGAATTTTGATCATCTCTCTTATTTCCACCCTACAAATGTCACACCAATACAATTTAGCACATGTTCACTTTTTTATCTTCTAACAAGTTTCAAGAGAAATTAGTTTCAAACCCCTTCCTCAGGTTTCCAAGTAGCAACTCTGTAAGACTGGTCACTACTAAAATATTTACTGTACATACCTCCAAACATTTGAAAAATGGAAAGAAGATGAAAAAAATCTGCAGGGCACAGCACGGCAACATTGACCAAGCCCATTTTGTGGCCACACCCCCTAACTACCATATCCATTTTACACAATTTAGGAGATTATGGAAAGTTTTAGTGCAATGTTTTATGTGTTATAACAGTTTTGATAATGAAGCTGAAATTGCCATTTAAGCTGTGTCTCAGTTTCCCCAAGAAACTGCATAGTTAAAATTGTATCTTTGCTTATCTTAAATTTCTGCAGATGTTTCTAAGTGCAGGTGCTGAGTGTTCTGGGCTCTCTGCCAAAAAGCTTGTTATTTTAATTACGTTTCAGAAACTTTATATCTTTTTCTGGAGTCAGGCAGTTCAGGAGATCAAAGAGAAACTCTGGACTTTTTAATAAAAATCCGGAACTGCGGGCTAAACTGTGAAAATCGGAACTGTCCAGCAGAAAATGGGAGGTATGTCTGTACAGTCAGCTTTTAATAATTGGCTTCTTGGCCAAAAACAGAAACTTGAGTATTCATTGTTTAGGAGTGTAGTATGCAAAGCTCTAGTCCTGGCTGACTACTGTACAACAAGGGTTTGTTCCACCACTTTGGTACCATCATAACGACAGTAGCTACATTTGCAGTCATTGTTTTTTTCTGTAAATTTATAGGCTTCATATATCCATATATCCAACATATACACTTCTCACCTTGCAAGATCCCACTGCCTTGCAAGGTGAAGTCAGTACTGATGCACTAGATGTGCCCCAAATGGTCACATAATATTTTATCACTATATTCTTAGTTCAAAAAGCATGTTACTTCTATTAGCATTGCCCAAAGGCAAATTGGAATACAGAAGCCGTTGCAGTTGGAATTTTTCATTATAATGATCATCCCATAATGATACTGACTTCAGCAAGCTGAATTGTGATTGTCAGGTCTTCTTTACCAGGGTCTTTGCAGGAGTCAACAATGGTTATTGTTAATGCATTGTTCACAACCGTTAATGGAAATACCAATCTGTGAACCCTTTGCTTACAAGTATTTTAATCCTGACAGTGGAGAGATCCCATGGTGTGCACTAGAGCGCTGTGTTTATTGAAAGCTTAATAAGATTTTTGTAACAATGCAAGAAAAGAATAAATCGGAAATGTGTCAATAGTGGTCCTTACAGAATTTACCCTGTGTTTATAAACAGTGCATATTTTAATATTATATCTATCGAAACATTGGATAAAAAGTGGGCAGATTTTATTCTGCCCAATGTGATTTTATTTGTTTATAGAAAAGTTGTCAAATTCTCTACTTGAAGCAATATACTAGCAGATGCATTGTTTAAAGAATGGGTTGGGCTCAAGTAAAATCCAACAGAACAAAATTGTCTTCTTTTGAAGTAATTAGAGCTCTGTCCATGTGATAAAACATGGATTATTTATTTTAAAGTACCTCTTATATGCACGTTCCATAACAGATATGCGAGACTTGCTGGAGGATAATTGCTTCCAATACCCTTGTCCTAGCTAAACCAGTTATTAAACTCTTTCCAGCATATGATTTATGTGCTTTTCAAGCAGACAACCTTGAAGGATACTTTGCTGCTTACTTTTTATTCCCAGTTTGCATTTTTGGTATAAGCAATAACAGTAACTCATTTTTGGGGCTTGTTTAAAAAAAAAACTCCAGTTTAGAAGCGTTTCAGAAAAGGAATTCTCTCATTAATTCTGCATCATCATTTTTTAGGACCATCAGTTAGTTCATACCCCTTTTTTTACATAAGTGTTGCCATTATGGATAGTGAGGCTAAACCATTTTGGGCTGTTCTCTCTTTTTTCATATATTATGATGACTGGGGATGTCATTAGTGTCCTGCTGGAAAGTATTTGGAATTTGGATGATTCCAGAAATCATTTGTGGGGCACAGTATCAAACTCTTTGGCAAAATCTAAATAGATCACATCACATCTACTGTTACCCATCTTACTTACCTCATCATAAAAAGCAATCAAATTTGTCTGACGTGACCTATCCTTCATGCTGATTGCTGTTCATAATGCCATTCACCGGGACAAAATTTTGAATGTGATCCCTTAACAAGGCTTCAAATAATTTGTCCACCATACTGGCCTATAATTGCCAGGCTAATCCCTTTTTAAATATTGTAATGACATCAGCTTTCCTCCGATCCATAGGTACCATTCCAGATGAAAGAGAAAATCAGAAATAATCTAAAACTGAACAAAGCTCTCTGAGAACCCGGGGGTGTATGCCATCTGTCCCTGAAAAAAATGTTTTTCGCCACATCGGAAAAAACGCACGCCGGCGATGTTTCGCAAATTTTTCTATGTTTCGGGAATTTCGGCCAAAATTTGCAAATTTTTCGGCGAAGCGAAACAGCACAAATTCGCCCATCACTAGTAGACAATTACTGCTTCTATTAATCAGGTCTCCAACACTGAAGACCCATGACTTTGAACTTGCCCCTATAGCTACATTCTTTTCAGATCCTAGTTGTCTTACCTTGGTGTCTGCAGAAAATCGCTTGCCATAATGCTTATCACTCTCATTGATACCTGCACGGGTCTAATCATACCAAGGTTCACAACCCTCAAGCCACCTTAAAAACTGAAGTTATGTCATCCTTGGGAGGAAGACAGGAAGAAGGGTAAAGAATTCTATTCCGTGACCTTCACTATTACCGGCATCCTCATTTATGTGCCCAGTACCCGCATTTTTTGTAGGTAGCTGGTAGTACCAGACTCGTTGAATTACTCTTCGTTAGAAATACTGGCTAGGGTATATACATATATATATATGAAAAACTATTTCAAAAAAAGATTTTAAAAGGTGGTTAAAATACCAAAATACAGTCCCTTGTGTGTGTGTATATATATATATATATATATATATATATATATATATATATATATATATACACACACACAAGGGACTGTATTTTGGTATTTTAACCACCTTTTAAAATCTTTTTTTGAAATAGTTTTTCATGCAACTATTAGACCTGTGTGTGTAAACAGGCCTCCTCATTATATATAATATTTCTGCCATGGCTGAACTGTGGGTACTGTGCTGCTTTATATTATTATTGAATTAATGCCAATAAAAATCTGCCTAGATTTCCGGCATGTTTTTGTTACCCTCTTAATAACTGGTTTAGTTGTATGTAGCTGTATTATTAATAAAGTGTGTTTCATCACAGCTTCCATCTGGACAGGTTATTGATATTATAAATAAATAAAACATCCTGGCTTAGTGGAAAAGTGGCAATGTGCTATTTGTTTTGAGTTTTCTGCTTTGAACAGCACAGAATGTATTGTGGCTATAGATCCTGACAGGCTGAAAAATAAAACCCACAATATGCATAGTATTACCCAAGTTGGCATTTCTTTCTGTGTGCGTCCCCAAGGCTGAGGTTATTCATATTTATCCAGATGTTTTGTTTTATATATGCTGTGAGCTGCTCGTGAAATAACAGCTCTGTTTTCACTGGCCATTTAATCAATATCATTCAGTCTTAATTGCTGTTAATCTGACTCAGCTGACTCATTGTTGTGCCTCAGGCAACCTTGTTAAACCCCCAATTCTACCCAAGCCAGCTTCCCCTAGTCTTCCCCTTATCTGTCTTTATGGCATTATCTTGCAACCATAACAAGAAATGACATTACATAAGTACTAACCAGTTACTGACAATTACCTACCAAATTGCTGCCAACATTTGTGAAAAGTGAGGTTTTTTTTGTAGATGTGTGAGATTGTGATATTGCTAGTTGTTGGTCTGGTTGAATAGTTTGAATAGGTTGGCAACATGAAATACTTTCTTCCAGAAATGATGGTCTTAGAAACATGTCCACCAAGTGTTCATATGCTCAAGGGTCATATGCAAGTGTAAGGGCTCCAACAGACCAGCATTTGAAGCGGCGCTCCCCTGCGTTCCATTTTTATGCGTTCAGCCACAGGGGAGCGCAGGAGTAGACGCATTCAGTTTTTTTCAATGGGGCTGTACTCACACAGGCACGTGTAGGTGCCGAACGGAGGAAAAATGCAGCATGTTGCGTCTGAACCTGCATTCAGCGCCTACATGCACCTGTGTGAGTACAGCCCCATTGAAAAAAACTGAATGCGTCTATTCCTGCGCTCCCGTGTGGCTGAACGCATAAAAACGGAACGCAGGGGAGCACAGCTTCAAACGCTTGTCTTTAAGAGCCCTAAGGCTTCCTCAAAAGAAGTCTCTCAAACACTTTTGCTTTTCCAATTTTATTATGAAGGGAAGTACCCAAATTCTATTACCAATGTAACACAACTTTTTACAGAATAGAGGGGTTTACTGGAATTAATTGTTGATGATATATTCTGTGGGGCAAGAAAAATCTGTCTACATCTATTGCCAATGAGTAATTGGATCATAACATTGGATTTCTGCAGATAGACTTATTTGGTTTTCTTGTGAATGTTGGAATGTTTTGATCTCCTTAGGGGTTTGAAGGCCAACTATGCTATATATTTTATTATTGAACCAACAGTGGAAAGCATTATTGTCTAAACCTGGAGGGAAGTCTAGGAGGCCTAAGGGTAGGACTCCACGGACGATTCTGGCGCGATCCGACGCGCTGTGCAAAAACTCAGGCGTCATGTCGGATGCCATGGAAATAAGGTAAGCAATGCTATTGTTGGATTGTGTTGCATTGTTCGTTGATGTCACAATGTCAGATGCAGATGCAGCATGAAGCGTTTGCATCCGACAGTCATGTCGCAGCATTGATGCAACACGACAATAGCATTACTTTCCTTATTTCGGTTACATTCGATGTGACGACCGCGTTTTTGTGCAGCCTGTCGGATCGCGCCGGAATCGTCCATGGAGTCCTGCCCTAAGAGAGGTGGATCTTTTAGATATCTTTATTAAGCCTATATAATTTTTATTGCAATATACACTTTATTATTTTAGACATTAATTCTTAGGGGCAGATTTATTAAGGGGCTGATTCACTAAATTCGAGTGAAGGATTCGAAGTAAAAAAACTTCGAATTTCGAAGTATTTTTTGGGCTACTTCGACCATCGAATGGGCTACTTCGACCTTCGACTACGACTACGAATCGAAGGATTCGAACGAAAAATCGTTCGACTATTCGTCCATTCGATAGTCGAAGTACTGTCTCTTTAAAAAAAACTTCGGCAGCTAAAAGCTACCGAAGTCAATGTTAGCCTATGGGGAGTGTCCTTCGAAGTCGAAGGATTTCAATTCCTAGTCGAATATCGAGGGTTAATTAACCCTCGATATTCGACCCTTGATACATCTGCCCCTAAGTGTCGAATAGTAAATTCGAATTGTTTTTATTGTTTTTTGTTGTCAAAATTCACACATTTGAATTTTAATCCCCCATTTCGAATGTAAATTCGAAGATTTAACACATCTCGATCATGGAAACATTTGAAAATTCGCCAACTGAAACCTGCCGAGTTTAATTTGCAAGTCAATGGCAGAAGTACGTTGTATCATGTGAATATGTTAATTGCCTTTCTGACATTCAAGTTTATTTTTGGAGGAAAACACGATTTGTACGATTTTGGGTCAGAGACTATTTGATCAAGTATTAGACATTCACATTTTTTCTTAAATAACCTCTCAATCAAGTTTTGAGTTTATTCAAATTTATTAGTAAAAAAAATTAAAAAAAAAATTCACACAAATTCGAACTTTGATAAATCTGCCCACTAATAACTTTAATTTCTACTGCAATTTAGAAGGGGCTGACTACGTACTTACTTCTGAATGCGTACTATGATGACCTTATGAGCAGCAGAGGAAATTTAGCAGTATTGGAATCTGCAATTATGTTAATTAATTTGCATGTAGAATCAGTGGTTGGTGTGCCTAGAATAAAACCTGTTTAATCTGGGTTTATCATCCTAGTAATTTAAAAACTCAGATAAGGGACAGAAATTTTGTAAGAATCTTGATGTCTGTATTAAGAATTGAAATTGGTTGATCGTGTTATTGTTGTTTAGGGATTAAAGGAATTTTGGTCATCAACATGTCTAAAGGGTCTGAATGGCCTTGTAATATATCTTTTTATAGAGTTACTAAATGGGGAACCAAGTTGGTTCTAAATGGAAATATTTATAGTAAATTGGAGATCGTTAGGGCCAAGGCTTAGATTATTGCTTAGCTATTTAATAGTTGATTATATCTCCTCTGCAGTAATCACAGCATTCAAGGAAATATTCTTCTGCCAATAAACAAGGCAAAAAACATTTGTCAATTCCAAATTTTAAATATAATGAGGAAGAATATGTGTGAATTCTTAAAATTTTGTCAAATTCGAATTTGAAGCCCAGACATGGGGAATAACCTTGAATATAGTGTGGTTTATTTGCCAAAATATACAGTAACTAGTTTTGTCTTTTTATGTCTAAAATATTGTTGGGGTATGGACCAACCTGCAGGAGCCTGGTGCTCTACAAGCAACCCTGGCACCTCTGCCCAGTGAGGGTGAATATAGAAGAAACTGCCCCCACAGTCTAGGCCTCCCTGGTCTGTGCTATTCGCAACTGCAGGGTCTGCCTCCTATATAGTTATTAAACTGATTGGTGGTGGGTCCCTGGAATAGTTACATTTTTCATCTTTTTTCTCCCATTAATAAAAGTTGAGTGTGGCTTTCATGGGCCTTTTAGATTTAGGCTATGCAAATTTAGTAAGGTGAGCTATGAATTCAGTGGGCATGACCCTGGCTTCTAAAGGATTTAGTAGGCTGTGACCCACAGAATACAAAATGATCATTCTAATACATCATCCAGAAAGTAAGGATTTTTTGAGTGGATGACTATAAATATAGCCAGGTACCCAATGAAATCAGTATTACTTCTGACTGGCCATGTCCTCCCAGTTTTAGGTTTTATTAAAGATAATGTTTATTATTATTACTATTATTATTAATAATAATAATAAAAATAAATGTTTGTAATGTTTTAAATGTTTGTAATGTGTTAATAATATGGACAGCACCCTCTCAGTGTTTCCTTTTGGTGAAAGAAGTTTAAGACGGTGAATCTATAGTGTGTCAAATAGCATTGTTTCTGAGATCTGATATTTGAAAATAACCTTTTCAGCATCATTATCACTCCCTTCTAAATACCTTCATGGACTTCTGAAGGTCTGAATCTCCGCCGAAAATATAGTGCTAGGTTATTCCCTTATTTGTACAAGAGCAAAAACAAATTATGAAGTACATACTTATAAGGTGAAAACATGGAACAGACCCTTTGTTTGTGTATTCCATTCTCTCCTCCATATATCACCCCCCCCCACTGCATCCCGGGAATGGTCTCTTTCACCTACCTCTGATTTTACGTTTCTAGCACAGGAGACATTCCATTCTGACTTTAGATTATAAATTCTAGTAAGAGGGGCCCTTCAGTCCTATCTATATTCTGTAACCCATGTTTCCTATGTTCTTCTAAGACCCCTGTCTGCTATAAATTACTGTAAAATGCTGTCTGAATTGCTTGGGTTGTATAAATAAATGTTGATTTATGATGATGTTGATGATGAAGATGAGGTGAGTAATCAAGGCCTTAATCAGATTGATGAGACATAGAGTTACAGTATAACAGTAATATGATTAATAATCCTGTTTGTGGGTACTTTAAATAATTGTAACCAACCTTGCCTATACTTCTATGTAAATATGATTTTTATCTTTTAACATTATATTACCTGAGTAAAATGTAACATTGCATTTAGGCGATGGGGTATAAAATATGTTTTTTTCTGCTTCCTTGAGATAGAACTAGGCTGTTCTCCCTGTGCATATTCAGTTGGATGAAGGGAAAAATTGCTGCTGTAAGATACACATAGAACAATATAGTTTATACTTTGTAACAACACAGAGAAACATAGTCACCAGGGAAGCAGAGAATCGGTTACCATCCTGCAGACTCTGCAAAGGTTGCGCACAGCAGGATGTGGATTCTTTAGCCAGGCTGTATAGTCACAAGGGGGTGAAAGAGTTGCCCTTTAATCAAGTGCTCAGTTTGAATAAAATGGACAAGTCTAACTGGGGATGACCCACAGAGGTATGTGCAAGAAGCTGGGGAGGGGGAGCAGGAGACAGAACAGCCAGTGGCTGCTATAGCAACAAGTTGTTTTAGACATTTAACTCCTGCAGATGGGAACTCTGGGATTGGTACTAAACTAGCGAACAGGTCATATTACCATAGGATTGATGCCCTTTAAATATTAGGGATTATTCTGCAGCTCTAAAAGATATTTACAGAATGAATCACAGAATTTACAAAAGCAGATTTATAGGTTTCATGCTTAATCAATGAATACTTTAATGCTACTTTACTACATAGAAATGATGCCACTTATATAAATGAAAGTAGCATACCTCACTTTTAATATCACGGAACAAAGAATCCATATAAAGCAGATAAAAACATATATTTATAATGGAGAATCTTTGTTATGGTAAGGTAGGGTGGACTGTTTCAGACCCTTTGCATGGGAGAACACTGACCAGACGCCAAAGGAATAGCAACAGGATTTTCACATTTGGCTGCACCACCCCTAGGGCCCGATATTCTAGAAACCAAAAGGTCCTATTTTAGGATTACCCCAGAATTTGGAGAACAAAGTCTAGAGTGCTTGAAATTTTCTCTTTGCCCTGTTTTCTCTGGGAACATGCAGCAGCCCA
Source organism: Xenopus petersii (assembly GCA_038501925.1). Classification (NCBI taxonomy): domain Eukaryota; kingdom Metazoa; phylum Chordata; class Amphibia; order Anura; family Pipidae; genus Xenopus; species Xenopus petersii. The sequence continues at coordinate 136,135,885 of CM076675.1, forward strand.
GCTTAGGCAGACTGCAGATTTGATGCCCCCAAATAAAGGATAGTTTGAAAAACAAAAGAGCCATCTTCACAATATTGGGTCCTAGGGATTTCACAATGAGGTTTACTGTGTATATATATCTAAGAGGGGCACATAATAAACTATATCTTGCTTTATTAGCATCCCTTAAAATTAAAAAAAACAAAAGAGTGAGAATAGTGTGTGTTTTCCTGGCAGATACAATAGATCTCTTCAAGGAAGGGTTGCATTGTACAGGTATGAGATGTCTTATCCGGGAACCTGTTATCCAGAAATCTCCAATACACTCCATTTTAATCAAATAATTCAGATTTATAAAATTGTGTTTTTTTTCTATATAATAATAAAACAGTACAAGTTGATCCAGACTAGGATATAATTCTTATTAGAGGAAACAATCCTATTAGGTTTAATAAACCTATAATACAGGTAATATTTCTTTATGACTTATAAACCTTCCTATGTTAATACTCTTAATTGCTGTAATCAGTATACATAGAGTGTGAATGGTCATTAAGCCCCACTAGAGCGCATATAATTTTCGGCAACTTACCAGAAGCTGCTGCATTTCTCACCCTCGGCTTATACTCAAGTCAATAAGCTTTCCCAGTTTTTGGAGGTAAAATTAGGTACCTCGGTTTATACTCGGGACGGCTTATACTCGAGTATATACGGTAATCCCACAACAGCCTCCGTAATGACAGTGTTTACTTTATTACATTACTTGCCCCAAATGTTGTCCTGTGTGTGACCAAATTTAGAAAGACAAGTAGGATGTATAAGCAGGGTCTTATTATACAAAGGCTGTGGTTCCTTACAATAGCAACTTGACTTAATTGTCTGCCATTAAGACACAACCTGCCTGTGATTGATAGTAGTTTTAAATGCTTATGGACAGACAATGAATGAGCAGTTACAAAAGCTTCCGCCTTATAACTACTGGTGAGGCCAAATTAAAAATTGTGGGTCAAACAAGACTTTTTTTCTGGGAATTTCTTTTGTGTGTTAAAAATAAGCAAAAACAAAGGGGAGGAATAATAAAGGGGAACATGCAGTAGTGACGCTTAGGAATAAACAAAAGTTGAACATTTGTCACTAGTCACTAGGAAGAAACGAGGTTACAGTTAATTTAGGAACTACAGCCAAGTCAGACCACCCAAGAGAACACTTGCAGGACAATAGATGTACTTTAACTTGAGTAATAAAACTTGATTTACACATAGAAATGAGCTGGCGTAATTTGTTCTGATGCACATGATGATATTGTTGCCACTTTTTTTAAGACGCTCTACTTTTTCCACTGCCTCAACACAATCCCTGGCTCACTCAGAGGATGGCCTTTATACTGCAGTTTCCGACTGCCAGTCCCGTGGTTATTCCAAAGTATTATTACATTTTAGAAGGCAAAACTTTCTTCTCTGACTGTAATATCCGCAAATACTGTAAAGCAAATTCCTTTCTAAAGTATAAAAATAGTCACTGCCATGGGCATTTTATGTTCTTTTTGTATTACCTTTGTTGGCAAGGCTGGTTCCTAACTAAATCTTATTATAATACTGTAAGCATTCACACAAAGTGACTAATATTGACAAAAAGGAGCATGGTTTAAGGGGAAGATGACTCTTTATTAAATGGGTCTTGCTGCCTTGGAAATTAGTTTAAATCTAGGCTGTTCAGGCTGAAACCATCAGCTTATTGTTGAACAGTTTGGGGCTAACATGGTCCTAATTACTTATAAAATTCTGCCCAAACCACGTGTTTCCCTAAACTTATGTAAGCAGAATGTAAATGGTACATCTGTCATAGTAGCATTGCACATTAGAATTGCTTATAACCTAGCTGGACAATAGCTCTATTATCACATACCTTGCATGCAAAATGCTCTATGGGAAGGCAAGAATACAATTCTTTCAACTTCTCTTCCCTACTGATAAGTGCAACAGTAGAAGTGTGTGTGTGTGTGTGTGTTGGTGGAATATTTTCATAGTAAACCACCATGCTGATATTTCCCATAAATTGTATCTAATAACCCCTTCTCATATTGTAAGCTCAAAAAGCTGGACCCTCTTTAATTGCTGCATTGGTCAGTATTTATATGTAATCTGTATGTATAATGGATATACTATTCTTTGGAATTTGTTGGATCTATATTTATATCAAAAATATTTTTTTAACAGACTGCTTAGCAATAATACAGATAATAAAAAGAAATTGTTTGTTTGTGCAGAACTTGGGAAATGGCCCAATTATTCTACTTGCTGAATATGTAGAATAGCTAACAAGGGCTGATTTGCTATTCCAATAGTGTATAACGGCCGGAAACCGCCAACAGTGACAAGTTGAGTTGATCTGTCTCAGGTTAGAATATCTCAGCTAGTGGGGCTTTAATGAAAGTCTGTGTCCTGTTGGTTGGATGATAGACACACAGAAGCTTTATTACAGCTTATGTGTAGGCAGTGCTCTCTCTGCAAGTTCCTTAGGTGTTGTTTGCTGTGTGGGTGGCCAGACAACCAATCTCATTGCTGAACAATCTATCTGGAATCCTTCCTGGCTGTTCATGGACAGCTATTAGGGAACATACATCTACAAGCGTTTTTATAAATTGTCATGGTATCTGGCCTGCTGAATTCCTTGAATACCTGATGTCACTGGCATTATTTAATTGCCTAATTGCCTTCCATTTATGTGTATGGATGAATGTTCTGCACACTAGATCCCAAGGTGGGGGGTCACTTTAATATATAGGGGAGGCATGTTGCTGTTCTTTAGGAAGTACGGGCACTATTAATATTCTAATAGGACATAATAGGGTCAAGAGAAGAAAAGACTTCCAACCAGCAGTACAGATGGAGATGTAGTTGCAAGACAGGAAGAAATTTAAATTGAAATAGTATAAACCACATAAACTGTGTCAGAGGAATGGGAGTAGCATCTTCATTATGTATATAGCACCAGCAAGTTATGCATGCTTTACATGAAGTATAACAAACAGAGGTCTTGTAATAATCTACAAACATTTTTTGTCTGTATGTATTAGTCTAGAACTCTAGATCATACCTGCCAACTGTCCCGTTTTTAGAGGGACAGTCCCTCTTTTGACAGCTCAACCTGCAGTCGCTCATTTGTACTGGAAAGTCCCGTTTTTTCTTTGCGCTGAACAGGCAGAAAAATAAAAAAAAGTTTTTAACGTAATTGGCTTTTGGCAGAGAGCCCAGAACAGCCAAAACAGAAGATTAGATACATTTGTAACAATTCAAATGTATCTAGATAAGCAATCTAGATAAGAAAATAAGTAATTGTAACAATATAAGATAACAGGTCTTTTTGGAAAAGTTAGACTCACAGCTAGGGGGCAATTCACCTTCATTAGCAAAACTGTAATAACTGAAAAAAACATAGAAATATGTTCAAACTTTTATAACCTGCGAAATTTTGTAAAATGAACATGGTAATTAGGGGGTGTGGCCACAAAATGGGCGTGGCAGTGCGGCAACTTTTTTGTCCCTCTTTTTATTTCCAATATGTTGGGAGGTATGGTCTAGAATGATTATAGGGCTGATTATACTACAGGGATTATATTATAAAGTATATATATATATATATATATATATATATATATAAAAGTATATTAAAAAAGAAAACATACATGTCTATTTGTAGTAGGGATGCACCGAATCCACTATTTTGGATTCGGCCGAACCCCCGAATCTGATGTGAAAGATTTGGCCGAATACCGAACCGAACCCTAATTTGCATATGCAAATTAGGGGTGGGAAGGGGAAAAACATTTTACTTCCTTGTTTTGTGACAAAAAGTCACGTGATTTACCTCCCTACCCCTATTTTGCATATGCAAATTAGGATTCAGATTCGGTTCGGCTGGGCAGAAGGATTCGGCCGAATCCGAATCCTGCTGAAAAGGCCGAAAAGGCCGAATCCTGGCCGAATCCCGTACCGAATCCTGGATTCGGTGCATCCCTAATTTGTAGAACCTATTTTTAAGAGTAAGAACCCTGCTATTATATAGAATGTGGTTCTTTACCACCTGACCTTCAGTGTGCCTGGCTGTCTACGTTTTCTTTATATTTTTTTAGGTTATAGCCAGTGCAGCTTATGTCTGTATTTCCTATTCCAGCAATATACTTCCACTGTGTGCAGCGTGTCTGGAATTTATCTTTCTGTCTGCTGAGCAGGGAACGGGGAGAGGTGATAAGAGATGGCTATTAAACAGACAGCAGTCTTGCTGTTTTAAAGATACTCCTCCACCACAGGACAACCCCCTCTCATTCAGAAGCTTTATCCAGTCCAGGCTAACACACTGTAGCATTTCAAGAAGGTGTAAAAAGTATGTATGCATATTTGTATGTATATAGTGCTAGTTGTGCACTCTAGTAATGTGTGGTTAGAGAAAAATTTGACCTACATCCACCTTAACCCGGCACACTCCCCACTTTAAATACATGCGCCTGTTCCGCTGCAATGTCACAAAAGGGGCAGGTGGGGCCTGCGCAAGAATTTAAAAAGGTGCGCGCAGAGGCAGAAGTGGGGCAGAAGAAGGCTGCAGGCAGTGGAGGTTAAAGTTTGGCCCAAACCTGCGGGTAAACACATCACTAGTGCACTCAGCACTGCAGAGCAATACCATGATATGACAAACAGGGCTCAATACAATTATAAATAAAAGAAAAGCTAAGCATCAAAGAGATGAGGAAAGAGGCCTCTTCCCCATGGAGCATACAATCTACAGTAAGTGGATGGGTAGCTTGAAGAACACATAGGAGTAGGGATGCACTGAATCAACTATTTTGGATTCAGCCAAACCCCCGAATCGTTCGTGAAAGATTCGGCCGAATAGCAGACCGAATCTGAATCCTAATTTGCATAGACAAATTAGGGGCGGGAAGGGAAACATGTTTTTCTTCCTTGTTTTGTGACAAAAAGTCACATGATTTCCCTCCCCACTGCTAATTTGCATATGCAAATTATGATTCGGATTCAGATCGACCTGGCAGAAAGATTCGGCCGAATCCTGCTGAAAAATGGCCGAATCCTGGATTCGCTGCATCCCTACATAGGAGGACATTAGATGCTGCAGGTTACAATGATTAAATGCATGGAATTTTTTTAGAAAGAACGCCTAAGTGTTAACAGGGCCCACTGACTCCTGAGCCCATTGGGTGATTTCCTGGTGTTGCCAATTCAGCATTGTAGATTTTTGTTGGGTACCAGGAAGAAATGAAGCAAGTATTTTGCATACCAAAATTAATTAATCTGTTTATAATCTGGCCACAAATTTATGGCTCTGTTTGTTCTCTCTCTATCATTTTGACTTCACATACTTAAATTGCAAATTATGATCTGTATGTAGTGATGGGCGAATTTATTCGGCAGGCGCAAATTCAGTTTTTTTGGACGCTGAATTTTTAACCGTTTCATGAATTTCGCAAGAAATTCATAAATTTTCCGGCAAAGTGAAACACGCCAAATTCACCCATCACTATCTGTATGGATAAGCCTAACTAAAGAGGGTGCATTCAGCATAAGCTAAAGTAAGGAAGGTTTTCCAGTGGAAAGCCAGTTAGTAGTGGGAGCCAATAGTTCATGTTGGATAAGCTGCATTGTTCGTACATTTGCAGATGTTCCAAAACAGGGGTCTAGTGGGGGTCTAACCCCTAGTGGGGGTGGAGAATGATCAGGGAGTGAAAAGTCACCCATCTTTGGTTCTTGGAAGGCTGACATCTCTACATGTAGGTTTTTCATACTAATAATTCTCTAAGTAGGTGTTTCCAAATTGTTTGCTGTGTAGGTTTCTAACAAGTCATTTTTTTTACTTGCTTCAAAAGTATTTGGTTTGTGTTTGCTCTGATACACCCATATGCGCTATTTGTGGTCAACCATATGGGGTTTTGGCAGTGCTTCAGTGGAATAAAGAAAACAATAATCCCTGACATCATTTAAAACCTCTTTGCTCAGAATTTCACTTTCCATTCTTTCTGTACAGCAGGGGTTCTTGATATCAGTGTCAACTGCGACTTCTACATCCATCTTTCTGTACTCTAATATCTCTGCTCGTTAGTAAGTTATGGATAAGTAAGAGTTGATAATTTTTTTTATGTATGTAATATCCCTTATTTATATAGTGCTGCAATAAACCAATGCCAGCAAATTCATTTGTGAATCAAGTTAAAGTAGTGAATCATTTCATTTCTCATAGTTTAAAAGATGTTTTGATGAGTGAATTATAATTCCTGCCATATTTCACACAGTTTTCAATACAGAATAATATAACAACTGAAGACTCTAGGCAGAGAATCCCCAACATTTTTCATGGTTCTACTATTATATAGTATATATATCATCAGGGGCTACGCCTTCATCTAGCAATTGGGAATACAATAGTTTAATATTTTACTGGCATTTTGCAGTGCTGTCCTACTCTGTCCCACTAGAGATCTCAGTCATCCACTTTACTGCAAGTTTAAGGGTAATGTTATTATGAAATTATAATGGCTCACAAAAATTCAGTGCGGCCTATGCATAAGCATGGGAGTGAAGTCTGGGTTCTATGTAATATTATAGTTCTTCGTCATGCAAATGTCAGCTCTGATTATATTTCTAAATATAATTTTGTTCCCATAGAATAAAATGTTACGGATCATTCTGAAACCCAAGGAAAGTGCCTCAGTGCATGGCTTATAATTGCTATAAGGCGTGTGTGCCAAAGCCAAGCTGCCAAAAAAAAAAAAAAAGCATTGGAGGCTTGTGAGCTGGGCTTTGTACTACTTGCCAGGGTCCACATTAGACATTTTGTATCTCTGGAGCTTTGTTGGGATAGGAAGAAATCTTTCCAAATAGTTGTAGACAAATCGTGTCTGTGTGATCTTCTGGAACACTCAATGCCCTACTTCAGTTGAGCAGGCTTACAGTACGAAATGTCCCAAACCTTGTGGTTGCAGATTTGAAATGTGCTGTCTATAAATCAGCCTTGCTTTCTAGACTAATCTAAACTTAATATACCTACATTTGGAAATCTCATCATCATCATATATAAAACACTCCACTGCAATTTTCTTTGAAATATGTTCATTTGTTTGACTGGTTGACATGACATCCCTTTGTTTTTCTGTACCCGTATTGCTTTTAACCTCGTACAGTCGTCCAAATAAAGCATCCTTACTTGTGCCTGTAAACCTTGAATATTATGTAAAAAAACTTTTGGGGGAAACATGTTGGTTTGCTTTGCTTGTAAAAACTGTTCATAAAAAGGTATGTTACACAGCCATGTGATTGTCAGTTTCCCAGCTGCCCCAGTCATGTGACTTGTGCCTGCAGTTTAGGATGGAACTACTTTCTGGCAGGCTGATATTTCTCCTACTTAATGTAACTGAATCAGTCTCAGTGGGACTTGGCTTTTACTATTGAGTCTTGTTTTTAGATCTACCAGGGAGCTGTTATCTTGCATTAGGGAGCTGCTATCTGGTTACCTTCCCATTGTTCTGTTGTCAGGCTGCTGGGGGGGGGGAGTGATTTCACTCCAACTTGCTGTAAAGAGTGACTGTAGTTTATCAGAGCACAAGTCACATGACTGGGGGTTGCTGGGAAACTGACAATATGTCTAGCCCCATGTCAGATTTCAAAATTGAATATAAAAAAATTTGAAAAATGCATTTCAGTGCAGAATTCTGCTGGAGCAGCACTATTAGGGCTAGTCCACACGGGGAGATAGCGACGCGTTTGCGGTCGCGGCGACAAAGCGCGGCGACAGTCGCCGCGACCGGCGCAGGCGACAGTTTTGTATGGGCGCCTATGTAAAAACGCCTGTGCTAACCACACGAGGCGATGCGCTTTTCAACAGTCGCCTGAAAATGCCTCGCCAGGCTTTTTCAGGCGACTGTTGAAAAGCGCATCGCCTCGTGTGGTTAGCACAGGCGTTTTTACATAGGCGCCCATACAAAACTGTCGCCTGCGCCGGTCGCGGCGACTGTCGCGGCGCTTTGTCGCCGTGACCGCAAACGCGTCGCTATCTCCCCGTGTGGAATAGCCCTTAACTGATGCGTTTTGAAAAAAAAACATGTTTTCCTATGACAGTTCACTCCATCATTTTTATCATTGTTAATTATCAGAACTAAAATTCCTAACCCCCATTTTCAAAGCAACTAAGTTTGCCCACGTGCAGTAACTCATTGCGACCAATAAGATTTTTGCACTTAGGTGACTAGTAAATACAGGATTGCTGTATTTTATTACATAACCCCAAGTATTTTAAATGGAAATAAATATTAAAAATACATCTATGGAAAGGCGGTACTTTTACTCTGGCTATGCAAATGCACCATCCTTTTCAAAGTGATCAAGTGCACTGAGAATCTTCAGTCATTTTATGGTCAGTATCAGCAAGTGGTGTCAGAGAGGCACATTATTCCCTTTTAGTGCAATCCCCATGTCAGCTATAAAACAAAACATTCTCTTGTTAAATCAATAATTATCTGGGCATTTGATCTTATTCCGTTTAAGTAGTTATAAAGTTGCATATACTTTGTATTTAAATTAAACATAGTACACTACTAATGATGATGAAGTTTAATGTATTTGTTTTTCCGTAAACTACTCATACTCTCCATAACTATTCAAGATGGACGTACAAACATCAAACTAGAGTAAGATTATAATACAGACTGTTGGCACCACTGCCAGGTCACAAGGATAAACTGACGTTGCCTTCGTTTTTCTGTTCTTGTTCTATAAAAGCCATAGACTAATTTGTATTTATTGATATGTTTGGGTGCTTGTGAACTATCATGTACTATTGTCCAAAGATTTCAGCGTGGCAGTGGGAAAGGTGGTCATACTATTTACAGCCAGCCCTTACCTTTTGCGTGGATGCAGATGTAATGATATGAGGGCATTTATATGGAAATTAGAACAGGTATGGGACCTGTTATCCAGAATGTTCTGTACCAGGGGGTTTTCCCAGATAATGGATCTTTCTGTAATTAGGATTGTCATACCTTATATCGACTAGAAAAGCACTTAAACATTAATTAAACCCAATATGTTGGTGCTGCTTCCAATAAGGATTAATTATATCTTAGTTTGGAGCAAGTACAAGGTATTGTTTTATTATAGCAAATACTATTATTTGGATTAAATGGAGTCTATGGGGCAAATTTACTAAAGGGCGAAGTGACTAACGCTGGCGAAAATTCGCCAGGTTGAAGTCATTTCGCAACTTCGCAAATTTACTTTCGGTCACCCTGGCTTAAATTTACCAGCGATGCTGATAGCCTAGCGCAACTTCGCACCCTAACGCTGGCGAAGTTGCACTCTGATGAAGGGGACGAAAATACGCAAATTTACTAACATTGGTCTTTTTCTGAATGTGACCTCCTTCACCGGAGTTTACTTCACTAGGTTAGAGCAGGCGAAGTGCAATAGAGTAGATAGGAGTTTAAAAAGAAAAAGTTGAAAAACTTTCCAAGTCCCAAAATAGTTGAAACGCTGGCGTTTTTTGGGTGATAGGCTGAAAAAGATCGAATTTTTTTTTTAGGGTGCCCACCTTCCCTCCTACATTTGTGGCACCTTAACTATACTGTGGGCACATGTGTAGGGCATTAGAACACCTAAATAAACTTTTATTAAGTTTCCCTGCGCTTGTGTAGTGTTCTGTATGCGCTGCTGCACACACGTCCATTGAAATTCAAATTTTGCGTCATATGCAAATTAGCCTTTGCTAGCACAACTTCGGGCCACTCATCGTAACTTCGCTAGCGCAACTTCGAAAACGATCGGTAACTTTTGCGGAACTTCGGATCTTCGTGAATTTGTGATCTCCTGACGAATCTACGCCTGGCGAAGACAACGCTGGCGGATCTACGGAGGTAGATACATTTGCCCCTATGTGAGATGGCTATTCTGTAATTCGGAGCTTTCTGTGTAATGGCTTTCTGGATAACAGTTACCTGTATAAATATTACAATTTAATGCAAGTAAATGCTGCCATTAGCCTTGGAAGTTATAGAACATTTTTCAACAGACTGCTGTAGAGCATCATATTCAGTATCTCAGCATCTCAGCCTCAAATCTCTAGGCCCTTGTGGCTTTAAACCACAGGCTGCATTAATGAATGCAAACAGCCACATAAAATACTTGGGAGACAGTTATCAGAGTCTGTTTTAGGGTAGGGTAGAAAGTGCATTTGCCCAGGGCCTCTCTGGGTATAAAAAAATGTAAAAAGGTATATGTAATGTGCACCGTGAAATATAGAAACAAAAGCTAATTATAATAATACTATATTATAATACTATACTATTATAATAATAATACTATATATATATATATATATATATATATATATATATATATATATATATATATAACCCTCTCACAAACCGCACTCCAAGGACTTGTAAAGTGTCAAAAATCAAAATGCCTTTATTTCAACGTTTCGGCTCTCACTCAGTAATATTTTACCAGCACCCAGGCGGATGTTTATTGTTTGGAAGAGAGTGCACCTGACTAGGACTGCTATATATATATATATATATATATAGATATATATATAATATATATATTGCTCTGCAGTTGCTAGATATTTTCCTATATGGCAGGGATTTCCAGTCTAAATACTAGTAGCTGTCATAGTTCAACAGTAGCTGGATGGCTGTAAGGTTGGGCAGTAAGTTAGTCCCCAGAAAAGGGGGCCCCAGCCTTCCTGTATAACCTCTGCTTACATTGACTCACACAGTTCTTATTCATTCCATATTATATGAGCCAGTGGTCGGCAATTGTTGGATAAAGTGTCCAGGAAGCAGGCCTGGACTGGGAGTCAAAATAGGCCCTGCCATTCCAAGTACACAGAGGCCCAAACAGCCCCCTACCAGCCCAAACAGCCCCCAACCAGCCCACTCTATAGTAACTTTCTATGGAACCATACAGCAGCCCCTCTGGCATTTGCCAGAACCCACAGATTGCCAGTCCGGGCCTGCCAGGAAGAGTAGGTTTTAGAGCTACAGTATAACACCCCAGAATGCCAACAGATGCTGGCTGGGAACTGGATTAATTATAGATGTAAGGCCCTTATTTATTTTTAGACGTTACATTTTCTTTAATAATGGAATGACTGATCGCCTTTTCCTAACTTTGCTATGCATAATATTTTCTGTGAAGTGATCATTTGCCTTCTGGGCTCAAAGCGATAACATAAAAGAGAATTCCGTAACATTAAAAGGCACAGAGTTTCCATAGCTTTCACGGGACATAATGATTGGAGTATTGTTTATGATTAGAAACAGCATTGCTTTCTCAAGGACTGGTCTTTCTTGAGTCAGTGAAATGGATTCAAATGTTTAGATGTGAACTAAGGCCATGAGGGCTTTTCCCCCCAATGGACATTACTGGATAAAGAGGAATAGCCCAGAAGATGGTTCTGGATCTAGGCAGAGAGCTAATTAAAGATCAGAAAGCAGAGACAGTGAATTACATTGTAGTGGTAGATAGAGGTAGTGAATCACAGTGTTGAGCCCAGATTCAAAATCATTCAAAGATTGATTTTTTGCAGTCAAGCATCCAAGTTCTTTACCATGTTGGTCTATCTTGTTTAGCCAATGAGACCTGTACTACAGAAGAAATTTTGTCCACCACAGTAATCATAACAACAGTTGAGGTCAAACCAGCCTTCTATATCTGCACTCCCTTCCCATTCAGATAGATGCAGATACTATAGTCATTGTGGGGGGAGGTCATTTATCAACATTGGGCACATTTGCACCTGGGCAGTAGCCCATAGCAACCAATTAATGTTTATTTTTTTTTATTTGCAGGATAATAAAGAATAATGAAAGCTGTAATTTGATTGGTAGCCACGGGATACTACCCCGGTGGCATATTTGCCTAGTGTTGATAAATGAGCCCTAGTGAGACAGGGCTTGTGATCATGTGATCTATGTGACTTCACTATGTATAGATTATAACTATCTGTTAGTATACTTTAATGATACATTATTATTCAAGTCTCAAGAGTATTATTAGAGGGCTTTGCAGGTCTAAGGAAAGACTTCAAGGATTAAACAACAACATAGTGTGTCAATTCCTCTTGAGAGGAATGGAAATAAACATAAAGTAGCTGCATGATCACACTTAACAAGATCTCTGTATATCTGTCTTGCTGAACATTTTTTTTTTCATGAAATTGTCTGGTATTTCAATGTTTTTCTGGACTGAAAAAAAGTCCTGTTTCATTTTGGTGACATATTTGCCTTTTTATCTGTTGTAAACAAATACTAGTTGGTATAAGCACATGGAATGCAGTATATTTGAATTCGATTTTTTGTACAGTTCATTTATAGTGTGCACCAGAGGTACACCAGAAAACTTTAGACCAGGGATCCCCAACCTTGTTTTATCTTAAGCCACATTTAAATGTAAAAAGAGTTTCAGTGCAACACAAGCATGAAACAAGTCCCTGGGGTGTCAAATAAGGGCTGTGATTGGCTATTTAAAAGCTCCTATGTGGGCTGGCAGCCTACAGGTATGGGATCCATTATCCAGAAACCCATTATCCAGAAAGCTCTGAATTACAGGAAGGCTGTAGACTCTATTTTATCCAAATAATTATTTATTTAAAAGAATGATTTCATTTTTCTCTTTAATAACAAAACAGTACATTGTACTTTAGCCAAGCTAGTTTAAGATATAATGAATCCTTACTGGAGGCAAAATAATCCTATTAGGTTAATGTAATGTTTAAACTATTTTTTTATTACACTTAGGGACAGATTTACTAAGGTTCGAAGGGTAAATTCGAATTCTTTAATTGTTTTTTAGTCAAAACTCACAATTTCGAATTTAAAACCACCAAGTGGAATTTGAATGTAAGAAACCATGGAAACAGTTCTAATTCAATACTTTGCCACCTAAAACCTGCCGAGTTCACGTAGAAGACAATGGCAGAGGTCAGTTGAACCATTTGAGAGGAAAACTCGATTCGAATTTGAGTCGACCGTATTTTCGGGTCAAATTCCTATTCGATTGAATGTTCGACGTTTGAGTTTTTTCATAAATAACCTCTTATTCGAGTTGTAAATACATTCAAATTTATTAGGGTTAAAAAAATTTCACATGACTTCTAAATTTTACCTTTGATAAATAATCCCCTAAAAAGGTATGAAGATCCAAACTACGGAAATACTCATTATCTAGAATACCCCAAGTCCAGAGCATTCTCTAGAAAACCCCAGATCCCATACCCATACACCTGGTTTTTATGCAACTATAACTTGCTGCCAAGCCAAGAATTAAAAACTAAGCAGCTGCTTTGAGGCCACTGGGAGCAACATCCAGGGGTTTGGAGAGCAACATGTTGTTGGGGATCACTATCATATCATGGGATCACTCGCCAAACTATTTTACCCTCTTACTCAACCATTTGTATTCTTCTAGTCTCTTTTCATCACATACTATAACCTATCCTTTTATCTATTTAGCCTCTGTGTTCGGGAGTGACCATTAAACTGGCAAGATAGTTAAAATCAATAGGGCCAACTAACACATTAACAATAGTGAAATGTGCCTATGGTAGGTAAAATAAGGGAAAACTTAAAATCAGGGGATGTAAAAATTGAGGTTTTACTGTCATAGATTTAGATAGATCATAGATTTATATATAAAAAATATTATTTTTGTAGCATGGGGCTGTTCCAGCAGCCACGTTACTATCTTTTCTTCTCTTTGTCCCTTTGTTACTGCAGCTTTTATTAAGGTTTTCACAGTGTCTATGTGACAATGTCATCCATATGGAGTCGTTAAAACACTTCCTGCAGTTTACACCTCTTGGGCTCCAGAGTAAATGTTATTTTAGCCTGTCTGGGATTGGTTCTGTTTTTCTTATTAATAAAACTCAACTGCTTTCCTTAATATTCTATAGCATGTCTTTTATAGTCCAGAGGGCCTGTAAAAATACAACACAGGTGATGAAGTTATAATAATTTATACTTGTAATGTCCAAGGTTATTTGGGAACGACTGCAAGTACCATCCGCAATAAATGTATAATATGGTATGGGAAGGCAGGAAGAAGTTTCAGCAAAGAATACATGTTCAGCATGTCTCGTCAGTAGATAGAAGGTTGCAGGCAAGAGAGGGAGAAGACTAGTGATGGCTGTTTCTAGTCATAGGTTCCACTATCTAGCAATCCCTTCTTCGTAGATTATAGAAATGATCAATATATGCTATATTTAGGAGAATTCACAATCCCTTCTTCGTAGATTATAGAAATGATCAATATATACTATATTTAGGAGAATTCACAATCCCTTCTTCCTAGATTATAGAAATGACCAATACATACTATATTTAGAATTCACAATCCTAGGTTCCACTATCTAGCAATCCCTTCTTCCTAGATTATAGAAATGATCAATATATACTATATTTAGGAGAATTCACAATCCCTTCTTCCTAGATTATAGAAATGATCAATATATACTATATTTAGGAGAATTCACAATCCCTTGTTCCTAGATTATAGAAATGATCAATATATACTATATTTAGGAGAATTCACAATCCCTTCTTCCTAGATTATAGAAATGACCAATACATACTATATTTAGAATTCACAATCCTAGGTTCCACTATCTAGCAATCCCTTCTTCCTAGATTATAGAAATGATCAATATATACTATATTTAGGAGAATTCACAATGATAGTGCCAAAACCAACTATATGCCAATGCCAAACAAAGGCTATCATTGTGAATTCTACTAAATATAGTATATACTGATCATTTCTATAATCTAGGAAGAAGGGATTGCTAGATATAAAGAACTACATTTGCTGTATGCCTGTATAGCCTTATAGGGCTTCACTGAGCAATGCTTGCATGTTCAATCCTGATTAATTAGATCAGTTGGATAGGTATAGTATATCTACTAATTCCCTCGTGTACCCAAGGGTCAGGGGTATCTGTATTACAGTTGCAGTACATTTGTGTAAATAAAATGCTTCCACTCTGAATAACAGGGATTTAGATTTCTTTACTTAAAATGGAAAACAAAACAAGTTGTAATTAAACAAAACACATAATAAGTAGTTTGCGCATCTCTTATACACAGGCTTTTGTAGTACTCTCGTGCTTTATTCACAAATGTGCTGCATTTAAAGGACCAATAATGGCATAAAGAAGTGCTTCATTCTGAGCTTTTTCTGTAATAATAACTATATACAAGATCAGAAAATATGAGAAAGGTACTTGAGATTTCTTACTTATGGTGAAGGTAAAATAGAGGAGAATATTTGATAAATCACCCCTTTGAAGACTGTAGCGCTTTATACAACAATGGATGGATCCAAACAATGTCTTATTCTATATTTTCCCTCATATTTGATAAAAGGCACTACACTCAGTTTGCCCAGGAGCAGTAACCCATAGCAAAAAATGTGATGTTTGCTTTTAAACAGGTTATCAGTAAATGCTTTCTGCTGATTGGTTGCTACAGGTTACTGCTCCTGTGCAAACTTAGTACCGTTTTTATTTCTGTGTATAGAGTCTGGATGTTATTTGACTCCTGATCAACTTTCTGTATGTATACTATACTGTATCATTGTATCATAACATTCATCCTATGTAAATGTGTGCCCTACTGTTTCTGAATCAAAACCGTGATTGATACTAGCACAGAACAATAATACGTTATATTTAAATGCGTATAAAACGCTTTCATTTGGTTTCGCTGCTTATTTAAAGGGACGGCAACTCTTAAGAACAAGCAGTTGTTTGGAATGCAGTGGCGGAACTACCGGATAATTATTAGAACTGTTATAAAAGATTATGATGTTTACATGTAAAGATTTCAGTATCGTGGTAGAATTCACCATTATTGCTTAACCTTCCTTCTAACATAAGCACCGGCTTTGAAGTGGGTAGAAGCGAAACAGCCTTGTAGCCAAGTTGTACAGCCAAACATAATAGAAATGTGTAAACCACGCCTGTCATTGAATCAAAGTTCCTGATTTCAGTTAAGGAGGCTGGGAAAATATTCCTTTCAGCCTTTTATCCCAGACTGGTAGGTGTTTAATAGTGTCAGACTGTAGGGTTGATGCTCTTGTATTATTGCTGTAAGTTACTGGGTGTGTGATATGTGATTTTGCTGCATTTCTCTAAAATAATGCAGACATAATAGGCTATAGAGCATTGGCCTTCCTAAATGCCTAGGGTTGTCTGGATTTGTACAGACAAATACTCGCCCCATTGACTTATTCCATGGTTTCAAAACCTACACTGCCCCGAAACCCTTGATTCCTTGATTTTTACTGAAGATCTTACATTTTCAGGACTCTTCTTCTATCATGGCTATTGGGTTATGCTACTATATATGTTAATATACTTGATTATAATAACAATATTATTCTTAGACTTTGATTATAGAGCAAGCCAATGCTAAACTGATCGTGTCTGCAGTAAATGATCAGACTGCATTGACTCATTTGCATCACTTTGAATAATATTCCTCACCTTCAGACACGAGTCACCTCTATTTTGGAAGTGTAGATGTCAGACAGTTTCTTTGATATCAAAGAGGAAGTGAGATGTCACAGTTTTGCCTTGTGGTGGATACAGATACAGTTGGTGAACATTGGGTTATGGACACCCATGATCACCAGTTACAGTTTCATCTATTACAGCACTGAGCTCTTACAACTGCAGGGATTCATGAGTTGAACAAAGTGATTATTAAATCAGAAACTCAGTATTTATTTATTTTTTTTATTTAAATGAGCACCTGAGTGTATTTAGAAACAAGTGCTCCGTGATGTGACACAGCACAATAAACACAAACACTATGAACGAATCCATGAGTGGGCTAACACAACATTGTTTCCCTTAAATTTAGGCTTGCATTTCCTGTGCGCATCATGGCTTTATTGTTGTAGAAACATAGAATAGTTTGAGTTCCTTTCCCAGAAAACTCTGGAGTTAGAGATCAAAACCTTTTAGCAAGCCTTTCTCTCTGATCAGACCCCCACACATTCACAAACACTTTCTCTGCACTGTGAGAACCCTTCATTCCTTGTGACCTTGCCCTCTGTCTGCATCTTATGATAGGGAAGAGGCAATATACCAAGAAAAAACAGCTGAAAGGTTAATGGCATTTGTAAGTATTCTTTATTAATCTTGCTCACCATAAATTAAGAGGTCGATCCTCCCCAAAAATGATAAAGTAGCCCAAGGTGGTACATGTGGGTATAAGAAGCAAGTTTGCATAGCACATTCCATTAGTTTGGCTGTTCTTGACCAGCAACTTTTATCTGAAAGAGCTGCATCCTACCTTTATTTTCTATTGACTATATTTTAATGTAAACCATCAGTGTGAGATTAATTAAAAATTGTAAAATAGTAACCTTCTTGATTTACGATTAGGACATATTCAGTCCCTGGGTGACAGCATTTTTCTGAATCCCTAGTATTCTAGCCTATTGTGACACAGTCTTTGCTGACTAACTGACTCAGCTGCAGCTGTGGAGTATTTCATGATGTTGCCCAATTTTGTTATTCATTTTCAACATTAAAGGAGAAGGAAAGTCATCCTGCACTTGGGGTGCCAAATGTTAGGCACCCCCAAGTGATTGTATTTACTTACCTGAAACCCCAGGCCTGTGCTCCTATTAGCAGAAAACTGCACCGGCCCTATTCGTATTCTAGTCTCTTATTCAAAACATTGCATGGTTGCTAAGGTAATTTGGACCCTAACAATCAGATTGCTGAAATTGCAAACTAGAGAGTTGCTAAATAAAAAGCTAGATAACTCAAAAACCACAAATAATAAAAAATTTTAAATGAATGCAAATTGTTTCAGGATAGCCCTCTCTACATGATACTAATTGTTAATTTGAAAATGAACAACTCTTTCATAAGCTACTGGTAAGAATAAGGTAATATTGTCTCTGAATTATAGTCATATCGATCATAGAGATAACCATACAAGCAGCATACATCCTTGGGTCCACCCAGTTGCATGTACTTGTCCCAATATAGTAGATTATATCAAAAGTGTATCTACATGATGGGCAAACAAAGAAAAAAAAGCATTATTTGCTTTCCATGCTCAAAACATGCAAGGAATTTTGTTGGATATGTCTATAGCTTGGAATGAAATGGACTAGCACACCTATATATTCCATATTATTATACACTGACTTTGCACTTACTCTCTGATGTAACTTTTTTGCCCTTGTCATGACAACAATTGTATAACTTTGTCTGGGTGCTTCTCCCCCTCCCAACAGGGTATACTATATGGCAGGAATCTCAGCATGCAATCTAGTGCACTTAATATTGAGTGTGCCACAGGTTTTTCATTTCCTTTTTTGCACTTAGCACTTCACAAATAGTTTGAAACCATTTCTAGAAAGTGGGATGTTTGTATTTGAAGATACCTAAAGCTTTTCTTGCTGGACTTTTTGGGGCCAGGTCATGAGTACGTATTACTTATAGCCACGTGGAACACAATAGAGCAGAAGAAGCTTTGTTTAGAGTTGATCAATACAACATAGCAGAACCTGATAAACAGTCTGCATTACAGAAATAAGACTTCGACTGAATAATTTCTATACATACAGTGAATAGAAAAAATGGCATGTAAGAGCAAATCAATTGTTTTCCTTTTTATGGTGTTTCTTTCAAATGCGTTGCTTGCTGAGCAGTTTATTGCAGCGTTTGGCAATGTGTGTAATCCTTGATTTGAAGACTTTCTTATGTTCATTGCTCCATTTGGAGACAGATTGTTACACTTTCATCAGTGCCAGAAACTCACCCAGGGAGAATTAAGCTTAAAGAATAAAGCACCTTATCAGTTCGTTGCAACACGCTTTTTATGATTTATATTTAAATCATTTATATGTAAATCATAGCAGCTTTCTACAGAGTTGTCACCCTAGTCATCTAATTTAAGAGCTGAAAGTCTGAGGAGAGAAACGGCTTAGAGCTGTTGAAGTCTGGAGAAGATACATAAATGAACTGAATCTGATCACAGTTCTTTTCTGAGTCTTGTTGACATTAAAAAAAGATGCAGCTTTTACCCTGACTGCTTCAGTAAGTGGAGACACACTGCATGGAATTAGCACTTCCATGTGGGCAATTTTAGAATATATGTTTATCTGCAGTCTCACTTCATGTCGGTACTATTACCTCTTCTAGTTAATGAGTTAAATGCAGTACAGCACTATTATCAGTGTGCTTGTTTAGCATGAAGGTATGCAGATCAGATCATAATAGGAAAGCACAGTAAGGGCAGAGACACAGGGTTAGGGACAAATCTCCTCTTCCTCGGGCGACAAATCTTCCTAAACTGCATTCCCGCCGGCGGGATAGCAATCGGAACAATTATTTTTCCGAAGTCGCACAAAGTTTCCTCATGAGGCAGGCAGGGGAAGCAGTTCAGGGAGATTAGTCGCCCTGAAGAAGAGGAGATTTGACTAATCTCCCCAAATCTGATCGTATGGCTCTGTCCTTATGTTTATACAAACATAGGACTGATATCGCCAGCCAATTTGACTTTCTTGACCAAGTGTAAGCGTAATGGCCCATGGCATCAGTCTATCTGGCTAGGGGCTTTCCAGATATTAATTTTTTTTTTATATATATCTTTTTGAAATATAAAGAGATTAATGTATAATAATATTTATATTATGTTATTACCTATACTTATATTAAATTAACTTTGAGAATGATGTAGAGAGTGATAACAATATGCTGTTGGTTTTCATTTTTTACTATTTGCAGTTTTTGAGTTATTTAGCTTTTTGTTCAGGAACTCCCCAGTTTGCAATTTCAGAAATCCGGTTGCTAGGGTTTAAATTACCCCAGCAAGCCTGCATTGATTTGAATAGAAACTGGAATATGAATCTGAAAGGGACTGAATAGAAATATTAGGAATAAAAAGTAGCAATAACAATACATTTGTAGCCTTACAGAGCATTTGTTTTTTTTTTAGATGGGGGTCAGTGACCCTCATTTAAAAGCTGGAAATAGTCAGAAGAAGAAGGCAAATATTTATAAGCTATAAGGTGAAAAATTGCTAAGAATTAGCCATTCTATAACATACTAAAACGTAATCACTCCTTTAGAGTTAGTGAATGAAGTGCGTTACACCAGACATCAGCATCAACACTAAAATGTCATGGCGCTACCGTAAATTGATAGGAAGAATTGTTTGCATTCTATCAAATGCAAAGACCAGATTGGTTGCTACTGGCAACTGCACTTGTGTAACATGTTCGCTGTATTGCTGGGCACTGGCAGATAAGAAGTAGCTGGAATTACATTAGATAATGTTTTGGAGCTGAAAGCAGACTGGGCATAAGCACATTTAACTAAAAAATATACTATATATACAGTATATGTCAGATGAATATATTAATTGTGATGCTTTTTGCCTTGTCTTGCCCTGATGAACACTTGGGAGTAAAAGTGCAAAAAAAAAAATTGTCTCATTTTGTAACAGTAAGTGTGCTTTAGACCATACCAAAACATCTGCATATACTGGACATGCTTTCACTGCCTTCATTACTATGAACTATGCACATATATACAAATGTCTACATAGAGTCCTTGTTTGTATTGTGACTGTAATGGAGATCAAAGCTCTTCTGGGACAGGCACTGACGCGAGTCATATATAATGTCTGTAAAGTGCTGTGTAAATATGTTGGCACTGTATAAATAAAGGATCATAAATAGAATAAATTTGCCATTGTATGTTATTATAGATCTTAGCAGAATGTTAACTCCCATCAGGGAAGGAGAGTAGTGTGACTTCACCCACCCCAATTTAGATGGCATGATGCAAAACCACCCCATTCCCCGTCTGCAACTATTCTGTTTATGCTGTTTATGGGCTTTCAAATCAAGTCACCAAAGTAATTTGTTACATTTGCCAGCATCCAGCAGCAATAACCAAGTTGTAACATTAGCTGAAATGACTAAGGCTTTCTAATGATCTGCAAGGGAGTTCTGTAGGTTAATGTTAGTTGACTGCATACCTCCCAACATTTTGGAAATAGAAAGAGGAACAAAAAGATTTGCCCTGCTGAGCACGGCAACATTTTTTGACCATGCCCATTTTTGTGGCCACACCCCCTAATTACCATGTGCATTTTACAAAATTTAGCAGGTTATGACAGTTTGAACACATTTTTTGTGGTTTTTATGTGTTATTACAGTTTTTGCTAATGAAGGTAAATTGCCCTTTAAGATGCTAGAATTTCCCCAAGAGACCTGCATATCTTAAATTGTTAAATTGTTTCTTGGCTTATATTAAATTGTTACAAAAGTATCTAAGTGCACCTGCCACATATTGTGGGAACTCTGCCAAAAGCCAATTAGGTTTTAGAAAGTTTGTATCTTTTTCTGGCTATTCAGTGCAGGAGATCAAAGAGAAAATTGGGACATTTCAGTAACAATCCGGGACTGTAGGCTGAGCTGTCAAAATCGGGACTGTCTTGTGAAAAATGGGACAGTTGGGAGGTATGTGACTGTAATTTGAGCATGGGTGGCCAAATGGAGCAGATCTGGCTGTGAAGCACTAGTTTTAGAAGGGTTTTTACAAAGAAGAAAAGACCTGAATCAACTGTTATCCAAAAACCTTTTATCAAGAAAGCTCTGAATTATGGGAAAGCCATCTCCCATAGAGGCAATCATTATAATTATTTTTTTCTAGTAATTTCCTTATTCCTCTTTAATAACAAAACAGTACCTTGTACTTAATGGTAACTAAGCTGCATGGACACTTGCATAACTATAGAAGAAGCAGACCCTGCAGATAATAATCCTATTGTTTTTCTTTAATTGTTATAGTGTAAAAGTATGGTAATCCAAATTATAGAAAGACCCCTTATCCAGAAACCCCCAGCATTCCTGATAATAGATACAATACCTGTATATAAAATATAATTCATATAACATATAGACACTGATAATAACAAAGCCATGAAGAATGTAAAATACTGTATACAATGTTAACTTTCATGCTTTGTAATTGCTCTTTCATTAAAGAATGCAGATGGAATTAGATATATCTGCATTTACTTGCAAATGAAACAGTTAAATTATTGGGGTGGGTAGCTAAGTACTGTACCCAGTGCTGTGGGAATTAATAGGTCTCCAAATTGTGCACTAATACATTTGCTGACAGTGCTGCTGGTGTACTGCCTCTTCATAGCAAGTAATGTGATCCATCCCCAAAAATAAACTCCTGATAGGTGAGAGTAAAAAATGATGTGTGCATTATGTCATCCAACTTGGCAGCTAATATATTTTTTTTATCTGTGTCTCCCATATCAAATAGCTGAATGAACTCATGTGTGTGTGCCAGCACACTTAATAAGGATTTAAGGTCTGGGACTGGGAGGCAGTTCAGTGAGTTGTAATAATTGAGTATAATTACAATATAGCTTTTCCCACACTCTCACTTCTTTATCTAATGCTCAGTCATTATCTTCCAAAATTGATGGATACACTAAAAGTTACAGCAGTCCTTAAACTTATAATCAACTCAACTTTGCTAAAGGAAAAGGCCAATGGGGGAAATAGTCAAGGGGGGATATATACATAGAGAATAACAACTTTCATTTTTGGTATTAAGGCATTGCTATGTATATGGCACGAGACAAGTAAATACCTTCTGTTTTCAGAAGGCGTGCAGAAGGTTATGCTTAATATTTATTTCAATCACTACTACATTTCTACATACCTCCCAACTGTCCCGTTTTTAGAGGGACAATCCCTCTTTTGACAGCTCAACCCGCAGTCCCTCGTTTGTACTGGGAAGTCCAGTTTTTCTCTGCACTGAACAGACACTGTTTCTAACTTAATTGGCTTTTGGCAGAGAGCCCAGAACAGCCACAGCAGACGATAAGATACTTTTGTAACAATTTCGAGATAAGCAAATGAGTAATTGTAACAATAAGATAACAGGTCCCCTGGGAAACGTTAGACTCACAGTTTAAAGGGCCATTCACCTTCATTAGCAAAACTGTAATAACTGGAAAAAAAAAAAACAGAAATATGTTCAAACTTTCATAACCTGCCAAATTTTGTAAAATGAACATGGTAATTAGGGGGTGTGGCTACAAAAATGGACATGGTCCAAAAATTGCCGCTATGAGCGACAACTTTTTTGTCCCTCTTTTTATTTCCAAAATGTTGGGAGGTATGTTTCTCCTGAGACACCAGTGAAAGGTGCCATGAAGCTTGCCTTTTGCAGATAGGGAAATCCTTGTTATGAACTCCTGTAAAATCAGAATTCAGATCAAGCCATCTGAAATAAAGGGATGTTCAAATGTTTTTTAACACAGAAAATTAAATGTGAAACTTGATTGGCAGCATGCAGTCCCTTCCTGTTTGGTTAGCATGCACAGTTAGTTGCTTTCTGGATGAAAAATTCACAGTGGCATATGGAGCTTTGATTTGACATATATTTGATGGCACAAGGATATTATAATTCAATGTTTGTGGAATCCACCCCCCCCCCCCCCCCAGATCTGTAATACTGCTCAGTATCAAGCATCTCTTATACCATATAGTCATTAGCTGGTTTCCTCCAAATGTTCCATTTTACAGTAATTGCATAAAAACCAGTGAAAACCTTAAGAGAGATATCAGCCTTGCAAACCTGTCTGAAATTCTGCCAAAAAAGTATTTGTTTAACAACACCCAGAGTCACTTGGGTCGGCAGTTTTGAGGCACAATTCCTGGGACCTTGATCACATATGTAGCAGTGCCTTTGGCTGAACTCCTTGCTGATTTAGGTTGTGTATTGCACTGCACTAAGGTCAGCATATTAGCCCTTCGATGTATTCTATGGCAGATGTCTAAATGGTTTTAGCCCTTGGCAGGTGGTACTTGTTTGCTCAGAAGTATGGCAGAAAGAATGAACAATATAATAAGATAAGTAAAGCTTCACTTTGTGGTTAGTGGGGAAACTATGTAATGTATCAGAACTCAGCATGTGGTTTCAATAGAGTGCTTGGGTTTTCATAAGTGTGTACTCTTTGTCCTGGTGAGACTGCAGCTTAGAAACTGATCCTTGTTTGGTGTCTGTTCTACTCAGTTGCACCCCCATCCCTTTTTTCTTGTCTTAAAGACACAACTTCATCATTCCTTTATCCATTTACCATCTTAAAGGTGCCTCCCTGTTACCTGTTTCTGTAGTTTTTATTTTATTCTTTGGTGTCACCTTTAATTGTGTTCAGTTTTTAGCGTTCAGACTTATTTTATTTATTTGACTTACCCTCTCGTCAGAACTCCCCCTCCACTGTGTGACTGCTGAGCATTATTATATGGTAGAAACACTCATTAGATTTCTTTTAGCTTCTATTCTTGTAGCCTAGGTGATTAGGCCTATTGTGAAATCCTACCCACACATGAGGCTGTCCCCTTGTTACCCAGACCTGGTACTAGGACCTATGGCCCCACTAAATATTTCTTCCATTTCTTTACAATCCAATTCATGATTTACCTCTTGACAAAATGGCACCAATTCAATAAAAACTATATGGTTTCTGTTATTGTGTATAGTTTAGTATAGTCTTTATTCCTTACAAAATGCTCTTTGTGTTTTATATAAGATACCCTCACCCGCTGACCCCGGACTTTTTGTTCATATGTTTTCTCCATTCAAACCCAACAATGGGAAGCCTCTTTCTTTCTTTCACAACCCCTGATATCCCGGACATGCCTTTAGCCTTCCCCTCAATATGGTCTGTTCTTGCCACCCAGAGCAGTCAGGAATGTTCCAAACAATTCTCCCTCTCATTTACTAGGTGATGTGTTGTAGCACTGCATTTGAACAGCTACAATTAATATAATGGGGTGGTGGGAGCAAAAGATCATATAAGGTGAAGACTTACATACTACATGACCATGCTAACACTTGGATATCAACACCCACCTCTCCTTCACATAATTAAATAATTGTTTGAATGAGTCACAAACATTTAGAGGTCTATTTATCATGCGGTGTAAAACAGTGGAGAAAAATATCACTGGTGATGTTGCAACCAATCAGCAATTAGATTTCAACAGTCACCTACAAGTGAGAAAACAAAAGCAAAAATCTGATTGGTTGCTATGGGCAATATCACCATTGACATTTTTCTCCACTGTTTTACACAGCATGATAAATAGGCTCCTTAAAGGAAAACTATACCCCCAAAATGAACACTTAAGCATCAGATAGTTTATCATATTAAGTGGCATATTAAAGAATCTTACCAAACTGGTCTATATATATAACAGAATATGCTAGGTGTGTATTATAAGCACTCATGTTTTCATATAGCAGTAATATACATGTTTTAGCTTTAAAAAAAACTTAACTAAGTCGGTATGTTGCCCCTTTAAAACAGAGACCCATAATTTGTTTCTACATGGGGTAGATTGTGGGATTGGGTAGCACTTTCCATACTCAAGGATGGAAAGAAAGACAAGCTGCTTTGGCATACAACAGACCCTAAAACTGCTGGGGTTGGGTTGTATGTTTGCAGCACCAACTGCTGTCACTCGCTTTGGCTAAAGAAGTTAGTGTGTGCTCACACTCACAGTGAGGAGGGGGTGGGGGTTTGGTGCCTCTACCACATAAAACTTCCTTATGGGAGGACCCAAGCCCCAGGCATTATGCTGTTGGAAATTGATACCTACTTCTCAAGGCTGGAACTAGTGGTAGGCAGAAGAGGCACCTGCCTAATGCTCAATGGTGGGAGTACTCTGGACACATACCTCTTCCACCTGCATCACCTAGCTTCCAACCACCCGTAAGTCCAGGAATCGGTGTGCTAGTTGTGCACACCTTATACTTGATGGTGACTAGGCTGCATGAATTCATATTGGTGACAAAACAATCCTGTTGGGTTTATTTTATATGATTTTAGTAGATTTAAGGCATGGATAATTATGGAAATTAAGGAAAGATCCCTTATCCAGTAAAACCCAAGTCCCAAGCATTTTGTACTATATGATCCATGCAGTGTTGTAACTTTAGTGAAATATGTAGACTATCAGCCCCAAGAAATACATGCAATTGCAATAATGATAGCATGGGCATGATAGTCAGTATAGTTTCAGTTAGTCAGTTAGTTAATTCAGTGTATTTTCTTATAGGATCCATACCGTTGCTTGGAAAAATGAAATACACAAGCATGAAAATGATTTTCTTTTTAGTGGCATATCTTCAGTCTGAATATATTTGACTCATTAATAACAACTGCCTTCATATTGTATAATTATACATCACAACAAATGTTCCTTACATTGATAATGCTTCATTTAAATTAAATACTTCATTTACTTAAACTCCTCTTTTGAATGATAATTTCTTTCCAAACGTGAGCCCATGCTCAGTAACTTCTCAGTGACTCTCAGTTTCCCTACACTGAAGCACATTCTCCGTAGCTGCCCGTTTGCGCAAGTGTTTCAATACCTTCCCTGGTAATAAAGGCAAATGGCTCCCAAAGCATTTGGATAGAGATAACGCATTGAGAATTATAGCTTAGCACTTCCTATTATAGTACAGTCAAATGGAATCACATAATGTACAGCACGATGGCACAACTACTCAAAAACCTGCCATTCACATTTATGGTGTGCTACTCATATATGGCGTTGAATGTAATGGAA
Source organism: Xenopus petersii (assembly GCA_038501925.1). Lineage (NCBI taxonomy): Eukaryota > Metazoa > Chordata > Amphibia > Anura > Pipidae > Xenopus > Xenopus petersii. The sequence continues at coordinate 136,162,566 of CM076675.1, forward strand.
AGTCATCTACATGTATTTTGATTTCTCTTGTTTTTTCTTCCCAACTTTTCCCTTAAAAATTGCAGATTGTAGTAGTATGTGAGCAGACTCCATAGTATGTTGAGCCCACAACATGCATTAAATATATTGTCTGAACATCATTACCGTCTCTTACAGAATCCTACTCAATTGCCGGCAGCGATGGGAGCATATCAGCTTCGGTGGCTTCCATCCAACCACAACCTTCAACTAGTTCAGCACCCAGTTCCCCTGGATCCAGGAGGTCAGTTAGCACCTTGAAAAAATGGCTGACAAATCCAGTAAGGAAGCTGAGCAGTGGCAGCCGTTTGGATCAACGTCAGAGTAAGAAAATTGAAAGCAGGCCAAAGAGAGGTATAACAGGCCGGAGGAGGAGTGCTGATGACGGAGGCAGGAGGAGTTTTGATTTAGGAGTCTTGCGGAAAATGGATGAGTTTAGCCATCCCAAGGACAAGGGATCGGTAAGGGATATTATTTTTTTTTGCTTAAGCATACCGTCTACTAATTTTATACCTGATCTGTATTTTATATGTATGTGAGTTGTATTGCTTTTCTCCTCTTGTACTACAAAGGAAAAGAAAGATTAAACAACTCTACAGTACATAAATATGGAATAAAAAAGGAACTTCCTCCAAAGTTTTTGGTCTCAGGGGTGGATATGGGTTTAGGTGGACATGGGGTATAACTCTTAATGCTACTACTAATATGCCAGAAGCCTACTGCTTACGGAGAATCTCTATATGTGACTGTCTGCTCTGTGAATCAAATAAATGTGTGTGCGTCATCAAAAAGATGCAGCTGCATACTGTGCAACTGCCTGTGTAATGTGATTCACCATATCTGCATATGCCTCAATAATAACTCTAAACCTCTAAATTGAAGTAAACATACATTGATTATGCTTCCGCTTCAAGTTTATCTCACCTTTATTAAAAATGTAAGGGAATTAAAGGATATAAACCTTTGAAAAATGAATGTAAAATTGCTCAGGTTGCTACTCTCAGCACTTATACAATTTACATCCATTTGTTATCTGCTTCAAAGCTATTATGCTGCTCTAAGTAACTGCTAATATAACAAATTTTGTAACAACAGCGCCACTTGCTGTCCCATTCCTTTCACTGGATGGTCAATAAATATATCAGAGGGAAAACAGAGAAGTTATTTGATGTTTCTCTGCTCAGGAAAGAGATCAGAAGCCTCAGATGACCTTTCCCATTTTTCCCGAGTGGAGCAACTTCAGAACAATTCACTGTTCTCCTTCAGAGGAATTAACCAGCAGATGATGTTGTTGTTTTCAGTTCATTATATGAATGTAAACTGAGAAATTTTACATGTATCCTGTATGCATGCAATATATGAGAGAGCAGTGCTATCAGTATTACCTTTACATTTGCCTAGATATAAAGACTTATTTATGAGAACAGGTGCAAAGCATTAAAGAGGACCCAAAGTTGTGTGCATTTGGCCTGATTGATAAGGTTCTTGACCCTATACACGCTTAAATTTCGGCAAATGCTCCCATTCGGCCTGCTCTGATTAATTTTGTGCATGGTATTGCATAATTTGTTAATACACTGCATTGTGGGAAAAACATATGATGAATTGCCTCCATATTTTTCTTTTATTACATTGCACTTGCTTGTATGAATCCTTGCACCTATGCTTTGGTGCTTCGAGGTGGAGAGTTTCACAGAGAGCGTGCCATATGGAAATCGAAGGTAGTCATCATACTGATTAACTGTTAACTCAGGCACTGTACTATTAAAATGTTACAATGTAACCTTGAGTTTGAGCAAGCAAAAGAACATAGTTAATATCCTTGATATCTTATATAAAGCTTTGTTTGTGCTGAATGCAGTAGCAAGCGGTGTTCCCGCAGAGCCCTGACTTGCAGCGTCTCAGAATGCTGTGATTATTCTAACCCACATAATGCATAATTAATCTGACAAAAAAAATGCTTCTTTCATTATTTCATAAGATTACCAATTTAGAACGTTTCAGAGATATTCTGCTTAATACACTCACAGTACCTCCAGGGACTTCTATTAACCGATCAGTCTAGCTCAGCTACAGTCAGTGGCTTCCCTGGTTACATACCAAGACCTATAGGATAACACGTTGGAGCTGGGAATAACTTTTAAAGGCATGTTTGTCAAGCAGTGGCAGAAAGGCATTGTTGTGGGGTCACACAGCATGATGAAAATGTATTTTATATGCAACCGTGGTATTTAATGGCTTTTTCTTGCCCTGGCATTAGTAACTGTCTGGAGCATTAGGGCAGTTTGCCCTTTGCTTTGAACATTATTGTCCTTGACATTCAGTAAGGGCCATGGCACAAGTGGAGATTTTGTAAAGTTTTATTTGATTCTTAATGGGGGTAATGGAATATGGTTTAAAACGTTTTGACGTCAATTGTTGAGCTAGTGATAAATACAGTTGAGGGCAATGGAATGTCGTTCTGTGCCAGTGCCCTAAGTTGTATTTGTTCTTTTCTGCAAAAGAACTAAACCTGGTCTGATTATTTTGTAGTAGTTTATTTAGATGCTTAAACCTGTACATTTTTCTCTCAAAGATTTACTTTCTAAGCAAACTGAAGTATATTCTTTGTTATGTTATCCTAGAGCAAACCCCTGGTATTGGGTTGGATATGTAACAAAAAATATATAGAAAAATATCCCCCTCCCCACCTCTTCCTTAGTCTTCCTTAGTACAGGTATGGGATCCGTTATTCAGAAACCCATTATGCAGAAAGCTCAGAATTACGGAAAGTCTCCATAGACTCCATTATAATCAAATAATCCAATTTTTTTCAAATTATTTCCTTTGTAATAATAAAACAGTACCTTGTACTTGATCTAAACTGTGATAAAATGAATCCTTATTGGAAGCAAAATCAGCCTATTGGGTCTATTTAATGTTTATATGATTTTCTAGTAGACTTAAGGTATGAAGATCCAAATCACAGAAAGATCCGTTATCTGGAATACCCCAGGTCCCAAGCATTCTGGATAAAAGGTCCCATACATGTACTGTTTTTCCCAAAACTAGCCTGGTAGGAACATATCAAAGCAAAAAAAAAAGGGGGTCATGACACCAACACAATTTGTTCCAGAGAACAAAAATTACTGTAAGTATGGACTTAAATATTTTTTCCAAAGCACTGCTCTCATGGCTCTGGGTCACTGTGTAACATATGGAGAAATCTTACAGGGTAGGTAAATAAACAGCAGAGGAGTGTTTGTTTGGAATCTAACACACACAATAAACAATTAGATAATAATTGCCCAAAGGGCCAAATGTACATTCACAGAGCAGTTCTGTAAAAAGTAATCACTGAAGACCACTTTACAATTTTTCGTCCAACATCTGTCAGAAAATTGATCGGCCAGGTTAAAAAAAAGGTATCGGTCTCAGTGCAATCTATCTGTGTTTGCAGGGCCAAGCAGGCAGCTGCCCTCAGTTTTGCTGGCAATATCGACTGGAATGGTCTTTGTAGTTGATGCACAAATCGTACATTTAAACGATCGTTTCGAGATAATCGTGGTCTCACGATAACGAAAAGATCTTTTAAAAATCTTTACATCTATGGCCAGCTTAAGAGGTAAAAGAGATTTTGGCTTTGTCTTATATCTGGCAAAACACTGGTAAGATTATAGGGATTTTTACTAAGGCTGGCAAGATGCAAAAGTGCAAAAAACAAGTTCAGAGTGTCGTAATTTTTCTCTCATAATGACCATTGCCTTATACCTTGCACCCAAAGGCATTCATCTTTGCACACCTAAAATAGAACTTAAAGTGGGCCTGTCACCCAGACACAAGAATCTATATAATAAAAGTCCTTTTCAAATTAAACATGAAATCCAATTTCTGTTTTTTATTAAAGCATTCATGGCTGTTGTGAGCTCATTTAAAAATCTCAGCTGTCAGTCAAATATTGTCTGCCACTCCTCTATGCCCTGGGCATAGAGGCGGGCCAGACAATTACTTTCACTTTCCATTCAGCACTTCCTAGATGTCACTGCTCTCCACATATTCCCTCGTTCTCTTTACCATTTAATTGTGTAGCCAGGGCATGGGGATGGACATCAGGTCCCCCATTCTGGTGCACAAACAAGATTCTGAGATGATGCAAGACTTGTCTTAATAACAGTGTGCAAAAAATGGCTGCTGCCTGCTTGCTATAATTTTGAAATCCTAGACTGAAGGAAGCAAGATTCAGATAATTTATATAGTGTAATTAGAGTTCATTTTGCTTGACTAATGTGATAAAATAGGATTTTGAATATTTTTTTTGGGTGACTGGTCCACTCTATTATGCACTGCTACCTGCATCTGGCAGAGCTGGGTACTGGACAGATGGCATGTGGGTGGAGCGTGGTCATTGTCTAGCATGCCCCATTTCTTGCTTGCCACTCACGATATACAGGGCAGGAGCAAGGGAGATGTTTAAGAGAGACCTATACTTTTGCCAAGGCACAGACTGCAGTTGCAATTACAATGGATGGGGGCACAAGTCCTAAATGTATGTGGGGTCATTTACAATAACCAGGTGAAGAACTGCATTTCAGGCAGCACTTCTTCCCCTGGTCTGGTTGCATTGTGAACCTTGCTAAAGTATTTGATGCAATGTGCACATCGCAGTGCCAGGAGGTACAGGCTGTCATTTGGGCAAGTGGGTAAGTACAGGACTACACTGCAGCTTGTGTCCTCTGCTGCTCCCTAACTTGCATGTCTAAATTACTGTGAGCTAGGGGAATGGGAGTGGCTGGAATTGGGGGGGGGGTATCTATGTCCCCTCATGAATAATCTAGTATCCCTGGTTTTCCAGGTTTGAAGCAGAATAAATTGTCTGGAGCTCCATATTTGACTTCAAACGGAATCTCTTTTAAGTCTGTAGGTCTTATATTCTTTGTGCCTAGTAAATATTATATCTGATTATGATTTTCTATGAATTTCTCAGAAATATTTGTTCTGGGGAAGAAATGATGTCATCTGAATTCCGAATCCAGAGTTTTTATCAGCATAATAATTTTAACAGCAGGACTCCACGGACGATTCCGGCATGTGTTGCATTGTTGATGCGACGCGACACGACTGTCGGATGCTGACACGGCGTGCAGCGACTGCATCAGACAATCTTGTTGCGTTGCATCAATAGAATTACTTACCTTATTTCCGTTGCATCCAACGTGATGCCTGCGTTTTTGCGCAGCGCGTCGGAATCGTCCATGGAGTCCTGCCCTCAATCTTAAAGCTGGCCATATACTTGAAGATTGACCTAGGGCCCAACAATCACATCACAACAGTCGGTCTTCGCTCTGAGTGCTTCAACAAGCTCCAACTTTATTTTTCCTCATTCCGATTGGATTTTTAAACCTGTCTGATATTTTCTCATTTTTCAACTATATATTCATCAGGGTAACCCCTCAGAGGGCCCTGTACTTGGGCCAATAAGCTGCTAACTGTCTGCCGGCAGCTTATTCTGATTGGGATAGAAAGAGTCATAGTTCATGCACCAAGTTTCAAGGGAGAAACCTGAGGCTATATGAAGCAACAAGAAGTTGTAACTTGTTCAAAATTGTCAAGCCAGGTACTCATAACCTTGACTTCATAAATCTGAGCTATAGATGGTTTGTATAATGCCCCAGTGGCCCAGTCTTGTTAATTGTTAAAGGCTGAAACTCAGTCTTTTGGCAAGGCGGTTATCCTAGAACACCTGATACTGATAGAGTAATAACCAATGGTAAACTATGCCATCTTTGAGAAACCACCTCTGGAAAGGAAACATTTTAGAAAAGAACACTATTTTCCTTCTTTTCCCTGTTTTCCTTTGGTCATTGCTGCTGGGCAGAGGCAGAGCTGTTTTTACAATGCTACAAGGGAATGGCCAGATAATGTAGACACTTAGCATGTTTATGTATACGTTACTTGGGTGAATCAAGCAACCAAAACAAAAAAAGCATTATCATCATCATTTCATCATCATCATTTATTTATATAGCATTATAAGGATTAGTGGACAAAAATGAGTGAGCATTGATAGTTTGCCTGATTTGACTTTTTTTCCTACATATCTGTTGAAATTTAGCATTGGCTGAGGCTACAGGTTAAACATTTCTGAAATACATTTTTATTAGTGTCCCCTCTTCCCTGGCTCTGGTTCTACTGCAAATATTTAATCTAATGCTTTCCTTTAACAGCCACCAATAATGGAACATTTCTGCTTTTATTGTGCCAGATCTTGATTTTGTTTTCCTTTCTTTGCCTACTATGAAGAATAGCAGTCAGAGACTGAAGGGAAGGAACGATAATCTTGGAAAGATGATAGAACTGCATGCAAATATTGTTATTGCTGCAGATAAAGATGTGACGTGAAAGGGAATCTTCTATTACTGTACATAGCAGCACTGGGAGCTGGAACAGAGGCATCTCTTTTAGTGAGACTGTATTTTGAAATGAGATGGAAAAGAAGCCTGAAAATGTTAGTGATGTTGTTTGCAAATAAAACTGAACTGGTATAGCTACATGTGCAGAAAGGTGCTCACTAGGTGGCGTTGCATTCTGAATAAACAATTGCTTCTGGGGTTTCAATTAAATTCTTTTCCATTACAAATTTTATCATTCATTTTTGACAAATTGTTAAATTTTTACATTAAATTGGGTTGAAAAAAGACTGTAGTCCATCAAGTTCAACCCCTCCAAATGAAACCCAGCATCCATACATACACACACTGATCCACTCACATAAACTATACATATCCATATCTATCATATCTGAAAACTGCACCTTCCAATTTCTTACAGCTATATATCTAATTCTGTTCTGCCTTTCCTTATTGTGTGTTTTACTGACAAAATAAGTTTATTCATTTTGCAAATAATTCATAGTCTTGGAGCATAGCCTCAGTGGCTGCCATTACTGGCATGATTCTAGGTACAAATGCAACAGGAACAGTGAAAGTGGGCACACTTGCAACCCGAAAAACCAATTGAGAGCAGGCACCCAAAGAAGGCAAACTTCCACCAGGCCAATGCGTTTTGTGTCATAAACACTTAATCATAGGCTGTTCATTAATTCATAGGCTGTTCATTAATTCTGCACATATTGCAAAACAGGCTGCTGTTTGCACTTTAAACAGTTGGCCCCATTTTGTCCCTCCCTGTATGATATCATTCTCATGAAATACTTACATTTAAAAAGTTGCAGCTAAAAAAAAAAAACCTGGTTTCTGAAACTTTAGTTTCAGCATATTATGATATGTGTGGGCTGAAAAGGCAGAACATATTATACTATATATCTGAGCTTTAGTATTTCCTTTGGAGGGAAATTGCAGATTGAAGTGGAAGACAGAGAGAACATTACTGACATTTTTTGGCAGCAAGAGAACAGCAAAATCTGTGAAAATAATGGCACCTAACTGAAAGGAGCCCACAAAGACATGGATGATGCCACTCACTCTAGCGGGAAGACAGTAGGCAAACATGTAATATTATTCCTGAAAAGGAAGTCCTTTTGTAGGAATAATATTGTATGAATATCACTATTTACAAAAACAAAGAATGCAGCTCATCCATGTGTTGCAATTAAAATCAGTCTGGTGTGTGGTTTATATCATATATTGAACTAAACAAATTATCCCAGCACTCTCATTATACAACTTTAAGGAACAATTGGTTTAGAGGAAACTTATCTGTATTTGTTAAAAAGAGACACTTAGTTACATGGTTTGTACAAAGTACCGTATATACTTGAGTATAAGCCGAGTTTTTCAGCACCCAAAATGTGCTGAAAAAATCAACCTCCGCTTATACTCGAGTCAAAGATCGGTGCGCTCCCTCCTTGGCCGCAACAGACCTTGTGCACCAACAAACAGGATCCACCGGAACAGCAGACTCAAGAATTTTCCTCCTTCAGGCAAGGCAGTAGCAGACTCGCCACTGCTGCTGCCTCCGGTTCCCAAGCCTAACGCCCACAGAAACTACCGACACTGCCCTGGTACTCAAGGTACCGAAAACTGGGGGAAAAAACGGAAGCGCCATGCTTGCGGCCTGAGAGTGACCGCTTTCTTCCAACTGCAATTACGGTAGGTTTGGAATCTCCTGGTAACATTTATTGTCATGCCACTGGATGTCATTTGGAATATTACCGTGCAGTGGCAAGCGGGAGACCTAGCCTACCGGATACTTATGTTTCTAAAGCTCCTCTCTATGTACTCTTGTGTTTTTGTCACCATGGTGATCAGTGTGGACAGACAGTCTGCCATTTTAAACCCACTGGGCATCAGCGAGGCCAAGAAGAAGAACAAGATTTCCACTATTCCTGTCATGCTTTCACGCATGCTAATCTGCAAAGCAGATATAGATAATGTGATTTCTGGATTGCGTCTGTTGTGTTTTTGCACTTGAGCTGATACACATTTGCTTCTCTCCTTGTACCTTGTTTTTTTGATGTGTGTCTGTGCAGAAACTTTTTCAAACGTGAGCACACCGATCTTTGATAACTTTCTGTTTCACTTATATAGCAAGTATATAGGATAGGCTTATACTCGAGTCAATACAGCTTCCCAGTTTTCCTAGGTAAAATTAGGTACCTCAGCTTATACTCAGGTCAACTTATACTCGAGTATATACGGCATGCAAAAGCTGATGTGCCTCACCAAGACAGTGTCCATGCATCAGTCCTACCTAAGTGAAAAAAGGGTATTTTCTTTGGGAGGGAAAGACCATACCTGCTTCTCTCTTTATTTGGCATGACCTCTTCCAAAGAAACATTCAGCATTATGGGCTTTTAAGTAATCTGTAGGACTGTGTTTAGAGGGGTGGGGGTTGGAAGAGCAAGCATTTCCCATATAGAATATACAAAAACAAAGAATGCAGCTCATCCATGTGTTGCAAGTAAAATCAGTCTGGTGCATGGGTGTGTGGCTTATATCATATACTGAACTAAACAATTTATTCCAGCACTCTCATTATACAACTTTAAAGAACAATTGGATTAGAGGAAACGTATCTGTATTTGGTAAAGAGACACTTTTAGTCACATGGTTTGTACAAAGTTGTATAATGAGAGTGCTGTGATAATTTGTTTAGTTCATTGTATGAATATCACTATTTCCCAACATGGATATTTATGACTGTTCAGTTCACCCAATGGACACACCTTGCCAGAGCACCTTGCATAGTCTGATTGGGCCCATTCCAAGTTGTGTGCACGGTTTAATTAACAGGGATACTGATGCAGGTTACACAATTCTCTCCATTCCATAACCAGAACTTGATTTCATATAGATGTCAGCTTCTTTTCTCCAAACACTTTTATGTTTGATCTGTCTATACTGACATTTATATTATTTCTTTTTTTTCAGGAATGGAAGGAACAGGATCACCCTGATCAGTTGCCTGATCTATCAATATTAAATGACTTGCTACAAGGGGTAACCACAGAACCCAACAATAAGGTATGCTACACTTAAAAAGTATCTAAACAGGGGAGGAGGGAGATTTCCTTTTGTTTAAGGAGGTTCTTTCTAGAAGGTGCTACAGTGGTGTATAATAATATATAAGTATATAAATATATTTTTTTTAGGTGAGATTAAAGGAGTAATTTCTCTGTTGAAGGCAGTGTGGAAAGTTCAAAATGTGCCATTTGTTTACACTTTGGACACTTTTTTCCTTCCTTGATTAACTGCCGTAGATCTCTGTATGTTTTGGCTGCAAGCCTTAGGAATACAGCACCGGCTGCACATAGGAGTCATTCAGACATGCAGTTAGGGAGCGGCGGCCAATAGTGGCAATGTGTTTCTGTCCTTATTATTTGCCCTGCTCTGCACCAAGAGGAATAGATTGCACCCATTCCCCTGGGCAGCAATGCTCCATGTGTATGCTCCTTGTGTGCTCACAAGGTATGGAAGACTTTATTGCTGTGACTCCTTCATAACAGGTAGACAGCAGCACAACCTTTTCTCCTCACCTCTCCCTAACAAAGACTGCTGTCCCTTCCTCTATCACTGCCACAATGGCCACCATATTTCTTGTTCCTGTTTGCTTTATTCACTCTCTGTAACATCTTTCACAGTTCAACGACACGTATGACTTACTGCCACCTAGTGGCCAAACTAGTTAGATATTAACCATTACTTAAAGGACCAGTAACATCAACATTTTTTTTAAAAAAAAATCATTAGTATACATTGGAAAAAAACAAAACACCAAGACAAATGAATCTTTAAAATCGTAAAGCCTTTATTAAGAAATAACTTACTGAAACTCCGCTTCCCCTCCTCTTCAGAAAAGACGACAGGGCGACGATCCATCATGCGGTGCTTGCTTTCTCCTCCCTGGCTATATCCTATAAAGAAGCAGGGAGGAGAAATCGAGCACCGCACAATGGATCGTGATCGCATTTTCTGAAGAGGAGCGCAAGAGGAGTTTCAGTGAGTTATTTCTTAATAAAGACTTTGCGATTTTGAAGTTTAATTTGTCTTGGTGTTTTTTTTTCAATGTATACTAAAAAAATTTTTTTTAAAAAAATGTTGATGTTCCTGGTCCTTTAACAATTCACACTCACCCTATTACACGTGCATGAGATTGCACATCTGCCCACAGCCGTAGCAAATGCCCCCCTAACCTCCCTAAATCTTTTATTATTATTTCATTATTCTCTGCCCATGTATCTAAATCACAAGCCAGTTTATTTCATGTTTCTGTACAATTGTTTTGCTTATAAACATGCACACATCTTCTGGATAGAGGGTCATTAAAACTATTGCTCTTACCAAAAACACTGTGTAAAGGTTGTTGCTGAGGAAACAAACAATACAGCCAGTTTAATATTATAAAAACCCTGACGTCTTGAATGCTTGCTAAATCATCACTTGGAGATAACTCTTTTGAAGTATATTGCAGTACAGAAGTCTTCATATGGTACACTGTATTTCTTTCAGCTGCAATATTGGTTCTTCTAGTGAGTCTGTTTTATAACTTTTTACAGTACAGCTACACATACCTTCCAACTCTCCCGTTTTTGGCTGGACAGTCCTGGTTTTGACAGCTGAACCTGCGGTCCCGGTTTGTTATTGAAATGTTCCGACTTTCTCTTTGATCTCCTGCACTGAACAGCCAGAAAAAGATACAGATTCTGAAACGTTTCTGAAACTTAATTGGCTTTTGGCAGAGAGCCCAGAATATTGGCAGGTGCACTTGGATACTTTTGTAACAATTTTAGATAAGCAAAGAAGCAATTGTAACAATTTCAGATAAACAGGTCTCTTGGGGAAACTGTGATTTTAATCTTAAAGGTCTATTCGCCTTCATTAGCAAAATTGTAATAACACATAAAAATCACAGAAATGTGTTTGAACTTTCATAATCTGCCAAATTTTGTAGAATTAACATGGTAATTAGGGGGTGTGGCCACAAAAACAGGCATGGTCAAAAAATGTCAACACGCTCCACACGGCGAATCTTATTGTCTCTCTTTCTATTTCCAAAACGTTGGAAGGTATGGATACGGGTAGCAAAAATGAAAAAGAAATTACTTTAAGAGATTCATTAAAATGAGCCATGGGATGTGCAGATTCCAAACCTTGAGCATTTGGTGGAGCAACACTTCCCAGCGGACTGTTATTGCTCTGGAGAAACTTCCTGCCTTTAATTCAGTCCAAACAAGGATTTACAGCAAACTACTGGAGAATAAGTCATTACAGACTGTATGTGTTTCCAGATAAAGGTCTCTTTGTAATTTCAATCTCCATATTCTTCATATAAACATTAAATAAGCCCAATAGGAGTATTTTGCCACCAATATGGACTCATGCAACTAAAATGAGGATCAGGTATTTGTTCTATTGTATTTTTACAGGTATGGGACCTGTTATCCAGAATGCTCGAGACCTGGTGTTTTCCGGATAATTAATCTTTTTCTAATTTGGATCTTAATATTAGGGATGCACCGAATCCACTTTTTTTTTCCTTCACGAAGGATTCGGCCGAATACCGAACCGAATCCGAACCCTAATTTGCTTATGCAAATTAGGGGTGGGAAGGGGAAAACATTTTTTACTTCCTTGTTTTCTGACAAAAAGTCACGCAATTTCCCTCCCCGCCACTAATTTGCATATGCAAATTAGGATTCGGATTCGGTTCGGCCGGGCAGAAGGATTCGGCCGAATCCAAATCCTGCAGAAAAAGGCCGAATCCTGGCCGAATCCCGAACCGAATCCTGGATTCGGTGCATCCCTACTTAATATTAATTAATTCAATAAACTGGTTTTGTTTCCAATATAGATTAATGATATCTTAGTTTGGATCAAGTACAAGCTACTGTTTTATTATTACAGCGAAAAAGGAAAAATTTGGATTATTTGATTAAAATGGACATTATGGAAGATGGACCACGTGTAATTTCGAGCTTCCTGGGTAAATGGTTTCTGGATAAAGGATTTTAAACATGTATAAATTAAACATAAGGAGCTTATTTTTGTATTCTTACAGCAGCAATATGTTGTACTGGCCAATACATTGGATAGTTCCAAGAAAGGATGATGCCCTTTAGGCAAGCAAGAAAATACAAGGCTATAGATATAGTCTTAAAATAATGTTAATCTGGGCACACTCAAGGTTGCATTATTGGTGACAGGAATGTTTTTGTTTCCTTTGTAAAGTGGACTGGAAACTAGAGATGGCGCGAACTGTTCGCCGGCGAACTTGTTCGCGCGAACATCGGGTGTTCGCGCTCGCCGGAAGTTCGCAAACGTCGCGCGACGTTCGCCATTTTGGGTTCGCCATTGTTGGCGCTTTTTTTTGCCCTCTCACCCCAGACCAGCAGGTACATGGCAGCCAATCAGGAAGCTCTCCCCTGGACCACTCCCCTTCCCTATAAAAACCGAAGCCCTGCAGCGTTTTTTCACTCTGCCTGTGTGTGCTGAAGAGATAGTGTAGGGAGAGAGCTGCTGCCTGTTAGTGATTTCAGGGACAGTTGAAAGTTTGCTGGCTAGTAATCGTTTTGATACTGCTCTGTTATTGGAGGGACAGAAGTCTGCAGGGGTTTGAGGGACATTTAAGCTTAGGTAGCTTTGCTGGCTAGTAATCTACCTTCTACTGCAGTGCTCTGTATGTAGCTGCAGTGGGCAGCTGTCCTGCTTCTGATCTCATCTGCTGACTGCTGCAATAACAGTAGTCCTTGTAAGGACTGCTTTTATTTATTTTTTTGTTCCAATACAGAGCAGTATCAAGCAGATTACTAGCCAGCAAACTTACTATCATCTGTCCCTGAAATCACTAACAGCTCTCCCCCTACACTATCTCTTCCAAGCACACACAGGCAGATTTTTCAGATACATTTTTGCCCTTGATCCCCCTCTGGCATGCCACTGTCCAGGTCGTTGCACCCTTTAAACAACTTTAAAATCATTTTTCTGGCCAGAAATGTCTTTTTTAGATGTTAAAGTTCGCCTTCCCATTGAAGTCTATGGGGTTCGCGAACCGTTCGCGAACCGCTCGCATTTTTGCGCAAGTTCGCGAATATGTTCGCGAACTTTTTTTCCGACGTTCGCTACATCCCTACTGGAAACAGATTCAGATGCATCAAGCTGTAACTTTCCCATGGGCCTCAGTGGGATTTTAGTAAAAGCCTGAAGTTTCTTCTGCTTGCCTTATTTTGGCATGGTTAAGTCGTTTTCTCTGAGTGCTTCAGAAAACTGTGTCCTTATAAAAATTTGAGACACAGGACATTTGCCTTCATTGAAAACCTGAGACACAGGACATTGGCCTTCATTGAAAACCTGAGCTCATCTGCCATTCAAAACAGAACTTCTGCAGTTTAATTTAACCAATTTATTGAGAATCCCAATTCTACTTACACTTAAATCTGCTTCGAGAATATGAAGCTGATTGCTGCTAAGGCTGATATATATATATGTATATATATATATTAAAATAGTAGAATTGTTATTATTTAACAGTACCATGCAATCTCTGAGACTTGTGAATATATTAAGAGTAACGCACCCCTATTGTAAAATATAAGGATATGAGAAGTTACTGAGGAGTTCCATGTACAAGTCATGGAACTATGACCCTTAACCCCTTTCTCAGAAGTTCCGAGAAATATAAGCAAAGGGACCTATTGGTCTGCTCTTTAACACTGTTGTGATGGAAGGTTCAGTCTAAAGGTGGCATACACTATTAGATCCGCTCGTTTGGCGAGGTCGCCAATCTAGCGGATCTTAACCCGATATGCCCACTGACGGCTGGGTGATATTGAGTGAATCCAAAACGTTCCAACCTGGGGCCAAATGATCGGATTACAATGCTGCAAATGGGCGCCGATGGGTCGCAGGACCGCATGAACTAGTGGATTTGAAATTCGCTGCGAATTTGCGCCTGGCAAATAAATTCGCCCATCACTGATAATAATACTGTAGATATAATAGTTTATAATATAGTTTATATTTAGTTTTATAGTATATACTTTGTTTTAGTCTTATATTATTTTTATCCCTGACCTTGGGAGTGAAATATCAGGATCTTTGGTTAACACCCAAGGAACCAGAACACCATTGGCCCCATCCCCCTCCACACTTAGTTTTTTTTACACTTTTCTAAAAGATATTGATGAAATAGGAGCTCACTATTGTTTTTATTCCCTCTATATAGTGTCTTAAAAAGCAGCAACTACAAATGTCGGCTGTCAATATCTTTGCTGGTTTGTAGTAAGACTGAATGCACTTCCATTTACACAACCCTGCCCTCCTGTATTCAGATCTCATAATACAGGATAATAGCTACAGATGAAGAATCTGCTTCCCCATATACATCTCTCAAAAGCTACATGTGATTATGATATACGTGTAAATTGCCAATATTACAGTGGAGTGAGAATGGTGGAATTGGATAGGAACAAGAGATAAAGCAACACAGCTTATCTAAATGGAAGGGATCTGGCATATTAAACTGACTTATATTTAATTTCGCTTCCAGGAAACAATTTCATTCTCTAATAATTGTAAGGCAAATGCTTGGTTTGAGTCTCACCTGAATATTTACTGCAATTTTTCCGAGAATATTTGAATTATTAATAATTCAGTAGCAAGCTTCAAGGCCACCAGATTGTACTGTTTGCCCCAAGCAGACAGCTGGGGGCCCTTCCAACCTGCTTATGTGTCTCCTGTGCCAGTACAATAAACCTTTCAGTAGCAGATAAGTCAATATAGACGAGTAGACATATACAGTGTGTCTAATGATCATGCACCTTATACTTTATGTGTGTGTGTGTAGTACCTATACTTTTTGTAAGTAAGCAAGACGTCTGCGCCCTGCACTGTTTGACTGGCTTCTTTTTTAAGGAGGTCTCTTTAATTCTGACAAATCCCTTTTAGCAGAATGTCTTCACTGGCAGCATTTCTTGGTCTAATCAATAATGTATGGGAAATAGAAAGCAATTAAGCAGCAATTCTTGCTTATGTATTTGTGTGGGTTTGTGTGGGGGACCTTGATCAGCAGGGTGTTACAAGAGAAGCACAAGGATTCTAATAGCCAATTTGATTTTATGGAAACACACTAAAACCTTTCAATAACCAAAGGCATAAACACAGCATATTTTAGAGAATTAACTTATTTCTTAATATGCTTCTAGAGAGTCGGCAATAATTTGTTTTTTAAACGATATACATTGTCATACAGTGATTGCAAAATTACAGTTTATTATGGATTGTATGAGATGCGTGGGCTCATTAATTAGCACCAAATTGCACTGGTGCAATTTCTCATAGCAACCAAACAGCATGTCGTTTCTGATAGAAGTTAAAAGGGATTGAAAAACAATCTGATTATTTACTACAGCACTGGTTCAGTTTAGCACCTATTTTAGCAAAATGAACCCCAAGTTGTTTAAACCCATTTAGTGCTAATTTACAAATGCAGCATAAGGTATAAAGTGCAGGGTGCAAAGTACAGGTCTTTTTAATGTGGAGGTCTCCACCATGGGGCTGTCCCACTAGGGGCATAAAACACTCTGATTTAATGCAGCTTGTATGAAAAGTTCATATTTTAATGTATAGATTTGATTTCTGTCTCCCTGCTTTCCAACCCTATGCACCATTAAGAACCCATCCAGGGAATAATGTTATTTGTTCCATCAATAAAACAAATGAATGGGCATGCAATTTTTATTTCTGGATTTAGGCTTTTACAAAAGATAATGACTATGGCATCAATCTTAATAAACACAATGAGTAAATCTGATGCACTTATTGAGTACCATGCACTTTCCAAAATGACCCAATGTCTCCATTTTTTATTTGCCCCTGGCTACTGAATTTGCTTAATCTTGATCTGTTATTATATTAACTCTGCAGGATCCACACACATCCTACCTCTCAGATCCTACAGATTCTTCTGCGTCAGAAATATCTATTACACCCTCCTTCCCCCCAGCAGAAACAGAAGAAGAAAAGAAGAGTGCCTTAGAAAAGAGTATGTAAGTGAGTCCTTTTTGGAATTTATGAGCCTTGGGACATTTTGTTACATAACTTACATGTTGCTGGTGGACCAAGTGTGGCTGATAAGGGATGAAATCTGTCAACAACTGTTTCCAAATCTGTCCCAGGGTAGCTGAGCTGTTTGTTTGCACATGAGATCATTGGGGTGAAATGAAAATGCTGGACATTTAACTCTTCTTCTTCCTTATTTGGGGAAAGTATTATGTGTGTTGCCCATAAGTAAAGCGGGAAAAGGAATTCTGAAGAATTTTTTCCCAGTGTAAGTAACCAGTCAGTGCTTGGAAAGGTGTATGTGTGTACTGATCACAGAACAGCCAGCCATTATGCCTCTAATTTCAAATATTTTAAAGCCCTCTGAATGGAAGTTTGATTCCCAATTGCAGGTTTGTTCTCTGTTAGTTCTTGAGTGTGCCATAAAATTATCTTATCCCTAGGGCAGTGATTTTTTGTTCTATTTGCTGATAAAATGTGTCTGTTGCCTGCCCTGCCATCTGCATCATCTGATTATGCTCATTGCCTGCCCTATTGTGGCCCAGGCAAAGGTTCTGTCTGTCTGTCTGTTACTGTTATAACTTATTTAACTGTTCATGTTAAATGGGTACCCCCACAGCAGTATGATTAAAGGGGTTGTTCAACATTAAGGAGTTATTTACTAAACTCCGAATGCAAAAATCACGAAAAACTCGTGATTTTTTAAAATAAATTCTGACTTTTAAAAAAATCACAAATTTTTCGGAATTTATTAAACCCCGAGGATGGAAAAGTCAGAATCTGAAAATCCGGCATCTCAGACCTGTCAAAGTTGCATATAAGTCAACAGGGTCAGACTGGGGGGCCCGGGGCCCACCAGGACTGCTGACCAGGGCCCCTTCTGACCCCCCCGTCCCCCACCTCAGCGCACATGTGCACATGGCGCCACTCAGCGAGCATGCACACACGGCGCTGTGCGCTGCTGAAAATACTTTATATTATTAAAAACCCGAGCATCGGGAAAGGGGGTCTGGCCCATGAGGGGTCGGGGCCCACCGGGTTTTCTCCTAGAGCCCCGCCGGGCCAGTCCGACACTGTAAGTCAATGGGAGAAGTTCCAATGATTTTTTAATGAGTGCTGGGTTTCGGGCAATACTCCAAAGTTTTCGGGAGAAAATTACGAAAAAATCATGAAAATCAGATAAAAAAGTCCAAAGAAATTGTGAAAATCGTATTTTGTCCCGCAAAGCAAATTTTGGGGAAAATTTAATAATAAATAAGCGTAAAAAACCTGAGCGGATTTGATCAGAGTTTGTAACAGAAAATACTGAGATAAATTCGGACTTTGATAAATAACCCCCTAAGTATGTTATAGATGTCCAATTCCTAGCTACTTTAATTTTTGATATGTGTACAGGTCACTGACCCCATCTAAAAACAAATGCTCTGTAAGACTACAGATTTATTGTTATTGCTACTCATCTTCCTATTGTCACAAAATATCACTCTACATTATACTAAAAGTAAATTTAATGGTGAACAACCCCTTTAATAAAAAAGGGCTGATACTGCATATGAATTTTAAGAGTAAGTTAATTTTTTATGGTATTTAACAACCTTCCCATGTATTTGCAGTTAGATTTCAGTTTATTCTAATTTGATTTTAGAGAATCTGTACAGAAATATTAGCCAGTATTGCTAATGCCCTTATCCAAAGTGTCTCTAGTCCATTATAATTATATCATAGCATTCATCTTCTTTCATTGTACTATATACATATAACTGGCACAGTTTATACTATATACAAATGGCTTAGGGCAATTGTTTTGTTGTGCATAGCTGAATTTAGTCCAGTATTCACTCAAACCTGCATAAACGATTTGGTATTCATGCAAATCAAAAAATGAAGGATTCTTTGTTATCCCTGTTTAAAAAAAAATGTCAGCAGTCGGTAATCTGGACTAACTTGACACCATTTTTGCTTTGCAATGATCGCTGCTTTGTTTTATTACAGATATGTTTTGATGGAGCTTATAGAAACGGAAAAGATGTATGTTGAAGACTTGCGCCAAATAGTGGAGGTGAGTGGTGGTTGGTATCTGGGCCTTTGCTCCTATACACGAATAGCTCAATAAGCAGTGTTTGCATTTGTTTGTGTAACTAGGGAAATGGCATGCCTGCATTTCGTAGCTTCTATGATCATAGAATCCATACCTGTACCACCCATCAAGATGCCCCAAACAAAGATAAGGTGGTTAAACAAAGCCAGATGCCCCTACTATATATTGAGTTGCATGTGAGTTGCTCTGGACTTTCCTGTATTTCCCATATGTTTTTGCCAGCACTACACATCATGTCCCCAATCATGCCAAACCAACAATACGTCTATTTCTTTCGTACTGTATTATAGCATACATTAGCAGTGGAAAAACCTTGTTTCTCTGTGTTTCTAGTTAATCCTCAGAACCTGTTCTCAGAGGTACCAAGCCCCATTAATAGCAGTAAGGTACTTATAGAAGTTGCTGGGTCAATAATGATCAAAAATCAATGTACATTTCTCTTTACATCAGCAAAGTCACGTGTTTGGAACAGACCTTCAAAATAAACTTCACAAATGCTCCTGGCTGTTTGTTAGATACAGGGTATGATCCCTTGTCCTGTCCCTTTTGCAGCAGAAAATATTAGCGTGATGAATGGCGGAGCTCACCGGTACGTCTGTGCCCCAATGGTCACTGCTCTCCCCGGATCCCGGTATCTTCCTTACCGGCTTCTACAACTCGTCAGTAACCTCGCTTCTGAATTTATATGAATTATATTACGTGTTTAAATTCCACATCTAAGAGTAACCAATGTAATAATAAGAGAGTTTTTGATGTTTTTTAACATATAACGTAGTGAGGTCACGATAACTGAGTAATTTCAGTATTAAATATTTAAATTGTAGATACATCATATATTTATAAGCTATTAAATTATAAATGGATATATTAACTTGCACAAATTTTTATGGTGATATATATTTAGTATTTAATCTTTTAAATATATCCTTCCTTCTTGCCATTTGGACTTTTAAATTATTCTCACATTTAATCAATAATGAATTACACCTGTGACATCTCCTTAAATGAATGTTCATGTGTGCAGTTTACACAACTCTGAGGAAGTGCCGAGTTGTAGGCACGAAACGCGTTAGTTGTTGCACCCCATTACTGTAATTTTGACTATGTGTGCTTAAATAAAGAAGCTGAAATTGATACTACCTAAGTCTCCCCTGTCTTGGATCATCACTCAGAAGCGAGGTTACTGACGACCTGTCCCTTTTGCCCCTGATAATTAATCCTCAATAAAACTTTCCTTGTCGATCTGTCAATCCTTGATGCTTCCTAAGACACAACTGTGTATCCTAAACTCTGGTTTTCCATAAATATAACTGGAAACCATGAGAGTATCCTTGACTTTCCAATCCATTTACAAATGGTATAAGCATATCATTAGAACAAGGCAGGATAAGCAATAAGCAAGTCATTTAAGGATTCCTTTACAATGCAGGTGTCAGTATGAAGCATCCATAAGGAAATTATCCTGGGAGCTCAGTGAGAATATTTCTCATTGAGCAGTAATAATGATGATCCCATTTCCCCGTGACATTGAGAATTGAGGGACAAAGAAAAAACAAACCCCAGCTGATACAACATCAGCAGGAAACTGGGCTAATGGAGACGGGAGGAAATGGGCAATAAAGCTTCAGACTGAAATTTCCAGCCCAGTTTCCCCTGGGATGTGTATAAACTCTTGCAGTGAGCGGGTTGTTTGTCTTACATTGTTACTGGGCCATGGTCCTTACCACAAGGTCAGATGCAACGTAGAACAGTTTAATATAATGCCCTTTATTCTGGTGGCAGAAACATATTTTAGGGGTTATAGTATACAATATAAATATGCACCATCCTAGTAATTCCTATTGCAATTAATTATGAGTTACTGTGTTTTTGTACATTAGTGCTGTTTGCTGCATTATTACCTGCGCCCTAAGTATAGATGTATGTAGCATATAACTTAAAGGAGAACTAAACCCTAAAAATTAGTATGGTTAAAAATGCCATATTTTACATACAGAAGTTATTGCACCAGCCTAAATTTTCAGGTTTTCAATAGCAGCAATGATTCAGAACTTCAAACTTGTCACAGGGGGTCACCATCTTGGAAAGTGTCTGTGACACTCACATGCTCAGTGGGCTCTGAGCAGCTGATGAGAAGCTAAGCTTAGGGGTCCTCGCAAATCATCAAGCAGAAAATAAGGTTGGCCTGTAATATAAACTAATGTTTGATTATGAAATTCTGATGCAAATTGCACTGGTTTCTGTGCTGCTATGTAGTAATTATCTGTATTAATTACTAATCAGCCTTATATTGTGACATTTATATTCTATGTGTACTGTATATTGTGAGTGTGTCCCTAAGCTCAGTAAGTGACAGCAGCACAGAGCATGTGCAGTGAAACAGCAGAAAAGAAGATGGGAGCTACTGGGGCATCTTTGAAGACACAGATCTTCCCTGCTAAAGGGCTGTGGTTGCCTTGGGCTGGCACAGAAGCCCAAAACATAATGTACAACATTTCTGCCCTTCTTCATTAGTTAAGCTTTAGTTCTCCTTTAAGGTTACTCACATCTGAACCTCTGTGTGCCAACATTTCTGCTGTGTGTGTTAAATCTTTTTGCTTTCTAGTTTGGTATGGGATTGTTTTTGGCTTTACTGCCTCCTAGTGATAGCTGTGAAAAATACATGCTTCATTAAATAGCAATCACCCTTCTTCTGCAGGGTTACATGGCTACCATGAACGCACAAGGAGTTCCAGAAGACATGAAGGGAAAAGACAAAATTGTTTTTGGAAATATACACCAGATCTTTGACTGGCACAAAGAGTAAGTATGAAAAATAACCCCATTGTTATGCTGTAGTCATGCTATGTATATACGGTTTCAATCTCAAGCATTGCGACAAGCATAATTACATTACCAAATCTTTAGTTTGCAGATATAACTACCTTTGCTCTGATACTTCTTAGCTTTCATTTTACTGAGGGTCCAGTTGCAAATAATTATGTGATACTCTATGTAGCCAAAACTATGTCGACACCTCCTAAAATTATTACAGGTGCCACAACATCGTAAAATAGCATTATTAACAATTCTGAGCTTCTTTCTTTCTGACGAGTTTGGGGAAAGCTTTTCCTTGTTTCAGGAAGACAAAAACCCTGTGCTCAGAGTAAGGTCCATACAGAAATGGCAGAGATTCCAACATCCGTGCCAGAATGCTTACACATGAACGATAGCAACCCACTAACAATTGAAAAACCCCAGCAGAATTCCAGAAGAGTACAGGGTACAGTTTTTTTAGCAGCAGAGAGCTGAACAACTTTGTATTACCAGCCTTAGTTCTGGAATGAAATGTTGGGCAGGCAGGTGTCCATGTATCGGCCATGTAGTATATGATGTGCTTGCGTTGACTTTATATGATCTTTGTTTTTTCAGCTATTTTTTAGGTGAGCTACAAAAGTGCCTTGAGGACCCAAACAGATTAGCATATCTCTTCATCAAGCATGTGAGTTCCTCTTATCTTCTCACTGTACAGAGAGATTAAGCCCAGTGGCTCATGGGTGATCAGATTTATCACGGGTGATGAATCTCCATGTGTACCATAGCCCTAAAAGGGACTGACTTTATTATAAAAATAAAACACTAAACTTAAGTGGATATTTTATAAATCAGTTTGATAAATGTTTCTTATAGTTATTTTAATTACAATATTTGCTGTGCTGCACACTTCACAGCAAATGAAAAATCTGGTGCAAAGTGCACCGCACACAACCAGCACTGTCCTTACCAAATATACCTTTACATGAAATAATCCTCTTATTATTTGCCTAATAATTTGCCAATTTGGTCATACAAAACCAGCTGTCCCTACCCATTGAGTTGCATGTGAAATGCTCTGGATTTCCCTATCTTTTCCCATATATTTTTACCACCACTACCTGTCCCAAATAAACAGAAGGAGATACAGTACAGAGAGAGGTGCTTGTATTTAAATATACTGCTTGTGCTTCCACATAGCTATTCTGGGCATTCTTGTCTCCTTTCTGCCTCTTTAGATAAATCATATGCAGGCTTGCCTATTGAACTTGGGGAACCCTGGAGCTACTGCTACCCTGGGTTTGGCAGCTGGATTTATAGGCACAATAGACTTGTGCCAAAAGAGTGAAACCCTTATGTCATTTAAACTTTGCATGATCTAGAAGTGATGCAAATCCCACTCTTAAAATGTTATTTGCAACTTTTACCCAATTCTTAAAGACGTTGTTTTGTGTCCATTTTGATGCATCTGGTGCAATTTCAGCACTCTGCACTGCAATCAGAACTGATCCTTCATATTTTATCTTGTTCAATCTCCAACCTTATTTTAACCTATATTTTTTTAAATGAACTGGCTTATATTTTGTGATGGTTATTTATAGTTGAAAATTGCATCTTTGTATTTTTCTTATTGTATGTTGTGTGTACAGGAGCGCCGGCTGCACATGTATGTGGTGTACTGTCAGAACAAGCCCAAGTCCGAGCACATTGTATCGGAGTACATTGACACCTACTTTGAGGTAAGGAATATTCTGTTATTTTCAGTTCCAGCTGTTTTCGACTGTCAAACTTTATTCCATAACTTTTCTGAATGGGAAACTTCACATCTGGTGAAAGCAAGCACTGGTTAATGTATTGCAGATGTCTCATAGCCACACTCAGCATTTGTCAGTGATTTCTTCTATGCAAATTCCTAACTTCTTGAATCCAGATTGCTTTCTGATGATTGTGTAGATAACCTTTCCCAGGTTACTCTCAGCTTCTCAACATGGCAGTGAAAAAATGCTGGTACGTATTATACAGTATTTGAGACTGTAAATAATCATGTAGTTTTTCACTGGCCACTGTCCCTTGTATCAGTAGAAGCAATTGTAAGGGAAACAACTCACCGACGCCATTCCATGCCTGTCCTCCCACATGGTTCTTCCTGGTCGCAGCACTGTGACGCCAGCTCCTTCTCGCCAGCCGATTGGGCGCCAGTGCCAGAATGGATGCCAGCGTTTGAATGTCAGCATAAACATGCCAGCGTTAAAATGCCAGAATCAACGTCATGACGTTATCACGTTCCAATTTTGGCGCCAAAGGAGGCCTATTTAAAGGAGAGTGAAGACTGCAACATTGCCCAAATATAGTTTTCGCTTTGTGCATTCCTGGGTGTGATTCCAGTATTGTTATTGATTCCTGTGTACCGACCTTTGCCTGTTTAACCGTTTTGACCCTATTCTGCCTGGATTGACCTCTTTGCCTGGGCTCTGACCATTCTATTGGCAAATCCTTTTGTACCTTGAACTTTGTTTGTTGAACTGCCTCCTCCATACTGAGCCTTCGGGCCCTTACAGTGATGGGCAAAATTTGTCCCGTTTTGCCAAAAAATCCGCAAAATGCATTGAAGTCAATGGACGTCAAAATTATTTTGACACGTGTCAATTTAGACGGCCACGTCCGCGTCCAAATGCATTAATGTCAATGGGCGTCCGAATAATTTTGACGCAAATTCGCTCCTGGTGAATTTATTCGTCCATCACTAGTCAATAGCTATAGCCTGGTTTTTACTCTCTTGCTCAGTAGGTTGACCATCTTAGACATATGATTTCATTTTAAATACAGTGGGGCTCATTTATAAACTTTGCTCATCGCAGAATGATATGCACAGTAAATATATCTGCCCTGCGCATGGTTATATTTATAAAGGTAAAAAATCGCAAATTGTGAATATTTATGTAAAACACTTACGCCATAACTTTGGTGGCTGAAAAAATATTCCCAAAACAGTTTCTCAAATTGCAAATTTATATTGTGGCCAACTCTTCTTTCGAGCACAACAGCCTTGCACAGTGGCCGTGTTCAATCGTCTCATTTGCGAAATTTTTTTGCAATGAGAATTCGCAAAAAACAGAAAGATGGGCATAGCAGTGCAATATTTTAACATTCAGGATAAAACATGGGCAAAACAACCATTTGAGAATGAACATGCTCTGCATATACTTTATAAATGATCTCCAGTGGTTTTTGAATAGTGAGGCCCAACATACAGCAAGATTATAAAAATAAAGACTAAATTTAGACAGATTTAATATTAGTGCAGTTTTAGGCATATCATAAAAATCCACAATTCTTGCACATATTTTTTATTCCTTATCATCATTTTTTAAAATCCACGTTGTTTTTTTTAAAAGCTTAAAAACCCAAAACATGGTGCCTTTTTCACATTAACTTTGCTTAAAGATTTAAGTACCATATCCTATTTCATTCAAGCCAAACCTGTCACTGTTTTTTTCTCAAAACGGACCAGTTAGAAGTGGTGCTCCAGCGGAATCACGCATTGAAATCCATTTTTAAAAGAGCAAACAGATTTGTTTTTGTTATATATATAATTTTGAAAACTGTCATAGGCAGTGTCGGACTGGCCCACCAGGATACCAGGAAAACTCACGGCCATTCCCTATTTCTATGAGAATAAAGAGGCTAAATAGATGGAATAATAGGTCATAGTATGTAAAGAAAAGAGACTAGGAGAATAGATGTTGAGTGAGGAGAGGAAGAAAATAATATTTAGAGTGGGCCTGGTCTAAAAGTTTTTGGGTGGGCCCCTGGTGTCCTAGTCCAACACTGGACAAAGGGTTAGACATGTTCCTAATTTCCCAGGTGACTGCAGCCCTGTGACTTGTACTCTAATAAACTTCAGTCAATCTTTGCTGCTGCACTGCAAGATGGAGTGATATCACCTTCCTCCCACCAAATTGGAAGTTAACCACATAACAGCTCCTTGGTAGATATAAGAACAGCACTCAATAATAAAAAAGTCCAACTGCAAATCCTTCCGTTACATTGTGTAGGAGAAACAATAGCTTATCTGAAAGCAGTTCCATTGTGAAGTGATGGCTCTTTCTTAAAGCACAGGATCGGGCAAAATGACCTCAGATTGGTGCCTACACCAATATTACAACCAATAATATAATATTGCAACAGCTCCACTTCATTCTGTTTCACTGCCCTTCCATGTGTAGCCCTTGTATGCTCTCCGTTCAAACACACCCCTACAAATTTTCTGTTTCCTCTGTCCCTCATAAAAAAGGTATAGCTTTCTATATTTACTACCCACTGGTATAACTCATTCAGCCATGCCATCATGTTGTCTTCAAGTGCCATTAGTGGCAAGTACATTCTGTAAAGTAGTTATTATTTAAGGGTAGTGTTGCATGAATTTATTCAGCAGTTGCCAATTTGCGGTGAATTTCCTCGCCGGCGAAAATATTCACGAAATTACCTCAAACATTCTGACGCCGGCAACAATTAATAGGCGCCCATTGACTTTAATGCACGTCAGAATTTACAATGGCATCAGAATTCACGTTTACCGAATTTTGTGGCGAAGTGAAATGGGAGAAATTCGCCCATTGCTGTTGAAGGGTTTTTCAGTTTATTTTCTTATAGTATTTCAGAAAAAACAAGTAGTCTATGTGAGGCACTCCAAATAAATATTTGTGTGTTTTGCCTTCACTGATTTATCCAACCCACTACTCACTTAGTAGCTCAAGAAAAAAACAGGCACTTAAAGAACAACTAAACCCTAAAAATGATTGTGGCTAGAGATGCTATATTTTATATTCTGAGCATACTGAACCAACCTAAAGGTTCAGCATCTCTGTAATAGTAATGATCCAGGCCTTGAAAGTTGTTTCAGGAGTTTCTCATATCGGATCCAGTCAGGAGTGTCTGTGACACTCACACGCTCTTTGTGATCTGAGCAGAAGTTTAGAAGGTTTGCCTGTCATATAAGCTAATTTGACAGGGTTGTTTATTAATTCTGATGCTAATTGTGCTGATTTCTGAGCTGACATGTTGCAATAACCTGAATGATTTTGTAATCAGCCTCATAGTTGGACATTTATATTCTATGTGTACAGTATATTTTCCCTAAGCTCAGTAACTGACAGTAGCACAGAGCATGTGCAGTGAATCAGAAGAAAAGAAGATGGGGAGCTACTGAGGCATCTTTAGAGCACATATCTTCCCTGCTAAAGGGCTGTGATCAACCTGGGCTGGTACAGAACCCAAAAACATAATGTACAACATTTCTACCCTACTTCTTTACTTAAGATATAATTCTTCTTTGATACATGGTTCTTCAAGCTGTACACAGAGCAAGTAAACCTTAAAAACAAAATCCTTCCTAATCAAAATGTAAACTGGACAGTGTAACAGAAAAAAAAGATAAAACCTACTTTGAAAATAAATTATACTGTACTTAGAAATGATTCTTAAAATAATTGGTGAATGCTGGGATTGTCATTTTCTTTTGCCTGTTATTTGCTGTAGGAGTTGAGACAACAGCTGTCACACCGCCTCCAACTCAATGACCTGCTTATCAAGCCAGTGCAGAGGATAATGAAGTATCAGTTGCTGCTAAAAGTATGTATCTTAGTGATCACACAGACTGTACTGCTGGGGATTTACGTTTCCTAAAAAATCATAGAACATGTTTAATTAAAACACATTGCATAATGTATATTCCCTAATAAAGAGAAAGCTCCCATTTGTTTAATGAGAGTACCCTTCTGACCTCTTGGTAGGGTTTTCCTAGGGGCCTGATTAAAATGATGTAGGGGGTCTCCTTACAACATTATAAAACATTTTAAGGTAAGGGGTTTTCAGTGACTGTTAATGATTTCCTAAGGGGTTTTTAAGGCAGTAGCTTTCATCCAGGTGAAGGCCCACCAGGAAAAATCCCAGTACTTCTACAGGCCAGTCCCATCAAGTTCCCATCCAGCAAGTCCCATCCAGCAAGTTCTAAGGCCTGGGGAGAAACAATTAATACATTCTTAGGGTTCTCTAACACATGTATTGTCTTTTCCTAAATCAGGACTTTCTCAAATATTACAGCAAAGCTGGACAAGATACAACAGAACTGGAGGTAGGTCAGATGAACTATGAATGTCATGGTTTTGGATTTGGTATAAGTTTATCAGTGACATTATGTGCAATTCCAGCATCCCCTTCTCTGCACCTGCCAGATCTTGCCAGGTGCTGAGATTTTCCTAAAGGAATTGAATACAAATCTGTTTCAAATGTAAAGGTTTTAAAAGGGTGCAACGTGACAGTGTATTTTGTTGCCACGTATATTATGTTTTGTTAGCGATCCTATATAAAGTAACAGTGTGGGACATCAGCCAAAATTTAGGCTGGATTTACTTAGAGACAAAGGTCGAACGTGATGGACATGTCTTATTCCACCTCATCTTCTATGTAACACTGAAGTGTAGGAGGCTTGCCAGATTCTCAATTTATGTCTGACCTAATCTCCTTACTTTGCAGAAAGCTGTGGAAGTGATGTGTTTCGTGCCCAAGCGCTGCAATGACATGATGAATCTAGGCAGGCTGCAGGGATTTGAGGTACAGTAATTGGCACATTTCTGTTTTTTTCAAAGGACTAAAGGAGATTTGTTTGGAAATGTTGCTGGTGAGAATAATTACTCTTCCAGTTTGCTATCTCTGTTTATTTTAGTGGAAATGTGAAATATTCATTGTGCACTAACTTGGATATATTGGCTGAATGTATATTTATGGCAGATCAGTCTAATATTATTCTGTTAGCTCGACAGTGAAAAAAATGTTTCCTACAGGTTGTGCATAATACAAATAGCCTTCTCCCTACCAAGGATTCTCACTGCTATATCCTCATATCTTTATTTATTAAAAACTAGCACTGCAAACTTTTTATCTCCTATAAATTCGGACTAATCTTTTGGATCATTGGGTAACATGGGCAAAGTCAACCCCTTTCCAATCCCAACCAATCAGATTTTTGCCTTCATTATTGCTGAACATAACTTGCTAAATATTAATAAAGCTGATTATTAGTTGCCCCAAGTTTCTACATGACACCTTTGTGCCACAGTTTTAGCTATTCTTAAAGGGACACTTTAATGGTATTCTATTGATGGACTCAGGATGAACAGTATAATTAGAAAATATATATATATTTTGTTGAGTAAATTATTTTTGTATTCTTAGAGAACATGTGATCCATAATCATATTTTATATTATACTGTAGTGGAATAAATTATAATATACTCTATACAGATAAAGCCAGCATTTTAGATTTAGTTGCAGTAATTTTTTAGTGCTAAATTCTGCCTCTAGATGGAGTGCAATGGCCTTAGCCCATCAGAAGCAATGTACTGAAAAAATTGCACTCTCTAGAGGCAGAATTTAGCACTAAAAATTGGTGTCTGGACACAGTGCGACAAAATGTCAAATAATGATGGCTAGTGATGGGCGAATTTGTCCCGTTTGGACCCGAAATTTGCAAATTTCCCAAGGAATTCGCGAAACGGCCGAAAAAATTGATACCTGAGATAATTTCGACGCCGGCGACATTTGATGTGCATTAAAGTCAATGGGCGTCCATTAATTGTCGCCAGTGTTGGAACTGTATTTGCCGGTGGTGAAATGCAGAAATTCGCCGCAAAATCGCGGCTGCCGAATAAATTCGCCCATCACTTCCAATGGCTTCATCTGTAGGTAGATGGGTAAAAATGATAGAAAAGATAGATAATAATAGATAGGTGATATATAGATAACTGTCAGGTGATAGATAGATTATAGGCGTTTATATATCTATCTGTATCATCAGTCTATAGATAGATGATAGATAGATAGATAGATAGATAGATAGATAGATAGACAGACAGACAGACAGAAAGATAGATAGATAGATAGATAGATAGATAGATAGATAGATAGATAGATAGATAGATAGATAGATAGATAGATAGATAGATAGATAGATAGATAGATAGATAGATAGATAGATAGATAGATAGATGGATGGAGAGAGAGAGAGAGAGATAGATGGATTGATAGATATGTCTGTCTATATATTTATCCATCTACTTGTCTAAATATTTTTATTTAATCATATCTGCTTTAATTCTACAAGATCATGCAAATAATTGTTCATTATCCTTTAGTTAATAACAGTAGAATGTTTTAATCTGTCTCTCTGTAGGGAAAAATTACTGCTCAGGGGAAGCTTCTGCAACAAGACACATTTTTGGTGATCGAGCAGGAGAGCAGCTTTCTCACACGCTGCAAAGAACGTAGGGTCTTCCTCTTTGAACAAATTATCATCTTTAGTGAACCGATTGATAAAAAGAAAGGGTTCTCCTTGCCTGGATACATCTTTAAAAACAGCCTCAAGGTCAGTTTCCTGGATAAGAATTGAGAGGGTGAACTTCAAAGTGTAAAGTTCTGTGTCCTAATCAGTTCTGACACATGTTAGTTAATTAAATCCTAATGGAGTGCTGCTGGTATTCATTGTAAAAACAAAATACTTGCAGACACAACTTCTGAATTCCTCTTTAATATGTGACTTGCCTCTGTATTTATTCACCTGCATGTTTTACTATTGGCCTTTGTTCTAGACTTCCTGAGCCTGAGTGGATAAATAAGTCAAAGTTGAGTTCTTAGGTAAAAGGGCAGTTCACCAAAAATGCAGGTCAATGAAGAAAAAATACTTCGAATTTCGAACGTTTTTTTTGGCTACTTCAACCATCGAATTGGCTACTTCGACCTTCGACTACGACTTCGAATCGAACGATTCGAACTAAAAATCGTTCGAATATTCGACCATTCGATAGTCGAAGTACTGTCTTTTTAAAAAAACTTCGATCCCCAACTTCGCCAAGTAAAACCTACAGAACATCAATTTTAGCCTATGAGGAAGGTCCCCATAGGCTTTCTAACTTATTTCTGGTTGAAGGAAAATTGTTTCGATCGATGGATTAAAATCCTTCGAATCGTTCGATTTGAAGGATTTAATCATATGATCGAACGATTTTTCCTTAGATCGTTCGATCGAACAAATTGCGGTAAATCCTTCAACATCCAAAGGATTTAACTACGACAGTCGAATACCGAGGGTTAATTAACCCTCGATATTCGACCCTAAGTAAATGTGCCCCTAAGAGTCACTTATGACTGCAAATGCGGTTGTAGGATTGCAAAATTCCAGCAATTAGTTGTGACTAAAACCCCATTAATTAAAGGTACTTACGTCAATATAGTTGCTTCCATATAGTTGTTTCTATAGTTGAAACTATAATCTGCCATGTTTTATATTACATGTGTTATCATTGTTCACGTTTTATTATAGATTAGTTGCCTCGGCATTGAAGAATCTGTGGATAATGATCCCTGTAAGTTTACCCTGACGTCACGAGGTACAAATAGAAGCTTGGTCCGTTACATAATGCAGGCCTGCACACAAGAGATCAGGCAGGCTTGGATAAAAGATATCGGACAGATCTTGGAGAGTCAGAGGAACTTTCTCAATGGTAAGAAGGGTATAAGTGCACTTGTGGAATAAATATATGAGTTGCCATTTTTAGTCTAAGTAGGACTATGTCTTATAGTTCTACAGTATACGCCAAAGAAAATGTAAATATGCATGTTAATACACAAATGGCAATAACAATGTAGGATACGGACTGTCTTGTACTGTGCATAAAATGACTCAGAAATAAAACCCATATAGGGGAATGTAATAAAAGTATGTTAACAAAAAACTATTCACAAAACAAAAAGTTATGTCTTTGCGCAAACAATTTTTGCTTTGTGCAAATTTAATATAGCTGTTTGCTCCAAAAGATTACGACACCTTCAAGCACTTCTTAAGCGTGTGCAATTAAAATTTGCAATGCAATAACAGTTACATTACAAGATGTGGATTTGTATTCTTATTGGTGCAAATAGTTTTTCTCTTTGTGACTTTAATTACATTCCCCCCATTAATATTAATATTATTAATAGGCAATTTTTATAGACTGGCGCATTCTTAACTACATACAAAATAATTTTGACAAATAAAGTAATTTTGTCAGTGTGAATCTCACCATTAAAACAAGCCTGGACACGCTTAATAATTTTGTATTTATTTTGCAGTGTTTCACAATAAAATTATTATAGGGATCTTATAAAAAATAAACAATTACCACAGAATGATAAAGTAGTGTTAGACGACTGCTTACAAGAGATTACAGAATGAAAGGATGGGGAAATACTGACATATAAAATAATTAGTAATAAATAATTAGTAATGATTCTCCTTTTCTGATAATTTATGGTGTACCAGATAGTCTTCTTGAACATTTTGGCTTTTGATGCCCAATGGTTCCTTAAAGGAACAATGAGGAAGGTCTGGATCAGAAAAAAAGATGTGTCCATGATTACAATTTCATAAGTCAAAAATGCAAGTCATAAAACTCTGTTTCCTATGCTCCTTCTCAGCACAGTGTGGATATAGCATGTCTTGCTTTAGTCATAATTTATAATTGTTCTCACAAACAAAAACATTCATCCATTGTGCTGGGAATTATACATTCCCTTTCCAGGCAATGTGATGTAGTATGATAATGAAATAACCGCACATACTGTCTCTGTGTTTAATAGTAGCTGATGAATTATTGGTATGTTCAACAGCCTTAAGCCTTGCAAGAGTATAAATAAACTTAGAGCCTTGTTTTGCAGCTCTTCAGTCTCCTATTGAATACCAACGTCAAGAAAGCAAATCCAATAGTCTGGGCCGAAACAGTAACCTCCACATTATGGAAACTTCTCGTGGTGGGTTAAGGCCCCATTCTTCCGCTTCTATGGACAGGAACAAAGTTCCCAACCTTAAGACATATAATTCTTCTCTTCCTTCACTTTATTTGCCAAGCAACTTTCGTCAAGACAGTAGACTGTTTGGGAACAAGGTAAGCAGTCAAGCCCGGATTTGTGGTAAGGCCCGAGCCTAGGACAGCAAGATTTTAGGGGTGGCGTGCCATCCAGCAGCAACCTACAGAGTGCAGGGCGCCAGGACCCAGTGGCCTGGGGCACCTCAGCCTGGAATCTGGGCATGTAAGCGGTTGCTTTAAGGGGTAATAGTATTATATAAGGGTGAAATTAAAGAGTGGTGGTCTGAGCCTCACTAAAATACAGGTTAGCTGGCTGCTCTTTAAATTGACCCTAGAGTATGAAAGTAATAGGGAACCAACTTTAAACGAGGGCAGGGACAGATGTGATGAACTGTCTCAACATGGCAATGCTATATACGTATACTATATATATATTATGATATGTATAGATATTTTAGATACCTGAGCATAGGAAATTAATCAGTGTGAATAACTTTACAATAACAGGTACACTCAGCTCGGAAAGGTTCTCACTCAGATGTCCTCCCTTCACCCGAAATTCTTACCCCAACACATATCAGCCTTGACTTTCATCATCCAGAGTCATCTTCGCCTACAGTGTCCAATGGGACCTCTCAAAGTGACTCCACCAGCCGGGTAAGAAGACAACGATAAGTTATTTTATGACCCCAAGTAAATTCTTGTGTTCAGGGATAGTGGCACATCTAGTAAGGATCAAAACTGCCATTGTGTTAAAAGAGTAATCTATATGTAGAATATTCAAACTGTTTATCTTGAATATCTAAGCAGCATTGCGAATTTCAGTACATTCTTAACTTTTACAGGGTACTTTGGATTTTTATATAACCCATACTATTCAGATGGTTCAGTTGGCTTTAGACAGAGTTTTATGTATATCAGTATAATGGTTATGTGATGCAAGAGAGGGGGCAAATATGTTGGGAAATTTGCCAGCTTGGAGATTAGAAGTCAGCACTCACCCATAGGGTATATTGGACGCAGGTGCAAGTCTAAGGTGGCCACTTCACCAGTTCTGTAGACACAAGATCGAAAAGCAGACAGCACCACACTTGAAGTAAATTCTTAAAATGCCTTTATTCCAAAAGGGCTTATTTCAGCATGGACAAAATAGCAGCGACGTTTCAGGCGTACACTCGCCTTTTATCAAGCTACTAGATACACATTGGTGCAAACATTTTATACCATTTAGCATACTGCCATCTAGTGGCTCATCAAATTATCAATGACACAGCTGCTTTCACTTACAATAATCATTTCTATCTACAATGTTGCAACTTGAATATGAAACACAGTCACATCCATCTCGTTAAGCTATTGAGACCTGTCCACTGATATATCAATCCACTGCCTGAAATGACAAATATAAGAAGAAAAACAGTTTCTTAAAAATTTGCTATATACAATAAAAATATTTAGTTACCGAAAGATTTTATGTAAATCATACTCTCTGTTCAAACCAGAGGGGGTAAGGGTGCCCAATATACGAATCCACATGGCTTCCCTCTTAAGTAATTCTGGGGGCTATTGAGGGATGGTATCCCTAGTGTTCGAGAATTTGAGTTACCCCCGATCATGGCCTTTAAGAAGAGCAAAACAGTGGGGTCGAGTTTAGTTAGATCCGATATTGGAGAAATTAAGGACACACAGCAAGTACTTAGACCTATAAAAAATGGTACTTTCCCCTGTTTAGCATGCAATTGCTGTTCTAATTGCCAGCGTGGTGAGGTGATCTATCATTCACATAAGGGTACCCCGATTAAAATCAAGGGACATTTTACCTGTTCCTCGACATTCGTAGTTTACGTGATTAAATGCCCTTGTGGCTTACAGTACGTGGGACAGACGTCCCGCATGGTAAAAGATCGTATACGCGAGCATAAATCTGCGATTAAAACTAAAAAGATAGATCAGGCTGTGGCCTGCCATTTTGTTGAGAAGGGACATGGGGTCCAACAATTAAGATACCAGGTGGTGGATCAGGCACCCAGACTTCACCGACGGAGGGACAGACACAAAGAATTACTTAAGAGGGAAGCCATGTGGATTCGTATATTGGGCACCCTTACCCCCTCTGGTTTGAACAGAGAGTATGATTTACATAAAATCTTTCGGTAACTAAATATTTTTATTGTATATAGCAAATTTTTAAGAAACTGTTTTTCTTCTTATATTTGTCATTTCAGGCAGTGGATTGATATATCAGTGGACAGGTCTCAATAGCTTAACGAGATGGATGTGACTGTGTTTCATATTCAAGTTGCAACATTGTAGATAGAAATGATTATTGTAAGTGAAAGCAGCTGTGTCATTGATAATTTGATGAGCCACTAGATGGCAGTATGCTAAATGGTATAAAATGTTTGCACCAATGTGTATCTAGTAGCTTGATAAAAGGCGAGTGTACGCCTGAAACGTCGCTGCTATTTTGTCCATGGGGAAATTTGCCAGTGCAAATATATGCTGTATAACTACAAAGAGCTTGAGTACTGTCAACTGTGACCTTAGCACTGTTGTTCTTAAAGTTGATGAATTGTCTCTACTCACCAGAAACCAAGCATATCAGAACGAGAACTACCTGGCTATGCATCGTCTCCTGATGATCTTGGTGTTCCTACTCCCAGGTTGGCCAAGCTGGATGAAGATGAACTATGAGCTTTGCCTTCTTGTTCAGGATTTGCCAGTTTATCTATTCCTGGAGCAAGAATAGCATTGTGCCATTGGTCTGAGACCACTCGAGGAGACAAAAATACACTTTTGTTTGGCATATGCCACATGAGATGGGATTCTCAGCTTTTTACATAAAACTAAAACAGCTGGTGAAAGAGTATGAAGTCTGCTCATCAGCAAGCAATGTTAATATGAGAACATTCTTAAATATCCTATAAACTCTCACTGCTGCATGGGGAAATTGAGGACACATTTTGTTTGTTCATAGTGAAGTCCTTACTGTACAGTAACTGTATGAATCAGTGCTCTAAATTGGCAAACATGGGAGTTGTTAAGTCATTCTGTAAGGATGTGTTTTTTAAATATGCATACATATCTATAAATGTCCACTCCCCTGGATCAAGACTTGATGATGTCAACACAATGCAAAACATCTTGTCCACTTCCAGAAATGTGGAACCATTTGGGTCTTGACATTGCTTCTGCTGTTTGATCACAGCTTTCTGTGATTTTCATTTTTAGATTTTCAATGTAGATTCTTACAAATTGGGCACTAAAAAAAGAAGTAAGAAAACACATACAGTAACGTGTGAAGCTCCAGGACACAAGAGGGAACAAGAGGAGCAGAGCTATACAAATATTTTATTTAGCTCTCAGGTCACTTGTACATTACAGTGCTTATAAATGATACCAAATACTTGCTAATAAAAGCACTTCACCCTGATGGACCAATACAACCACTTGCATACAGCTAAGTCAATGAAAAAAAACAGTAAAAAGTCTTGTATGTAAGACACTGTCCATTTTGATGGACACTGGTGTTATAATGAAATGTAATCCAAAAACAGTTTTTTCTAGGTTTGGTGGATTCTGAATGACATGTAGAACAGTAATAACTACAGCTCAGATTACAAGGTGGCAACATTCTTTGTAAGGGGTTGCTGGGATCCCATTACCAATTTACCGAATGAAGTCAAGTCAGATCCCATTTTTCTAGATTTCTTGATAGATTCTCCCTAACACAAGCATATTTTCACAAATAATTATATATAAGTTGTGTGCTTTTTAATCTTGTCTGTCATCATTGTGAAGTAAGGTATCAGTATATGGCTCCCCTTTTAAGGTTTTGTCAGAGTTATATCTTGCAGTCTATCCATGGACAAAAGAAAAATAATTTCATATTTAACTTTGCTTCTGATTTTTTCTAGATTTTTTTATCTGGGATCTCAGATGCCTTCCAAAGTTTTGCCAATTTGTGTACATACAATGTTTGAGGAATTTGTGACTTTATTCTTCTGATGTTGGCCAGGAAAACCTGGCAAAATGGACATTTATGAATGTGTGTGCTCTAGATGCTTAGGGAAGGGGGCATGAGCACCAGATTCACATGATGTCTTCTACTCATTAACATTCTTTCCAAAACTGGGTATATAATATGTAATTAATGTAAATGTAAAAGGCAATTATTTAAGTGGTTATTATTGTTCTGTTCATATTAAGAGATGCCCAAATTTTTAAGACTTTGTTTTGGACCTTGTTTTATATCCAGTATAAAGAAGCAAGTGATTACTGAGCCTTATGAAATGATAAGGTGCCCATACAAATAAATTAGTGGCAAACTGTACTTAAAAAGGTAGTTTACTTCTCTTTATAGAATGCCTATTCTTAGCAACTTCTCATTAAGTCTTCATTTAGTAAAAATTTTCAATGGGGGTCACTCTGGTTTCCAAAAAAACAATTGCTTTAAGTTTTATTGCTATCAGTTGTTTTCATCCTATTCATCTTCCAGTCTTTTAACCACCTAACAAGTTGTGAGGGTAAAATTGACCCTAGCAACCACATATGTGCTAAAATTCCAGACTGGAAAGCTAAATAACTCAAAAAAACTAATTGCAAATTATAATTCCTCATCTTACTAAAAGTTAATACATAGGTGAACTACCTCTTTAAAACTGCTCAAATATTTATTATGAGATGCTTCAGTGTTGCTTGACAAACGTTCTTCAAGACCATAAGAAAATATAGGAAATTCCTGCCTTTGTATAATCCCCAACTGAAGGCCAGTCCTCCCATTCCTTAAAACCTTCCAGCCAGTGTGTTGAAGACTTATATTTAGACACCTGCTAAAACAAAAGATGGCAGTGTTTGTAGAAAATTCAGTAGGCTTCCCTACATTACAGTTGCATAGCTTGATAAACTCCATCCATAAAATGGGTATTGGAGCAGTCACCACTGCCTTTAAGCATGTGAAAGGATAATGATATGAATGAAGTGCTGCAGGATACTCCTTCCCTTTTCTTTTGTTTTTGCCCCATTCTTTGTATTGCTGTTTCATGTAAAGTTTGTTAACAGAAAACCTCTTTAGAAAGTGGATAATTGGCTCCCTTTCTTATTTCAGGGAACAGGACTATTTCTATGTATAATGTATCAATGAACTTTACCTTTAATTCTTGCTACAACTCTGGCATTTCTTACACGCCAGTTTCTCCTGCATCACCATAAAGAAAGTACATTTCCTATATACGTATAAACATTAATCAATAGGTAAGAATTCGATATTTCTTATATACTATTGTTGGATGTCTCTTTATACAGTATCACTCAAATTTGTATTGGGGGTAGATGTATTATAGTTCTAATGGTAAATTTGAATTTTCAAATTTTTTGAGTGTCAAAACTCACAAATTCAAATTTAAAAGCACCAACTAATGTAAATTGAACGTGAGATGTATTTGAGTTTCGTTCGTATTCAATTTGAATACGAATCGAATTTTCAGATCATTCCCATATTTTAGACGTTCACATTTTTTCATAAATAAACCCATTCGAGTTGTGAGTACATTCAAATTTATTAGGGTAAAATAAAATTCACATCAATTTGAAATTCGACTTTTGATAAATCTGCCCCTGTATGTATTATGAAAGGGCTTAATAAAGTAGAGCAAAATAAAGCAAGAAGGGAAAGATGGAGGAGGAAATGTAGGAGGAGACTTTGAATGGGGCCCAGAACAAGGCTATAAAATTCTTTACAGTTCTGGTTGTATTAGTTAATGGTATGCTGTTCATTCCAAACAAATGTCAGTTGGCCTTTTTTGTTCTTAAGCAAAGTTTGTATGTAATGCTTGAATACACTGGTAGAGGCTTTGAGGGACTGAGCTGCAGGTAGGGATAATAAGGGCAGGTATTTCCTTTCTAGAAATTTATTATAGTATTATGGTCTGGCAGGAGGTGCCCCAAGTGATGGCAGAATATTACAGAAAAACAGGGTCCCCAGAATTCTATTTGTATATTGTAGGAGACTGTGTGGCGCCTGGTGGAGTGTGCACTCTCAACCATCCTAAAACCCAAAGAACAATAGACAATTATTTAGATGCTCACAGTCCTAACCTTAAAAAGACAAATGAGACTTGTATTGTCAGTGCAAAAATATTTACAGTCACTACCATTATCCTGTAGGAATATCCAAATTGGTTTTGCCTACGAGTGGCTCAGTCAGATGTGGTGAACCTATGTGGTGCCAAAGGGCTAAACGTGCAAGCAATAGTCTCAATAGTCTTAGGGAAGTGCAATAATGGAAGAGCTTTTGTCATAAATACACTTGCTTTTCAATCAAAACATTAAGGTGAAAGTTGTAAGCCATAGTGCAAAAAAGCAAAATACCAAATATCAGGTAAGAATCAAAGTTTTCGTTTTCATTTTATACGTAAATTTTATTTACTAGCGAAGAAGAAAAATTCCCATCAAAGCCTTGGAAGGTCTATATCTGATTATATACATGTGCTCGCATTGTAAACGGGCAGCATCTGCCAATCAAGCCAGTTTTTTAAATGAAAAAGTTTATGTCAGCTGGCCATAGACGCAAATTAAAGTCATACGAAACGAAGGTCCGTATGATTTTCGTACCATGTTTGGATCATTCTGACATTATTCATACCATGAAGTGGACAGGTTAGAACCTTTTTTACTTGTGAGCCAATTTCAAGCGTAAAATAATTTTGGAGAGCAACATAAGCATTGCAAAAAGTCCATGGGGCTTCCATATAAGGGCTATGATTGGGTATTGGTAGCCCCTTTGTGGACTTTCAGCCTACAGAAGATTCTGTTGGGCATTACACCTGGTTTTTATGCAACTAAAGTTTTGTTTAAGCCAGGAATTCAAAAGGAAGCACCTGCTTGGAGGCCACTGGGAGCAACATCCAAGGGGTCGGACAGAAACATGTTGCTCATGAGCTACTGGTTGGGGATCATTGGGTTAGAAGATTTCTGTCAGTTAATGATAATATCTCTGCATATATTGCCTTTCTTATAATATCGATGGGTGATTGCTGCCTGTCAATTCATGGGCAGAACATTGTCTTTTCTGTCATTGTTCTTTTAATTACTTTATTAAATCTGAATGGTTAGTTGTTGGTCGGTAGATTACAACAAATGAGCTTTCTTTGTAGAATATAAAAAAATCTGCACATCCATGGCCAGCTTTAAGAGAGCGATGCCTTTGTGCTGCTGATAAGATATTTTCCAACCTTCACAGGTATGGGATCCGTTATCTGGAAACTCGTTATCCAGAAAGCTCAGAATAACGGAAAGACCATCTCCCAAAGACTCCATTTGGATCAAACGATTCTAGTTTTAAAAAATGATTTCCTTTTTCCCTGTTATAATGAAAAAGTACCTTCTACTTGATGGTAACCAATCCACATGAATCCAAAACAATCCTATTGGGTTTATTTAATGTTTCAATGATTTTTTTTTAGTAGACTTGAGGTATAGAGATCCAAATTATGGAAAGATCCCTTATCCAGAAAACTCCAGGTCCCAAGCATTCTGGATAACAGGTCCCATACTTATATTACCTATAAAATATTTCTAGACAAGTCATCATCAATACAAGAATATGATCTGTACATAGATGTATCTGAAATTAATTTCCAAGGATGCTTTGCCACTGGTCAATAATGGGTACACCTACTACATATGCCAGGGTTACTTTCTATACATAGAGCATGTTGGGATTTCAGTAGCTGCTTTTAATATGGTATGGGTTACAGAGTGAGAGCAGTTACTGCCAACTGATAATAGGGCTATAAGTTATTGATATATTTCTGTGCATTTGGGAAGTATTAAAATTCAGGGACAATTCTGGGGACAGTCAGAATCAGAGGGCAAAAAATAGGAGACTGTCCCTGAAAAGGACAGTTGGCAACTACATGTGTGTGATGTTTACATAGAAATGTAAAGCAAAGACCGGTTTTGAGAACCACATATTATAGGTAATTTTATGCAAACATACAAACCCATAATTTAGGTTTGCACAGTGCCAAATTACTTCTAATAGAAGGATGTGGGAATAGGGATAATCATATTCAATAAACATTTTTGAAGAAATAAGTCTGCATGACTTGTACTAACTGTCTGTGACAATCAGCCCTGGGTACTTGTTCTCTATGCTTATCAAATCAGGGATCTGCATAAACATAGGCTCTGCTAGGCTGAAGGTAAACATGAATGGATCCTGAGCATAGCCGGAAGGCTGAGGCTGAGTATATTTATATCATTTATGGTGGTCTAATGTGCAGCTGTAGATTTGTCATCAACAATTTATATAGTAATACTATTAT
Organism: Xenopus petersii; assembly: GCA_038501925.1. Taxonomy (NCBI): domain Eukaryota; kingdom Metazoa; phylum Chordata; class Amphibia; order Anura; family Pipidae; genus Xenopus; species Xenopus petersii. The sequence continues at coordinate 136,203,194 of CM076675.1, forward strand.
TGTTCATATTTCTACCCTCTGAAATGATGTTTCAAGGTAAACATTAGGCCTAAGGATTTTGTGGATTAAGGGCAGGACTCCACTGACGATTCCGCCGCGATTCGAAGCGATGCGCAAAAACGCAGGCGTCACGTCGGATGTGACAGAAATAAGGTAAGTAATGCTATTGTCGGATCGTGTCGCATTGTTGATGCGACGCGACACAACTGTCGGATGCAGATACCTTATTTCCGTTGCATCCAACGTGACGCCTGCATTTTTGCACAGAGCGTCAGATTGTGGCGGAATCGTCAGTGGAGTCCTGCCCTAAAAGTGACACTAATTTAACAAACAGATGGGCACTTATAAGAAAAGGTGTTGAGCGTTTGTTACATATGTATATGTGGCAGGTCCAAGAACCCAGAAACAAATTTGGGCATGTTCTATGTAGCATTGGCCATTTTGCACTGGGCAGCTAATGGAACCCTATGGTGACTTTTTAAATTTTGCTTAAATGTAAACACACCCTCCCATACACATGGGGTAGAGTTAGGGAGCTTCATGTTAAATTGGGATGAGTGCAGAACTTGCTATTAGTGAAATCCTTAAAAGTTGTGTCCCCCAGATTTACTTTTCCTTCCTGATTGGAGAGGTCGGGAAGGGAACTCAGTGAATTATTTAAGAAGAGAATGTTTAATGTTCCTATTACTTCTCTGTAGGGTGTTTTGAATGTCGGAATGCCACAACGAGATGGGTTGAAAGTGTTGTGTGTCTGATTGCTGTGTGAGATATGCTTTGTGTTTCTGATTTGTTGTTTAGTGATTCAAATGGATGTTATTATGGATACTCTTATGTTGAATTGTGAGCCTTGCACAAATGTGAAACATCTTGGTTTTACAGCACTGACACAGCATTCTTCTTATATGGGCTTTGCATGAACTAGTGGGGTTTTTGGTTAATTCATAGGCTAAAACTATAACAGAGAATTCTAAAATACATGTAAAAAATCAATATTGTGAACAAAATATAATTTTGCTAAATGTCTCCACCTGATAAAGCTGGAAAACACATAGGATGCCCAAAATTAGCTACTCCTCTGCCCCTTGGGGAGCTGACCTTTGTATAGAAATCTTGTATATGCATGTTTTATGAGAAAAACCTTCCGATCTGAGCACTATGGTGTACATTATAATGGGGAAGACTTATCTGGGAAGGTGGGAAAGTTGGGGGGGATCTGAAGTTTTTGTTTACTAATAAAGATTTTGTCATATCATATTAATGTTTTTTTATTTGTCTCATGCACACAAAGATAGAATTCTTCTCAGGTCATAGACTTGTATTAGTGAGATTGTGTTCCTCGCCCCCTAGGTACTAGGGTGACATAAATATATTTCATACTGGGTTACAGTAAATACAGGGCCGGACTGGTAGAAAAAAAGCAGCCCTAGCAAAAACATCAAAGCAGTCAACATATAAATGTTGTCAGCAAGCCCCACCCCCCTGTGAGTTAAAAAAAAACATTTGTGGTCAGGTCCCTTCATAAAACTAAAAAAACACTGGTGGTTAGAGCCCCCTATAAAAGTTAAAAAAAAATGGTGTCCAGCCCCCCCATCCCCAAGTTAAAAAAAATCCATTGGTGGCCAGTCCCCCAAGTAAAAAAAACATTGGTGGTCAGAGCTCTCCCCCAATAAAAGTAAAAAAAAACATCGGTGTTCAGTGGAAACTTACCTTTAAAATTTGGCAAGCAGTTTACTTACTGCTAGGCAACTGCAGTTTCTTCTTCAGCTCCCATTTGGCTTTGGCTCCCATTCCATGGCTTTGGTTCCCATTCTGCGGCTTCATCTTCTGGCTTCAACTCTTGGTCCGTTTTACCATAAATGGGGTCTGATCAGACAGATTACCAGTCCAGGCCTAGTTAACCACATTGCTGAAACACAACTGAATGTGTCTCACCAGGGCCACAACACCAATGACCATGACAGTCACCAGGGGCCCCCTCCCGACTTCCAAACCCCGGACCCAAACCCTGCCCCCACAGTGAGGGCTGAAAGCCCATAAAAACACGAGGAGCATGCTGGAATAAAACTTAGTATCCAGAGCTGCAAAGTAGACGTGCTACTTACTGAGCCATTGTGCTGGAAAAACTAAGAACGTTCAGGCCTGGAACTAAAGAACCCCTCAAAATAACTTGTGTTAACTTGTTTATACAGTACATCTCCCAATATGATTGTCTTCTTATGTATCATTACTATATAGGATCAGCGCATGTTCTCTTACCTGTAGACCCACAACTGTGAAGTCTATTTTATGGAGAAGAACCTTGAGTGACTTGAATCTGACTAAGTGTTTGTAACACGAAATGCGTAAGGCAGAGGACATAATAAATCTTTTCTACCTGATCTTAACCATCTGTTGGAAGATTGCCTTCATTTAAGTGCCTGCTCCAGATTTTTTCATGACTTGAATCATTGACTTGATGGAATCCAACTGGAGGCAATATTCATTATCATTCAGCAGAGAATGATACCACAACCTCCTTGAGACCCCACGCCCTATCGCAAAAAAGCAAGCGTACACACAGTTTCCTGCATGACCGAGAACTGTGGTCAGAGAAGGAGGTCATTGTCAGTGCAGGGAGTGGGTCTGGGCCAGCAGGGCCCAATAGAGCCGGAGGCCTACGGAGTTTTTTTCCGGGGTCCCACCGGCCCAGTCCGACCTTGAGGGAAATACATTGCCATTGGCTTCTTACATGGAACCAAGTTCCAGCCATAATAGAGACGTCTAGTCATCTGAAAATGGCACGTTTATCATATAAGGGCAATGTCCCCTTAGCATACAAGCTACATTGCATGAGCAGGCAGGGAAGGGCTCATTGACATATGGTTAATTTAATACAAAATTCATAATACTTATACTGCCTTCCCAGGAGAACACTGAGAGCCTGTGGTTATTCTGTGTGCCAATTGAATTACAGGGTTTAATCATGGCCAATTTCCTATTGTTTTAGAAAGCAGAATATTAGTAATAGCAGTGATTGCATTATCTGTTGGGCATTACAGAAAATAACCTCTGCTTGATGTCAACAGTGTTTTAATAGATATTACTGCCACTGCCATGGCTTCCATATATCTACAAACAACAGAATGCAACGCAGATGCACATATATGTTTTCTCTTAGGGAAATGCATGTGCAGTATATAATGTAATTGATTTACTGTTAATTGAAGCAGAATTGGCTTGGGATTGTTTTGCAGTGCATGATTGGACTCACAGGACTGACAACATTTATTTTTGGCTATTTATAAGAGTCTCTTATAAATTTAATTAATTTTATAGTACCACCTAATGTTCAGAACAGATAATTAAGCACTGTGTCATAGGGGTTGTTCACTTTTCCACTGCGTCAATGAGGTGTCGTGAAGAACGTGTCTCAGGAGGCAGTGCCAAAGAAGTTACAAGGGGCAACATAATGTCCCTCCTTGTAACTTTAAGTGCTGGAATTTCGGTTTTTAAATCGGAAATTTGTCTCTTCTAGTGCAGAGAGCGCTATTGCCCTCTATGCATTAGCACCTCTGCTTTCTGCTCACCAGAAATAAAGACCTTTTTTAGTTTCAGTTGCTTTGCATGTTTTATTTTTGAGTATATTCCCAAAACTGAAGTTTAATGATTAACTTTCAGTCTGGTGGCTCAGTGATCCAGGTACAGAATCTGAACTGTTACAATTGAATACATTAGTTGATACATTTCTCAGCAGCAACATTGGGAATATTAACAACAATTGTATCGAATCTAACAGCTGCCTTTAATGAAACTCAGTGATTCTGCTCAGCAGGGACACAAATAACAAATATATAAACTTAATGTATCAATTTAGAACAGTGACAGAGTCGATGACCCCCCTCCCAGAGATGCTTCAGAAAGACTTAAGAAGTTGAAAAACTAAACTGTACACTTCAGTATTAGAAAAATGGTCACAAAAAAGAAAATAACTGAAAAAAATCTATTTATGGTGAACTATCTGAAAACAACTGAACTGAAAAAGTTATTGGTGGAATTTAACAACCCATTTTAGTTAACTTTTAATATGTTGCAGAATAGCAATTCTAAGTAGCTTTTCAATTGGTCTTCATTATCTGTTTTTTATATTTTCTGAATTATTTGTGGCCTTCTTCTGCCTTTTTTCCAACTTTTAAATGGGGCTCACTGACCCCATCTCTAAGGCTACAAATGTATTGTTATTGCTACTTTTTGTATTCATACCCTCTCCTATTCATATTCCAGTCTCTTATCCAGATCACTGTATGTGGAATTTTGGATCCTAGCAATCAGATGAAATTTCCAACTTGAAAGCAACTATATAAAAAGCTAAATAAGTAAAAAAACAATTGCAAATTATCTCAGAATATCCATCTCTACACCATACTAAAAGATCACTCAAAGGTGATCAACCCCATTGATAACCTGTTTTGAAGAACTACTAGGTCCCCTATAGATGTGGGATGTCGGTGGAGGTTTTAGGGCTCGAATTGATTTTTATAGATGTTAAATGACTTTAAAGGGCACCTGATGGGCAAAAATATTATCCCCAACCAAAGATGTTGGCTAATAGAGCCCGTACTCCTGTTGGGGTAACTGTAGATTATTCTTATTAAATGTCCTCGCCAGCACCATGACAGGATGAATTGCATTCAGCAATTTGCAACCAAATCTTAACTTATCACACCACTGAAATGCTTTAAAAAGTCACCTGAATCCTCAGAAGCAGGTAGACCATGGAGCACTGTTGGAGGAGTGACCTGGACAAAACTCAAGCCAAGACTCACTTGCATCTAAAAGTATATGAAGGGATCTGGGTTGGCTTTTCTGAATGATATGGCTGAAAAGTTTGGCTAATGTTGGTCTTACAGAGTGTGTGTGTGCTTTGGCCAATAAGGCCTCTACTTTGGACAGAATCAGAGATATTCATCTTCAGAGATGGACCAGCACCAGATCAGCCACGTAGTCTTGTCCTATGAAGCCTAAGGGATATGAAAAATTATTTCTAGAACCAATGTCTGATTTAATGCTCAAATACATTTGATCGGTCATCCCTTATAGTAATATTGTCATTTATGGTTCTACATTGCCTTGATCCACACACAGGCTGCCCTCTGATTCCCTGTTGAGCTTAACAGGTTGCTCAGCCTCACAGTGTTGAGTAGAAATAGCTGTCAAAATCTCTAAAGTTTTTTTTATATATATCAGAAGGAGATAGAAACATCTGAAGGGCCCCTTACCTGGTGTCAAATAGTGCAGTTTGTGTAGATTATAGGCTTTACAGGGCACTGTTTCTTTAGGGCCACTAGATGGCACTGTGCTGCATAGAAAGCTGTTGCCAGCCCAGCAGACCTGCAGGAGCAAATAAGAAAATTAATGAATTATATTGACAGTATTAGGTATAGGTTTCTTCCCCTGTACTTAAGGACCACCATACAGTAAATACTCTTTGCAGAGCCCAGGGAAGGGCCAGCGTTAGTAACCAGAATGATACTTACAATACCAAGATGGGTTGCACTTGACTCATTGTTTGCTGAGAAACTCATTTTGTAGTGTGATAATGTTCCTCTTAAGTTCATACATTTGCAAACCAGCATATGTTAGCAGGATGGCATGCTTTTTTTTCACAAGTGAGTGTAATGTGAGCATGTTGGTATAAGTGGATTCCCTGTTTGGCCCTATTACATTTCTCGTGTATTATTATATTTTATTTACATGGTCAAAGCATGTGCAGCACTGCCCCACAATTGTACATGTATGGGATCCATTATCTGGAATCATGTTATTGAGAAAGCTCTGAATTACAGAAAGGTCCTTTTCCATAGATTCAATTTTAAGCAAATAATTCAGATTTTCAAAAATGATTTTTCTCTGTAATAATAAAACAGGAGCTTGCCGGTAACTAAGCTGCATTAATTAATATTGGTGGTAAAACAATCTATTGGGTTTATTTAATGTTTAAATATTCTTTAAGAATTATTCAACCCACTTAAAGGGTCACTACTATCTTCGTCAGATCTCATAGGAAAATATAATCTTCATGAGTCAGACAGATACAGAATAAGAATAATTTAGTATTATCTGACCACAAACTAGCTGAGGATTTGTCTGAATTTGTTGAACTCCGTTCATTGATTTCAATCGACTCTATATCTCAAAAATGTTGGAATGATTATGGGTCAGGTCCACATCCATTATTAGAAGTTTCTTTAAAATGGTCCGAGTATCTACAATGCAGAGTATGCCCTTCTGATTTGGTGAAGTCATAAAGTAATTATAATAAACTGAATTTAGCAGAACACTCAAGGTTACAACATTTCAAGCTAGTACATTTAAGTTATGGGAAAAAAATTTCTTAAGATACTTTTACCAGTCCTGTTCCGTTTTGTCCGAAAAATGTAATCAAACTAATGTTTCTCTTTTCCACAATTTGTGGTCCTGCCCTAAAGTTCATTTATTTTGGCGGGAGGTCACTAAATTGTTGAACAATAGGTTGAAAAAGAAGATACAATTATCTCTGTGTTTTGCTCTATTAAATTTAGAGAATTATGGTTTTTCCTTACCTTCCAAGCTAAAATGTACATCCCATGAAAAAAAGACACTGGCAAGTTTATTTTTGGCTTCTGCCAAGAAATCTTTATTACATTTTTGGTTACATAAAGAGTGTCCCTCATTGTCAGATACTATTTCTTATATGAACCAACTTAGTTGGCAGGAAGCTTTAAAAGCAAAATCAAATGGGAGGAGCTCTAAAGAATCCTTTAAACTTATATGGTCTCCTTATTTTGAGTCTTGCGTTTCTAATACCAAAGATCAAGTTTTCTAAGTTTCTCCAAATCTAATTAGGATGGTAACTGTATAATTTGATTTTTTCTTTCTTTCTTTCTTTCTTTCTTTCTTTCTTTCTTTCTTTCTTTCTTTCTTTCTTTCTTTCTTTCTTTCTTTCTTTCTCTTTCTTTCTTTCTCTTTCTTTCTTTCTTTTTTTCTTTTTTCTTTCTTTCTTTTCTTTTTATTTGTCTTCACATCCACTGGTTTAGTTTAATGTTTCTGTATTTAACAATTAGGGGCAGATTTATCAAGGTTCGAATTTCAAAGTACAAGAAACTTCGAAATCCGACCTACGATGTCGAATTCGTAGGATTTTTAAGATCGTACGATCATACTTTGGATCGAACAATTTAATCGTAGGATCGTATGATTTTACTTTGACTTCTAAAAACGTAGCCAAATGTTGGCTATAGGAGGTCCCCATAGGCTAACATAGCAATTCGACAGGTTTAAGGTGGCGAAGTGGTGAAGTGGCGAAGTCGAAGTTTTTGAAAGAGACAGTACTTCGACTGATCAGATAATCAATGCATTGTCGCTTAGAATCGAAGCCAAATTTGGCCTATTCGATGGTCTTCAAAATTCGACGTTTTTGAATTCGAATATTCACTTCGAATTCACTTCGACCCTTAGTAAATGTGCCCCTTAATGTTATAAATGTTGGAAAATGTCATGCCTTTGTGTTTACTGCAGCACATTCTCTAAGTCTGCTTGACATAAGCTGTCATATTGATTTTTCTTGTTTATGTAAAATCAAATAAATATATTTTAAACATAAATATTGTTTAACAGACTTACGGTATGGAGATCCAAATTACAGAAAGCCCCAAGCATTATGGATTACTTATCCTATACATGTACCAATTGTAATTTACAAATGATTGTGTTTCCAAAAAATGGAGCACAATTCAGCCCTGTAGTAATAACCAGTGATGAGCTAATTGTACAGTCCAGCTTCTTTTCCCCATGCCCTACTATTCCTTGCTGGGGAACTCTTGCCAATGAGTATTATAACATACACATACAAATGCCGTTCCCCAGATCCCTCCAGTGCTGCTGGAACGAGAGAACACTGCATATAAATATGGATGTGCTGCTATAGTCCTTGGAGCAGAAACATAATCCTAGTGGGTTAGACAGTATTTCTCTTTCAAGTTTACTCAGGGAAATGAGAGAATTCAGGGTGGTTAATGTGTTGAGACATTAAATAGTTTCACAGAAGGATGAGACCAACGAGATGGGTCTGTGCCTGGTGGGGGATCTTAGACATCAAATGGCAAAGCTTTCTCACTTCCTGTGTTCTATTGTTCCCCCTTTTGTTTGTCTATTTGCTTCTTGTATGCGCCTCAAACTGTGAAGCATCGTGTTACTGACAATAACAAACTCCCCCTGTGCCGTGACTCACACATGGACACACGGACAAATGATCTCCAGGATTACTCGCACTGGCTTGGTGGCTGAAGGGCAGTTATAAAATGTACAATTGTAAAAATGATCTAAAATGTAATGTAACCCTAGGGTAACCCTGCTTGCCTATAATGTAATATGGGTGAGCTACTGTACAACACAACTAGTGTGCCACTGGCCTTAGGGAACCTACTCATAAGAGTTATGGTGGCCATACATGGATCTATAAAAGCTGCAGACAGACTGAGTCAGCAGCTTATTGGCCCATATATAGGGTCCCCCGACGGGCTTCCCCAATCAAGATCTGGCCGAAAGTCGGGTGGATCTCGATCGGATGGGACTAAAAATCCCGTCGGATCACGACAGCATCTGTTCGTTGATGCGGTCCCGCCGTTAGGATCCGGTTGTTGAGCCCTAGGGCCCACGATCGGATCAGCCCAATATTGCCCACCTCAAGGTGGGCATATCGGGGAGAGATCCGCTCGTTTGGCGACATCGCCAAATGAGCGCATCTCTCAGTGTATGGCCACCTTTACTGGAGCTAAATGGAATTCTGGTAAATCTGTTAGCAGCTGTACACTCCACTGTGGAAGGAAATCTATTGTGCACAGTCTTCCCAGTTCTAAGCAGTACCAGAAATAGGTTTAATAAATGCTTCTAGGGTAGTGGAGGAAACCCATATGGACACAAGGAGAACATACAAACTGCTTGGAATGTGATGAGGCTGGAATTTGAACCCATGTCCCAATCTTTACTGCACAGCTTCCTTGTATGACATGATGATTTCAACCTAATCTAACCAATGTGTGTTATAGTATACTGTAGTTGGCCAATGATATACACAATATTGGCCTTCACAGGCTCAGATAATTGAATTAATATGATATTTTTATGTAATAATTGGCAAAGCACAGAAATGACGTCACGCTGGCGAATTTTCGCCAACGTTAGTCACTTCACCCTTTAGTAAATTTGCCCCTGGGAGTTGTAGTTCTGCAGTATCTGGAGACCCAAGGGTAAGAACCAATGCCCTAAATGGAAGCAGTTAGGGTCATCATGGCCCAGCAGACCAAAGTCTGGCATTATTGAGGGTTCAAACAGGTGGTATAGCTACAACTCTCAGCATTTCTGTAGCAGTTTAACCTGGGGTGCTGGGATTTGTAGTCATCTAGGGTGAGAGGTTTCTTAACCATTATACCATCCATGGCTGACAAACTGGGTGCTTAGGCAGACACCTAGAAGGTGAAAAAATAAGTAAACCTGAAGCATCATCTTAGAGACTAGCACCAGCTGTTTTATTGTCCCATACACAGATTTGGTACCAGTGGTTTTTAGGAGGTTAATAACAAACATTGGCTCATATGCTTTTCAGACTCACTGTCTATAATAAATAGACTCTCCCATCAAGGCTTAAAGGGGTTGATCACCTTTCAGTAAATGTTTAGTATGATGTAGAGAGTGATATTCTGAGACAATTTGCAAATGGTTAAAAAAATGTATTATTTGTGGTTTTTGAGTTATTTCGATTTTTATTCAGCCGCTCTACAGTTTGCAGTTTCAGCAGTCTGGTTGCTAGGGTCCAAATTACCCTAGCAACCATTCATTGATTTTAGTAGGAGACTGGATTATGAACAGGAGATCGCCTGAATAGAATGATGACTAACAAATTGCGGCGAAAATTCACAGGTGGAAAAATGAAAAAAGTTGGTGCGCGTCACAATTGTCGCGTGCATAAAAGATTGTTGAGCGGTAAAATTATTCGGAAGCCCGTTGACTTTAATGCATTTGGACAAAATAGTCGCATACGTAAAAGTTATTGCACGCGTCAAAATGCGTTTCGCAAATTTTCGCCATTTTGGTAAAAAAAATTTTGAAACAGGAAAGATTCGCCCCATCACTACAAATAAATAATGAAAACCGATTGACAATTTGCTTACAATTAGCCATTATATAAAATACTAAAAGTTAACTCAAAGGGTAAACCACCCTTCCAAAAAAATTTTTCAGTTCAGTTGGTTTCAGATAGTTCACCAGAAATAAAGAGTTTTTCTAATGGCTTCTTATTTTCTATTTGTGGCTAGTTTTTCTAATATTGAATTTTAAAGTTTAATTTTTCACCTTCTTTAATCTTCCTAAAGAAGCGCTGCTCTAAAGTAGCTCAACGGTTCTCAATTGATACCTTTCATTGATACATTTGTTGTCTTTGTCCCTGCTGAGTTTCATTAAAGGCAGCTGTTAGACTTGATACAATAGTTGTCAGTTTTAACAGAGGCTGCTGAGAAATATCAACCAATGAAGCAAATTGTCACAGTTCAGAATCTGCACCTGAATTACTGAGCTGCCTGAAACCAGAGACAGGAACATTAACTTTAAACTGAAATTCTGGAAAACAGTCAAAAACAAGGAAGACAACTTAAAAGTCTTTATTTCTGGGGAACAGTCTAAAAACAATTGCACTCTGAAAAGCGCAGGAGTAGACGCAGTCAGTTATTTTGAAGGGGGCTGCACTCACACAGATGCATGTATGCGCCAAACGCAGGTGAAATGCAACATGCTGCCTACATGCATCTGTGTGAGTATAGCCCCCTTCAAAATAATTGACTGCGTCTACTCCTGCGGCTGAACAGAAGAAATCGCAACACAGGGGAGCGCAGGTAAAAACGGCCATGTGTAAGAGCCCTAAGGGGTTGGGGATACAGCCCCTGCAATCAGACTGACTAATGGATTTATTTCAAATGTGTGGTATTAGTAATGTGTGTAAATTTATATTAATTTCTGGTAGATCTGACAATGCAAGGAGCGTTTTAAAGTAATTGAAGCATAAATGTATTAATGCACTGCACTCTCAGAAACTCTAGCTTATATAAAAAACAGCTTATGTGTAGCCATTTAGTCTGAAAAAGGAGAAAAGGCACAGGATAGACAGCAGATAAGATCTGGAGAATACCAGGGCTTTAGATGTGTCATGTGTCAAAATTTAACCCATTGTATTGTACAGAGCATATCTGTCCCGTATGCTACACAGCAGCTGGTTTATTAATACTATAGTAGAGAATCTAAAGAAACACACCAGTTTTACCAGTGCAGGGCAACAATACTTAATATTTTATTCTGAACATTTCTTTGTTACATTACTGTTCATTTAAGGAATGGTGAGGTATGGTATTTAATAAATGGTGAGATCTGGCCTAGATAACCTTGAAAACAATGGCCGAATGACTGATACATCAACAGTTTCTTACATGCACAAGTGTATAATTAGCTAAGGTGTATAAAGTATATTCTGGGTATCGTCAAATGTTTGATCCTTCTGAAGACACCTGTGTGTAGTGCTGCACATACCAGATTAATAATGTATTGTATTGATAGACACACAACTACACACACACACATAAGTTACATATGTGGCCAAACATTGCAGCAATGAATACAACAATAAAACACTTTTTGGCCCATCAAAAGCCCTTCACCCCTCTATAACTGATATGAAGAATCCCATTAGCTGCGGCCCAGCCCCTGCCTATGATACCCCTCTAACCCCTTTGCATCACATTTTGCTGATATGTTGGCACAAGCAGGGGCGCTCAACCAATGAGGCGAATTGAGGCGCTCGCTTCAGGGAGCAGTGCCCCCCTGGTTGCCAGGGGCAAAAATGCTGCTACCGGTAACTAAGAGCCGAATTTCCTCTTTTCAACCTGGAAATTCGGCTCTTCTAGTGCAGAGGGAGCAATTGCCCTCTCTGCACTAGCAATGTGGACCACCCCGACTCCTCAAACGGGACGTGGACCGCTCCCGACCCCCTCCGGCGCTGAAGAGGTGAGTGCCATGGGGAGGGGTGGGGGCGGCAAAAGGAAGGTCGTCACAGGCGGCAAAATGACCAGGATCGCCCCTGGGCACAAGAAACAACTGCAATATGCTAGGACAGAAAAACAGGCACATTTATAAAGGATCAATAAATTCCTTTTATTTTTTGTGCAGTTTGTTGAAAGGACGGTAGGTACAACTGAAACACATTTGCATGAATGGAATGAATAAGAAGTCAAGTATTTTATTTTATTTAGATAAACAAAGCAGTATATACACACACTCACAATCAGTAGCAGCTTTTATCCAGTTCAGAGATGCGCAACCTGCTGCCCTATGACTCCCAGAATCCCCCTTGACAGGTTGGGCACCTCTCACCCAATAAATAGATGTCCCATAGAGGCATTCAATCCCAAATAAAAGGAATAAATATGGACTCCAGTGACTGATGTGCGATACCACGACAGGGAGGCAGCAGTATCACCAGTATTCCCACAAACACACACTTATATATAACACACATTCACTTTAAACAAACAAAGGGTTTAAATTAGAAAAGCTCGGCATATTCCAATTATAAAATGTCTATAAATACCCAAAGGTGTGTCCCTTTTAAATGTATAACATGTGGCTTTTTTTTGGGGATGGAGACAAACCTAGGAGAAAAATTTGCATCATGAGTGACACCTAAGGACATTTTTATATACAACAGATTCGGGGTCACTATTTAATGTTTAAACATTCATAGGCTGAGTCTTTTGTTGAATAAAATGCGCAAGTTTCTGTTACTCCTTTTTAATATTTTCCAGGGGAGACCCTGCACACTTCATCTTTTTGTTCTGGTGGGTTTTGGTATGTTTGGAAAGGTGGTCACTTCTCATAAACCTCTTGCCACACTCCTGGCAGCCAAAGCGTTTCTCACCAGTATGAGTCCTAAGGTGCCTCTGCAGTTCATCAGATCTGGTGAAACTCTTCCCACATAACATCCAGTTGCAAATGAATGGCCTCTCACCAGCGTGCCAACGTAAGTGGGCCTTTAAATGGGAAGTTTTTCCATACACTTTGCCACAGCCTGGAAGATGGCAGATATGGAGCTTCTTTTTGCCCGGTTCCTCATTGCCTGGAGATGCTTGGCAGTTCGGGCACTTACACCTCCGGCAGCGCCGTGTTGTGTTTAGGAGTGTTTTGGAGGAGCTCTGTAGAAGTGCTGCAAACTGGGGCTGTGACCCAACAACCAATGGGTTTGCTAAATGAAATGAGGGAAAATTGTTTGGACTTGTCTGCTGCAGGCTCCACCATGTCTGTTCATCAATGTGCGTTGAACTCAAGTGTCTTTGGGTCAAAGTGGCTGAACCTTGCATAAAGCTTGAGAAGTCTTGAGCCACTGCACTTGGGTCTTGGAAATGGTAGGCAGCATTGCTTTGCACTTGTGGAGCCAATACTTTGACTGGAGACAAATCAAATGAATAAGCAGTAGGATCCGCTGGTGGGGTTAATGGGAGCTCATGAGAGGCAACAGTTTGCATGTGGCCAGGATACTGCACTTTGGGGACACCAAATGTCACAGCATGGGAACCGATCCCTGAGTTGGCAGGAACATCATTGCTCCATAGCTGAAACATTCCTGAAGTTGGATCGTATGCAGACTGTGTATACTCCCGGGGAGTGGGTCTTGCTGTAATAACAGGACCACAGGTTGATGGAAACAGGGCCAAAGAGGTCAGGGGTCCTCCGTCTGGTGAAGAACTAGGTGTTCTGTCCTGAAACGTAAAAAAAATAAAAAAGAGATGCTTAAAAAATTTGTTTTGAAAAGCAGAATTTCCATTTTTTTAATTGTAAACCATGGCAACTAGAATCCTTATTCTTATTGTTTCCCATGTCTTGTAGCCCGTACTGTGAATTTCTTTTATGGGATGTAAATGCATGTTGTGTCTCCCTAAAGCACTGTGTGAGATGCCTGAGCTCCATAAATTATCATGATCTACCAATATTTGACCCAAAGGTACCCAAGATTTACACAAATGTTGCTCATTAAATACGATCCTTACAAATCTGCACTATATTATTTAGCAGGCACCACATGCTCTATGATATTAGACAGTTCATTAGAAACATAAGCAACACACATCTGTTATCTACACACGTGCAGCTGTAGCAAAGGCAATGCAGTTGTTGCTACTGATTACTGACAACCACAGTGTGTGATTTTCAGGGACAATCCCAAACTGAGAGCCACATGTGCTGACTCAAATTAAGCCACCCACATTGATCTTTGGCTGTTTTAATTACTGCTGCTTAGTAGCACTGATCAAAATGTCATGGATCCCATGCCCCTTAGAGATCCACTTAAATAAAAGCTCACAGTGGCAAGATAAGGACTAGGAGGCATATAGTAACCATTACAGAAAGTAAAAGGAAACTTGCATTGAGACATTGTACCATGCTCCACTGCTACTATAGGCACCATCAATCCCTACTATACCTGCTATCCAACAGCCACATTCCCTTCCCAGAGACTATTATCCCACTGCTACTATAGGCACCATCTCTCCCTACTATACCTGCTATCACACAGTCACAGTCCCTTCCCACAGACTATTATCCCATTGCTACTATAAGCACCATCTCTCCCTACTATACATGCTATTACACAGTCACAGTCCCTTCCCAGAGACTATTATCCCATTGCTACTATAGGCACCATCTCTCCCTACTATACCTGCTATCACACAGTCACAGTCCCTTCCCAGAGACTATTATCCCATTGCTACTATAGGCACCATCTCTCCCTACTATACCTGCTATCACACAGTCACAGTCCCTTCCCAGAGACTATTATCCCATTGCTACTATAAGCACCATCTCTCCCTACTATACATGCTATTACACAGTCACAGTCCCTTCCCAGAGACTATTATCCCATTGCTACTATAGGCACCATCTCTCCCTACTATACCTGCTATTACACAGTCACAGTCCCTTCCCAGAGACTATTAGCCCATTGCTACTATAGGCACCATCTCTCCCTACTTTACCTGCTATTACACAGCTACTGTCTCTTCCCAGAGACTATTATCCCCACTGTTACTATAGACACCATCTCTCCCTACTATACCTGCTATCCCACAGTCACACTCCCTTCCCAGAGACTATTATCCCACTGTTACTATAGGCACCATCTCTCCCTACTATACCTGCTATTACACAGTCACAGTCCCTTCCCAGAGACTATTATCCCACTGTTACTATAGTCACCATCTCTCCCTACTATACCTGCTATTACACAGTCACAGTCCCTTCCCAGAGACTATTATCCCACTGTTACTATAGGCACCATCTCTCCCTACTATACCTGCTATCCCACAGTCACAGTCCCTTGCCAGAGACTATTATCCCACTGTTACTATAGGCACCATCCCTCCCTACTATACCTGCTATCCCACAGCCACAGTCCCTTCCCAGAGACTATTATCCCATTGCTACTATAGGCACCATCTCTCCCTACTATACCTGCTATCCTACAGTCACAGTCCCTTCCCAGAGACTATTATCCCACTGTTACTATAGGCACCATCTCTCCCTACTATACCTGCTATCCCACAGTCACAGTCCCTTCCCAGAGACTATGATCCCACTGTTACTATAGGCACCATCTATCCCTACTATACCTGCTATCCCACATCCACAATCCCTTCCCAGAGACTATTATCCCCACTGTTACTATAGGCACCATCTCTCCCTACTATACCTGCTATCCCACAGTCACAGTCCCTTGCCAGAGACTATTATCCCACTGTTACTATAGGCACCATCTCTCCCTACTATACCTGCTATCCCACAGCCACAGTCCCTTCCCAGAGACTATTATCCCATTGCTACTATAGGCACCATCTCTCCCTACTATACCTGCTATCCCACAGTCACAGTCCCTTCCCAGAGACTATTATCCCACTGTTACTATAGGCACCATCTCTCCCTACTATACCTGCTATCCCACAGTCACAGTCCCTTCCCAGAGACTATTATCCCACTGTTACTATAGGCACCATCTATCCCTACTATACCTGCTATCCCACAGCCACAGTCCCTTCCCAGAGACTATTATCCCATTGCTACTATAGGCACCATCTCTCCCTACTATACCTGCTATCCCACAGCCATACAAAGCCATGCAAAATGCCTGCAATTCAAACCAGTTTCCAGTGAAATCCAGTGCAACTACAGAAACGTTAGTAATAACATCATTCCAGGAGCCTATGCCAATAACGTGCATCCGAGTAGGTACTACAGGGCAGCACTGCTCAAGGAAAACGGGTGCAGAGAAGATTATAATGTACTTTTCAGCCTCAGAAACACTTTAGTTACTGCTGAACTACAATCATCACCAGCCACTGTAGGGCTTGCAGTTCAACTACAGCTAAAGGGGGCCACCGACAATAGGGAGTATCATTGGAAGGGATCAATAAATAAGCAAAAGTACGGCTCCTATATTTGGTAAGTAGTCGCGCAATTCCAATTCCAACAAAACTATCAATAAATCGCACACCACCGGCAACTCACACAGCTACGACTGTCTGCAGAGGTTATCAGTGTGTGCAACTCGGCAAGTTCCCAGCAGCTGAAATAAAGTGCACGTGCTGTTACCTGTAAATAAGCTTGTAGTGTGTTGTCTCTCTGCAGAACCAGAGAAGCCATGAGGTTTGTCCCGCTGGAGGGAAGCAGCAGCTCTACAAGATCATATCCAGTCTGAAGAAAATGAGTAGCTGCGACACCACTCAGAAGATGCGACTAGTCCGAGCCTCCGCCTCTCCACCCCAGCTACTGTTTCATCACTGTGCAAACTTTTTTTTTTTGACTGCCCCTCAGCCAATCAGGAGTGAGTGTGTGGATTGCCTTTGAAGTGAGGAAGCTAACCAATCATTAAAATAGATTGAGCCACTTTCAAAGTGGGGTCTAGTTGAATCCTTCTTTAAAATGTACAGACCCCCTGCTGGGTGAGTGTTATGTATGCAAAGGGATGGCTCTGCTATCAGGATGTACAGAGCTTTTGTTGGGGGGTTGTTTTTTTAAATCTCTTTTAAAGATACAGCAAAATTCTGGGCAGATTGTGGGAATTGATTGAAGCAGAGGAGACACATGGAATAATGAGTGATATGTATCAGACTAAATAAAGGGTTGCTGTGTGTGTTTAGCTGGGAGAGGGTTACATTCAGTTTTTAATTCAGCCTGTTAGGATCTGATAGAAACAATACAGCATCAGGGCAGTATCTGCTTTTTGTGCTTTGTAGTAACCATTTCAGTTCCAGGGTCGGGTTCAAAAATGTAAAATGCTTATTAATATGGGAGTGGGGCAGTAGCGTAAGTGAAGAGCAATTTAACTGCTAAAGTTTGACAGTGTCATTGTGTGGCCTGTCTTAATCATGGCAGAAGTTTGCAGCAAGGGGTGATGCTTTATGGCAGGGATCAGGAACCTTGGCTCTCCAGCTGTTAAGGAACTACAAGTCCCACAATGCATTTGCCTTTAGACTCCTTCAAAAGGCTCCATTATTGCATTGTGGGACTTGTAGTTCCTTAACAGCTGGAGAGCCAAGGTTCCTGATCCCTGCTTTATGGCATTTAGAGGACATGTAAGGAAGAGAGAACAGTTGGAGATATGGGGGGTTTATTGCAGCAAGGATTGGGCTTCTATGGGAAAAGTTCTTTCCAGCTTGCAATCCTTCAGCTTTTGCTGCTGTTAGGAGTTAGGGCTGCCACCTTTTCTGGAAAAAAATACCGGCCTTCCTATATATTTATCTTTTTTCCCTATTAATAACATTAGGATCAACCATCATTTTTACCGGCCAGGCCGGTAAAATACTGGCCAGGTGGCAACCCTAGTTATAGTCCAACAACATCTAGAGGGTTTGATGTATATTATGAAAACATCTAGGGGCCCATTTACTTAGTTCGAGTGAAGGAATAAAGGAAAAATAGTTAGAATTTCGAATGGTCGAATTTGGCTACTTCGACCATCGAATGGGCTACTTCGATCTTCGACTACGACCTTCGACTTCGAATCGAACGATTCGAACTAAAAATCGTTCGACTATTCGACCATTCAATAGTCGAAGTACTGTCTCTTTAAAAAAATCTTCGACCCCTAGTTCGCCACCTAAAACCTACCGGGGCCAATGTTAGCCTATGGGGAAGGTCCCCATAGGCTTCCTAACAATTTCCTGATTGAAGGAATATCTTTCGATCGATGGATTAAAATCCTTTGATCGTTCGATCGTAGGAATAGCTGAAAATCCTTCGACTTCGATATTCAAAGTCGAAGGATTTTACTTCGACGGTCGAATATCGAGGGTTAATTAACCCTCGATATTCGACCCTAGGTAAATGTGCCCCCTAATCACTTTTCAATATAATATGTCAGTTTTATTGACAGAAGCGCAAACTCCTTTACGAAACTGCCCTAAAAGTGGCCTTAACAAGCCAAGTCAATATTGCCGTGGGTGCATGGAGCAGTCTCCCAGTAGAGATGGTAGGAAGTGAATTGAGAAAAGACAGACTGGTTGAGACAGACATATACAGATAATGTGTATTGTAGGAGCTGAACTACAGGGCCCCAAAACAAAGCAACACACATGGGATTCTGTTTCTAATACAAGGGTGTGTCCTGTTTTATTGTACAGCAGCAGAAAGACCATTGACTTACTGCAAATACTCTGTTCTATTATATATATGCACTTTCTTGTTTACAAAATAATATATAAATAATCACTACAGAAAAGTCAGGGATGCCCATTCTGAAGCATTTCAGTTGATTTTGAACTACAGGTTCAAGTAGGGCAGGGCTGATGGAATCTTGAATTTCCACCATATAGTCAAGGGACCATTTAATTTCCTCTAAGATGTACCATATTCACCTGTATAATGAGTAGATGACTTCTATATCTTCTCTAGCTCCTGTGTTATTCCATAGATTTATTACATAATCCCTAATTCAAGAACTAGGGGCAGGCAGGCAGATAGGGTTGCCACTTTTTCGGGAAAAAGTAAGAATGGAAAACGTAAGAAAGCAAAGTGTTTACACCCCAAAACTGCTTCTGTGAGCATTAATATACTGAAAAGCAACTTTGTATTAAAAGGGGTTGTTTACCTTTAAATTCACTTTTAGTATGATGTAGAAAGTGATATTCTCAGACAATTTGCAACTGGCTTTAAATTTAGTTTTTTTTTTTGTGTTTTTAAAGTTATTTTGGTTTTTTTTCCAGCACCACTCCAGTTTGCAATTTCAGCAATCTGGTTGCTAGGATTCACAACAACCATGCGTTGATTTGAATAAGAGACTGGAATATGAATAGGTGAGGACCTGAATAGAAAGATGAGTAATAAACAGTAGCTATAACAATATATTTGTAGCTTTACAGAGCATTTGTTTTTCGATGGGGTCAGTGACCCCCCCCATTTAAAAGGTGGAATGAGTCAGAAGTAAAAGGCAAATAGCCTAAAATATAAATAATGAAGATCAATTGCAAAGTTTCTATATCTATCTATAACATACTGAAAGTTACATCAAAGCTCAACTTTAAAGTTCACATCATTTTTTGAAAATAGCAACTTTCCAGTATTTATTAATATTTAAGTATTTAGTATGTATTTATCAATTTTGAAGTTGATAAATGCATACTATTTCTGCCATCCCCCTTAGAAATGCCTGTACCTGACTGTAATCTGCATCTGTTACAGGGGTTATTTCTGGACGTATTTCTCTGCACAGATAGGAAAGGATGTTTTTTTTCTGTATCCTCCTGCCATTTGCTTGTATCACTTATCTATTCTTAATCAGTAGGTGCATTGTTTTCCAGGGCCCGTCACAATGAGCAAATAGAATGTACAAGATCTGCATTCAATGAAAAGGCAGTTTCATTCCAATACAATGGCGAGAAAGTAAACAAAGGGCCACAGGATATTGCAAGCCATTGGGGTTCTTTATCAGAGAAGTAGTGGCAAAAATTGTCTAAAAGCCACGTACAGCTTTGATATGGAGTGGACATTGTATTCGGGCTAAGGTCGTTTTAGCAGATTAACAATAATAATAATGCATAAGATAAGGTAGTAAATACAGAAAAAAATCAAAATGCATGGAATTGTAATCAGTTATTTTGCAATGATATCAGTGGAACGCTGCCCTGTGTGTGTGCCAGTCCCCTTTGCTTTCCATTGACACTAAGGGGCCGATTCACTATGGGTCGAATATCGAGGGTTAATTAACCCTCGATATTCGACTAGGAATTAAAATCGTTCGACTTCGAATATCGAAGTCGAACGATTTAGCGCAAATCCTGCGATCGATCGATTTTTCATTCGATCGAACGATTAAATCCTTCGAATCAAACGATTCGAAGGATTTTAATCCAACGATCGAAGGAAAATCCTTCGATCAAAAAATCCCAGGCAAGCCTATGGGGACCTTCCCCATAGGCTAACATTGACTTCGGTAGCTTTTAGCTGCCGAAGTAGGGGGTCGAAGTTTTTCTTAAAGAGGCAGTACTTCGACTATCGAATGGTCGAATAGTCGAACGATTTTTAGTTCGAATCGTTCGATTTTCGTAGTCGAAGGTCGAAGTAGCCCATTCGATGGTCAAAGTAGCCCAAAAAAACTTCGAAATTCTAAGTTTTTTTAATTCAAACCCTTCACTCGAATTTAGTGAATCGGCCCCTACGTGGAAGTGACTGGATGCAATTCTGGGCATATGAATTCCATCAGGATTCATTTCAGGTTGCCTGCCACCCGTGCCATTACGGGTACTAGTAAATTGCAGAGCTTTGTATTCAAGTGAATAAGCAGTGATCTCCGGACAGGAAATTACATTCTTATTGCCAGCACAAGTAATAGTGATCAAAATACTACATGTATCCTGAGTACCATAGACTTTAATCTGCAGTGCCACCAGGGCTGTTGATCATTTAACACAGTGATCCCCAACCAGTGGCTCATGAGGAACATGTTGCTCACCAACCCCTAGAATGTTGCACCCAGTGGCCACAAAGCACCTGTTTATTTTTGGATTCTTGGCTTGGAGGCAATTTTAGTTGCATAAAAACGATGTGTACTGCCAAACACAGCCTCCGGTCGGCTGTCTGTCCACATAGGGGCTACCAAATAGCCAATCACAGTCCTTATTTGCCCCCTTGTAACAAAGGAGTAAACCTTTATCAATAATAATACTTGTATTAATTAATACAAATATACAGAATCAATGATTAAACCTTTTGATATACTGCTTGTGAGCAATAACTTACACACACACACAAGTAAAGGTAGAAAATTTAAAAACGATAACTTAACTTCATATGATGGTAATTACAAGAATAGCCAGTTCTGCACAATCGGGGAGCCCCACAACCTTTGGTTCATCACCCTCAGGTTCCCGATAATCAAGCGATGATCCAAATCCTGGCACCCACTCATGGGTCCGAGGCGAAGCTACCCATGTAAAGTGAAGGTGTGCTTTATAATCAACAGCTAGAGAGACCTTTAACCCCAAATGCTGACCTAGGCAATATAGTTAGCTAGCCCAAAATGCTGTCCAATGGAATTCTAAAAGATCAGCAAGAACTTTGTATCTCTTTCACCAAGACACAGTTTGTTACTCAATCTGAGTCTTGTCTGTCTGCTGTCTGTTTATTCATTCTTAAAGATGTTTGCTGGCCAACAATGCCTGTGTTTGCTATAGAACGTTTGCTCAGCAATATAACTACATCAAAATCTTATACTTACTCAAACTTAAGGTTTGATTCACTATAAATCAGATATAAATTGTAAATCATTAAATCAAATATCCACCATGATACACCCCCCCATAACTTTTTTCATGCTTATGTGGCTCCCTAACTTTTTTTAACATTGAATGTGACTCAGGGGTAGAAAAGGTTGGAGACCCCTGATTTAACATAATAAAGTTGGGTTCACAAAAGGTAGACCTGCCAGTTTCACTTGATGAATTAATGTCAAACAGTAAATATCTACAGCCACGTTTATATTGTTGATGCCACATTAGGTGTCAAAATGGAAACATGTAGAAGAAGACAGGAAGATAGTAAAACAGGAAGCCAAAAGCTTGAGGCATTGGTTCCCACCTTCACACTTGGAACATGGGCAGCTAGTTTCAGTGAGCTGTAGAGTGTCTGTCACCTATTCACTAGCTTTTCTCTTCGTCAGCAGGAGCAGCTCATCACTGACACAAACTGTTGCTCTAATGACACATTTGGAGACATCCTATGTCACATGTGTTGTTCACTGGTGGAACTGCCACTGGTAGAAATAGGAAAGATAGTGATATTGAAAATAGTGATAGAAAGCAGATCCAGAATAACTTGGAAAGGTGCAATGGTGAGGTTTCAATCTCCTCCTCATAATCATAAATGTAAGCAAACATCATGCAACAGGGGCCCTGCTAGTCAATTGACATCCTAGGGATTTGGGTCAAAGTAATGTTTGGGGTCCAACATGAGCTCATGTCCCTCTTAGCTCTTGTATAGATTATGTATATTCCCAAATGCCTCAGGCGGCAGCTCCCCACAAGTTACCAGGGAGGCAAGAAGCCGCTCCTGGTAACTTTAAGAGCCGAATTTCCGGTTATTAAACCAGAAATTCGGTTTAACAAACATCAAAGAACCGGCACACCCATGTACAAATAATTCACTTTTTTATTATATCATAGTTTATCGTTTCAATTCTCATTGGGACCTTTTTCAAATCCTTGAAAAAGGTCCCAATGAGGACCGAAATGGACTATGGTATAATAAAAAAGTGAATTATTTGTACATGGGTGTGCTGGTTCTTTGATGTTCGTGGATATATATATATATATATATATATATATATATATATATATATATATATATATAATTTATATCTCCCCTATCCACTCCTCCATATATTGTCCTGTTTTGATTCCTGACAACTGATTTATGAATAAACATTATGAACAATCGCTTAGATTGTGTGCAGGGTACTCCTTCCTACTGTGGGGCAAATTCACTAAAGGGCAAATTTTTGCCTGTAAAGGTTTCGCCACACTGCGCGCCACTTCGCCAGGTGCAAATTGGCTACCACTATGCTAATTCACTAAAATGTGAATTAGTGTCTATTAGATGCTTCTGCGCATGTGTGCACCCAGACAGTGGCACGACCGCCAGGATGCCTAGGGCGCCTGGCCGACTTGGCCCAGCTCTGCCTTTTTGTGGCGGAGGGGGTCTGGGGGGGGGTCCACGAGGGTGGAGGAGAGGACCAGGACGCTAGTGCAGAGAGCATAATTGCGCTCTCTGCACTAGAAGGGCTGAATTTACAGTTTGAAAACCAGAAATTCGATTCTTAAAGTACCAGGAGCAGCATTTTTGCCTCCCCTGGTACCCAGTGGGTGCGCTGCCGCCTGAGGCGAGTCTCTCAACTCGCCTCATTGGCAAAGCACCCATGGGTAACGGTCTGTAAAATTCACACTTTAGTGAATTTGCAGAGTAATGGTCGTTCACCTGAGTGAAAATACGCCTGGCGATAGGGCTCGAAACTGCTCTAGCAACCGTCTCTTTCGCTAGTAAATTGTCCTCTACGCCTGTTAGTAAATTGTTGTTGTTTAGGATACATCGATATTTCTCAAATTAACTGAACTGGACTATGAAATCTATCAGCCTGTTTCATTGCTTCCTGACCTTATATCGTTTCTGGAGAAACTTGCAGGATTATAAGATGGACATTTTGGTAAATAAACATATTGAATTGCATTTTTGCAAGTTAGTACTAGTTGATCTCATTTATATATATGTGTGTATGTATATGCACCAGTTGGAGAAACCAATATGGACGCTGCCTAGATCTAAATGAGTGCTTTTCATGTGAAAATTAAATAATTTTTGTAGTTGATCAGTTAGAGAAATAGATATTTCCATTCTATTAGGGTGGTTTGTAAGTGTAGCCATGTCTTTATGGCTGTAAAGCTTTGTTTCTTTATCTGACTCGCACAACCTGTGTTTTGTGTGTCACGATAAAGCCATCTAAGTGCACATCTCCCTTTCTATGCCCAAAAGATTGGAAACATTTGCATTAGCGCTGTATAGTAAATTAGCATAAGTGTACCAGCTTGAAAGTCAAGGGTGAAATAGTTAAATCTCCTAGGGAGCTAAGAACTGGGGGGAAGGGGAAGACATATCAAAGGGCTGTATTCACAAAAAAGTAAGAAAAAACATCTGTGTTACTTTAAGTAGGCGGCTGGGAGTCCCTTTAATGTGTTTTATTGGGGAGAAGTTGTTAATTGCTCTGACGATTGGCTTCCTGTCTTCCTTAGCATTGGCCAGCTGAATGCTTTGATGTGTAAGCGAGACACAATCATCCTTATGCTGCAAAGGACTGCCATGCTGTTCCCTGTGCACAACTTTGTTTTCATTTTGAGCTCGGCACATGTGTACATAACCCTGCCTCACTGTGCCATCAGCTGCCATACTGCTTTCAGCACCTCTCTTACCTTTTCAAGACTTCAAATATACATTTAATTCTATTCTTCAGTAAATAAAGTTAAAGTGGGCTTGTGCTACCCAACAAGCGCAGTCTACTGTAATCTACTGCTGCCTTAACTGGGGTCTGCTCCACTGGTACTTAATATTGGGTCAGGGTAGTGAGTAGGGGGCGTTGGAATGCAGTGAGCAGCTATCATTAAACAAATAATAGGGTTTCATAATGTATATTAAATTTGCATTGGTTGTCTAGAACAACTTATCAAAATGATTTAGCTGTCATTAGTAATTATTGTTTATCTCATATACAGTATATATATATATATATATATATATATATATATATATATATATATACTCTCCATGAAGGGCTATTTTTTTATGAACTGAATATTCCTTGTGGGTGAAGTCCAAGGACAAGTTTAATAAACATTAATATATTTTGAATAATACCCAATCACTTGTTGAGCATTTTTTAGGAATTTTTATTATTTGCTTTCCCCTTGAGATGTGGGCTTCACAACCCTGGAACTCGAGGGACAAAACAGGCTAGTTTTACAGTCAGCTGAGTGAGTCGAAAGCTCTTTATTCATGTATAGTCTGGGAAGGAAACACCATTATTATTTTATTTATTTATTGCTAACATTTAACACAGAGCTTTACAGAGTAAAGGGATACAAACACAAGACCAAGTGCTTAACATATACAGACAAACATTTTCCAAAATTGATTTGCCATTAAAATTGTAGGGGGAGGGCCCTGTTTGCCACAGCTTACATTCTAAGTAATTATATATATATATATATATATATATATATATATATATATATATATTAGTGTAACAGATGTTCTACTTGAAATAACCTCATCCGTTTGTACCGTAACCAAAGTGTTAAGGCCTTCAGGTAAAATAGACAGCAATATTCAAATGCCCGCCTTTCTTTCTCTATAGTCATTTGAATGGTTATTTCTCTCTTTGGTCTCTTCAACCTCCATCTGGGACACTGTGGCCATGCTAATTATACTCCAGTATTTCAGATAGCTTGAACTAATTTCTCTTTTATTGTCCTGCTAATGTGACCCTCTGCCAGGGTTACTGAAGAAGTAAAGCTCTTTGTGTGACACTCATTAACCCCTTCTAAAGACACTAATTCTTAAAATACGGTTGAATTGTTTGCTGGGCATTGACAATAAGTATCCTGGACACTGATAGAAATTAAGATATGTGGTGCTTTAATTTGCCACAGTATATTATAGGCTTCTGACAAGGAAGTGGGCGGTGCTAAAGCCAATTGCCCCCCTTGACTTATAAAAGTACAAAAACTATTGTTTTTTTTTCATATGTCACTGTGTCTCATCAGCTTGTACTTATTTTGCTTTTTCTTTCACCACTTGACTGTGTAGAGGGTCATCAGCATTCAGGGCTTGGGAATGGCTACACTTTAAATAAAGCACACTGATATCAAGCCACTTTTTTTCTCCTGTATTTGGAGCCATAGTCTGTACAAATTACTGTTTAATAATTACAGAGAAAAAGGAAATCATTTTTAAAAATGTGAATTATGTGCATAAAATGGACTCTATTGGAGACTGTATTTCCATAATTTGGAGCTTTCTAGATGACGGGTTTTCAGATCCCATACCTGTACAATTAACCTGGCAATGTAAGCTGCTAACTCCAGTCTCTCCAGATAGGATTGCCACCTTGCCACCTTAAAAAAAACCCCATATATTATATATAATATATATATATATATATATATATATATATATATATATATACATATAGTTTTTTTTAATATATATAAATATATATATAGTCCACATGCTTGTAGGGTTGCCACCTTTTTAAAAGAAATTTACTGGCCAGTGGTGGGGGCGGGAACTAAAGGAGCAGGCCGTGATGCAAAAAGAGGAGGAGCCGCAGGGGTCGTGCTGCAAAAGGGGGCGGTACCACGTCACCAGAAGTCTGAAAACAAAGAGAATGTAAGTTTCCACTGGAGGGCAAGGGCTTTTGTTAAGGGTATTAAAAATTACCGGCAGCTACATTGCTGGTAAATTTGTAATACCGGCCCCGGCCCTGGCAACCCTACATGCTTGGTGTATGTTAATGTTTCCTTCCAAATTGTCATTGTTTCTCAAGACTTAGCTTAGTCCCAATTGGGACCGAAACAGTGACAATTTATGAAGTCCAGGAGTGCGTTCATTTTTGCATGTCTACATCTTATATGACAGCACCCTGGCATGAACTGAGAGTTTATAAGAGTGCACCAAGCTTTTCTATATTTTTAGTATTTTTCCCTAACATTGCCATTAAGCACCATTTTTACCAGCCATGTCGATAAAGTTTCCCTTGTACCCTACTGCCAGTCCAATTTGCCATTTTGTTAAAGATGTATGAAAGACCACCCAATCCTGACGGCCTGCCCAATTGACATCTGGTCCAAAATTAGACATTTATTTATTGAATAGGTTTGAAAATCCCTTAATAAAAGGGTCATCACAATGATGCAGCCCTCATCCTCGGACCAATGATCAGATGAGTCAAGTTTGTAGGGTACAGAGACGACTTAAGGCTCATGGTCCAAGTGTATTCTCAAATTTTTTCAGCTTTTTACCAAAGGTATCTGTGCCCAAACATATGTTTTACAATCCACAAGTAGTGATGGGTGAAATTATCCCATTTCGCAGGAAAATCGCATTTACTGAAAAATTTGAGAAAAAAAAAAATCGCAAAACGCATTGAAATTAATGAGCGTCAAAAGCTTATTTTGCCCAAATGCATTAAAGTCAATGGGCGTCTAAATAATTTTGATGCACTGCAATTTTTATGGGTGCGACTATTCCGACGCGCACCCAAATTTATTATATGCAGGAAACCTGTAGAAAAGAAGCTGCATTATGGGTTTATTATATATCAATTTGTGCCAGCAT
Source organism: Xenopus petersii (assembly GCA_038501925.1). NCBI lineage: Eukaryota > Metazoa > Chordata > Amphibia > Anura > Pipidae > Xenopus > Xenopus petersii. Next base: position 136,230,674 of record CM076675.1, read on the forward strand.
TTAACTATTTGCAAAGAGCACTTCTGTGATAAATGAACCCTGCAAATGTTAACTTTTATAGACTCTTCTTAGGTATATTTTATATTATTATTACTACTATTATTATTATTAGACATTGTACAATAAAGCATGGGGTACTATAATTATAACTAGATTAAATGGAATATATGAGCAAGAGGAGCATGCGTAGCCCTGACTGCATTGTGTACCAATGTACCTCTTTCACACTACAGACTTTAATTTGGACTAGTCAAATAAAATAAGAGTTTCCTACATTGTAATACAAATTGCTTTTACCTGCCCAAGCAGTGGATTAAATGGGGGGGAGGCACGGATGCGTTTTCAGCGGCGATGCATTTTCTATAGTCACCCCAAAGTTGCCTCACTGAGGCAACTTTGGGCAACTATTGAAAACGTATCGCCGCGTGTGCATTAGCGCAGGCGACTTTGCATTGTAACCTATGGGGGAAAGCGCAGAGGCAGTTCGGGGAGATAGTCGCTCAAAAGACGAGGCGATTAGTCGCCAGGCGACAAAATCTCCCCGAATCTCCTCGTGTGGCCTTACCCTAAGACTTCATTCTATTTGTAACATTGTATATTTATATTTGAAGCCCATCTCCAGATAGAAAGTGTAGCTTATGAATCTTTAGCATCCAGTCCTGAGAATTCAAAGAAAAAAGTGGCAAAATTAACTTGATGTTTCGTAGTGTGGGAGCTGTATTCCGGTAGCTGTTAACTGCATGCACAATTTGCAGTGTCTTAGCAGCTCTGATTTCTGCAGTCAGTCTGTTCCTCTGCCACATCGTATGCATTGAACTCTCTGGTTTTTGGCAAAGTAAACTAACCCAGCAGGTGTCCAGCAGAGATCTTCATCAGGGTTGGTCTCTCCCAAGCTCTGGGCACTCCTGCTGTCAGACTAGTCAGCGGGAGTCCTGTTGAGAGGGGAGAATTAATGATTGAGGCAACTCACAAAACATGTCAATATGAGGCACACTCTCTTATGTTTTGGAATAATAAAACCTTTGAGGGACTGTCTATGAGATTGACTGTGAATATTGTTTCAATACGTAAATAAAAGTAATAGAAAAATAACACAAGGGAAGAGTTGGAGTATGTAAATATTTCCATTGAAGAATTTGTACAGCAATCATTGTAACATTAATTCACAGGGATAAATATACAGTATGGTTCATTGTAAAATTAAACCTCTGACTCTGCATATACAATCTAAAGGGAGCTTTACACAAAAGGTCTTTAGAACTGGCATTCATTCGAAAAACTTTGTCCTAGGGTTCTATTTAATATTACTTTTTACTCTCTGCTGACCTTAGAAAATATAGACCTGCTGCCAACACTAGATTGCGAATCCCTGAATCCACTAAATTATTTGGGAAGTTCTGGATGTTATTAGGGCTTCTCCACTAATCAGAGTTTTTCAGTAAATGTTGTCTCAGCTTAAAACAAAGCAGAGTAATAAATAAATTTCCTCTTGTACCTCTGTTGCGATAACATGAAGGAGCTTTGCCTATAAAAATACCATTTTAATATGTTAACCAAATCAGCATCAAAGGTTGATCTAGAAATGGCGAACAAATTAGACATGGCACTTGGAGAACCATAGGGGACCTGCTGGGCTTTTACATGTCTGGCTGAGAGCTAACCCTGTTTACCTTAATATTCTTCAACTTCATTTCACCAGAGGACAGATAAAACACTCTCATCAGTGGGCATGCTGTATTATACTATAGGGAGAAGAGGGAGGGGGTGGAGGGATTCAAATACAAGTTTTACTTTTACTGCTTTTCATTGAAAGTTTATTTGAACAAACTTTTCATTTGTGCCCTCATCATTTGCATTTATATATATATATATATATATATGTATATGTAAATGCTCTCTATGTGAATATAAGGCACCGCCAGTGATGGAGAGGGGTAATAGAAAGGTGAAGAGATGAGGAAGGTACTGCACTCAGTACCACTATAACCACAGTAACCACTATAAATAACTACTGCCTGTCTGCAATTAAGTATGGAGTAATTTACAGAGTACAGGTTGTTCTTTATATTTTCCTAGTTTTGCCTTATACAAAGGCAAAAAATAAAAAATGTCATTAAAACTTTTACCCTTCAGATCAGCGCTATTCAGATTTTTTTTTCTCATAGTGGGTAGATTATACAATCCATTAATGTTTAATGACCAAGCTATAATAAAACAATGATGTATGCTTAGGTTGATTTGGCATTGGGCCATGAAAATCCCATGGCCCAGGGACGCAACTGGATTCTGGGCTTCAGCTAAATAGCTCAGACTACATAAATGGCTGGAAAAAAATACTACAGGTATGGGATCCCTCATCTGAAAACCTGTTATCCTGGAAGCTCTGAATTATGGGAAGGCTGTCTCCCACAGAGTCCATTTTTAGCAAATAATTCTAATTTGTATAAAAATATTTTTTTTCTCACGGGTATGGGACCTGTTATCCAGAATGCTCGGGACTTGGTGTTTTCTGGATAATGGCTCTTTTGGTAATTTCGGTCTTCTTACCTTAAGGGGCCGATTCACTCAGCTCGAGTGAAGGGTTCGAATGAAAAATACTTCGAATTTCGAAGTATTTTTTGGGTACTTCGACCATCGAATTGGTTAAATTCGTTCGAATTCGATCGAAGTCGAACGAAATCGAACGATTCGAAGTAAAAATCGTTCGACTATTCGACCATTCGATAGTCGAAGTACTTGCCCTTTAAAAAAAACTTCGACCCCCTACTTCGGCAGATAAAAGCTACCGAAGTCAATGTTAGCCTATGGGGAAGGTCCCCATAGGCTTGCTAACCTTTTTTTGATCGAAGGATTTTCCTTCGATCGTTTGATTAAAATCCTTCGAATCGTTCGATTTGAAGGATTTAATCGTTTGATCGAACGAAAAATCCTTCGATCGTTCGATCGCAGGATTTGCGCTAAATCCTTCGACTTCGATATTCGAAGTCGAAGGATTTCAATTCGAGGGTCGAATTTCGAAGTATTTTTAACTTCGAAATTCGACCCTAAGTGAATCGGCCCCCAAGTCTAGAAAACCATGTAAACATTAAATAAACCCAATAGGCTGGTTTTGCTTTCAATAAGGATTAATTATATCTTAGTTTGGATCAAGAACAATGTTTTATTATTACAGAGAAAATGGAAATCAATTTTAAAAATTTGGATAATTTGGATAAAATGGAGTCTATGGGAGACGGCCTTTCTGTAATTCAGAGTTTTCTGGATAACGTGTTTCCAGATAACAGATCCCATACCTGTAATAATAAACAGTACCTTGTAAAACAATCATATTGGGTTTATTTAATCTTTAAATGTTTTTAGCAGATATCAAGTATGGTGATCCAAATTAAAGAAAGTTCCAGTACCTGGAAAACCCCAGGTCCCAAGCATTCTGAACAATAAATCCTATACCTGTATAATATAAAAAAAAACTGCAATGCTTGAATTGACATGGCCAATTTTCCTGACAGATATATATATATATATATATATATATATATATATATACACACATATATATATATATATATATATATATATATATATATATATATATATATATATATATATATATATATATATATATATATATATATATGAAAGTTCGAAAGGGACCAGCACTCCGTTTTTCAAAGTTACAAAAATGTATTATAACATCACAGTGCCTCCAATGTATCGGCCCACATTGGGGCCTTTATCAAGGATGAGGATTCTGAGGAAGTGACTAGTACAGTCACGAAACTCGCCAAGCCGTGCGCCTGCTCAAACGAATAGACATTCATGTAATAATTTTAGTGAAGTACCTAAATAAATTTGGATTTTAATCTACAAACTCGTCTTGTGAATCCTGCTGCATGGTGGGCTTCAAGTGTGCATTGAGGATTTTCCGTGTTATACCATGTGAGCAGCGTGGAATAGCCATCACCAATAGCAGTTGATCCCATCTTGTCCAATAGCAGTTAATCACCATCTTGTCTCCTGTGTAGGGTGTTCCATAAAGTGCTTAGTCCTTGATAAAGCCCCAATGTGGGCCGGAAACGTTGGAGGCACTGTGATTTTTGTAAATTTTTGTAACTTTTAAAAACAGAGTGCTGGTCCCTTTCGAACATTCATATACATTAAGCACCCGGAAAGTGAAAGCTGGTTAAGGCGGGTACCACCAGAAATATATATATATATATATGTATATATGTATCTATATATATATATATATATATATATATATATATATACATATATATATACATATATATATATATATATATATATATATATATATAAAACAATCTCAGTGATCCGCACTCCTCTTAGCAATTCATCTCATATACACCCGGGTGCTGCTCCTGGGAAATAGTAGATACAAACGAAAAATAGTAGCGCACTCCTGGGATTTCTTCAATAAGAAATTAGTTTATTTTCTCATCATTACAGTAATCTGCAAGGTAAGCACAATGCCTCAGGTGGCAGTTCCCCAGAAGTTACCAGGGGTAGCAGAAAGCTACTCTTGGCAACTTTAGGAGCTGAATTTCTGGATATTAAACCAGAAATTTGGGTTTTGTAGCACAGAGAGCACAATTTAGTTCTCTGTGCTACTGATGCGGCCCCCCTGGTACCTCGCCGTTGATGTTAAAGGAAGTGCAAGGGGCAACTTTAATGCCTAAACCTCCCTGCTTATGGCTGTATGATTTATGGATATTCTGGGAGTGCAGGTACTGTAAGGATGCGGTTAGGGAGAAGGGACTGGAGCTCTCCATAGTGCTGAAATATTTGTACATGAAAACCTCTTACTTACTTACACATACCAGTTCCAGTCCTGTATACACAAACAGCTGGTGTTTCATTGGTGTGCCAAGCAGTAAATAATAGTATACGAGCAGCTTCAAAGTGTGCTTATTATTTAATCAGATGTATATTTTGAATAATAATGAAGCCCTATAGGGTTATTATACATTGAGTGCTTCTATATTAATTTCTTTATTTCTTACATGATATCCCTCAGTACACGAGAGCCCTTACTTAACAACTGCTATTTGCAAAGCATAATATATATCCCCTGTTTTGATATTATATATATATATATATATATATATATATATATATATATATATATATATATATATAAATATACAGTATATATATATGTGTGTGTGTGCTGAATGTTTCTTTGGAAGAGGTCATGCCAAATAAAGAGAGAAGCAGGTATGGTCTTTCTCAAAGAAAATACTCTTACTAGCTGCAACTTACTAGCTGCAAGTAACAGCTAGTAAGTTGCAGGTAAAACTTAGTCCCTTTGTAAAATGTATAATGAAGCAATAGAATTCTTAATGAATCAGATGAAAATTAAGCGTAGGACTGGCCAGATATGGGATGACTTTGACGTAGTTGGCCAGCTTAAATATATTGCAATTTATGGACAAACAATCCCTGTTTTGTTTAAAGAGTAAGGCATTTTTCAATAGCAGTATGCACAAAATGTCTCTGTCTTAAATATATTGATAATGGGTTGAGTGCAGAGGACTCTTGTATTTGTCTATATGTATTTTGTGGTCACAGCCTCATTGCACCCCCGCCTAATGGTTTTAAAAATGAGTGGTGAGCACAACTTTCCCTTGTTTATATATATATATATATACATATATTATTGTACTTTTTAGTGGTCATTTATCCAGCTGAGACATTGCTGCACTCTGCATCCTTCATCAGAGATTAAAATTAAAAAATAAAATAAAATTCAGGTTTCCCTAAAATCCTAGCCTAACAGCAAACAGAGGCTACTGATATATGGAGGGAGAAAGCCCTTTGAATAAATCATCCTCTGGTAATTTACTAGGAAAAGCACAGCGTGAGCAAATCTGACTAGCAATGAATTATGCTCTCTGACTTAGCTGCACATACTAATCCCTTTATTACTGATTGATATTGTTATCTTGCTTATAGAGGGGAGCCATCACATTATCTACTAGAAACTTTATATATATATATATATATATATATATATATATATATATATATATATATATATATATATATCTATATACTGTATATCTATATATATCTATATATATATATCTATATCTATATATATATATATATATATATATATATATATATATATATATATATCTATATATATATATATATATACACGTGCTTTAATGCAGAAAGATATTTAGGAATGCCAAATTTAGTAAGCATCCTCTATATTCACAGGTAGGTAGTGCCAAATTCAGCACTGTGATTGTCACACTGTCACATGGGCACAGATGATGAGATCCCATTCATATATTCATATATATTAGGGATGTTTTCTTAGTCCCATGCCTAGTTTTAGCTACCAAGGGGCTTGCCGGCTTTAGGAGTTATAACGAAAAAACATGTGTCGACAAGTACTGTATAATCAATTAGAATGTGATTCCGAGTGGACGATGGCTCTTTGCCAGGGTAAAGTAGTATTCACCAATAAAAAGTAGCAGCAGTCAAGGCGCTTGATAAAGGGCTGGAGTAAAGCCCAAAACGTTGCTGTTGGCACTTGAGTAAAGTTTTTAATTTTTCTACAAATATAAACGGACTGCTTACTTGAATACAAGTGCTGTATAATTCACTTTATACCATACTAGTAGAAAAATGCATATACCACAGCATACAAAGGCCGACCTGTGGCTCTGCATTCATTTTGTACTGCAAATTGTGTAATCTGGCAGACTGAGGATACAAGGAGCAGAGAAACAGCTATAACAGGCATTGCTAAAGAATAAGAAAATGGAATGGGAAGGTGCAGTTAAACAGGACATAGAGGGCTGAAGGGTGCCCATCACTGGGTTAGGCGAGGATGTGCTCCTTGAGGAGGAGACAAATATGGGCTGAAATGAAGGAATATATCATGGAAAGTTGGTGAGCTGTAGATTGCTGTAGCCATGTTGTAGCAGCGAGTCTGGAGGAAAAGGAAAGAATAAAAGTTGGAATATTATGAAAGTGTTTTTTCTCCCAAGTTAGATGTTATATATGAGACATGAAAAGACTCTTTCTCACTTACAGGTTCTAAAGATGAATTGGAGCAAAAGGTAAATTCTGGCGCTTTGATCTTCTGAAGCACCACTGAGAATTCATTTACATTTTTGATTTCCCCATTCCCCTGTTCTTCTCACTCTCTCCCTGCTGTGGAGGGGAATAATAATAATGCATTATGGCATATCCAGGTTTATTGTTTAACCCTTGCGTGGCTCCATTGCCATGAAGTAGTTACAAATTAAGATTTTACTCAGACTGGGTTGTCTTGAAGTATTAAAGGGCAACATTTGAATATTAACATATATATTATTATATAAGGGATAATTTACAAATGGTGCAGCATGTTTTTCTCACAATGCAGAATTGCAGGTGACCAGTAAGCAGCATCCTACAAACATAAACACAAATGCTTACTTTTTGCAAATTGTATCATCTATGAGTATAAAATTGAAGCAGTTGATGGCTGTGCTGCCTGCTCTCTGCAGCAGGAGCCATTTGGAAACAATGGAGCAAATTGGAAATTCTGCATCATGGCATGGATGTACGTTTTGAAGCTTTTATATTGTTTACCACTCATCAAATGTTACAGTGTGTGCCCAACATTTTATTAATTTTCTTTCACCAAAAAAGTGTCTTTTTGTACCAAAAATCATCACTGGTTGACAAAGTTAATTCTGTCACCTCTAAGCCATGCTCAAATAAATGCTCTCTCAATATTATATTTGCGCTTTGTTCAGGGATGAACTTTATCTTTACTGAGCCTTTGAATACACTGCCTGTACATCATCTATTGGAGATGAATTGCTAGTGTATATATATATATATATATATATATATATATATATATATATATATATATATATATATATATATATATATATATATATATATATACTGTGCCCTTTAAACGCATTGTAATGCAGATACAATTTACAGTATTCATTTACAGACCTGCTCCCAGGCGTTTAGCTTAACATATTGACTAAATACAATTCAATACACTTGTTCTCTCTCTGCCATGACACTACTGGAAAGGTGTAAATAAACTGCTTCCTGACCAACTTCATACAGTGTTTACTAAAAACAGGTCTCCATTATTTCCACAGTATATATGGGGAACCAGTCTGGTTCTTTTTAATTAACTAGACTTAAAAGTAAAAAGGCAGCCCCTTATGATTCTGTCTTTAAACTAAAGTGAAACCTCAATTTTACATCTCCTGATTTTAAGTTTCCCATCATTTTACATTGTTGTTTAGTGGTCCCACTTATATATTATTCATAATACATTTCCATTATTTTACATTTTCCTGGATTTTACACCATTTTTATCTGGTTCCCTGAAAAAAACATAACATTATCCTATCCTATTGGAATATGTGGAGATCTGGTTGCAGGTACAGTAGAACCCCCGTTCTACTGTACCTGCAACCAGATCTCCACATATTCCAATAGGATAGTAATTAATTATCTCCATTCCGTCATGTAAATCTATCACTTAATAAACAACTTCATCTCAAGTGCCCTTTGCATTCATATTCTGTTGATATATACTGTACAGTGTATGCAAGTGTCGATATCACAGTACAATACATAAGTACAATATAAAGATACCCTTATGTAAACTACTGTATAGAAGGAAGTGAAATTGGGTATCAAAGGTTTGGTTTCTGTTGAAGAGACTATGTATAGGCTGCATATGTAAATGGGAGAGGTGCCCCTGGGAACACTGTGTGATTTACATGTTGGCTTTAAACATCAGTAGAACCATTGTGAAATGTTCCTGGTAGATAGAGGCAGTTTGCCTGCATGTGCCAACACATTTTTACTGGCGCTTAACAGCTATATAATCCATTTAAGTGGGAAGTCCTGGAATAGAACACGTTGGGAACTCCGGCACTCCAGCTGTTGGGGAGCATATCATTCACCCCCAGATGCAACATCTAGGTTGCTTATCTGTACATCTGTTGATAGAAAGTCAAACACTATATATATATGTGCATCCTGACGACGGTTCAAGGAGAACTGAAAAGCGTTGATGTGGGGGACTGTGTGATACTCAAATAAACTGATTCACTGGTACATCCGTGAGTGATTCCAATATCCTCTACACACACACAAGCAAAGTCCCACCTGGAGCACTCAGAAAAAAGTTTAGAATACTGCCTGGGCGCCGGTTATAAATCACATCATATTTAATTCAAAAAAATGAACCACACTCACAACTTGAAAAATTGATTTTATTTAACGTTTTGTCCCGTACATTTGAGCCATCTCCAGGACGGCCAAAATATAGGGGCCGAAGTAGGAAATTTAGAAAGATTTTTACTGGGGGTTTGTGCTATAAAGCAATACTGGCACATCCAACCACATTGGGGCCTATATAGTATACTGTGTAAACATGATGATTTACATACCATCATAAATAGGCTCCATAAGGGGTGACACTTCTCTTCTTGTTTGTATGTCTTTAATAACTACATGTAGTGAAAATAAAGAGTTATGCAAATTTAAGAACATGGGTCATAAATAACCCCAATGCATTTACCAACAACAACCAATCGGAGCTTTGCTTTCATGTTTTAACTTTTGGTAGACTCTTTAAGGCTTATTGCTGATAGGTTGCTACTGGAATTTAACACCTATGTTAGTAAATGAGCACTAATATTAGGATTCTGTACATACAATGCTTAGTGGATGGACTTTGAAGGAATTTGATTTGATAGAGATACAGATAATTTATACACAATTTTGAAATATCCATGAAACAGTTTCAGTTTGGCCTAAGCCATCTGTTTTTTTTCTTTTCCACGTACTGGTAGTTGGGTTTCCGAAATACATATAATACGGTTCCATGTAGCTGTATAGGTGGGGTCAAAGTCCTTCTGCCACAAAAAAGGCCTAAACTCTTCTCTGTTGGCAGTAGTTACATGTTTGCTGCTAAGTGCCCTTCTCCTCCCTTATAAAATGATTAATTGCACATATTGTACATAAGATAACTTGGGTGGTATTGTAGACTGCAAACAATTGAAAAGGCACCCTCTTAATAGTACGTATGAATCTTTCCATGTGCTTTGTAACTTGGCATCAATGAGTGGGAATTACTATCATGATGACTGGCCATTACATGGGTCACTTAGCACACACAATGTAGCAGCAATGGAACAGCTGGCAAGTTACTGCTCGGGGAATTCACCAGTAATAAATATCTGAACAATGTGGTTCATCAACTGAAATGCACATCAGCATTCTTTTATCTGCTTCAGCTGCTTCTGGCTTTAAAGCAAAGTGACCATTTAATAGATGACTGTTTATACTGCACGTTTGACAACTACACTGTAAATGTTGTCAAGTTTTTTATAGATTTAAATAGGAAGGCTTTATGTATTCACATTATTTTCCAACAAGGCTGTGGCCACATGGGTACATTTGTCACCCTTTACAGAAGGAAAGCTGGCAAGAATTATATTATTATATATATTTAGCCAACAGGTGCCCTTTAAATGGTGCAACCAAATGGCTCATCCTGTTTGTTCCTTATCCTGTTCCTAACTGTGTAACCAAATGGTTTATGCAGTTTTTCACTTAAGAGTTATTGCTACGTTTTCCAAACAATAAGAATAAATTTTAAATTACGAATAATTTAATTCTTATATAGATTATAATTTTTATTTATTTTTTTGTAATTTAAGATTTAATGGGTTTTTGACATTTTTTATCATGCTTTGTAACTGTTTGAGATTGCAAAAACTTTTTATGTTGAGACTTAAAGTTACATAGTTATAGACAATTTAAATAAAAGCAAACGAAAAAAGAAGGAAAAAGAAACATTAACATCAAACATCAGGATAGTGTGTAAATTAACATATTTTTTCCAAGAATATATTTATTGCATAAAAACATGTAAGGATATACTGCATTTATCCCAGCTCTATTAGCCTTGCATACTACTTCATTTCCCTTTAGATTACAGTAAATGGTCCAACCTTTGTCCCATTTTGTGTCTGATTGCATTTAAAGGCACAGGTGCAATATAATGGCCTCCACCCAACTGTTACAATGTAATTATCCTACCGCACACCTGTAGTTCACCAATCCTGCAAGCTGGTGGTGCGTTCCTTCCGTTGACCCGGCCGGGTCCCTTAGCAACCAATGTGTAAAAGAAACGGATCCGCACACACACCAATTAGTGCAGTTGGGGATTATCCCCTTTTATTCAGCCACCAAACATCAACGTTGATGTTTGGTGGCTGAATAAAAGGGGATAATCCCCAACTGCACTAATCGGTGTGTGTGCGGATCCGTTTCTTTTACACATTGGCTCCACCCAACTGTGCCAGCTGCATAGGGAGGTCACTATCCTCCAATAGTGGTCACTTCTCTACCACGAGAAATCCTACGTTTCCTTGGAAGTGACGGAAATTTCTCTTCACAGTGGGGGAATGAACACTGCCTGGCAAAGCAGCTATAGAAGCGCAGCACTGTGCAAACTGTTGTACAGCTCTGCTTCTTTTTGTTCCTCTTTTATTATACAGGTATAGGATCTGTTATCCAGAAACCCATTATCCAGAAAGCTACAAATTACGGAAAGGCCGTCTACCATAGACTTCATTTTATCCAAATTAATCAAATATTCAAAAATATTTTCCTTTTTCTCTGTAATAATAAATACCTCTTACTTGATTCAAACTATGATATAATTAATTCTTATTGGAAACAAAACCAGCCTATTGGGTTTATTTAATGTTTAAAATATTTTCTATTAGCCTTAAGGTAGGAAGATCCAAATTACAGAAAGATCATTTATCAGGAGAACCCCAGGTCCTGAGCATTCTGGATAACAGGTCCCATACCTGTACTACTGACAAACGGCCTAAACGTTTATTGGCACTGTTGCCATCTAGTGGGACATTTGAAATTAACAAGTTGTTTCAGGTCAGCACCTATGAAAGGGCAGCACCAAGGCATTGCTGTATAAATGACTAAACACTATTGTAAATCTGCTCTTAATACATCTATGGAAACTTCTAGCTGGTCAGTAATACAACAGGTTTTAGGAGAGTTAGTCCTTCAGGCTTATTTTCTCTTGCCGATTTTCTCACAGTCTTCTAACTGTATATGAAATCCCACAATGTAAAAATAGATCAGTGCCTATAGCAACAGAAGAATCAAAAGCTATAAATATAGTGTAGTCATTTTAATCACTATAAACAACACCCAGTGTTAGAAAAAATATTTAGAGGTGTATTTCCCCTTTAATTTTTAACTTCCAGAAAGAATGCAGAAAGTCAGACGATCTTTAGATTCATGCTGTGGTCAAATCCTGGTAGTCAATCCAATATGACGTGGGGGTAATGGAACATTCAGTTGCAGGTAGAACCATGAGGGGAACATACAGTACATGCTGGCTGGGTCCTCCACTGGAACTAATTAGCAACCTTGAACATTTGTACATATAGGTGACTGAATTCAAGAAACTAAGGGGGTTATTTACTAAACTCTGAATGTCAAAAACCTGAAAAATTCATGTTTTTTTTTACTATAAAATCCTAATTTTTAGTGGGAAAAAAACCACAACTTTTTCAGGATTTATTATACCCCGAGGATGGAAAAAGTCAGAATCCGAAAATCTGGCATCTCAGACCTGCCAAGGTTGCACATAAGTCAATGGGAAAAGTCCCAAAGATTTTTTGATCTGTGCTGGGTTTCGTGCAATAACCTGGATTTTATATCCTTTTTTTGTTAGAGTCTGAGGACATACTGTGAGTAGTGAGAGATCTCTGAGACCTCTGTAACGCTAACAATGATAATACCTTCTCTTTGCCCATTGCCTTATTTTTCTCTTTATTTTATTTTGTCTATTTGATGATTGAACAATACCTTTGTTCTTATTTACCCAGTTGCATTGTGATGCTGATGTTCACTTACATATTGATGATAAGAAAATGGGACAAAGTTCTATTGTTATATAATTTGTGGCCCAATAAAATTTGCCATTGTCTTTTCATTTCTATGGGTTTTTTTACAAGAGTATTTATCAAAGGGTAAACTCTGATTTTCCTCCCAAAAGTGAAATCTGTGGGTGGGTGTTGAGGTGCAGTGCATGAAGTGTGCTGCACAAAAATTAAAAAGATACAGACTTTGTGCCTTTTAACCACCCCACCTTTAACTGCACCAGCCCTAGGCAGGAGGTTAATGATTATAGATGATCCTTAAAGGAGAACTAAACCCTAAAAATGAAAGTGGCTAAATATGCCATATTTTATATACAGAACATATTGCACCAGCCTAAAGTTTCAACTTCTCAATAGCAACAATGATCCAGGTCTTCAAACTTGTCACAGGGGGTCACAATCTTGGAAAGTGTCTGTGACACTCACATGCTCAGTGGACTCTGAGCAGCTGTTGAGAAGCTAAGCTTAGGGGTTGTCACTAATTATCAAGCAGAAAATGAGGTTGGCCTGTAATATAAGCTGATGCTACAGGGCTGATTATTATATTCTGATGCTAGTTGCACTGGTTTCTGTGCTGCCATGTAATAATTATCTGTATTAATTACTAATCAGACTTATTGTGACATTTATATTTTATTAGGGAAATGTAATATTATTAACATGTATTTATATAGCACCAAAATATTGCGTAGCACTGTAAAGTAAATGTGATTATACAACTAAATCACATGAATTATATACATAGAACATATGGAGTTACATACATCACAATCAGTACCGGTACAAAAGGCAGGGGTGCTTCACCAATGAGGAGAGTTGAGGCTTTCGCCTCAGGCGGCAGCGCCCCACTAGGTACCAGGGGCAGCAAAAATTCTGCTCCTGGTACTTTAAGAGCGAATTTCCAGGGGGGGGGGGGGCAGCAGCAAGTGCTGCTGCCTCAGGCGGCGGAGGGGCTGGATCGCCCCTGACAGGAAGGCCCTATGCAGAAAGAGCTTACACTCTAAAGGGAAGGTAGTAATACACAAGGTGTAGAAGTGGGCAAGATCGAATTAAGTGGGTGAGAAATGTGGTACTGTATGCAGTGTTGCGTTTGGTAGTTAAGCAGAGTGAGGGTAGGCTTCTCGAAAGAAGTGCGTTTTAAGAGATTTCTTGAAAGCAGAAAGATTGGGAGAAAGTCAGACAGACCGTGGGAGAGAGTTCCAGAGGAGGGGTGCAGCCCTTGCAAAGTGAAAATTTGCAAAATGCTACAAATTAAGTCTATGGGTGACATTTTTTTTCCAAAGTGGGACAAATCCTTTTTTGCAGCAACACCTGGTGAAAAATTTCACTCATCGCTTTTATTGAGTTGTAGGGCACCAATTACCATGAAAGTAGACAAGAGTGCCCAAGTTCATGAAAAGGGTAAAACCCCCAATATAATTTATAAACAAATAGAGACATTTTATATTGTCATCACTAATTTTTTTAGGATGGAACCTTGATGGACAGTCTTAAACCCAAACAGAAATCAGGACTTCAGAGGGTGGTAAGGGGTCAGGAATTCTGATTTTGGAGCCAGTAAAGTGTTCCACACCAAAGGGGTTGCTCATCTTCCAAACACTTTTTTTCAGTTGAGTTGGTATTAGTTACACCAGAAATAAAGACTTTGCTTTCTATCTTTTATTTTTTTTTTTTTTTTTAATTGCTAATATTGAAGGTCAAATTTAAATTTTTCACTTTCTCGTGTCTAATATTCTGGAGAGGTTCTGCTTGAGGAGGTCACAAACTCTGTAAAACTGTTCTAATTTTCTACATTATATACTTGATACATTATTGTCCCTGCTGAGCAGAATCACTGAGTTTCATTTAAGGCAGCTATTTGAATTGATACAATAGTTGCTAATATTCCCAAAATTGCTGTTGAGAAATATAGCAAATGTAGCAAATTGTAACAGTTCAGAATCTGCACCTGGATTACTGAGCTGCCAGACTGAAGCACCAGGAAGAGAAACAGTAACGTTTACACATCAATTACTTGAATAACCAAATTACAGAGTTTTTAATTGATCATATTTAAAAAGTTCCATATTTCCATGAGATGTTTTAAAACTATTTTAAGGAGCCCATGGAGATTCCTGGACCCAGAAGAAGCTTGCAGTGTTTTGGTGTTTCTTTGGGAAGTGAGGGGAAAATCAACTAGTACTGATAGCATGTTAGCGGTCAGGAGGAATGGTAAGAGCGGACGCAATCACAGAGAAGATTGGTTTAATTTTTTTCCAGTAAAGCACAGACTGAAAATTCTCTAATGAAGAGACTGATAATCAGCAATAGCCCTTTGCATTAAATATTTATCTGACTGCATAATTGATGCTAACTATTAGCCATGTATTGAATCCAGGATTTGATTCAGGATTTGGCCTTTTTCAGCAAGATTTGGATTCAGCTGAATCCAAGTGCCTGGTCGAACCTAATCTGACTCGTGAAAATCATGTGACTTTTCGACGCGTAACAAGGAAGTAAAAAATGTTTTAACCATGTGCTTTTCTTTTGCTCCTCATTTCCTTAATTTGGATTTGGTTCGGTATTCTGCCTAATCTTTTGTGAATGATTCAGGATTTGTCTGAATCCTAAATTAATAGATTCTTGTCTATTTCTTCTTCATGCTGAGTGAACATGCACAAAGGAGTGAGGAATATTGGGGTATCTGGTAAGTGATGATAACATTTAGTACCCACACAGTGATGTAACCCTTCCTTCTCCTTTAAATGTTCTCTTTAGTATTAGTTCCCCTACAGCAACCCCTGTACAGCACATAGGGGATTTAGCAGCTGATTAACTGTGTTCCTCAGATTTAATGTGGCCATACACAGGTTTGCTCTGTACAGTGTCTGACAGATTTGCCAGTGAACCAAATGGACAAAAACTGTATGAGTGGGCATATGGCTCCATTTGTTCAGACAAATAACTTTCTTTTCATCAACACACATGCACTGCACCATGTCAGATGGTCAGGTAGTTTGGTCAGTATTGGCAAAATTGCCCAACCAAATCTAAGCATATACGGCCAGCTCTAGCAGGCAGCCCCTAAAAAACCTGCAGGTATAATGTAGAAACAAGTTCCTCTAATAACTCCTAATGGCCACAAGATGGCATCAGTAAAACAGGAAAAATGAATAACAGTACATTTGTCCTTAATTTAGTATGAAGTAAATACAAATTTAGAAAAGTAAATGACAAAAAAATTCTGTTCATCTCATGAATATTAATAGAAGCCTATGGGAAAGTCTGGAATTGAATTAAGAGATACATTTTATCTTGACCATTGCTTTTTTTCTGTTATTGCGCTCTCTGCATTTCGAAGAGCCGAAATTCCATAAAGTCATAATTTCCTGCTTTTTGGCCCTTTTGTTTCCTCAACTCGCCTCATGCCATCAGCATCCCTGTTTCTGGCATTGAATAGTAGATTGGGGTAACTATTTCTAATGTGGTTTATGAAAGCAATGCCACCAGTCACACACAGACTGCAGACTTGTGGTGTGAGGACCCCAGGGAAGCTAACCAAAATTGCTCCACTGTTAGACACAGCCAGGCCACATGTAGGAAATTAGAATCTATGGTGTATGGCCACCTGGCAACCATTTGAAATGTATTAGAATGTCATTAATGGGTATCAGAAAGAAATAAGCTGTATATATGGCCTCCTCTCAGTCCCCCTCTGTTTGGTTTGGTGTTGCCACTTATTAAAGGCCATTTGAAACGTAAACCTCGTATTCAGTTTCACTGTTTATATAGGGAAGCTGTTGCCTGACCTTAGTCATGGAGGTAGACCAGAGAACAGGTTCAAAATTAGGTTGTGATAGGGTTATAATAACAAAGTCAAATTAAGCTGGAACACCTGAGCTGGAAGTGCCTAAAGAGAGGGAAAACATGGTCTTGTCTTGGCAGTGATGTAAATTTATGCAAACCAAAGGTTGAATTTTCAATTATATGTTCTAAGTGTTTTGTGTCTTTGTGGGGCCAGAATAAGAAATCAGAGAAGAGTTATAATTGTGGAGAGAGTTGGGCAAGAGAGGTAGGCTGGGTGACAACATAACTGAATAGTATCTGGGCTTGAGTCCGCACATTCCAGGGGATCATCATCTCTAAAGAAAGGGTCGGGAGTAGTGATGAGCGAACCTGTCCTGTTATTTTCACCAGAAAGTTTTACATTTCTTTGTTGCAAATATTTTGTCGCACGACAATTTTATTTTGTCTCCTGTCACTTTTTGAAGCAAACTACATAAGAGTCTATGGGCTTTTTTTAAGACACCTTATTCCTGTGTTGGGAGGTCAAGATCTCATGCATTTTTTGCTCAGTGTACTGCTACACAAATGCCCTATATTATTATCCTATCGACTAGGCTACAACTGCTTTTTATAATAGAAAAGACTCCCATGTTGCCGATTTTTTAAAAACATGTCTGTGATCTTTGATATTACCGCTGGTCGACTATAATAGTATCTACTGCTACACTACTAGTAACTATGTTGCGGTTTAACCAAAAAGTACAGCCTATATAGTTTATATATTACTGCCTTACAAACACAGGAACAACTGATAATAATAAATCTGACCACAAACAGATAATATCTGGGTACTTAGTATTCCACATTATGTGTATTCGAGGTGAATCTGTGCATGCTGAAATGTTTTGCCTATTGCTAGTCGCAGGTTTGTTTTAGACCAGTAGGATATGTACCTTCCAGGGATATGATTGCTAATGCTTGGAGGGTGTTGTTGGCATTGTACGACAAACCACCAGAGGGTAAAGTGTAGTTGTAAATATAAATAAGTATAGTTCAATTTATGCCAAGCTATTTTGGATACAAGAGGGGGGTTGTGGGTGCACTCCTAAGGCCATATAAAAAAATATTTAAATACAATAATCCCCTGTCTAAAAAAAGAAAAACAGGGTTTTTTGTTACAAAGTTATGATCATAAAATTGGTAAGCCGCCATACCACGTCAAGGTAAACCCCATTCGGCGGTCCCTAACCTGTTTACCTGTGATCAAAATATAAAACCTTGTTTTTTATTAATCCTTGGTTTGGGCAATTTCTCTCCCTTAAAAGCCACAAATGCTAGCGGCTGGGGAGGCTTTGGCCTTTTTATTACCAACGCCTGTGAGACACCCATTATATTTGCTGCACTTATCACTAGGTAACAGTTGCACAGACCCACACACATTACACCTATTACACTCCACATTTAGCTTTTCCTTTTTCATCTCCTTCTAAATCTATACACACACCTGTACTTATACTTATACTCACACACATACACACACAAGTGTGCACTTATATATACAACTTTACTTTTCCTTCATTATAGTCTCTTCACAATCACATTTTTTTTTTTTAAATGGGCGTTGGTCTGGGCAGTCTCCCCTTCAAAAGCCGCATATGCAGGTGGCGGGGGAGGATCTAGTCCACAGACTGAAACCAAGGTTTTATATTTTGATCACAGGTAAACAGGTTAGGGACCGCTGTATGGGTATGGCGGCTTACCAATTTTATGATCATAACTTTGTAACAAAAAACCTTGTTATTCTTTTTTTTAAACAGGTGATTATTGTATTTAAATATTTTTTTATATGGCCTTAGGAGTGCACCCACAACCCCCCTCTTGTACCTGAAGCTATTTTGGGTGCTTTACCTCCCCATATGAAATGAATCTGGCTTTTTGTTATGGTGTTGCCAATTTCCTGGGAATTGGGACTGGAAAATTATGGATATAAAAACCTGTCAAATAGATAATTCTGAAAATGTTATTTTCCTCCAAAGTAAAAGTCAAAGTCATCCCAATGGGCAAGGTGGGAGTGAGTGTATGATAGGCTCCAGGTTGTGAAGGATGTAGTTGGTTGGATCTCTGTCATCTACTGTATGTCCTATTTAACAATAGCAAAGAGGTGCAATTGCATCATTCCTTAAACCAGCTTGCCTGGGTGCTGAATCTCTGGAGTTCATTTATGTACACTGGGCAAATTTGCAGAATGAAGAATTCACTTTCAGTGCTCTACATACAGCTGGCTAAAAAGGCTAATTAGTTGCTGTGGCTTACTGCAGAATTGCAGATTTACCCACTGTCAATAAATAAGTCCAGACTTTTGGAGACAGAGTTGTGCAGCCAAAATAGTGGTGAAACAACTAATATAAAAAAAAAAAACAATAAAAATAGATATTTGACATAGATTGCAAAAGTGATCAAAGAAACACTCAGAAGTTCTCGACAATTCATTGTTTGGGTTTAAATCCCCTTTAATGTGGACTTCTGACTTACAGGAACACCCTTGATTCAGGTAAGTTTACAAGAATTCTTGAGTGTTAATTTCAGTTCTGTAAGATCTCTGTTTATTTCTTAGTGGGAGAAGCCACACACTAACTGACCTAAACTGAAACAGTGACCTCTGCTGGCCTGACCAGGTTGTTATTAAAAATTATAATTCCTCAGTCAGAAAATGCCTGCACACCATGTTTTCTAAATCCATAATGCCACTGTAATGCCTCTTTTAACATAGTTATTTTATTGGGTTATGTTGAGGATGTGCATCTTTAAAATGTAAGATAAAACTATTTAAGTTCAGTATATATCTAAAGTGCATCACCAGGGTGTGGGCCTCTAGTAAACTCAGGATGAAAATACTCAAGTGTATTGGTGTATTTCTAAATACAGAAAGATCCATACACACTACACACCACTTAGCTTTACACTATATATTTAAGGTTTGTTTGGAAAATCTGTATGAACACAACTTCTGTCAGTGAAATATATTGATGGGATTGTGTGCTGAATTGAATCCTCCCTTCCTGAGGACAAAGTGAAGGGAGCAGAAGAACGGGTGTCAGGAAAGGATGGTCAACACCATCCAAACTCATATAAACTCAGCATGACCTTATGTACTGCACTGTGTGCAAACAAGTGAACAGTTTTACTGATAGTATATATATATATATATATATATATATATATATATATATATATATATATATATATATAACACTGAATGGAGGATGCAGGAAGTGAAATGAATAGCCATCTCAAAAACAACAAATCTACAGTTAAAATAGTAAAACTCTAGCTCTAAGATTATGTGACATCAGCCTAAATGCTACTGAAGAATGTTTAACTAGTTTCCATCTTAGGAATGCACCATTGTAATGAATACTATCTGGCAAACAAAAATTAATTCAGCGTTAAAATAATACATTTTTCCTTTGTATTTGTTTTATCAACTACAAAGAGATTCATTTTTAACATATTGACGGCTACTCCACGTCACTTCACTACTTTCTTTAAAACTCTTCTGACTCATGTTGTATTCTTGGTTTTGCTAAGTTGTTATGAATTGTCTATTGGGCTAGATAGTCACTACCCCCCTTATCCTCTGCTTAAACCCTCCTATTTTTTTATATGCAGCCAGGGCCTGACTGGGCCGTCAGGACACCGGGAAAAAACCCAGTGGGCCCTGGACCTCTTTGGCCCCAGACCTGCTGCCTGCACCCACTCTCCTTACCTCCCTCCCAGACCCCGGCCGGCCAACTGATGTGCAGGAGAAAGGTGCAGGGGAAGGGCCAGATTTACACAGCCGGAGCCCCTAGGCCCACTGCCATTCGTTGCACCTTTTTCATGCAAATTTTTATTATCGGTACTGGAGCAATGGGTATTGGCTCATGGGAAATGTGGGTGTGGTTGGGTAGAATGCCACTCCTTAAAATCCTGCCTCCCTAGGCCCAGGCCATGGTGGCCTTTCCCCAAATCCGGGCCTGTGCAGGGGTGGCAGAGGGGGCTTTGCGGCTGTGGGGCTGGGGGATGGTGTGTGAGCCCCTAGTGCTGCAGACAAGTGGGCCCTGAGCCTCTGAGTCTGACGCTGTATGCAGCTGCCAAGTAGCGGCACAGGCGGAGTGGTCAGATCTACTCTGAAATGTCCTGGAGTCAAAAGGTGTTCCAAAAGAGAGATCCAGTGGCAGATTTATCAAGGGTCGAAGTGAATTTTCGAAGTAAAAAAATTCGAAGTAATTTTTTGGATACTTCAACCATCGAATAGGATACTACGACTTTGACTTCAATTAGAAGTAAAATACTTCAAATATTCGACCGTTCGATAATCAAAATACTGTCTCTTTAAAAAAACATCAATACTTCGCCAAATTAAACCTGCCAAAGTACTATGTTAGCCTATGGGGACCTTCTACAGCATTTTTCTAAGTTTTCTGAAGTCTAAGTAAAATCGTTCGATCGTACGTTAAAATCGGTAGAATCGAAGTATTTAATCTTAATTTTACTTCGACCGCAGAATACATAAATTCTATGAAAAAAGTATTTTAATGGTCGAATTTCGAAGTATTTTTTACTTCCAAATTCGACCCTTGATAAATCTGCCCCCATGTGTTTCAAAGCAAAGGTATTTGGTGGTACACTCCCATATAACATCAATATCCGATAAGGTCTTCCTGCTAGGGTCACCTGTAAAATCCCCAAATTTCATAAAATAAAGTAGAAGCAGGGCACTCAAGTAGAGAAAAACAACAATACTTTATTAGAATTGCACATCAAAACCCAACATGTTTCAACCCTTTAGAAGGGGGTCTTCATTTGGGGCAGTGGAAAAAATGCAGGCGTTTTGACAAGTCATTGCAATAACGTATTGTTGTTTTTTCTACTAGAGTGCTCTGCTACTATTTTATATCATGTGTTTCACGAAAGAGCACCTGTTCTTGGTTCTCTGTTACAGTGGCCCACCAACCAAGCCACTCTTCCATGATCTGTAAAAGAAAAGAGCAAAAATTAGCCGTTTATAACTAACCTCTTTATAGCCTGAAATTCCCAATGCCCATGTACCCTTTTCTTGATTATTAAAACGATACCCTTTATAATAAACAGGCCAAGTGTAGTTCCAGAAACTTGATGATAATTTTTAAAAATGTTTTACTAGCCAATGCCCACCCTTCCATAGTTGCCCCATGTGAAAAGTGTCCCCTAATTTCACTTTAATCACCTTCAGAAAACGAGGTTTGGGTGTCTATCTTTGTCTATTACCAATGGGTAATCCCCCCTTTTTTTGTTTTACTTCTAAAAATGTCTGAAAACTTTGCAACGGGCAGAAAGAAACGTAATAATAAATTTCAATTCTATGGGGCGATTCACCAATGGTCGAATATCGAGGGTTTATTAACCCTCGATATTCGACTAGGAATTGAAATCCTTCGAATTCGAATATCGAATTCGAAGGATTTAGCGCAGGAAATTCGATCGATCGATCGAAGGATTATTCATTCAATCGAACGATTAAAGGATTTTAATCCAATGATCGAAGGAATATCCTTCGATCAAAAAAACTTAGGCAAGCCTATGGGGACCTTCCCCATAGGCTAACATTGACTTCGGTAGCTTTAATCTGCCGAACTAGGAGGTCGAATTTTTTTTAAAGAGACAGTACTTCGACTATTGAATGGTCGAATAGTCGAACGATTTTTAGTTTGAATCCTTCGATAGTCGTAGTCGAAGGTCAAAGTAGCCCATTCGATGGTCGAAGCAGCCCAAAAAACACTTCAAAATTCGAAGTTTCTTTAATTCGAATCATTCACTCAAATTCACTCGAATTTAGTGAATCGGCCCCTTAATGTCTGAGTTTCATCCAGAATTATTATTATTAGGTATTATTCCAATATATGTTAGATTTCTGGATTTTTACAGGAAACAGGATCTGTTATATTCTTTGTACTGATCGTTAGTACAAATTTCAAGGCAAAATAGTGTGCATATTTTGCATTTTCTACGTTGATAATACATTTATGATCCCTGTTAAGTCCAATTTAACTTCTTTTATTTTATTAACTCACATATTTAGTAAGTAGTGCAAAAATTTCAGAAAGTGTGTATGCATTATGTCTCAGAAAGATCTCAACCTCTCCTGTATTGTATATTATTGTACTGTTTACATCCTGACCCATTTTGCGAAACAGCGAAAAATTTGCCAAATGCATTGTAGACAATTTCTTTTTGACGCATTGGAGTCTGAGCATATTTTTAGTGGCAAATCCTGGCAAAAAATTCTGTTACTTGTAAATTAAATCATGTGACTAAAGTGGTTGGACAGCTGAATCAGCAAATCTTGACCAAGTTGGCAAGCTGTTACATAGTTACGTTGGGTTGAAAAAAGACCAAAGTCCATCAAGTTCAACCCCTCCAAACAGGGACGGAACTAGGGGTAAGCAGAAGAGGCAAGTGCCTAGCCTGCAGTGTCAGAGAGGGACCAGTCACATACCACTTCTGTTGCTTACCTATGTTTCCGGATCTTATTTCTTCTCTGCTTAGCAATTATCTTCTGAGCTACCGGGTCATGTGTGTGTGTTTGCGCATGCGTGAGGTTCAGCAGTGTGCGGTCAATTGTGACAGAGAGCTGGCCGGCTGGGTTGCATCGGGCAAAAGTGGCAGCATCCTGCATGGAACTGAGCTGTTGCCCTATGTTTGGGCCAAAAACAATACCCTTCTCAATGAATTATTGTTTAGTGTTCAGCTTAACTTCAACCAGGCCAAGAATAAAATCATGGTTGCTGAGGACTGAAAGGCAATTGATGATGTCTACAGCTACTGGTTCTGCATTAGTCTGGATTCTTTGGCCTGGGGAAGAATTTGTAGCCTGATGTAGGCCACTTAGGGGCACATTTACTTAGGGTCGAATATCGAGGGTTAATTAACCCTCGATATTCGACCGTCTAAGTAAAATACTTCGACTTCGAACATCGAAGTCGAAGGATTTAACGCATTTCCTACGATCAAATGAAAAATCGTTTGTTTGAACGATTAAATCCTTTGGATCGAAGGATTTTAATCCATTGATCGAACGATTTTCCTTCGATCAGAAAATTGTTAGGAAGCCTATGGGAACCTTCCCCATAGGCTAACATTGCACCTCGGCAGGTTTTAGGTGGCGAAGTAGGGGGTCGAAGTTTTTTTTAAAGAGACAGTACTTTGACTATCGAATGGTCGAATAGTCGAACGATTTTTACTTCGATTCGAAGTCTATTCCTTCACTCGAGCTAAGTAAATGTGCCCCTATTGTGTGGATCTAACCCTATATGGCCAGTATAAGAACTAAAAATAGACAATACAAAAAACAAAATTCTTTGTGGAGGATTATATTTTACTTAGCATTTTACTGGTTTTAGAGGTTTTTGAAACCTCAGCTAAACTCACTTTCTCTAAAACCACGAATGTCATAAAATTTAGTAAAACATCCGAATAGTGATGGGTGAATCTGTATGGAAAATTTGCGAAACGCATTGAAGTTAATGGACGGCAAAATAATTTTGGCACGCGTCACTTTTGATGCGAGCGACAATTTTTATACGCATCGCTATTTGGTCCAAATGCATTAAAGTCAATGGACATCTGAATAATATTTATGCGCGACAAATTTAATGTGTGCAACAATTTTTTTTTTTGACGTGGCAGGTTTTTTGCCGGCAAATTGTCGTCGCAGTTTCGCGAATTTGTTTCTATCAAATTTTTTCGCCCATCACTACATCCGAACTGAAAGATCACCAAAGGTAAAAGGTCGCAGAAAAGTCTCCAAAAATTACTTGTCGCACAATAACTACAACTTTTTTGTATTGTCACACAAGCTAGCATCAAAAACAGCCGAAAACCTCTAAAACCAAGAATCAAAAAAAGATCTTCCAGTTGTAAAAGAGACATCTGCCATTAACTTCTACATGATTTTGACATGTTTTAGCTGTAGTATTTTTTATTTGGAATAGGGTTATTTTCCTCTACTTTTTGGCAACAAAAAATCCTGATCTGGAAATGTAGTGGTTTAATAAATCTGCCTCTAAGATTGCATTTGTCCTGGTGCTGAAGTGGATACAATATAAGGAGATTTGTGAATGGTTTTGACCTTCAACTGTGTCCTCATATGAACCAAGAGCAGCTGACTATAACATATCAATTCCAGAAGAAAAGCTTGGCTCCCCAATCAAGAGCCTGTGAAGCCACTTTGCTGGTCCTGAAGAACTATTCAGCCTCAGGCAGATCCTTCATCCTTTACATGGCACCCTCATATATATCGTCCTTGTTGCCAAGTTAAAAAAAAAAAGTTTCTTTGCACATTTGTTCCTGCAGTGCTTAGATACCAAGCTAACAGTTCTGAAAGTTGCAAAGCCATTTTTGAAACTAATAAAACAATATGAGACTAAAGTTTTTATAAGGGCATACATAATCACACATCATATAAAAATATAAATTTTGGCACTAGCAACATTGGCAATTTTTTCTTGGCATATTCTGTATGTGCAAATGTGCAAAATCCTGTAGAATTGCAAGCTGGACATCAGTTTGGGATTATAAATGAAACATATTCTACCCTTTTAAAGCCAAATCATAATTTGTAATGTATGCTTTTTATTTTAGTACTTTTCACATTTTAATACTTTTTTATATGTTTCCTTATGCCACTAATGCTCTAAAACATTAGGGGAGAGATGCAATAAAAGTTGTTAGCAGAAAAAAATAGGCACAATTTGCCCTTTGCAAGTTTAAAGGAAAACTTAAAAGAACAGTAACAACAAAAAATTAAAGTGTTTTAAAGGAATGACAATATAATGTTCTGCTGACCTCCGCTGGTAAAACTGATGTATTTGCTTCATAAACAATAGTATAGCTTATATAAACAAGCTGCTGTGTAGCCATGGGGGCAGCCATTCAAGCACAGGATATATAACAGATAAGTTCTGAAGAATCCCACTGTATACTAGAGAGCTTATCTGTTATCTCCTTTGTATCCTGTGCCTTTTTTTTCTTTTTCAGCTTTGAATGGCGACACAGCAGCTTCCTTATACAAACTATTGTTGCGTTTCTGAAGCAAATACACCAGCTTTACCAGTGCAGAACAACAGTACATTATATTTTCATTATTTTAAAATGCTTTAAATTTTTAACAAAGTAGCACGGTAGAAAGACTGCATGTTATGTTTTGGACTTTTGTATCAGCTCAAGGCAAACACAGCCCTTTAGCAGGGAAGATCTGTGCCTCCAAATATGCACCAGTAGCTCCCCATCTTCTTTTCTGCTGATTTACTGCACATGCTCTGTGCTGCTGTCACTTACTGAGCTTAGGAACCAACTCACAATATACTGTATATATAAGGGAAAAAATGTAATAACATTCGCAAATAGAACAAATTTGCAAATACAAATTTGCATGTTGCAGTATAATAGTCTTCATTAGACTTTTGATTGCATAGTGAATCTTAATTGCTCGTTGCAAGTCTGCATGAAGGTGGCGTAAGCTTTTGTAGCAAAAGTAGCAATTTTTTCATTAAGAAGTTTTATTACATGCACTGCACATTATTGCAAACTATAACATTTGCAATCTCCATAGCTATCCTACTGTTGTGTGGGGGCAAAGTGCTCGCAACGGCAAAATTGTTCACTTTGTTCACAAATTCTACCTTTGTTAAATAGGCCTCTAAGTTTAGCTTCTTGTCAGCTGCTCAAAGCACATTGAACATGTGCAGTGTCTCCTTACAAAATCCTAGATGGTCAGCTCCTGTGACAACCGTGAAGGCCTGGACTATTTCTATTATAGATTAGCCAATAAAATACAGCATTTCTAGACATAAATGTTTTTAGAATTCAGTTCTCCTTTACTATAGCTTTTACAAACCTGGAATGTATTTAGCAACCCATCTGCCAGTGGAAAAGGAACCAGTATGAACCAGTGTGCAATGTACTTTTGGTACAGAAAAATGATGACTGTTAGGGACACAGTGTAGGGTCTAAAGGTATAAAGATTAAAATTTGCATTTTAGAATTCATAGGAAAATATATTATTGACTTTCTTTTGTATATTCTGACAAGTCAAAGGGAGTGATCTGCTTTTTATTTCATAATATTATCCCTGAACATTTAAAAGATCAACTTATTTTCCTGTTCCAAATTGTCCTCAAGGCAGATTATACCCACCATTTACAATGTCTCTTTCACATTCAAATTGTTCATCTGTCCATTCTTTCCTCCTTTGTTCCTAACTGTTCATTATCCCAAAGAGGAATTAACTGCCAGAGAAACAAATTTAGACCATAAGTTCCCTTGATATTATCCCAAACCCTCAAAGTGTTTCTAAAATGTGATTTCCTTCTGGTATGTCTCTTTGTTTCAATGTAAAAAAAAAAGGAAATTTGCAGGAAATGTCTTTTTGGGTTTATTTCAGTTCTTTTTTATGTCATAGGCTCCAAAATGTGCAATTGGTCTGTACAGTTGGCTCAAACGTAAGACTATTTAGGGTCAAATTTGGAAGTTATACTTATTAGCAGATTCAGTGATTTAAACTTTTCCCCAGTATAGTTTTGTGGCAAATTGACAGCTTTGCCAGCAGCCAATTTTCACCATGCTAGAATTTCACTGTGCTGTTTTGCTGGAAAGAAACTGCCTTTGTTGGTTTGGGAATTCCAGGTAAAGGTATAGCTGCCTGCATGGAATTTCTAGATAAGCATGGCCAACCATCCTGTATAGTTATGCAACTGATTGCGTTTACCTTATGTAAAGGTTTAGGTAGCTGGGATCAGTATCGAGAGGATAACACAGCCCATGGCACAAGCATAACCCATGAGAGTATAGTCTCTTTTTGGCAGTTTATTATCACTTGCAGCAGAATAAACAAAACTAGAGAGGTACATTTACTGAAGAAAATGTGAGTGGTGCTTGCCGTGGCAAAACTCAGGCCCCCTGTTGGGTGTCTTGCCCAGTCGCCCCTGGTGCCTAGAGAGTACACAAAGTCGGTACACAAAGTCGGTAGAATCCGGATTAAACCGGTGAAATTTAAAGCCAACCAAATTTTACCATTGAAATCAATCCAAACAAACTGGCTATTTTTGGCTCCGCCCACTTTTAAAAATTTGCAACCCAGTCACCAAATGGACCAAGTTTGAGCACTCTTACATTAACAGTGTAAGAATGACAGGAATTTAAATATTCCCATTGAATAGCGTTAGGTAAAATTTGATTGGCTGTCTTAAGCTCCGCCCATTTTTCTGAATTTTAACCCCAGTTACCTAGTCATGGTCAGTGCCAAGTTTGGGGCCTCTGGTTTTAAAACGGTGAGAACGGCGGTATTCCAAAATTTTATATTGAAGTCAATAGGTGAAAACTGATTGGCTGTTTTTGGCTCCACCCACTTGTCCTAAATTTTGACCACGGTCACCCAGTGAGTAATTGAGCCAAGTTTGGTACACCTAGCATTTAAACTGTGATAATAGCAGCAGTTTATCATTTTTCATTAAGGTCAATGGCTGAAATCTGATTGGCTGTTTGCGGCTCCGCCCACTTTTCCTAAATTTTGACCGCAGTCACCCAGTGACGCACGGTGCCAAGTTTGGGAGTTCTGGCTTTGATACTGTGAGAATTACAGCTGTTTACATTTTCTCATTGAAGTCAATAGGGAACATCTGATTGGCTGTTCTTGGCTCCACCCACTTTTCCTAAATTTTGACCGCAGTTACCCAGTGAGTAATTGAGCCGAGTTTGGTACACCTAGCATTTAAACTGTGATAATAGCAGCAGTTTATCATTTTTCATTAAGGTCAATGGCTGAAATCTCATTGGCTGTTGTTGCCCCGCCCCTTTTTTTCCTAATTGTGAACCACAGTCACTCAGTGACTAACATACCAAAGTTTGGGAATGCTCTCATTTAATGTGTAAAAATGGCAGCATTTCTATTTTTTTCTATTGAAAATCAATGAATGAAATTTGATTGGTTGTTGGTGGCTCCGCCCACTTTTTCTAAACTTGAAGTGGAAACCCCCAGCGACCACATTTGTGATATTCAAGGTCCCTGACATCAATACTGAGAGAATGGCAGCCTTCTTAATTTTTCCCATTAAAACCAATCAAAGAAATCTGATTGGTTGGTTTTGGCTCGACCCACTTTTCTTAATTTTAATCCCAGTCCCCCAGTGACCAACTGTGCCAACTTTGAGGACCCTGCCATTAACGTCTAAGAGCGGCAGCAGTTAAAAAAAATCCTATTTAATTGAATGGCTGAAATTTGATTGGCTGTTGTAGACTCCACCCACTTTTTGTAAATTTTAGCCGCAGTCACCCAGTGACCCACGGTGCCAAGTTTGGGAGCTCTGGCTTTGATACTGTGAGAACAGCAGTAAAAAAATTTTACATAAACTGATTGGCTGTTTTTGGCTCAACCCACTTTTCCTAAATTTTGACCGTAGTCACCCAGCCTTCTTAATTGTTCCCATTAAAATCAATCAAAGAAATCTGATTGGTTGGTTTTGGCCCCGCCCACATTTCCAAACTTTAATCCCAGTCCCCCAGTGACCAACTGTGCCAACTTTGAGGAGGCTGCCATTAACCGTCTAAGAGCGGCAGCAGTTTAAAATTTTCCTATTTAATTGAATGGCTGAAATTTGATTGGCTGTTGTAGACTCCGCCCACTTTTTGTAAATTTTGGCTGCAGTCACCCAGTGACCCACGGTGCCAAGTTTGGGAGCTCTGGCTTTATTACTGTGAGAATTACAGCTGTTTACATTTTCTCATTGAAGTCAATAGGGAAAATCTGATTGGTTGTTTGCGGCTCCGCTCACTTTTTTGGGTCCCCAAAATAGGACAGAAAAGTCACAACACCCCATTCCCGAATAAGCTGAACGGTTTGACACCTCATTCATGGGTCTGCGACAAACTAATTATTCGATAAATTCCCCATTATAAGTCAATGGGGCAAATTTGGGGACCTCTCCTGCCCCGGGGGTAAAACTTATACCCTCGTGTGGGTTATCATCTGACACAGGTCGCAAACCTCTTCAAATGTGGTAAATTTAACGTTTCTACAAGATTCCCTCTCTGCGCTAGAATCCGTCAAAAGTTGGCCTCAATGTTAATCTATTGGACTTTTTGGGGTGGTTAATTGCCCCTGCAAGGGGCAATTAACCACCCACCCCTTAGAAAAGTCATACCACCCCATTCCCGATTAAGCCGCACGATTTGACACCTCATTCATGGGTCTAGGACAAACGGTGCGGGACTAGTTACGCGCCAAACTTTCATACGGAAGAAGAATAAAAATAAGTTTGCAAGATAACAGCAGTGATGCTTTGCTTCGCAAGCACCACTAATAAACAATTCAAAATAAAATCCTTGCCACTTAATGGGCTTCTAACTAATACAGGTCCTAACTAACTAACCTCCTAACCTCCTAACTAACCATGAGTAGGCCTACTGCCTGTCTCCTCAAACCAAATGAAAAGGTAGTACAAACAAAGTTCCAACCTTGTAGGGATTCCAAAATCTCTCTGTGCTCACACAGACAGCTTCCCTGCGTCTTTCTTTCTCAGACTGCAGCTCTCCCCCTCTGGCTTGAGCTGCCTTTTTAATTAACCACCTGAGGTGCCTCAGGACAACTCAAAACACCTGGGATGGACTACCAGTCCCTGAACCACTCTGTTATGAACCTGGGGCATAAATAAGCTGGACTTTCCCAGGTATCCTAGTACTGACCTCACCACACTTAACACAGCTAAATCTTATTTGGCCAAAAGGACTTCCAACTTCAACCCCAAGCCTTTGACATACCTCCGCAATAAAAAAAAAATATTTATAATCTGGAAAGATACCGAACAAGAACTAATTCACTTCCATTAACAATTTCATGACTTTCATCCAAGTATCATTTTGAAACTAAACTAGTCCACCACTCACATTTACTTTCTGGACACAACCATTCGTATCAGGGAATATACTATACAAACCACCATATAAATTGGAAGCCAACAGACAAATCATCATATCTAATGTTTGACAGCTTTCACCTGACCACACAAAACAATCCATCATCTACAGCAATGCTGCGCAACTGGCCCGCATGAAAGTCTGCCTGCTGTGATTCCTTACCTTGTGTAAACTTCAAATGGTATCAATACTGAGATTAACTGGCCCCTGTATTTTTAAACCTCATATTCAGACTGAAATCTTCTGTATTGTTTACACCTGTAATTCCCCTACATTGTTCGCACCTCAACTGTTCACATATATACAGTATAATCTGGACAGGAACCTACCAAAAACAAATTCAGTTCCATCAACAATTCATGCCCATTATCCACTGTGTGTGCCACACTCTGCCTGACCTATACTCCCTGTGTGTGTCATACTCTGCCTGTCCTATGCTCCTTGTCTGTGCCATACTCTGCCTCCCCTATACTCCCTGTATGTGCCATACACTGCCTGCCCTATGATCCCTGTGTGTGCCATACTCTGCCTGTCCTATGCTCCTTGTGTGTGCCATACTCTGACTGCCCTATACTCCCTGTGTGTGCCATACTCTGCCTGCCCTATGCTCCCTGTGTGTGCCATTCTCCGCCTGCCCTATGCTCCCTGTGTGTGCCATACTCTGCCTGCCCTATGCTCCCTGTGTGTGCCATTCTCCGCCTGCCCTATGCTCCCTGTGTGTGCCATACTCTGTCTGCCATATGCTCCATGTGTCTGCCATACTTTGCCTGCGCTACTCTGTACCATGTGGGACATGAGCCTGGTAGGGTTTGTCCTGTCCTGATCTTCACCCTCCACAGTGCCCCCTACATAACCCTTAACAAGTAATCAACACTGACTTCCATTATCGGCCCTCCACCAGAAAAACTCCATCCCTCATTACCACAGAAGTTGGACAGCACTAATCTACATCCAGGCTTTAAGATATAATTGTATATGCTCTGACCCCGTGGAAAGGAATCACCACCTCAAAACACTCAAAGCAGATGGATCAATACATTCATAGAGCCACCATGATTCCCAGGAGTCAACTTCTATAATATAAAGAAAAACCTTAAATAAATCTGGTTCCTCTAGTGGCAGGGTTGCCACTTTTCCTGGAAAAAAAAGAATGAATGGGACTGAACATGGCCTTGGATTTATATCCAGTTATGTGGATCAATAACTGCCCACCCCAAGTCAGAAACGCAAACATCTGTTGGGAGACTGAACTAATTGCTCAAATGGATTTTATTTCACACGTCACTAATTTAGCCCTAATTTATATTCAGCCACTTTGATCCACATTAATGTACCTCTTTGTGCTTGTACTTTGATCTATGAACTGAATGTTGTGTATATATATATATATATATATATATATATATATATATATATATATATATATATATATATGAGAATTCCACAGCTTTTTTATGTTCATTTATTGGCCAACTATCTTTGTTAGCCAATAAAGGTATCACCTTTATACCACTTTTTGTTATTTTATTAAGCCCTGTAATTGCTTTGGGGAAAAAATGCATTATTTCGTCATCTCCCTTTCCCATGAATCAATGGCATCGAAACTTGGTTTGGAGAATTTCTGGGCAACTGGGAGAAAAGATATCTAGATAGTACGATATTGATGGTGTAGTTAGCACCATGTTTGTAAGAAAATGGCATCTGTTGTAGCATAGTGGAGCTTTTCTATCAAGGCAGGGGAATGTATATGCTATTGCAGATCTCAAAACACCTTAACTGCAGTGAAAGTTTGCCTTCTTTTATGCAAAGCAAAAAGCAAAAAATGTTTTCTTCATTGCCAGCTATAATGTATCATTTGTATCAAAGGTCACTTATGTTCTTCCACCAGCCTTTAAAGGCACAGTTCACTGTAAAAATAAAAAATAGGTAAATAGATAGGCTGTGCAAAATAAAAATGTTTCTAATATAGTTAGTTAGCCAAAAATGTAATACCTGTATATAAAGGCTGGAGTGACTCGATGTATAACATAACAGAACTTCCTGCTTTGCATTTCTCTAACTCTGAACGATTTTCTTTTCTCAACATGAATTAACTGTATAAGAATACTTCTATCAAAGCGAAGATATTTATGGATGTTGCTGAGATACAATATCTCACCCAGCCCTCTTTCACAGACTATGCCTCCAGCCATTTCTAAATTTTTTATTGGCCTGGAGCTTCACATGCAATAGTACCACTTAGTTGTAGACCTATTTTAAATGAAACTATGGAAATGTTATAAGTCTTCATGTAAATAGATTGATTCACTCTCTTCGATGAGTAATAGGGATGTAGCGAACGTCGGAAAAAAAGTTCGCGAACATATTCGCGAACTTGCGTCAAAAATGCGAACGGTTCGCGAACGTCGCGAACCCCATAGACTTCAATGGGAAGGCGAATTTTAAAAGCTAGAAAAGACATTTCTGGCCAGAAAAATGATTTTAAAGTTGTTTAAAGGGTGCAACGACCTGGACAGTGGCATGCCAGAGGGGGATCAAGGGCAAAAATGTATCTGAAAAATACATTGTTGACACAGCGCTGCGTTTTGTGCTGTAAAGGGCAGAAATCACACTACATTTCTAAACCTGTGTAATAAAATGCTTTAAAACGTCCGGCGTCTACATGCCAATCAAGTTGTGTAAAGGTTACAGCCTGTTCACACGCAAAGACGAAACTCGGCGCTTACTGCAACGCAAAAAAACGCAAAGAGCTTTAAAGAATGATACCGTCAAGTGAGCAAATAATAGTTGTTAATTACTAGTTGAGCTTGTCACCTCCAGGATGTTCGTCCTGTTGGTGGCAATATTTCTGTAGTGGTGTGTTTAGCAGTCACCGTGCTTGTGCGCACGTGCACGGTCAGGCAGAGGTAATTCAATGTACAGTGACGTGAACCAAAAAACACTGATTCTGCAGTGTGGGCCCAGTTTTGGTCTACTTTATTGATCACCTGCGGTGACCATAAAAAATTCAATTTTGCCACTGTTGCAGAACCCTGAAAAATTAGGCATGTGTACTTTCCTGAAAAATTATGTTTTTTTTGTCGCAGCCACTGAAGCACAGAGGCCAGAAAAAATATGCCATATAAATGCTGAAAATATTAATTTTTTTTGTCGCAGCCACTGAAGCACAGAGGCCAGAAACAATATGCCATATAAATGCTGAAAATATTCATTTTTTTTTTTGTCACAGCCACTGAAGCACAGAGGCCAGAAAAAATATGCCATATAAATGCTGAAAATATTCATTTATTTTTGTCACAGCCACTGAAGCACAGAGGCCAGAAACAATATGCCATATAAATGCTGAAAATATTCATTTTTTTTTGTCACAGCCACTGAAGCACAGAGGCCAGAAACAATATGCCATATAAATGCTGAAAATATTCTTTTTTTTTGTCACAGCCACTGAAGCACAGAGGCCAGAAAAAATATGCCATATAAATGCTGAAAATATTCATTTTTTTTGTCACAGCCACTGAAGCACAGAGGCCAGAAAAAATATGCCATATAAATGCTGAAAATATTCATTTTTTTTTGTCGCAGCACTGAAGCACAGAGGCCAGAAAAACTCAGGATTTACCTGGATTCAAATTAAACCAGTAGGGTTTGCACCCTAGTTTGTAACGGTGGTGGAGGGAGGAGGACGCTAAAGGACAGCTGTGTGTGGAGTCATGAGGCGTGCAGAGAAGGACAGCTGCATGGGGAGTCATAAACTCAGAACAAGTCTTCCGGCGTGCAGTAACCCTCCGAGATCCACCCCTCATTCATTTTAATAAAGGTCAGGTAATCCACACTTTTGTGACCTAGCCGAGTTCTCTTCTCAGTTACAATCCCTCCTGCTGCACTGAAGGTCCTTTCTGAGAGGACACTTGAGGCAGGGCAAGACAAGAGGTTCATGGCAAATTGTGACAGCTCTGGCTACAGATCAAGCCTGCGCACCCAGTAGTCCAGGGGTTCATCGCTCCTCAGAGTGTCGATATCTGCAGTTAATGCCAGGTAGTCCGCTACCTGCCGGTCGAGGCGTTCTTTGAGGGTGGATCCAGAAGGGTTCTGGCGCTGCCTTGGACTGAAAAACATTTGCGTGTCTGACGTTACAGAGTGGCCAAAGTGCTTTGTCCTTGCAGGTGCGCTCGTGGCAGGATTACTGGCACCTCTGCCCCTGGAATGTTGATGAGTTCCTGAAGTGACATCACCCTTAAAATCATTGTACAACATGTTTTGCAGGCTGGTTTGTAAATGCAGCATCTTTTCGGACTTGTGGTACGTTGGTAACATTTCTGCCACTTTATGCTTGTACCGAGGGTCTAGTAGCGTTGCGACCCAGTACAGGTCCTTCTCCTTAAGCCTCTTGATACGGGGGTCCTTCAACAGGCATGACAGCATGAAAGACCCCATTCTCACAAGGTTGGATGCAGAGGTATCCATCTCCACTTCCTCGTTATCAAGGAAGTGAAAGAAGATATAATTGGTATCACTGAGACCTGGTGGGATGAAACATGTGACTGGATTGTGAATTTAAATGGTTACACCCTTTTTAGGAGGGATAGAGGGATTAAAAAGGGTGGAGGAGTGTGTTTGTATGTAAAGCCTGAATTAAAGCCATGCGCTAAAGAAATAAAAATAGCTGGCACTGGTGAGGGTGTAGAATCACTCTGGGTAGAGATTTCGACTGGGCAAAAGGTATCAAAAAGAATTATCATTGGTGTATGCTATAAACCACCTCGTATAAGTGTCGAGTATGAAGCCGAGCTACTCTTGCAGATACAAGCGGCTTCACAGCTGGGTCAAGTTGTTGCTATGGGTGACTTCAATTATCCAGACATGGGGTAATGGGGTTGCTAAGACAGAAAAAGCTAGTAGGTTTGTAAATATGCTGAATGACAACTTTTTATTCCAGCTCGTTCAAGAACCTACTAGGAATAACTCTCTTTTGGACCTTGTAATAACTAACAATACTGAACTCATCTCTAACATTTGTGTGGGTGAGCATTTAGGGAATAGTGATCATAACATGGTCTCCTTTGAGATTCTGTTGCAGAAGCAATTCTATAAGGGAGTAACTAAAACACTAAATTTCAGACGTGCAAACTTTGACAGTATAAGGGCATCTCTGCAACATATTAAGTGGGAAATGCTTTTCACAGGGTTAAACACAGAACAAAAATGGGAAGTCTTTAAAATGCTGCTTAATAAATATACTTGTCAGTATATTCCACTTGTAAGCAAGGAACGTCGTTGCAAAGCAAAACCTTTTTGGTTCAATAGAAGCGTTGGTGTTGAGGTGGGTAAGAAAAGACGTGCTTTTAAGGCTTTCAAGTTAGCTGGTACAGCCGAAACATTTATAAGGTACAAGGAGGCCAATAAATCATGCAAAGAAGCTATAAGGCAAGCTAAAATTGCTATAGAAAAGGATATTGCAGCAAGCAGTAAAAAAAATTCAAAATTATTTTTTAAATATGTCAATAGTAAAAAAATGAAGCAGGAAGGGGTGGGACCCTTACTATCAGAGGGGGGTCAGCTGGTTGATGAAAACAAAATAAAAGCGCAGATTCTGAACTCGTATTTTTCATCTGTGTACACAAATGAAGAACCAGTAAGTGAAGGTTTCCTTCTTAACACTCCCAATTATAGTAATACAACTAATGATGCATGGTTCACACATGAAGAAATTCAAAAGAGACTTGAACATGTTAAGATTAACAAAGGTCCAGGGCCAGATGGTATTCATCCCAGGGTAATTAGCGAGCTTAGCTCGGTGATTGCCAAACCTCTTTACTTAATTTTTCAGGATTCATTGAGATCTGGCATTGTGCCGAGAGACTGGCGAATTGCTAATGTGGTGCCTCTATTCAAAAAAGGATCCCGTTCTCAGCCTCAAAACTATAGGCCAGTTAGTCTGACGTCAGTATTAGGAAAGCTTTTCGAAGGGTTAATAAAGGATAAGATACTGGACTTCATAGCAAATCATAATACTATGAGTTTGTGCCAGCATGGTTTTATGCGTAATAGATCTTGCCAGACTAACTTAATTTCTTTTTACGAGAATGTAAGTAGAGACCTCGATTCTGGGATGGCAGTGGATGTGATTTACTTAGACTTTGCTAAAGCATTTGATACAGTGCCACACAAAAGGTTACTGGTTAAATTAAGGAATGTTGGCCTGGAACATAGTATTTGTACCTGGATAGAGAACTGGCTAAAAGATAGACTACAAAGAGTGGTGGTAAATGGAACATTTTCTAATTGGACCAGTGTTGTTAGTGGAGTACCGCAGGGCTCTGTACTAGGTCCCTTGCTTTTCAACTTGTTTATTAATGACCTGGAGGTGGGCATTGAAAGTACTGTTTCTATTTTTGCAGATGATACTAAATTGTGCAGAACTATAGGTTCCATGCAGGATGCTGCCACTTTGCAAAGTGATCTGTCTAAACTGGAAAACTGGGCAGCAAACTGGAAAATGAGGTTCAACGTTGATAAATGCAAGGTTATGCACTTTGGCAAAAATAATATAAATGCAAGTTATACACTAAATGGCAGTGTGTTGGGAGTTTCCTTAAATGAAAAGGATCTAGGGGTCTTTGTAGATAACACGTTGTCTAATTCTGGGCAGTGTCATTCTGTGGCTACTAAAGCAAATAAAGTTCTGTCTTGCATAAAAAAGGGCATTAACTCAAGGGATGAAAACATAATTATGCCTCTTTATAGGTCCTTGGTGAGGCCTCATCTGGAGTATGCAGTTCAGTTTTGGACTCCAGTCCTTAAGAGGGATATAAATGAGCTGGAGAGAGTGCAGAGACGTGCAACTAAATTGGTTAGAGGGACGGAAGACTTAAATTATGAGGGTAGACTGTCAAGGTTGGGGTTGTTTTCTCTGGAAAAAAGGCGCTTGCGAGGGGACATGATTACACTTTACAAGTACATTAGAGGACATTATAGACAAATGGCAGGGGACCTTTTTATCCATAAAGTGGATCACCGTACCAGAGGCCACCCCTTTAGACTAGAAGAAAAGAACTTTCATTTGAAGCAACGTAGGGGGTTCTTCACAGTCAGGACAGTGAGGTTGTGGAATGCACTGCCGGGTGATGTTGTGATGGCTGATTCAGTTAATGCCTTTAAGAATGGCTTGGATGATTTTTTGGACAGACATAATATCCAAGGCTATTGTGATACTAAACTCTATAGTTAGTA
Organism: Xenopus petersii; assembly: GCA_038501925.1. Classification (NCBI taxonomy): domain Eukaryota; kingdom Metazoa; phylum Chordata; class Amphibia; order Anura; family Pipidae; genus Xenopus; species Xenopus petersii. Next base: position 136,268,656 of record CM076675.1, read on the forward strand.
TAGGTATGGGTATAAAGAATTTTAATTAAAAGTAGGGAGGGGTGTGTGTATGGATGCTGGGTTTTCATTTGGAGGGGTTGAACTTGATGGACTTTGTCTTTTTTCAACCCAATTTAACTATGTAACTATGTAACTATGTAACTATCAAGGACTGCATCATCCACGGTCTCCTCCCCCCAGCCACGTACAAGACCAGGGGTCCCCAAAAGGTCACCACTAGCCCCCTGGGAAGCCTGCTCCTGTTGGTCCTCCTCCTCCACAAAGCCACCTTCCTCCTCTGACTCCACTTCTGACACCTCTCCCTGCGTTGCAGCAGGTGCCTGGGTTCGTTCTGGTGATTCCGACCAGAAATCGTGCGCTTCCTGCTCCTCGTCACGCTGGTCTACAGCCTCATCTGTCACTCGTCGCACGGCACGCTCCAGGAAGAAAGCAACGGGTATTAGGTCGCTGATGGTGCCTTCGGTGCGACTGACCATATTTGTAACCTCTTCAAAAGGGCGCATGAGCCTGCAGGCATCGCGCATAAGCACCCAGTAACGGGGGAAAAAAATCCCCAGCTCTGCAGATCCAGTCCTACCACCCAGTTCAAACAGGTATTCGTTGACGGCTCTTTGTTGTTGCAGCAGACGTTCCAACATGAGGAGCGTTGAATTCCAGCGAGTCTGGCTGTCGCAAATCAAACGCCTGACTGGCGTGTTGTACCGCTGCTGAATGTCAGCAAGGCATGCCATGGCTGTGTAGGAACGTCTGAAATGGGCCGACACCTTCCTGGACTGCCTGAGAACATCCTGGAATCCTGGGTACTTCGAGACAAAACGTTGGACTATTAAATTCAGAACATGTGCCATGCAGGGCACATGTGTTAAATTGCCCAGTCTCAGTGCTGCCAACAGATCGCTTCCATTGTCACACACCACTTTTCCGATCTTCAGTTGGTGTGGGGTCAGCCACCGATCGGCCTGTGACTGCAGAGATGACAGGAGTACAGATCCGGTATGGTTTCTGCTTTCCAGGCACGTCATCCCCAAGACAGCATGACAACGGCGTACCTGGCACGTCGAATAGCCTAGGGGGAGCTGGGGGTGCACAGGTGTGGAGGAGGAGGACCCAGCAGCAGAGGACGAAGAAGAGGAAGAAGACGAGGTAGAGAGCGAAGGAGGAGTAGAGGTGGTGGCAGAACCGCGTGCAATCCGTGGCGGTGACACCAACCCCACTGTCGTTGTTAAGCCACACATTCCCTGCTTCCCAGCCATTACCAAGTTCACCCAGTGGGCAGTGTAGGTGACATACCTGCCCTGACCATGCTTGGAGGACCATGCGTCAGTAGTCATATGGACCTTTGGTCCAACACTAAGTGACAGAGATGCGGTGACTTGGCTCTGCACATGGTGGTAGAGGTGTGGTATTCCCTTTTTTGAAAAGAAATTGCGGCTGGGTACCTTCCACTGCGGTGTCCCAATTGCTACAAATTTGCGGAAGGCCTCAGAGTCCACCAGCTGGTATGGTAAAAGCTGGCGGGCTAAGAGTGCAGACAAGCCAGCTGTCAGACGCCGGGCAAGGGGGTGACTCGCAGACATTGGTTTCTTACGCTCAAACATGGCCCTCACAGAAACTTGGCTGGGGGCAGATGACTGGGAATGGGAACTGGTGGTCAAGGTGGAAGGCGGAGTGGACGGTGGTTCAGACGGGTCAAGGACAGCAGAGGTAGAGCAGTAAGATGCTGGACCAGAAGGAGGGTGGCTTTTAGTTTGCCTGTTGCCTTTGAGGTGTTGCTCCCAAAGTGCTTTGTGCTTGCCGTTCATGTGCCTTCGCATAGAAGTTGTACCTATGTGGCTGTTGGGCTTCCCAAGACTCAGTTTCTGACTGCACTCATTGCAAATTACAACGCTTTTGTCAGAGGCACACACATTAAAAAAATCCCACACTGCTGACCTTTTTGAAGCTGGCAATCTGGCGGTAACAGTAGAAGTTGGCGGCGTTGGCGGCAATGGCGGGTGCGTTGGCCGGCTGACCACAGGTGCCGATACATGTTGTTGCCCTACTGTTCCCTGCGAGCTGTCCTCCCTGCTTCTTCTAAGTCTTATTCTCCTCCTGCCTCTCTGACTCTCCGTCTCTCCATCTGAACTATCCTCCTCTTGCTCTCTTCTACTGGGCACCCACAAAACATCAATCTCCTCATCATCATTCTCCTCAGATGCATCAATTTCTTCTGACAGCTCACAGAAGGAAGCAGCAGCGGGGACCTCCTTATCACTCATTATGTCCATCTCTGTTGTGTTCTCTGCCAGAATTAAATCTGGTGCAACATCCTCATCTCCTTCATCTTCTTCTGCCAATAATGGTTGCGCATCACTCAGTTCAAGAAACTCATGTGAAAATAACTCCTCTGACTCCAGTGAAGAAGGGGCGCCGGTGGTGGAGGAAGTGTTACGTGGGGTGGCCATAGCAGTGGAGGATGAGGATGTTGTGGTAAAGTTAGAAACGGTAGAGGATGGGGTGTGCTGTGTAAGCCAGTCAACTACCTCTTCAGCATTTTGGGAGTTCAGGGTCATTGCCTTTTTAAAACTGGGCAATTTCCTAGGGCCACAGGATAGCATAGCAGCACGGCCCCTAGTGCCTCTGCGTGGCGGCCTGCCTTTGCCTGGCATTATTTTTAAAACAACAACAACAACTCAGGTGGTGTTTCTGGAGACGGTATTATTATTGATATTTAGACAGAATGTGAACAAGCTCACACAGCTAGGTGGCAGTTGTTTGAAAATGAAGAACACACTGGGCAAACAAATTGAAACAATGCCTGCAAGGTCAACGTATACACTACTACAGCAGTGGATACGGAATATATTATTGCTGCTTGAAAAACGTCACTCGGGTGGTGTTTCTGGAGACGGTATTATTATTGATATTTAGACAGAATGTGAACAAGCTCACACAGCTAGATGGCAGTTTTTTGAAGAACACACTGGGCAAACAATGCCTACAAGGTCAACGTATACACTACTACAGCAGTGGATACGGAATATATTATTGCTGCTTGAAAAACGTCACTCGGGTGGTGTTTCTGGAGACGGTATTATTATTGATATTTAGACAGAATGTGAACAAGCTCACACAGCTAGATGGCAGTTGTTTGAAGAACACACTGGGCAAACAATGCCTACAAGGTCAACATATACACTACAACAGCAGTGGATACGGAATATATTATTGCTGCTTGAAAAACGTCACTCAGGTGGTGTTTCTGGAGATGGTATTATTATTGATATTTAGACAGAATGTGAACAAGCTCACACAGCTAGGTGGCAGTTGTTTGAAGAACACACTGGGCAAACAATGCCTACAAGGTCAACGTATACACTACTACAGCAGTGGATACGGAATATATTATTGCTGCTTGAAAAACGTCACTCGGGTGGTGTTTCTGGAGACGGTATTATTATTGATATTTAGACAGAATGTGAACAAGCTCACACAGCTAGATGGCAGTTGTTTGAAGAACACACTGGGCAAACAATGCCTACAAGGTCAACGTATACACTACTACAGCAGTGGATACGGAATATATTATTGCTGCCTGAAAAACGTCACTCGGGTGGTGTTTCTGGAGACGGTATTATTATTGATATTGAGACAGAATGTGAACAAGCACACACAGCTAGATGGCAGTTGTTTGAAAATGAAGAACACACTTGGCAAACAATGCCTACAAGGTCAACGTATACACTACTACAGCAGTGGATACGGAATATATTATTGCTGCCTGAAAAACGTCACTCGGGTGGTGTTTCTGGAGACGGTATTATTATTGATATTTAGACAGAATGTGAACAAGCTCACACAGCTATATGGCAGTTGTTTGAAGAACACACTGGGCAAACAATGCCTACAAGGTCAACGTATACACTACTACAGCAGTGGATACGTAATATATTATTGCTGCCTGAAAAACGTCACTCGGGTGGTGTTTCTGGAGACGGTATTATTATTGATATTTAGACAGAATGTGAACAAGCTCACACAGCTAGATGGCAGTTGTTTGAAGAACACACTTGGCAAACAATGCCTACAAGGTCAACGTATACACTACTACAGCAGTGGATACGGAATATATTATTGCTGCCTGAAAAACGTCACTCGGGTGGTGTTTCTGGAGACGGTATTATTATTGATATTTAGACAGAATGTGAACAAGCTCACACAGCTAGATGGCAGTTGTTTGAAAATGAAGAACACACTTGGCAAACAATGCCTACAAGGTCAACATATACACTACTACAGCAGTGGATACAGAATATATTATTGCTGCCTGAAAAACGTCACTCAGGTGGTGGTTCTGGAGACGGTATTATTATTGATATTTTGACAGAATGTGAACAAGCTCACACAGCTAGATGGCAGTTGTTTGAAGAACACACTGGGCAAATAATGCCTGCAAGTGCACTACTATTGGTGCACTACTATGAAGAACAGCAACAGTACTGTACACGTTAAAGAACAGTAAGATAAGTAAAATAAAAAAAATATATATGTATATTAAAAAAAAAAAAAATTCTCGGGTTGCTGCTGCTGATGCTGAACTACTAGGAGCAGCACACCAGTCCCACTCCCCAACACTGCTAGACTAATAGCACTGGGCTGTTATAGTAGCAAAGTAAAACAACAAAAAAGAAAATAAAAGCAGTCCTTACAAGGACTATTGGGTTATTACAGCAGTCAGCAGATGAGATCAGAAGAGATCAGTGCCCACAGCAGGCAGCTACATACAGAGCACTGCAGTAGAAGGTAGATTACTAGCCAGCAAAGCTACCTAACCTAAAATGTCCCTCAAATCCCTGCAGACTTCTGTCCCTCCAATACAGAGCAGTATCAAGTAGATTACTAGCCAGCAAACTTACTATCAACTGTCCCTCAAATCAGTGAAATCACTAACAGCTCTCTCCCTACACTAGCTCTTCCAAGCACACACAGGCAGAATGAAAAAACTCTGCAGGGCTTCAGTTTATATATGGAAGGGGAGTGGTCCAGGGGGTGTGGGGGTGGTCCAGGAGGGAGAGCTTCCTGATTGTCTGCCATGTATCTGCTGGTCTGGGGTGAGAGGTCAAAAAAAAGCGCCAGGTAAGGCGAACCCAAAATGGCGAACGTCGCGCGACGTTCGCGAACATTCGGCGAGCGTGAACAGTCGATGTTCGCGCGAACAAGTTCGCTGGCGAACAGTCCGCGACATCCCTAATGAGTAATCATTATTGTAGATGTGTGGCCTGACTCTACTGAACCCCATTACCTATAGAACTGTAAGATTGCTCATTACCTCTAAAGCAAGTGAGTTATTTTAAATATATTCACTAAAAACTCTTCCCTGAATCCTTTGAATGGTCTGTTGCCTATTTGAGTGCATTTGTGTTAAGTTTTACCTTAAGCTGGCCATAGACGCAAAGATCCGATCGTACGAATCAACGTACGATCGGACTTTCCCATCTCCCGACCCTCCACTAACCATTCAGATCAAAGTCTTTACCATTCCGATCAAATTAGAACAGATCAGCCAATGTTCTGCCCCTGACAGCAATCGTACGATACTTATGTCTGACAACACTAGTGACAGTCTCCCTCTGAAAATCGTACGATCGGCAATACACGCAGAGATATTATCGGCAGGCGACAGAAATTTTCTAACCTGTCCGATCGACCAAACGACCAATCTCCGACGGACGAAAAATGTCGGGACTCTCCACACATGGTCCGAAAATCGTACGAATCCACGATTCGTACGATCGGATCTTTGCGTCTATGGCCAGCTTTAAGCTTTAAACATTTCGCTACGGTTAAGGCTACGAGCAAAGACATATTTTTCCTAACATCTTAAAGTATTTTCAACCTATACAATTGTTTGGATTTCTGGAATCAGCACTTTTCCTGGCTTAATGCAAGGCTATCTGTTTTGTGATAATGTATTTAGTACCTTTTGCATTCCAACAATATTGTACAGACAAACAATGGTTTTTAAGTGAATGCCTTACACCCTTTCCGCAGTTGATTGTGAATACTTGCCACTGCATTGTGTCTGCATGCCTTTCTCCCGCCACCTCAAGTTAGATATCCACTGCTCTGTTTCTGCAAATAATATTCTCTCAGTATTGTATACCTACTTAGCTCTAGTGTTATGTTTTGTAGTTTTACTGTTGCTCTGACAATATTTTGGAGCATCTTATTTTTTTTTTAATTCAGATTAGTTTATTTCTTATGGTGAACATCTATTTATAAAACATCTGAAAATTAAGTGATACTGTACAGTTGGGGGCATATTTATCAAGAATCTAATTTGTGAGTTAAAATTTAATTTCGAATGTTTGGGTATTTATGAAAAAATCTGAATGTCAAAAACTCGAATAAAAAAAAACCTCAAGTTAATTTCCTGGAAAAACTTGAATTGCTCTAATTGGTGTGGTTTGTGTCCTGAATACTCAAATTTGTAGAGTTTTCAGTTAAAAACAGTCAAATCAACTCCCACTGACTTCGACATGACCTTGCCAGCTTTTAGATGGTAAATTTTTACATCCGAATTTTCAAGTTTTTTTTGCTTATTAAATACCAGACCAGAGTTTTCGAAAATAGAACTCGAATGTGTGAGTTTGGGTGCAAAAAAATTGAATCATGGAAAAAATCGAATTAGATTTTTGATAAATCTGCCCCTAAATGTTAAGGGAATTTATACAGACATGGGAAATACAGACAAATCCAGAGCCGGGCCAGGCGCCCTAGGCATGCGCGAATTGCCGCTCCAGCGCGCATGCGAAAATAGCTCCCAAAGATGCCCCAGTAGCTCCCCATCTTCTTTTCTGCTGATTCACTGCACATGATCTGTGCTGCTGTCACTTACTGAGCTTAGGGACCCACTCACAATATACAGTACATATAGAATATAAATGTCACAATATGAGGCTGATTAGTAATTAATACAGATAATTACTACATGGCAGCACAGAAACTAGTGCAAATAGCATCAGAATTTAATAATCAGCCCTGTAGCATCAGCTTTTATTACAGGCCAACCTAATTTTCTGCTTGATAATTAGTGACGACCCCTAAGTTTAGCTTCTCAACAGCTGCTCAGAGCCCATTTCCAAGATGGTGACCCTGTTACAAGTTTGAAGTCCTGAATCATTACTACCATTGAGAAAGGCTGGTTCAATAAGGTCAGTATATAAAATATGACATTTTTGGCCATATTAATTTTTAGGATTTAGTTCTCCTTTAACGCCAAAAAATGGTTCAAAAATCTATGTAAAATAAATGGTCATATTAAGGTGTGTGTTTTATTTTACACCACCTGAATGCCAAATTTGGCAATGTTATTTTACACCACTTCAGACCTTGAGTAATCCGTTAAAGTCAATGGCAAATATTCAAGCAGCAAGTTGTAATGGAAAAAAAATGCAGAAAAAATGCAGTGGATAAGCACCATATTTTCTCTATGCATTTTCAAATGTCTGCTTTCCTTACATAGCTTTAATTACACAACTTGATAAATACACAGTTTTTGACCCAATGTGATGCCGGGTGATGTGTTGTGTTATTTTGGCGCTATTTCTTTTACACAGCAGGATAAATAGGCCCCTCAGTGTAGAGGGGAGTTGGTTGTTCATCCGACATAAAAACATTACATGCACCTTAGTAAAAAGATGCCCATAAATAATAGTTATACAATTGTACAAAGCAAAGTACAGTTTGTATGATTTTTTTAGTACATGCATGGTGGCCTCACAACCGTGATGGTGATTCATGTACTATGTACTGTATATTGGTTAGTTTGCCAGTTGTGTGGTTCCATGTATTATGCCTTGGCATAATCTCCCATACACTCTCGTTGTTTTGCTAGTTTTCTGTACACTGGTCTCTCCAGGCAGCTCATATTGTTTTTGAGGAAGTCGTAAAGCCCACTATAATCTGAACAATACTTTCTCTGCAGGATGCACTGGCAGACACACTATAAATAGGGACTTTGTTTGTGGGTGCATTCCTGGGTCCACATGGAATGCAAGTCATGCAAAAAAAAACAACAACAACAAAACTGATGAACATTACTGCAGGCTTGTTATGGTTTGGAATAAGAGAGACCACAAAAGACAATGTTTAGCTTTTAACAGAATGTTATTGTGTATGTTTGACAATGTGTTAATGGAGAACCAGTCCCCTACCCCCTACCCTACATAGATTACTGTCCTTATCCCCCCAGCCTAGGTGTTACCCAGGGTAAATGCCCCTAACTCTTTACTTACCCCTCCCTGCAGATTCAGACATCGAAGTTCACGGCAGCCATCTTTTTCTCTTCTGTAATCTTCGGGAAGAGAGCAGCGTATGCGCACATGCGCAGTTGGCACAATCTTCCGGTCCCGAACAACTGCACATGCGCTGATAGAAATTGCTGAAACGCCGGAAGAAGAACTGAAGATTACTGAAGAGAAGAAGATATCGCCCGTGAACTCTGATGTAACACCTAGGCTTGGGGGGAGCAGGAAGGGGGGTCTATGTAGGGTAGGAGGTTAGGGGGTGCCTAACATTTGGCACCCCCAAGTGCAACAAGCCTTTCCTTTTCCTTTAAGCTCTGTGTCCTTATATGAGCTCTGCGTACTGTGTATACTTGTATTTATTGTGACTTGTCTGCCCTGTGTGTATGTTTAGTACTTTTAATTATATTGTACTTTTATTTATATTGTACTTTTATGCTTTGTACAGCACTACGGCTCCTTAACAGCACTTTACAGATAAAGTTATCCATACATACAAGTTAATTCAACATTCTTATCAGCTGATCACACTCCAGGGGTTGGCATTGTGGAATCTAAAAGTGCTGTCCTGTCATCTAGCTGGAACTTCCACCTGTAAGTATGTGGGACTAACCTGTTGTGTTGCATATTCATGGCCAGCCCCTACAAACCTTGCAAAGTTTTTTGTAAAAATAGAATTATCATACTTCTAGAAAAGATGCAGACTTTAACAAAAACAAACTCAGGGGTTTCTATATAATTGTGTGTAGATTGTTTTCATTTCATGGTTTTACTGATTTCCTAATGGATTTTCTCATTATTCAATGAAAAATATATTTTTACCTATACTTTGGAACTAATCTGGTTCTCATATTCATATGCATTTTATTAAATGACTTTGTTGTATTTTAGTGTCTACCTCCACTGCTTTCATTCTTTGCCAGTCTAGGTTGGCAGCTATATACAGTATTTAGGAAGTTCAAACTCTTATCTTGATGTGAACAGGATGTAGCCTTACAGACGAAATGAGGAAGACTCTTAATGACTGACACCTACATCTCAGAAATGATTATGCAGCAATAAGGAGCTGTAAGGAAATTATATCACTGTCAATGCCCAGAGCTACCTTAAATTTCAAGGCTATTCAGAAACCACTAATCGCCTTCACTGGTGTCTCTGCCTCCTCTGTTTCTGCATGATGGAGAGTAAGGGCATACAGGGATATTTTCTGTAACGTGATAATAAAAAAACTGAATACAAAAATGTCTGACTTGAACATTTTTGCACAGACACCTAGTGGCCTGAAGGCTGTACAGTATATTTGCCATTCACAGAAATCTCCCTAATTGATGTATAAACTCCAAAAGCGCTAAGTATTATGTCCCCTTTTGTTCCAGAGGGTTTGCAGGAGAAGAATGTTTCTTTTGATTATTCACAGGCATTCATTTTTGTTTGGAAAAGCTTACTTTATTCCCCAAGTGGCATATTTGTGGAGCAAGGGACCCTGTGGTGTATATGCATGTGAAAACTGCACTTTGCTTCCTCTTGTGGGTGGCCATAAGCACCCTGAACCCATGCCTGAATCAATATTGTGTACCATCACCTTTCTTTCCCTTACTTTAAATTAGAAGATTGCTTGTATATTGACAAAGGGAGAGTTAACCCCACATAATGTTGATGGTACAGTGGAGGTAATAAATTGGGGTTTCAGTTTGTTGTTTAACTGTGCAATATAGGCATGTTGTTCTGCATCCAGAGTGTTAGTCAATACCACAGCCATATAGCTAGAGGAGATACAACTAAGGTATGAATTCTGATGGAGAAGGAGTGATAGAAACAGACTGTAGGAGACCTATGAATGAAAAGGTCTTCCAGGGACCATATCCTGTAAATCAAACCACCCATCATCATTGTAATTATTTAAGGAGAAGGAAAGTCATTTATACATGGGGGTGCCAAAGGTTATGCACCAAGCTTTTGTATTTACTTACCTGACACCCCGAACTGGTGATCCTTTCAGCAGAAAACCGCACCAGCCCAGGGTTCTGCTAGCGAGCACCATGGAGAGATCATCTTCTTTCGCTTCTTCGATCTTTCAATTTTCTCAGGGCAGATGCATTCACAGCAGAATAAAATAGCTGGCTTTTTAGTTAAAGTTCAGCTTTTCATGCAAATGCACATGTGCAACCATGCAACCATTCCCAAGTATAAAAACACTTTCCTTCTCATTTAAAAAAAAAAAATAAGAATAAATGTTTTCATCCATACCCAATGTTTAATAAAAATTATCCATGTTCATCATCCATGATCCTTTAAGCAGATGTTCTGTTATATACCTACTTGATTTGCCTATATTTTCTTCCTACCACCCCGTAATTCAAACAGGCTGGTTTATAGCAAGGGTCCCCAACCTTTTTTTTACTTGTGAGCCACATTCAAATGTAAAAAGAGTTGAGGAGGAGAACAAGCTAGTAAAAGGTTGCGGGGGGAGGGGGCAAATAAGAGCTGTGATTGACTATTTGGTAGCCCCTATGTGGACTGACAGTATGACTGTTTTTTTAGGTAACAAAACCTTGCCTTCAAGCCAGAAAATCAAAAATAAGCACCTGTTATGAAGCCACTGAGAGTAACAGCAAAGGGATTGGTGAGCAGCATGTTGCTGGTGAGCCACTGGTTGAGGACCACTGGTTTACAGGTTGGGTTGCCATTATATATCCATATTAGCAATTAGCAAAAATAACAGCAACATGTGCTTATATAAATACAACTTTGTTTTATATAACCAAGGACATGATTTAACTGGCTTAAGCACGGGTGCCACATTATTTTAATAATGAAAACAAACCCTGTAATAGAGTGATTGTTATGCTTACAGTATATCATTCAATCATTCCTCAAGCTCAATAACCCTTTCTTATGTGAAAATAAATTTCAATAACCTGTACTGCAAATAAAGGGTTACAAAAAGCTCCCATTGTCACAATAGTGCTGTACAGCAACTCTCTATCACCAGACCTCTGCTTGTGCTGACTTGGCTTCCTGTTGGAAAACAATGAGACTTTTTGCTTAGAAGGAGAAGAGACTTGGGCCTACTTCAGGCAGACACATAACCATTAACAATTACCAACATCACCCCAACACAGGATTCAAAGCCAAATGGCAAGAGGCCAGGGATACTCCTGAGCTTAATTCAGCAGGAGCCCATCCTTCGGTGATCCCGTCTTCCTCCAGAACAATCTGATAGTTGAGAGGAACAGCTCCCAGAGGTTCAATGATCCTTACAGACACAGCAACAGGGCAGCCAGCCCCTGAGATAAGACGCCATATGAACAATGAAAGGAATTGGATAGGACCTTGCTTTATCCAACACCACCCAGACTTTAAAGAATAGGGCCAGAGAGAGAACTCCTAGTGAACCAGTTGTAACAGGCTTTGCTCGGTGCCAGAAATGGAAACTAAATATGTTCTTAAAGACCTAGGGGGTTATTTACTAAACTCTGAATGCAAAAATCACGAAAAATTTGTGGGTTGTTTTGTTATAAAATCAGACTTTTAAAAAATCACGCATCTTTTGGATTTTCTTAAACCCTGAGGATGGAAAAGTCTGAATCTGAAAATCTCAGACCTGTCGAGGTTGCATATAAGTCAATTGGAGAAGTCGCAATGATTTTTTGATGTGCGCTGGGTTTCGTGCAATAACTCAAAATTTTCTGAGTTTTCGGGTGAAAAAAATGCGAAATTCGTGAAAACTGGGTCAAAAAATCAGAAACAATCATGAAAAACTGAATTTTGGGGAAAATTTTGGGGGAAATGTAATAATAAATAAGCATTAAAAACAGAGCGGATTTCATCGTAGTATGTAGCAGAAAATATTGAGATAATATTGAGATAAATTCGAACTTTGAGAAAAGTTTGTGGGCTGGTTGTGTCAGAAAACATCTTTAAAAAATATACTGTATTACCCTAAGACCCAGACCCTTGCTTCAAGATTTTTTCTTTGCATTAACCCATTCTGATTGGCTAAATGTAAAAAACCCTAAATACAGACCATAATGAGGTTCTAAAATAGTTTATACAGAACGTTTACACATATAAAATTCATATGATATTTAAAGAATGATGTTAGGTTGGCGATTGCATGGGCCATTCAGTGTTGTCCTCTGCACTCAACCTATTATCAATATATTAAGGACATTGAAACATTTTGTGCCTTACCCTTTAAACAAAACAGCGATTGTTTGTCCATATATTGCAATATATTTAAGCTGGCCAACTACGTCAAAGTCAATATCTAACCAGTCCTACGCTCAATTTTCATCTGATTCATTAAGAATTCTATTGCTTCATTATAAATTTTACACAGGGACTAAGTTTTACCTGCAACTTACTAGCTGCTTTCAAAGTGAAATTCCCAAACTTGGCTGCCCTTTTATTAGCTTAATGATTTTAAAAATGAGTGGTGAGCACAACTTTCCCATGTTCATTCAGTGTTGTATAGTGTTTGTTTTTAAACTTTCAGCTTTTTATGGGGCTGCAGCAATGGCAATTCCCATGTAAAACTGTCCACAAAAGAAGTCAGGTATATAACTAATTGAAACTTAGGCTTAGGTGAGAAAGTGCAGTATATTTTGAAGCAGTTGGAACATTCAGTTTGTCTGTAGGATGAGGGTCTGATGTATAATCACTATACAGGGCCAGTAATGGCAGTAAAATCAAATCACTCAACTCAATTTCAAAATAATGCATACTTTCCGTAGTCTGCATTTTTTAAAAAAAATTCAGCACCATTTCTATACTTCTGGTGCCAGCTGATATAAAGCTTAAGGCACCCATGTGTTGCTTGTCATTCACCTAACAATGGTTCTATTGAACTTAAAGGGATACTGTCATGAGAAAAAATGTTTTTTTTTTAAATGCATCAGTTAACAGTGCTGTTCACCGTACAAGAGGCCATCCCTTTAGACTAGAAGAAAAGAACTTTCAGTTGAAGCAACGTAGGGGGTTCTTCACAGTGAGGACAGTGAGGTTGTGGAATGCACTGCCGGGTGATGTTGTGATGGCTGATTCAGTTAATGCCTTTAAGAATGGCTTGGATGATTTTTTGGACAGACATAATATCAAAGGCTATTGTGATACTAAGCTCTATAGTTAGTATAGGTATGGTATATAGAATTGAATTAAAAGTAGAGAGGGGTGTGTGTATGGATGCTGGGTTTTCATTTGGAGGGGTTGAACTTGATGGACATAAAAAAAAATTATACACACATAATATAATTATATTTAATTAATTATATTTAATTTTGAAATCTGACATGGGGCTAGACATATTGTCAGTTTCCCAGTTCCCCCAGTCATGTGACTTGTGCTCTGATAAACTTCAGTCATTCTTTACTGCTTTAATGTAAGTTGGAGTGATATGACTGCCCCCCCCAGCAGCTTAAAGCTGGCCATAGACGCAAAGATCCGATCATACGAATCAACGTACGATCAGACTTCAATCAATTAAAGTACAAAAGAACAGATCAGCCGATGTTCTGCCCCTGACAGCAATCATACGAAAGTTATGTCCGACAAAAGCTGGTGACAGTCTCCCTCTGAAAATCGTAAGATCAGCAATACATGCAGTTATTATCGGCAGCCGACAAAAATCTTTTAACCTGTCCGATCGACCAAGCAACCGATCTCCGCTGGATAAAAAATGTCGGGACTCTCCACACACAGTCTGAAAATTGTACGATCAGATCTTTGCATCTATGGCCAGCTCAACAACGAAACAATAGGAAGGTAACCAGATAGCAGCTCCCTAACACATGAAAACAGCTGCCTGGTAGATCTAAGAACAACACTCAATAGTAAAATCCACATCCCACTGAGACACATTCAGTTCCATTAAGTAGGAGAAACAACAGCCTGCCAGAAAGCAGTTCCATCCTAAAGTGCTGGCTCTTTCTGAAAGCACATTACAGGCAAAATGACCTGAGATGGCGCCTAAACACCAATATTACAACTAAAAAAACACACTTGCTTGGTCAGGAATGACATGTTATATCATAGAGTGATATGTAAACAGAGTCATTTAGAAATAAAAACCACATCATAAAAATCATGACAGAATCCCTTTAAATAGTTAGGCGTTAGCTGAAACTCATATGGGGGAATGTAATACTGGTCACTAACACAAAAATCTCAATTCCTTCTCAATGCGAATAAATGTTCGCAATGTGAATAATTTTGCCTTTGCAAACACTTTGCCAGTAGGATATCGATTGAGAATTTTATAGTTTGCGCAGTGTATGTAATAAAACTTCCTAAAACATTTTCTCTAAATGTTTACGTCACCTTCAAGTGGGTGTTAAAGGTTTGCAATGCGCAATTAAGGTTTGCAATGCAATATAAAGTTTAACAAAGAATATCACACACAAATTTATTCTCTTTGCAAATTTTATTACATTTCCCCCATACAGGTGGTAATATAATGCAGTTTTCTGCTGATAGGAGCACCGGCCCAGGGTTTCAGGTAAATAGATACATTCACTTGGGGGTGCCTAACATTTGGCACCCCAAGCGCTAAACGACTTTCCTTCTCCTTTAAAGGGATTGAAGATTTAAATTGTGAGGTTGTATTCTTTGTAGAAAAGAAATTTGCAAGGGGACCTCCAACCACTTCTTAAATCTATCTAATGTATCAGCCTGTACAACTGATTCAGCTAGAGAATTCCACAACTTTACGGCTCTCACTGTAAAAAATCCCTTCTGAGTATGTGGGTTAGATTACTGCAATGAATTTTGTCAAGTGTTATGGAAAATCAAAGTCCAATGTCCAGTGGGGGTTATTTATAAACACTGGGCAAATTTGCACCTGTGCAGTAACCTATGGCAACCAATCAGATGATTGCTCTCAGCGTTCAACCTACAGCTGGCTGAAAAAAACCTAATCACTGATGCTATGGGGGGTTACTGCCCATGTGCAGATTTGCCCAGTGTTTATAAATGAGGCCCAAAGTGTTTTAACATGGAAATGCCCAGAATGGTTGTCTCTGAAGTGATTTTATCTAAGGCAATATTAGGTGTTTATTGCCAACCTTGGGGTATATTTATCAAAAGGTGAAGTTAGAGATCGCCACAGTCCTCTAGAGTGAAATTCCGCCACTCTCCATTTATTTCTATGGGATTTTGAAAGGCGTATCTATCAAAGGATGAACTTTTACCCATTGATATATATGCTTTAAAAAATCCCATAGAAATTAATGGAGAGTGGCAGAAATTCACTGTGGTGATCTCTAACTTCACTTTTTGATAAATATACTCCCTTGTCTTTTTTCTGGGAGAATCGGAGGAGGATGCAATGCAATATGTAACAAAAGTGTTATGCAGGGCCGGAACTAGGGGTAGGCAGAGTAGGCACGTGCCTAGAGCGCAAAGCTGGAGGGGCGCCAGGCACGTACCTGCTCCGTTGCCTACCCCATGTCCGATCCCGTCTCTCCCCGACTGCAGCTGGTATTTTTTGTGCAAATGCACTTCTGCGCATGCACACACACCATTTCACACTTGCGCAATTGAGAGCAGTTTCGTGCATGCGCAATTAAGAGCACAGTCAGCCAGCGCCGTGGCTGGCCAGGTTGGCCCAGCTCTGGAGTTATCTCACCTCTTTCTAAGGACTGCAGTGAAATTGACCCTAAAAAGATGACGAATTCATCTCAAAAACATGGGAAAGTTATTTTTGGGTAATAATCGCAGGCTATTGGCATCACAAGGAGATTCCTCCATTTTATCAATGCTACATTTCCCATATGCCATAGCCCTGAAAAAGTAGACTAAGCATTATGAGATGTTTATTTTCTTGACCAAAGAGCATTGTCTAGTGACTGAGATTATTGAGATGATTTCTTCACCATCCCTTCCGAGTAAATTTGTCAGGCCAGCACGTAATTTTAATCCAGTTGAACAATGGTTCCTGTGTTTAATTAAAAAGAACTAAGAAGCGGCAGCATTTTGAACAGGATCACCCCACAGCAGATGATGAGCTTCTTCCTGTCCATATATTTTTTATGAGGACTTGGCAGTATGTTTGCTTTTCCCTAGGAGGGTCCTGTTTATAATTAAGAGATCCCACAGACAGATTAGCAGAGTTGTTTGACAGGGAATCCTAGCAAGCAGGGAAATTCAGCTAGACAGTCAGGGTCCCAGGCTTACTGATGCTGTTTATCAAACAATCCAATTCCACCTAGATTTGCTTAGCATTTAAATGCGAGGATTAAGAAGGAGGGTCTAACCTTATGGTTCACAACCATGAGTCAAAGAGTATTACACAATGCACTGGGACCGGACTGCAATGGTCCTTATGACATTCTCTTTTGGCACTCATTTTTTTAGCAGTCTGTGTACATTGGCACTAGTTATTGTTGCTTGTGAAATGTCAAGAATGCCTTGAAACGTCTCCAAATCTGTGATATAATTTAGTCCCAACCAAAAGCAACTTAAGTAAGGGCTATGGAGGAAAATTAAGTATCAAGCATATTTGTATTGTTCAAGTTAAAGATATATATCCATCTCACTGTAAGTTACTTGCTTTCATTAAAAGACGTGTCTCTCTTTCCTTTGCGAGGCTGCGCATGAACAGTAGAACGAAAAGCCAAACTTTAACTAAAAAGTCAGCTATTTCGTTCAACTACGCATGTGTTTGCCCCGGGAAATCTGAAGAAAGAAGAAGACAGGTATAACCCCGGGCCGGTGCAGTTTTTTGCTGATAGAAGTACCGGCCCGGGGTTTCAGGTAAGTTAAAAAACAATCACTTGGGGGTGCCTTACATTTGGCACCCCAAGTGCAAAAAACTTTTCCTTCTCTTTAAGGCACCCAATGTGAACCACCAGTCCTACCATTGTTTGATTTTCTAACTGCCCCACAGCCCTGTTGTAAACAACAGCAGGAAACTCACGCTTCTTTCTTAGAGGTATTGACTGCTACTTCTATAACGTCTGTACTCATACAACCTAAAATACTAGATGTAAATGCTCCAAATGTACATAATATATTTATGTAGCTAACACAGTTATAGACTCATAATGACCAGAATGTTTCCTTAACCAGCAAAAAGAAAAGAATTGCACAACCAAATACAAAATACTATGTGTAAAATCCCTATTGTATCCCTATACTTCAAAGTAATATTTTAAAATGGATTATATATCAACTCTATTTAACTACATATATGTATAGCAAAAAAAATGGGGCACAAGAGAATTTGTACTGGGAGCTTATTTAAAAGCAAATTTATAATTATTAAATCAGTACTTAATCCAAAGTAAGACATAATTAATTCTTATTGGAGGCAGAACCAGCCTATTGGGTTTATTTAATGTTTACATGATTTTCTAGTAGACTTATGGTATGAAGATTCAAATTATGGAAAGATCCATTATCCAGAAAAACCCCAGGTCCTGAGCATTCTGGATAACAGGTTCCATACCTGTACTGCATGGAAACAACATTATTTTACTTAGCAACAAAGCAAAGGTCTGATTGCCTGGGTAAATGCACTGGATATTTTGCTCTTATTCATCCCAGATTGTATTTTGCTCTTATTCATACCAGATTATCTAAGGAAGAAAATTGAAAAGATAGAAAAGAATGTAACAATCCTAGGAAGAGCATAATGTGTAGGAAAAATGCTATTTTCTATTAAATTATTTCTTATGAGATACTAGGTAGTATTACACACTAGGGGAATCTTGACCAAATAATGTCCATGTATAGCAGATCTTTGTACATTTTGCAAAATATGTCTCATTTATTTTTTAGTTAGGGTTTTTGTATGTCTCAGTATGTTTGGTGAGATGTATTGCTGTACGGTGTACATTTTTGGGATATTTCTGAAAACCACTTATTTTGCTTTAAACTTTGGGGCAGAAAACACTTCTGGTCATTACAATTTTACTAGTCTCTTTAATTTCAGGAAATGAAAAATTTTATGGGTATACATAATTTCATAGTAAAATGGAAAAAAGACACAAGTCTATCAATTATTCTAAAACCCTCAATTAGTTCAAGCAGGCAAACAAAGCTCCCCCCCCCAATGCAGCCAACTAAACATTTCCTGTCCCTGACCCCAAAATTTCAACGTGATAGCTCTATGGATTAAAATTAGTAATGGGGTTATCTGACCCATTTTGCTTTGTCGATAATTTGCGAAATATTCGTCCAAATTCGTCAAAATTCATTGAAGTCTATGGACACCAACTTATTTTGACACACAACAACTTTTTTTTGACACTGAACAATTTTTTTCACCCATTGGAGCCAAAATCAATACTAAATTTTAAATGATACCTGCACATGTCTTGTGTCATTAAAAAGGAGAAGTGAACCTGTTTTTGAAGCAATAACAAAATGATTAACACTAATTTCTAATGCATTGCCTTGCAGTGCTGGGATCTTAGGTTTGATTCCAGGCAGGGCACTATCTGCAGGAAAAGTTAATAGTCTCATGATTATAATTACAAATGTGTTAATTGGGTTGGGACCTGATGTGAATGATGTATAATTTGTGTGTAATAGCTGCTATGGAATATGTCACACTATAAATAATGAGCATTCCACACAGGGTAGGCTGGGGGCCCGGGGACCACTGGGGCTGCAGTCTCAGGGCTTCTTCTGGCTGATGAGCCGTGGTTGCGGTGTATGTTTTTTCCACAACCGGCCTGAAAAAGGGAGGTCGTGGCAGGAAGAAGAAGCGCAGGGTGCAGGTCTGGGCCAGCTGGGCCCACAAGAGCTACTGGATTTTTTCCAGGTGTCCCACCAGCCCAGTCTGACCCTGATTCCAACATGACTGTGATTTTAGTTATGAAATGTGATTTTAGATGTTAAAATATCCATTCTTATTCCTCTTTCCACCTGTATCATCATATGTCATCATATGTCACAAAATTTGTGTTTTTTCTTATCAAAATGTAAGTTTTTGTCTCTCCTATATCCAAAGTATAACTTCTCGTTGACAATTCTTGTTGAGTTCTGCATTCGTATGACCAACTGGCCAGTTCTGTAAGACAGTAAGGGTCATTTATCAACACATTCATCAACACTGCTGCTTTCATTGTTCTACTTGCAGCTGGCTTTGAAAAGCTAATCAGTGATTGGTTGCTATAGGTAACTGCCCATGGGCAAATTTGCCCAGTGTTGATAAATGAGCCCCAGTATTTTTAATCAGAGGATTACCAGGACCATATGTTACATAGAATAACGAGTCATCATTTGCTATAGATTCCGTTGCAAAGATAATCTGTCAAGTGTAAATGTCCACTGTTTGGTTTGTTCTATCACCTGTTTGGGGTACCCCCTGTCCCACCTGCAGCCATTACCTCCAATCATTGTTTCCTTTCCTATTCCTCACTGGTATTCCTGACTACCCACAGCATCTGCAGCTTAGTAAATGTGCCCCCTAATGTGAATTTGGATTTGGATTTCAGTCATTCAGATGAGACTACATAAGACTATTATGAACTGTTTCACAAATTGTTACTATTTCGCTTCCTGTTTAAGTGAACCCTGAAATTTATGATGGCCAAAATGAACATCTCAGAAGACTGCTTACCACCATTGATCTTCTTCATACAGCACTGAATCCAAAATGACAAGTAGTGCAAGATGACAATGATATGAATTAACAGCATCTGTTGGGTCTTCTGCCTCTTGCAGCTTAATATTTGAGACACAAAAATTATACATATTATGAATATTTAAGGTTTATATATGTCATTTGTTATCTTCTTGGTTTTGCCACTTGAAATTCAGGTCTTATATAACGGCTTGCATTTTTTAAATTTAATTGCATACATAACTGTAATTCAGTTTAGTTGTACCAGGAGAATAAAAACTTAGGGAGAATTAAACATATATATACTTAATATTATATACTTATATATAAATTGCTGTCATTGAGTCATTCAGCACTCTATGCACCCTATGTTATGTTGCACAGAATACGACGAGGTTGAGATTCCCAGCTGACAGTACTCAATGCTGTAAAGAGAATGCCAGACACAAACACTGAATGAAGTTGATATATCAGGAAACAGGTGTCCCATATATACATTGCTCTGTCAACTTCTAGACACTCACTGATTGTGTGCATAGAAAGTGTTTCTAAGACAAAGAAATCTGAAGATACGAAGGAAGTAATATAAGAGGGAGCGGTTATGAGCTAAATATGTCTCAGATTGTGTACGTTTAACAGGTCTACAGGGAAGATCCTGGTGCTTGAAATACTGGAGCGCCTCGCAGAGGTTACATGTCACTTCTATTGTTCAATCTGAACAGTGGTTAGTGACATAAGTAAAAAAAATATTGGGCCTACAAGAAACTACCACAAATCTGAGAAGTTGATGTGTTTCACAAGTATATTTTAAAACTTTACATTTGTCAGGGATCCATCTGTCCTGCTAGAAGTCCCGGGGTCTGCTTCCCCTGATCTTACTCTACTGCAGTAGGAAGGCAATACCCAATGCAATCTCTTTGATTCAAAAGATCCAGTCATCTTAGTGGTAGATGCTTTATTCCAAATGCCTATTCATTGTTTATGGTGTGATATGTTTACATAGTTATGTAGCTTGATTGGGTTGAAAAAAGACCAAAGCAAGTTCAACCCCTCCAAATGAAACCCAGCATTTATACATACATCCACTGACCCCTCCATACACTCACATAAACTATATATACTCATACACTAACTATAGAGTTTAGTATAACAATAGCCTTGAATATTATGTTTGTCCAAGAAATCATCCAAGCCATTCTTAAAGGCATTAACTGAATCAGCATCACAACATCACCCGGCAGTGCATTCCACAACCTCACTGTCCTGACTGTGAAGAACCCCCTACGTTGCTTCAAATCAAAGGGTGGCCTCTGGTGCGGTGATCCTTTTTATGGCCAAAAAGGTCCCCTATTATTTGTCTAAAATGTCCTCTAATGTACTTATAAAGTGTAATCATGTCCCCTCTCATGCATCTTTTTTTCCAGAGAAAACAACCCCAACCTTGACAGTCTACCCTCATAATTTAAGTCTTCCATCCCTCTAACCAGTTTAGTTGCACTTAGTCTCTGCACTCTCTCCAGCTCATTTATATCCCTCTCAAGGACTGGAGTCCAAAACTGCACTGCATACTCCAGATGAGGCCTCACCAGGGACCTATAAAGAGGCATAATTACTGTATGTTTTCATTGCAGTTTTATGCCCTTTTTTATACAAAAATCCGTAGATCCTTCTCAGTTAAGGAAACTCCCAACACATTTAGTATATAACTTGCATTTATATTATTTTTGCGAAATTGCATAACCTTGCATGTATCAACATTGAACCTCATTTTCCAGTTTGCTGCCCAGTTTTCCAAGTTAGTCGAATCACTCTGCAAAGTGGCAGCATCCTGCATGGAACTTATAGTTCTGCACAATTTAGTATCATCTGCAAAAATAGAAACAGTACTTTCAATGTCCACCTCCAGGTCATTAATAAACAAGTTGAAAAGCAAGGGACCTAGTACAGAGCCGTGCTGTACTCCACTAACAACACTGGTCCAATTAGAAAATGTTCCATTTACCACCACTCTTTATAGTCTATCTTTTAGCCAGTTCTCTATCCAGGTACAAATATTATGTTCCAGCATTCCTTAATTTAACCAGTAGGGATGTCGCGGACTGTTCGCCTGCGAACTTGTTCGCGTGAACATCTACTGTTCGCGTTAGCCGAATGTTCGCGAACGTCGCGCGACGTTCGCCAATTTGGGTTCGCCTTAGCTGGCGCTTTTTTTTGCCATTTCTCCCCCAGACCAGCAGATACATGGCAGCCAATCAGGAAGCTCTCCCTCCTGGACCACCCCCACACCCCCTGGACCACTCCCCTTCCATATATAAACTGAAGCCCTGCAGCGTTTTTTCATTCTGCATGTGTGTGCTTGCAAGAGCTAGTGTAGGGAGAGAGCTGTTAGTGATTTGAGGGACAGTTGATAGTAACTTTGCTGGCTAGTAATCTGCTTGATACTGCTCTGTATTGTAGGGACAGAACTCTGCAGGGATTTGAGGGACATTTTAGGTTAGTTAGCTTTGCTGGCTAGTAATCTACCTTCTACTGCAGTGCTCTGTATGTAGCTGCTGTGGGCACTGATCTCATCTGCTGACTGCTGTAATAACCCAATAGTCCTTGTAAGGACTGCTTTTATTTTCTTTTTTGTTTTTTTACTTTGCTACTATAAGAGCCCAGTGCTATTAGTCTAGCTGTGTTGGGGAGTGGGACTGGTGTGCTACTGTGCTGCTCCTAGTAGTTCAGCACCAACCAGAGTAATTTTTTTTTTTTAATATACATATATTTTTTTTTTTATTTTACTTATCTTACGGTTCTTTAATGTGTCCAGTGCTGTTTGCTGTTCTTCATAGTAGTGCACCAATAGTAGTGCACTTGCAGGCATTATTTGCCCAGTGTGTTCTTCAAACAACTGCCACCTAGCTGTGTGAGCTTGTTCACATTCTGTCTAAATATCAATAATAATACCGTCTCCAGAAACACCACCCGAGTGACGTTTTTCAAGCAGCAATAATATATTCCGTATCCACTGCTGTAGTAGTGTATACGTTGACCTTGTAGGCATTGTTTCAATTTGTTTGCCCAGTCTTTAACCAAGTGCCACCTAGCTGTGTGAGCTTTTTCACATTCCATGTCCAGAAACATCACCTGAGTGACGTAGTGTGATTTCTGCCCTTTACAGCACAAAATGCAGCGCTGTGTCAACAATGTATTTTTCAGATACATTTTTGCCCTTGATCCCCCTCTGGCATGCCACTGTCCAGGTCGGTGCACCCTTTAAACAACTTTAAAATCATTTTTCTGGCCAGAAATGTCTTTTCTTGCTTTTAAAATTCGCCTTCCCATTGAAGTCTATGGGGTTCGCGACGTTCGCGAACCGTTCACATTTTTGACGCAAGTTCGCGAATATGTTCGCAAACTTTTTTTCCGACGTTCGCTACATCCCTATTAACCAGTAACCTTCTGTGTGGCACTGTATCAAATGCTTTAGCAAAGTAGATAACATCCACTTCCTTCCCAGAATGGAGGTCCCTGCTTACCTTCTCACAAAAAGAAATTAAATTAGTTTGGCATGATCTATTATGCATAAAGCCATGCTGGCACAAACTCATATTTGGATTTGCAATGAAGTCCAGTATCTTATCCCTTAATACCCCTTTGAAAAATCTTTCCTACCACTGATTCAGACTAACTGGCCAGTCTCTCTGCACTACGCCAGACCTCGTGAAAAATAAAGTAAAGCAGTTTGGCAATCACAGAGCTTAGTTCTCTAAGTACCTTGGGATGAATACCATCCGGTCCCAGATATTTTTTGCAGGATTTATTGGTCTCCTTGAACCTGAAAAATGTTTCATCTGTCCCAGCTAACTTGAAATCCGTAAAAGCACGTCTTTTCTTACACACCTTAACACCAACACTTCTATTAAATCAAAATGGTTTTGTTTTGCAACAATGTTCCTTGTTTATAAGTGGAATATACTGACGTATAATTATTAAGCAGCATTTTAAAAACGGCCTATTTTTGTTCTGTGTTCCCGTGAAAAGCATTTCCCACTTAATATGTTGCAAATATGCCCTTATACTATCAATATTTGCACATCTAAAATTTTGTGTTGTAGTTGCTACCTTATAGAGTTGCTTCTGCAACATAATCTCAAAGGAGATCATGTTATTATCAGTATTCCCTAAATGCTCACCCACACAAATGGTAGCATTTTGGTGTTATTAGTTATTACAAGATCCAAAAGTGACTGATTCCTAGTAGGTTCTTGAATGAGCTGAGATAAAAAGTTGTCATGCAGCATATTCACAAACCTGCTAGCTTTTTCTGACAACCCCATTACCCCAGTCAGTATCAGGATAATTAAAGTAACCCATAATAATAACTTGACCTATTTGTGAAGCTGCTTTTATTTGTAAAAGTAGCTGGGCTTCATTTCCGTCACTTATATGAGGTGGTATGTAGCATGCACCAATGATCATTTTGTTTGTAATATTTTTCTCAGTTGAAATCTCTACCCATAGGGGTGCCACTCCCTCTCCAGTGCCATCAATGGATATTTCTTTACTGCATGGCTTTAATTCAGGCTTTAAATTCACAGCCCAGTCACATGTTTCATCCCACAAGGTCTCAATTATACCAATTATATCATCATTAACTCTAACTCTAGGGGGGTATATTTATCAAAGGGTGAAGTTAACAATCTCCACAGTTCACTAGAGTAAATTTCCGCCACTCTCCATTCATTTCTATGGGATTTTGAAAGGCATAATTATCAAAGGATGAATTTTCACTTTCACCTACTGATAAATACTCTTTTAAAAATCCTATAAAAATTAATGGAGAGTGGCAGAATTTTACTCTAGTGGACTGTGGAGATCGCTAACTTCACTCTTTGATAAATATACCCCTAGCTGTCCAATTTTACCTGACAAACTCAGTGCATTTTCAAGCATGCAGCAGAGGTTACTACTTTTCCTTTTGTAATTTACAAGACTTAATTGAAAATTATATCTTAAGTTAGTATTAGCCTGGTATCCTTGTAACAGAGGGACCTCCTTAGCTGGTAAACTGTATGCCCCGTCACTCCTACCTAAATAACCTCCCTTACTAATCCCACTGGCCCATCTACTCTAGATTCCTCTATCATCCTTTAGCTCACCCCCTTTGCCTAGTTTAAACACTCCCTCAGCCTCTTAGACATTCTTTCCCCTAGCACAGTGGATCCCCTTCCATTGAGGTGCAAGCAAATAAATAAATAGGTTGTACTCCAAGGAAAAATTAGCCCAGTGCTCTAGGAACCCAAACCTTTCCTTTCTAAACTTGAGCCACGCATTTAGCTCCCTAAGCTCCCGCTGTCTTCCTAAACTTACACGTGGCACAGCCAAACTTTCAGAAAAAAATTACATTGGAAGATCTTCCCTTAATCTTAGAGCCTAAATCTCTGAAATCACTTTTAATGTCTTCCATCTACCATTAATTCTGTCGTTAGTACTAACATGTACTAAGACAGATGGGTTATGCCCAGCCCCACCCAATAATTTGTCTACCCTATCAACCACATGCCGAACCCATGCACCAGTAAGACAGTAAACTGTTCAGTTTCAGTGATCCGGATAACAGATTACACTATCCATTTTCCTAATAATTGAATGTGCATTGCCATATCTTGGCCAAGCAGGACCTGGTTTAACAGTCTGGTGTAGCTTTTGGCAAATAATCCTTGGAAGCTTCATTGGTCAGGCCATCTCATTATTTAAGACAAATTTTACCTAAAGTTATCCAGACCTTGTTAAGATGTAGATGGCCTTTACATTTCAAGACCCAAGATAAGTTTTTTTCATGAGCAAAAGGGAGGACCGTGTATTCAATATGAGTCATTGTTGTGGGCATCCTGGAATTCCTTTAGTTAGACATAGAGAGGGGTCTACATATTTGTATTGGATAATACCTCCTTTGCAGGGATTTGGAGATGACACAGAAAATCAGTCCTTATTAAAATAAATGATACACAATATATTTTTGTCACATCAAAATCGATTAGAATGGTGAATAGATGACTGCCCACCACTCACAATGATATCTCAGATGGATAACTAATTACTGAAATTGTTTGATATGTCGTTACAGTTTGTTTGTTACTCACAAGTCACAATAATTTGCTGTACATGACATTTAAGGGGAAATTGTTTAAAATAAAGATGGACTCGTGGTCTGTAAGAATATGATAATCTGTTTACTATTGTAGCACAAACTCTGTTTAATGAATGACTAGTAATGAAATCTTAAAATGTTTTGTATGTTGTGCCCCAGCATATAAGTTATTAAAATTAGCACTGGAGCCCAATATTGTTCTGAGAAACACGTAGCCAGGGCAGACAATAAGCCTCAAGGGATTGCCTCACCCTATGTCTAGAAAAGGTTTTGTGAAAAAAACATCCTGATACAGTTATTAACCTTTTAATTGCTGAAGTTCTTTAGCTTTGTTATTCAGTAAGTCCCACTTTGAACTATCAGACCAGAGCCATTTATGAGATTGCACATGGAACAAAGGTCTTGGATGGTATTCTTGCCAGACACACATCTCTTTCTTCTGTGAGCAATGAAAATTTAGCTTAGGATACTGGAAATTCCTGGACACTCTTTAAATGTTCATGTAAAGGAAGTCAGTCTAAGGTCAAAACTGCTTAGAGCTTTTCTTATTTCATACTCAATGGTATTTAAAGGGCTCTCTCAGTGTTGACTATATGGTTTGGGTTAGATTCAAATGGAAATTTTACTTTGAACATCATGTCAATTATTTTCATATTTTTCATATTCTGGATGCCTCAGCCTTCAATTTTGCAACATATTTTAAATAAAAAACTTTTTTTAACAAGATTTAAATGGGTTTCAACCCCATCTACTATGTGAATAAATGCTTTTGTTGCATTGTCTCCTATCATGATGGTAAACAGAAAATATATGCACGTTGATTCTCATTCTTGGAAGGGATATCTTAGGTTTCTGTATTTTTTCTGTTTCAATTAATCAAAATAACCAGAACTACAGCTAATACAACGTGTACCCAGGGGCGCGGCTGCAGGGGGGCCCAGGAGGTATAGGGGCCCCATGAGGCCCTAATTCATATACAATTTCAATAAATATTGGAGAAACCATTCAACCTCTAAACATTTTGGGGGCCTGAAAAATAATTTGCTGTGGGGCCCAGTAATATCTATTTACGCCACTGTGTGTACCCTTTTAATTAATTGAACTAAAATAATAAGAAGATGGACCCAACAGGTAATCCACATTTTGAAGTAAGAAGGCCTATATGAGAAGGTAACAGTAACATAGTAAGTTAGGTTTAAAAAAGACACACATCCATCAAGTTAAACCTTTTAACTCTATTTTAACCTGCCTAACTGCTAGTTTACCCAGAGGAAGGCAAATACCCCATTTGAAGCCTCTCCAACTTGCCTCAGAGGGGGAAAAATTCATTCCTGACTCCAAAATGGCAATCAGACTTGTCCCTAAATCAACTTGTACTATGAGCTATCTCCCATAACCCTGTATTCCCTCACTTGGTAAAAAGCCATCCAACCCCTTCTTAAAGCTATCTAATCTTTCAGGGAGAGAATTCCACATCTTCACAGCTCTCACTGTAAAAAAAAAAAAACCCCTTCCGAATATTTAGGCGGAACCTCCTTTCTTCTAATCAGAATTGGTGACCTTGAGTCAGCTTCTACCTACTGGTAAATAAAGCATTAGAGAGATTATTATATGATCCCCTTATATATTTATATTAGGGATTCAACTAATCCACTATTTGGGTTTCAGCCGAATCCTGGCATCCTTGGTGAAAGATTCGGGCAAATACATAATCTGAATCCTAATTTGCATATGCAAATTAGGGGCAGGAAAGGGAAAAGTGGAAAAAAATCTTCTTTTGTGACGAAAAAGTCATGTGATTTCCCTACCCACCCCTAATTTACATATGCAAATTAGGATTCGGTTCGGCACAAGGATTACGAATCCTGGATTCGGTGCATCCCTAATTTATATACAGTTATCATATCACCTCTTAAGGGCCTCTTTTCCAGCGTGAACATCCCCAATTTGGCCAGTCTTTCCATAAGATTTTCCATATCTTTTACCAGCTTAGTTGCCCTTCTCTGTATCCCCTCTAATACAATAATGTCCTGTTTGAGTGATGGAGATCAAAACTGTACGGCATATTCTAGATGGGGCCTTACCAGTGCTCTATACAGTGGAAGAATGACCCCTTCCTGCCATGAATCAATGCCCCTTTTAACAAAGCTCAATACCTGATTTGCCCTTGATGCTGGCATTGCTTGCTACAGTCAAGTTTATTATGTACAAGGACTTCAATGTCCTTTTACATTATGGATTTGCCTAGAGCAGTCCCATTAAGGGTATAAGTGGCTTGGATATTTTTACATCCCAGGTGCATGACTTTTTCATTTGTAAACATTGAATCTCATCTGCCAGCTGCCTAGATTGCCAGTTTGTCAAAATTCTGTTGCAAGGATGCCACATCCTGGATGGAATTAATTGGGCTGGATAGTTTTGTGTTGTCTGCAAACACTGATATATTACTTACAATACCCTCCCCTAAGTCATTAATGAACAAGTTAAATAAAAGTGGACCCAATACCGAGCCCTGAGGAACTCCACTCCAGGAACCTTACTGCCAGTATAGAATTTACCATTAACAACCACCCTCTGTACCCAATCCTGTAGCCAGTTTCCAATCTATATGCAAACAACTTCATTAAGCCCAACACATCTTAGTTTAGAAAGCAGTCGTTTGTGGGGCACTGTATCAAACGCTTTGGCAAAATCCAAATAGATCACATCTACTGCTTCCCTGCTGTCCAGCATCTTACTTACCTCATCATAAAAATCAAATTTGTCTGACATGACCTATCCTTCATAAAGCCAGCTGATTGCTGCTCATAATGCCATTCACTAGGATAAAATTTTGAATGTGATCCCTTAACAAGCCTTCAAATAATTTGCCCACCACAGATGTCAAATTTACTGGCCTAAAATTACCAGGCTGAGATTGTAATCCCTTTTTAAATATTGGAATAACATCAGCTTTCCTCCAATCCATAGGTACCATACCAGATGAAAGTGAATCTGAGAAAATCAGAAATAGGGGCCTTTCTAAAACTGAAATAAGCTCTCTTAGAACACGGCGGTGTATGCCATCTGGCCCTGGCGCCTTGTTTACATTCATTTGTATTAAGCTTTGTGAATCATATCCTGAGTCAGCCACTGACTAGATTGAGCTGAGCCATTAGTGCAGCTATGAAGTGAGCCTGGGAACTCTGTTGCATACTCTGAAGAAAAGAACTGATTTAGCATATTTGCCTTTTCTGTATCTACCATACTAGTACCATTATTTAAAGGAGCAACACTCTCAAGCTTTTTTTTACTGTTAATATATTTTAAAAACTGTTAATATATTTAAAAAACGTTTTGGGGTTAGTCATACGTTCAGCTGCATTGCGCTCCTCATTTCCTTTCTTTGCCTTCCGGATTGCTGTTTTATTATAATGTTTGTATTCATTAAATGCAGCTTCTGTCCCAACAGACTTGTAGTTTTTAAATGCCTTTCTCTTCTTTCCTATTAACATCTTTACTTCTATATTAAGCCACAGAGGGTCATTCTTAGTGCTTCTACATTTTCTCCTTAAGGGAATAAATTGAGAACCGTGACAATTTAATAACATTTTAAATGACAACCATTTCTGTTCTGTTTTAGATGAAAAAATAATGCCCAATCTATGCTCTGAAGGCAGCCCTCATGAGCTTTTCTGAAATTCATGTTTTTCGCTGCCCCAGAATTATGGTCACTATTACCCAGGGGTTAAATTACTTGCACATTCACTATATGTTCTGGGAGTTCATTAGAGATCATTAGATCCAGAATAGCATTTTTTCTGGTTGGCTCCCCAACAACCTGTGCTATAAAATTGTCATGCAACTTGTTCCCATTAACTGATCTGGCAGTACTGTTGCTCCAGTCAATATCTGGGTAATTACAATCCCCCATTATCATTACTTTCCCCAAAATAGCAGCCTTTTCTATTTGCACCATGAGCTTTGCCTCCTCCTCCTCACTTACATTAGGGGGTCTATAGCATACGCCTACAATGAATTTGCTGGACTCTTTACAGTTGGTGAAGAATGCCACCCATAAGACTTCCCTCATTTTCTAACATAACCTCCTCCATTATATTCACTTTTAAATCCTGCCTAACAAACAGACATACCCCTCCTTCCTTTTCTATTGCCTCTGTCCCTCTGAAACATAGTATAGCCACTGATATTTACTGCCCAGTAATGCGACTCATTCAGCCATGTTTCGCCCACACCAATCACATCATATTTTCCCTCCAGCTCTCCCATTTTACCAATTACCGGGAGTTATATGGGTAATTAAGCGTTCTTAGGTAGGATGTCCACTTTGGGTCAGTTTGTGCAGATGAGAACTTACCCCCAAATATACATATTTTTGCATGTTAAACTCTATATGGATTATTTGGAAATGGGTCCTACTAATCCTTGTAAAAAAGAAATGGGCTTATGAGGATGACTCAGACCCCTCGCATGACATTAACACAGCGGTGAAGCTTTCACTGATGCAACACACAGGGGCTCAGACACTCTCGGCAGCACTAATTTTACATCTCTCACTCCCATAGACACTTCTTCCTTCTTTGCCACCCATTCAATCTAATGTACACATAGAATATTGTCGATGTCCCCCTCTCCCCATAGATATTGCTCAGATATAATTTGTTTGTATAAATAAATAAATTAGAAGACTTTGTTTGTAGGGAAATATATCCATGCATTTGTTATTTTGCCCACATCGAAAAATCATGGCTTTAGTATTTCCTAAATTTGCTAAATGTTTGGTACTTTTCAGCAGTGCTGTCGATAATTGGTTTGAAAAATAATGAGTCATTTAAAAGTACTTCATGTAGTAAAAATTGATCTGCTGTGGTTTACATGGTCAATAGTGAGAAATTTGGGTAAAAATAAAAGCATAATATTTAAAAAAGGTTAAACATGAACTTGGTTCCAGTGTTTCAAATTTCTACAGCTTTTAAACCCTTTTTGCATAGTCCTGTTCCTTATAACAGAACCGTTGTCTTCTACCCATGTCTCGTTTTAACATAAGTGGTTAATAAAGGATGTTTTCAGGGAGGATATTACCAGCACAGAAATACTTATGATTGGCCCACTGACCCAAGCAGGAAGAAAAAAGAGATTAGAGAGTTATATAAGGATTTCCCTTGCCTTCATGCCCAGTGGTCTCAGGTTACATTGCTGCACTCAGTATGAGCACACTGGCAGTGTGCAGGAGCATCTATACGGAAGAGCAGTTTCACAAGACCTATGGCTCCCATAAGGATCTAGAGAGGCCTCCCTTGAGGTTAAGAGACAGATTAGCAAGGAGCTGTACTTGCTCAGCTCATGCCTTCCTCCATTTACTGAAACGTAGGGTTCCCATTCTGAGCTGGCTGCCCAGGTACAAGTTAAAGAAATGGCTGCTTGGGGACCTTATTGCTGGCTTGACAGTTGGCATTGTCCACATCCCACAAGGTATGTTATAGTATATTGTAAGGATTATTTTGCACAATTACAGTACCAATGAATTTAAAAGCAATTAGGGGGGAGATGCAGGCATTCAGCACTGTAATATTGCAGTTCTAACTACAAAGTTTTTGTACATTAGTTAGTTAATTTGCAGTAAGACCTACAATATAGCCTTGTGTTTTTTTAATTTTCTTTGATTGGATGTATGGCCAAGACAAAGGTGCATTACAAGAACTGGGTTCTTTGTCCTTAGTGGTTGGTCACTATCTATCCATTATCCGGAAACCAATTATCCAAACATTTCTGAATTATGGGTAGACCATCTCCCATAGACTACATTTATTTACAATAATTCCAATTCTGAAAAGTTATTTCCCCTTTTCTCTGTAATAATAAAACAGTTACTTGTATTTGATACCAGTTACGATATAATTAATCCTTACTGGAGGAAAAACAATGTTATTGGGTTTATTTACTGTTTAAATGAGTTTTAAGTAGACTTGAGGTATGGAGATTCAAATTACATAAAGATCCCTTACCTGGAAAACCATGGGTCCCGAGCATTCTAGATAATAGGTCCCATACCTGTATTATCATTCAGCACAGTTGTAGTTACATTTGTGCCAGTTTTCAAGTTAATCAGTGAACTGTTCAGGCAAAACTGTCTGCTCTACCCATTGATGCATGTTCCCATCTGTCCATATTGTTTAGACATTTAGGAAATAATAATTAAAGCCATCTATTATTGACCAAGTATCTCTTCCAGTAGGAGAATTGTTCTTGGCTTTAAACATAGATTTGCATCAAGGGAAATAAAAGGGATGAATACAATGCATGGGATCAGTATTTATTTGAATTCAGTATCAAGATTTTTTTTTCTCTCTAAACTCTTCCTTGGTTTGTTAGTATATCAGATAATCTCTATTTCACACCAGGTGGATGGCATACCATGGGTGATAGATATATTCGATCGAAGGATTTTCAATCGATCGAATGATCGATCTAATGCCTTTTTATTCAATCAAAAACTTAGAAAACAAGCCTATGGGACTTTCCCATAGACTTTTAAAGCAATTCGGTAGGTTTTAGGTGGCGAAGTAGGCAGTCGAAGTATTTTTAAAAGAGACAGTACTTCGACTATCAAATGGGCGAATAGTCGCATCGTTTTTACGCTCGATCTATTCAAATCATTTTACTCAGACAAATTTACGCCAATTCGATAGTCGAGGAGCACAAAAAACTGCTCGAAATTCAAGTATTTTTCCCTATATTCCTTCACTTGAACTTAGTGTATGGGCCCCTGTATGTGAAATGGCCTTCCCATAATTCAGAGCTTTCTGGATAACAGGTTTCCATATAATAGATCTCATACCTGCATAGGGAAAAATGTGAACATATAATGGATTATTTTTCAAAATCCAAAAATTTCTGTTAATTTTCGGAAAATCCACACAGATTTTTGGAAAATTCTCAACCACTTTTTGCATTTCAACATGCCAGTATGTGCTTTGTTTCAGATTAGAGAACATCAGTCCTTTTAGCCTTACAATGACGTAAACAGTAAGGAAGAAAATATGATTGCTAATGTAAATGCCTCACAGTTATCAAATAATCTGATATTATGATAAGGTTTACAGTCCAAAAAAGTCCAAAAAAATATGTGTTTGTTTTTATACATGCTGTTTAAATATTTTTCATTTGTTTAAAATATGTGTATAGCTTATTGACTTGAAGTGACCAACTGTCTCCCACCAGTAACTTTCACAATCCACTGCAATGTTTCTCCAAGAGTGCGATGTAGTGATGGCTGAATAAATTTGCCTGGCGTGAATTCACTGCGAATTTCCGTGTCTTGCCGCCGGTCGTCAATTTTTGAGTTTCAGATATTTTCCAGCAAATTTTTTTTGGAGAGAATTCGCCAATCACTAGCGCGGTGCAATATTTATAATATTCTGAAGAACAAATCTCTTGTATTCACTTTTATTAACCTGTGTTACTGGTCCTTTGAGGAGCTTCTTGACAGACTCACACAGCAGATTTTTTCTGGTTTTCAAACACAATTTTTTCGGAGGAAAAGAAAAACTAAAATTTTTAGTTTGCATGCGGTCCAAATAAAAAAGTACTCCATTTCAAACTTGCTGAGGTCATGTAGAAGTCAATGGCAGTTTACAATTTACAGTTTCGCTGGGTTCATACAATAATCCAAAAAAAGTTTTCAGGCTGTAATCTGAAAAAAATCGGAGTTTCTGGGCATCAAATCTGAAAAAATCGCACACTTCTGAATCTTTTTCCCGTACCAGATATTTTTCTAGTGAATGTGAAAAATGAATAAATTCACAGAGGTGTTCTAGATTATTGATATATATTACCATAGAAACGATAAACCTAGGCTATAATCATCAAAACCAATTTAAATACTTTCCATAAAAATGTGTCTTTTAGAATACTATTCATGTGCCTCTTGCCCTTTTTTTGTCTTTTTTAAAAATGTGTCCTTTAGAACATCATTCCATTCATGCTTTTATCAAGTTACTATAAAACTAGCACCATGTTAGAAGCTCAAACAAAAGAAAATGAATGGAGTATGTTGAATGACTGTGGCTCTTGCACTTTAGTTGTAGAACCTTGTGGAGAATTCACAACTAGCTCTGCCGGGCTACCTATCAGTTGCTTCTGGTTCCCTTTGAGGGTCAGTCCAACAGTTTTAGAGAGCTTCTGGCTAAATGTAGACAACTGAAGCTGACCTCCGACAAGGGGGCAAATTCACTAAGATTCGTAGTTGCGCCAGGCGTAACTTCGCCGCACTTCGCCAGCGCTCAGCAAATTAACTAAAATGCAAAGTTGCGCTCAGGGGTAGCGTAAGGTTGCGAAGTTGCACTAGCGTTGATTCGCTAAGCGAAGCTACGCTAGCGATGGTTAATTTGCATACGGCGCCAAATTCAAATTTCAATGGAGGAATACGTAACAGCACTACAAATGCCCTACACATGTGCCCATTGTATAGTTAAGTTGCCATGAGTTAGGAAATGTAGGGGGGAAGGAGGGGAGCCCCAAAAAAATTTTAATTCTTTTTCAGCCTATCACCCATAATATAGAAAAAACGCCAGCGTTTTTTTGAACTTTTTTTGAAGCAATCCCTATCTACTCTATTGCGCTTCGTCTGGTCTGAGGTGGCGAAGGAAGTCTAGCGTAAAAGGTAGCGTTCAGTACAATGCGCGTGTTAGTGAATTTGCGTAGTTACGTCCATTGAGCAAATTCGCCAGGCGTAAGGGTGCGAAGTAACGCTAGCAAAGTTACGCCAGCGTTCGTTAGTGAATTTGCGAATTGACGCTAGCGTTAGGCGCTTCGGCGTTTAGTGAATTTGCCCCAAGGTCTTTTAATAGCATTAATGAATATGCAACATTTATATTATTATCTCTGGTCACTATGGGGCAGATTTACTTAGGGTCGAATATCGAGAGTTAATTGACCCTCAATATTCGACTGTAGAAGTTAAATCCTTCGACTTTGAATATCGAATAATTGTTCGATTTTAACCCATCGATCGAACGAAATTCCTTTGATCAAAAAAAGCTTAGAAAGCCTATGGGGACCTTCCCCAGTGGCTAACATTGAGATTCGGTAGGTTTTACTTGGTGAAGTAGGGGGTCGAAGTATTTTTTAAAGAGACAGTACTTTGACTATCAAGTGGTCGAACAGTCGAATGATTTTTAGTTCGAATCATTCGATTCGAGGTCGACGGTCTAAGTAGCAAATTCGATGGTCGAAGTAGCCCAAAAACACGTTCGAAATTCGAAGTATTTTTTCTTCTATTCCTTCACTCGAGCTAAGTAAATGTGCCCCTATATGTCTACAAAAATATTTTGCATGACCCTGGAAATGAATTGCAATATTTACATCACTGTTTATTTATTTTTAGGTATGGCATTTGCCCTTTTGACGTCAGTGGCACCAGTTCATGGTCTTTACACCTCCTTCTTCCCTGTTGTACTTTATATGCTCCTAGGAACTGGCCGTCATGTTTCTACCGGTGAGCTGCAAGTAACTTTGAGCTTCTTAATGTAACTGCATGTCTGGTATAAGTATTCTAAGTGCATGTGCAGGTGCATTGTCTTACATTTAGCCTGTAGTATACTCCAGGCTTTTTTAATGTTCCTCAACTGGCAGGCGAACAAAGGGCCTATATCTGTTATAACCCTGTGTTTACCACTATTTGGTTCTTGTGTTGCTCATGATCTAGACAATTTCTTTTTGTTCTTGTGTCTATGTTGGTTTTCTCTCACATCCCAAAAGCTTCCAGGCAAGTTAACTGGCTCCTGAAGAAAGTGACCCTAGTGTTTTGAATGAAAGTGATAATGGCCTTGTTTGCACTGGGACTGATGTACAGTAAATTACGAGAAATCTCATTAAAGCACTGTAGAAACATATTGGTACAATATAAATAAAGGATAATAAAAACTATAATAATAAACAGATCTGAGTAGTTTGTTAAATTGATTGTTGCTGCATATTGCAGCACGCTGGAAGGCTTTCTGGCTGGTAAACTGTAAAATTCGTTTTGAATTGAAAAAATTATATACTGTATACCCTTGACATTGTTTCTGTAAAATGTAATATAAAAAGTAGAATCAGCATTTCAAAAAGGTATGCTCCTAAAAAAAGCAATTTCCGATCAGCACACTCCAATGACAATAGTTGTTTACACTTATGTATGTGATATATTAAGTAGATATATACTGTAGATAAGTAAGGGTTCCGACTTGCGTCAGTGTGTTCAGAGTTATTGATTGGAAAGAAAGATATCCCTTCTTTATCAAATAAAATGTGTAGAGCGACTTCTTAAGAAGAAAAATACCAATTATTCTTAACAACTCATTACTATATTTAACCGTATAAAAGATTGGCTCCTTTGATGACACTTAATAATAAAAAAACATTTATTGCATAAAGTGCCAGTGCATTCAGTTATTTCAATTCATTAATTTACTCATATGAGGCTTAAAGTGGCCAAGTGTGCCGTTAATAACTAAAGTGACTCGGTGCTAAGTTGATAGTCAACTGTAAGAATTAATTGAAAAATTAAAAAAAAAAAGTACACTCAGAAGCCTGTCCTGGGAGGAAAGTGGAGTACCTGGGGGGAAACCCACACCAACACAAGTAGAACATACAGACTTATAGCAGATCAGAAATCTACTGTATGTATACTTGGGAATCGACTGGTAGTAAGCATAGTTCTTCAGGGCAATTTGAGGATGTAGTGGTCCATTAAATGCATGCAGTGATTTTCACTGATCATAGTGCATCACTGAAAATAGAGGAGCAGAACATTACTTGCTGCAAAGCTGAGTACTAAAACTGTGGCTGCTCAAGATAATGCAAATATTTAAATTTACTGTGTATCTCCAGGTACCTTTGCTGTGCTGAGCCTAATGACTGGCTCTGTGATTGATGAACATCTGGCCGAGAATCCCTTGGAAAGAAACCTGACAAGTGAAGAGCAGTCAGATATATATGCTCAACGTATAGGAATGGCTGCTGCTATCGCCTTCCTTATAGGCATTATAATGGTAAATACACATGTTGCTCGTCTACCTTTGTAGGTTGTAGACGTTTCCTCTCTTTAAAGGGATTCTGTCATGATTTCTATGGTGTAGTTTTTATTTCTAAATTACACTGTATACATTACAAATAATTCACTTTTCCATATACAATTTTATTCCTGAACCAACAAGTGTATTTTTTTGTAGTTATAATATTGGTGTGTAGGCAGCCATCTCAGGGCATTTTGCCTGGTCATGTGCTTTCAGAAAGAGTCAGCACTTCACAGTGGAGCTGCTTTCTGAAAAGCGTTTGTTTTTACTACTCAATGTAATTGGAGGAGTCACAGCAGGACTTGGATCTTTACTAGTGAGTGCTATTCTCATATCTACCAGGGAGCTGCTATATGGTTACATTCCCATTGTTCTGTTGTTATTGGGGGGAAAGGAAGGGGGGGTGATATTATTGAAGTGTATCAAAGCACAAGTCACATGACTAAGGGCACCTGGGAAACTAACAAGATGTCTAGCCAATGTCAGATTTCAAAATTAATTATTTAAAAAAAAAAAGTTGTTTGCTCTTTTGAAAAACAGATTTCAGTGCACGATTCTGATGCAAACATTTTCAAAAAAAAAATGTTTTCCAATGACAGTATGCCTTTAATATTACTTCATGCCTATTAATGCTGAACATTTTACTTTTCTATCTAGCAGAGCTTTTCTTTTTGACTGAAATGCCTATTGTATGATCCAACAATTGGTCAGGACTGTACTCATACCATAATTACAGTGATGTCACTGTTGTGTATTTCATCGTGATACAGCTCCAATAATCTTGAGGAAAGCAAATAAAGAGTGATGAGTGAAATTCACCCATTTTGGCCAAAAGTTCACAAAGCCATGCAAAACCAGTCAATGGGCATTTTTCCCATACATTTTCACAGAACTATAAAAGTGTTATTTTTCCTGTGAACAAAATTCATGGTGAATTTCTCAATCAGATTATATATTAATTAATTATATATTAATTGTTGACAAAAACAAGAATTTTGCTGCTAAACTATATCAGGTGTAATAGTTCACTGCAAATAAGCCTTCAGCCCACATCTTAGCCAAGTGGTCTTCAGAATGGACTTACACAATGTTCTAAGATAGAACAAACCGACTTATACATCTCATTCTAATGCTATGCTTTTGCAATTGAGAGTTCCCCCCAAATCCCACACTTATTAGCCTTTATTTTGTATACCCATAAATATCTGCTCACCGAACCACACATTTCATTCATACTAGCCTACAGGCTGCCACAGATCACTATTTTGGTCACCCTAGGCTGACCCACAGTTTTGTAGATCAGTCTCAAGTGTTGCATACAGGTAGCCATAGACTATAAAGGTGGCCATACAAGGGCAGATTTAAGCTGCTGGTTCAGTCCTTTAGACCGATTCAGCAGCTTATCTACCCATGCGCTGCAACCAGTCACCTTGATCGATATTTTGTCCAGATTTCGATCGGGCAAGCTTGACTTTCCTGTTGGATTTGGGACCACATTGGACCATTGATGTGGTCCTCGCTCTGACTTTTCATATCCTCTTCACTGTAATGATCGCATTACCATGATATCACACACCGAGGTGGGCATGTTGGGTGAAAAATTCACTTGTTTGGCAACTTCACCAAATGCTTGAATCTTACAGTGTATCGCCACCTTAAGGCATTGAGGTCCCTGATCTGATGGAAAAATCAAACCTGCCGATGGATATCTGCCTTATGGTTGGACAGATATCTGTTGGGTAGGTCCATCATAGGTCCCCATACATGGGCAGATAAACTGCCAAATAGGTCTAAAGGGCACAGATCAGCAGATTAAATCTGCCCGTATGTTGCTAACTAACAGCTTTCTGTTTCTATTTTTTTATAATGAAATAATAGACATGGGGAAACATCACAGTAGGTATTTCCATTTAAAACATGTAGGGCTATAACTATTCACAATATAAAAGGTGATGCTCTGATAACACATAGTTGCTCTCCAGAAGTCTTTTCTTTGATTAGTAAAGATGCCAGATCTGCATGTTTACTGTGTTTTGAGACTGTGTGTTTTACACACTGAAGCATGTGACCTTAAGGGGAACCTTAAACACTTTCTAATAAACATGGGTGTTACCATTACAAAATATTGATAAACTGTAGTTCAACTTCATTCCTCACTTCAAAAGCTCAATGAGCCAATGTGCTCCTCTCACCAACAGGGTTTTTTTTTAAACCTGCCTACAATATCTGGATGATTTTTGGTCAGATATCGGTTGGGATGGCCTGTTGGGGTGCCCTATACTATACTAAAAAATACTATATATATATGGTTATGAATTTAAAAATTCTCAAGTGGAAAGCCTTCACAAACATAAAAAATGTTGCCTCCTTCTTTGATAGCCATGATCATTTTATAGTAAAGTTAAAGTACAGCTGAAAAGTTCTAGAGGAATCTGAAAGCTGGAAGAGTATTAATAGGCAAATTTTTCATGTGACTTCCATTGTACAGTGATACAAATAAATGTGTCATCTCCAACCTCTTTTTTTGCAGGTAGCTATGTTTGTGCTGCAGCTCGGGTTTCTCTCCACTTATTTATCTGAGCCCATAGTGAAAGCCTTTACCAATGCTGCTGCTTTTCATGTCACCATTTCCCAGATTCAAAACATGCTGGGTCTACCACTACCACGCTTCACTGGCTCTTTCACCATCTTCAGGGTAAGTCAAGGGCCATACCCACTGGATAATTTTGGATATTAAAAGACCGGAAGGAAACATCTAATGGTTGAATATATTGCTTCTTGGATAATTCAAACCAAATATTTGACCTACCAGGCACCACATCTTGCCTCTTCTATGGTGGCAAACCAATAAATCAAGAGATTACTGAACAAGACTTTGAGACCAAACTTCCTGGGGTCCACTTCCATTGATTCAGTTCCTTAGAGATCAGGCTGAATGATCTGCCTCTATTTCTCAGTATTAAATTTGGAATATTTGTGGTCTTCATCATCATCATCATCATCATTGATTAATATAGTGCCAGCAGATTATGCAGTCCTTTTTCGCTAATTTAAAGCAAACAGGGGCCTTACAATAATTTAACAATTATTGTGTATATATAATAATTATTGGTATATATATATATATATATATATATATATATATATATATATACTGTATATATATATATGGTCCTACAAAATGTTTGGAGTAAATCAACAGCCATTATCCTACAATAATTTTTTTTTTCTTGTTTAGACATTGACATCAGTTGTCCAGTCTTTACCTATGACAAATGTAGCAGAGCTAGTCATATCCATCCTCTGCTTAATAGTGCTCATTCCAATAAAGGAACTTAATGCCAGATTTCGGACCAAGCTGAGAACTCCAATCCCTGGAGAAATTGTTATGGTAAGGTCTGATACTTTTAGTTTTCCCATATTTTCAGAGATTTAAGGAATCTAAGGAATGACTAAGGAATGACCTACTAACATTTTATTTGTTAAACCAAACGTTATCTCTTGAATTGCAGGTCTTATTTTATATGAAAATGAAAACTCTATACATAAAATATGTTCTTTTCAAATCTGGGTATAAGACAAACAAGCCATTATTAATATCAAAATTTCTAAATTAAATTTTTAGGTTCTGCTTGCTACAGGGGTTACTTTTGCTTCATCTCTGGACAGCCGATACAATGTTCAGATTGTTGGCAGCATACCGGCGGGGTAAGAATTTTATTTATTATTAACTTAGATGGAAATTTATACATGTGGGAAAATTTGATCATCCCCTATACCTCATAGCAAGGCTACAGATAAAAACATTAGGGCTCACTGAATATTTGAAGGGTACAAAGACCCACAAATGGACATTTTGTATTTTACACCCTGCCCTTTGCACTCTGAGCACAGATGTTTTCACCCCATGATTAAGCACAAAGACCTGTTCTTCCCACATGTGTTGGGAGGAGTAAATTGCTCTACAGTTTTACATACGGGCAGCCACTAGTTCACCGCAAATTTCCCCTTAATGGGCCTTTAGGTTGGGCTTCCAGGGTTATTTAGAACAGCAAATGATATGTCACACCAGATCTCTACCTAACTTTCCATCAGGATAACTTATTCACTGCAACAGGCTCACTCAATGATGGGCACATCTGCAGCCTGTGATCCTATGTATAATGGGCGAATTTATTCGCCAGTCGAATTCACACGTTTCACTGCTGGAGGATAAATTTGCATAATTGCCATTAAAATTCGCCGACGCTGGCGACAATTCTAGGTGCCCATTGACTTTATTCAGTTTTGCGAATTTCACTCATTTTTCGGTGAACCGAAACTGGAGAATTCGGCCATCACTTATCCTATGATGTATCCTAATAGAAGGCATATACAGTAGGAGCTGAAGATAATGAAGGGATAACATATCCCTGATCAATTAACCCCTGGTTGTTGCTTCTCTTACTTTTTCCACTTCACTTCCCCGAATCATTTGTGTTTGTAAGCTGCCTTCAACCCCAGTTAGTTGGGGGACACACTACATGTGTAACATATACAACTCCATTTCTTGTAACCAAACTAATGTCAACTACAAATGAATAAGTAGAACAACAGCATTTGATTCATGACAGAAGGCAAAACTAGCTTAATGTAGCCTGAACTGGTTGCTTGGAGCCTATGTGCTGTGTAACCCTGGTTAGGCATGTTAGAGGCTTAATGAAAACTGGAAGCCATGTCATGGTGAAAACAAGATGATTTAATGGATGAGCAATAAACAAAAGTTCAAATATACAGACCAGTGGTTCAGGCAGTTCCATGTTGAAGGCAGAAGGATTTGCAGGCAGCAAACAAGGGCAAACCCATGTTGCAGCCCACAGGTCACCCAGAGCAATCTGATGAATAAAGAATACGGATAAGGGCACCCTGGGCTAGGCAGGCACTCAGGAAACTAGGGAACCCTAGAATCACAGTAAGGGGCTAAATATAAGAACAAAACTCAGTGATCCATTGTTGAAAAGGTGTAGGAGACAGGCTTATATGGCCACTTAATTAGACAGTTGCCTGCAACAATAATTAATGGTATTAAAGGGCAACAATAGGTGCAGACAGAGGGAAAGGAAACTAACAACATAGAGCTCCCAAAGCCTCGTGTGGTTCAGTGAGGATGAGCACAGACTTATCAGTATAAGGTCCTGGGTTCTAGACCTGACTTGCTGACAAGTGCATATAGAAAGCATTGACTTGGTTTGAGGGTAATTCTAGTTTAATGAAACATACATGCTTTAAACAACTTTTAAAGACATTGTATTTATTATTGACTTGTATTTACTTGCCACAGATACACATCCAGAAAGCTCAGAATTAGAGGAAGTCATTTATAAGCAAAACAATTTAATTTTTAAAATTAATTTCCTTTTTCCATGTAATATTAAAACAGTAGCTTGTGCTTGATGGTAACTTAGCTGCATTAATCCATATTGGTGGCTTAACAGTCCAACTGGGTTTCTTCTTGTTTTATATGATTTTAGCAGCCTTATCCAAAAAAAAAAAACAGGTTCCAAGCAGTCTAGATACTTAATCCTGCTTGGTATACATAAGTGGCATCATTTTTGGGTTTTAAATTTCTCTGCCTCTTTAATGCAAATGTATCTATTATTCTTCTACAGGTTTCCAGCTCCAAAGCTGCCATCACTGAAAGTAATTCCCAAGGTTGTTGGGGACACCATAGCCATAACATTTGTGGGTTACGCAGTGTCTGTCTCGCTTGCCATGATCTATGCTGAAAAGCACAGATACAGCATTGACCCAAACCAGGCAAGTTCTCTAAACAGACTTCTCTGAGCCCCCCTGCCTTCTACTGACATCTAGAATAACTGACTTTACAACAAGAGCTGGAACTAGTTCCTAAGAGAAACTGTAACGGGAAATATACAAACATTATTGCTCAACACTTTATTTTATATGTACAAATAGGAATTTGGATGTTTTTTTCCAGGAACTCTTGGCCCATGGGATATCCAATATTGTTTCTTCTTTGTTTACCTGCTTTCCCAGCTCAGCAACGTTGGCTACAACTAACATTCTTGAAAGTGCAGGTGGGCACACCCAGGTGAGTATTCCGATATTGCAAAAAGGCAATACAGGTGTGGGATCTGTTATCCAGAAACCCATTATCCAAAAAGCTCTAAATGACGGGAAGGCTATCTCCTAGAGACTCCTTTTTTTAATCAAATCATTACGTTTTTGAAAAATGATTTCCTTTTTCAACAATAGATTGTACTGTATCTAGTGATGGACGAATTTGGGCAGTTTTGCTTCAGCGAAAAATTTGTGAATTTCCCCTCGAAATTCGCAAAACGGTGCAGGCATCACATTTTTACCGGCGAATTTTCGCAGCAGTTTCGCTAATTTAATTGCCAGCGGCGAATCGCGGGAATTCACTGTGAATTCACGCCTGGTGAATAAATTCTCCCATCACTTAGGGGCCGATGCATCAAGGGTCGAATATCGAGGGTTTATTAGCCCTCGATATTCGACTGGGAATGATATTCGAAGTTCGATTTTGCGCAAAAAGTTCGATCGAACAATTACATCCTTAGAATCGAACGATTCATAGGATTTTAATCCAAAAATGGAAGGATTATCCTTCGACCAAAAAAACGTAGCCAAGCCTGTGGGGACCTTCCCCATAGGCTAACATTGGGTTCGGTAGCTTTTAGGTGGCGAACTAGGGGGTCGAAATTCGAAGTTTTTTTACTTCGAATCCTTCACTCGAAGTTAATGAATTGGCCCCTAACTGTATCCCGACGAAGATGTTATTAATCCATTAAACACCTTAATGGAGGCAAAACCATCCTAATGTGTATCATTAATGTTCAAAATATTTTTAAGTACAGGTATTGGACCTGTTATCCAGAATGCTCAGGGCCTGGGGTTTGCCGGATAACAGATCTTTCCGTAATTTGGGTCTTCATGCCTTAAATCTACTAGAAATTCATGTAAACATTAAATAAACCTAATAGGCTGGTTTTGCTTCCAATAAGGATTAATTATACCTTAGTTGGGATCAAGTACAAGTGACTGTTTTATTATTACAGAGAAAAAGGAAATCATTTTTAAAAATTTGGATTATTTGGATAAAATGGCGTCTATGGGAGACAGCCATTCCGTAATTCGGAGCTTTCTGGATATCGGGTTTCCGGATAAGGGATCCTATACCTGTATACTTAAGAGATGGAGATCCATATTACTGAAAGATTGCTTATCCGGAAAACTCCAGGTCCCCAATTATTCTGGATAACAGGTCGCATACCTGTGGTATCATTTTAATGATAAAATACACAAAGTCAAAGAACATATAGTTATTTTTATTACCTGAATGATTTTTATTTTTACTTAGCATCCTTCTTTTAATTATTTCTCTCATACTGGAACACATTATATTGGCCAAGAAACAGGGCAGAACATAAATTGTATCAGGGTCTT
Organism: Xenopus petersii; assembly: GCA_038501925.1. NCBI lineage: Eukaryota > Metazoa > Chordata > Amphibia > Anura > Pipidae > Xenopus > Xenopus petersii. The sequence goes on from CM076675.1 coordinate 136,313,170, forward strand.
CAGGTGGAGCAACAGTACCTACTGGTAGGGATCAGGTCTGAATTGGTGGGGTCTACCTTTTTATTTCCCGGTACCCCTATGGCCCAGTACGACCCTGGGTTTTCTTCAAATGAACCTATAAAAAGAATAGTAATGTCTTATTTTCCAGCTATCAGGTTTCTTCACCAGTGGTGTAGTTCTGATCGTACTGATCTGGATTGGACCTCTCTTTAACTACTTGCCAAAGGTGAGATAAAGGTTTATTATGCCACATGATTATATACAATAAATTCAGAACATCCAGAACCCCCAATAAAGATTTCATTGATGAGAAAGCTAATGGATAGATTTCCTAACATCCTTGCTATTTTCCCCATGCTTTCCTGCTTTTGTTATTGGTGAGGTTTTCTCTACCAAAAAAAACCAAAACTGTTTCCTTTAAGGGCTGTCTCTCTAATAGTGATGACTCTCCCATCTCTTTTCTTTAGAAGTGTAGGCTGATTTATTCATGCTCCAGTCTTGAGGAACTGAATGCTTTAGCCTGGAGGTTTCAGCATTAATAAATCAGCCCCCATTTCTAAAGAAAATTATCGGAAAGTCACCAAAACTATTGGAGAGATGGCCCTCTATGGTAATAGTGTGGGGTTTTTGGTGTGGAAAAAAAATTATTTAAATCAAATTGGAAGCAGAGACAGTAAATACTATTAATAAGCATGTCGGAGACCTCTAGTGACCAAACAGAGGTAAAACCACATTGTCAAAAATTTCTCCAACACATGCTATTGAAGTAAAAAAATATATATTTTATTCACATCAGTAGTTAAAAAACATGTATAGTATTCCCTCTAACGCCTAACGCGTTTCATGCTTACCCAGCACTTAGTCATAGGCAGAATCCAACTAGTCTCTCTTGCTCAATTCCTTAAGTACTAGCACATATAGTCCCTCCCCTTAATAAAACCAATCACACGCATATGTTACAAGTGCCATATATCATCCAATGGACTACTGGCTTTGTTCAAATACAATGATCTATATGTTAGATAATACATATTACAGGGCATATACAGAAATATAATTCACAAATAATCAAAAAAATGGTTAAATATAGCAAGTCACATCAAATGTATAATTGAGGCCTAGTGGCAACCTGGTTTGTAGGTGAAAAATCCAATATACCTCTCTTTTATTTAATTTCATCAGAAGGTCACCCCCTCTAATGCCAGTCTTAATTTGTTCTATCCCTTTAATATTGCTCACTTGATTGATATGTTCCCTGATACGTTCTTTCAATGATCTAATAGTACAACCTACATATTGCTTACCACACTTAGTGCAAGTAATGAGGTAGACTACCTCCCTACTGCAACAATTGATGTAATGTTTAATTTTGTATATAGTTGTAGTCACAGTTGAAGTAAATTCTCCAGAGACTTTTAAATATTTGCATGTGACACAACGGTTGTGCCCACACTTAAAACAACCACTGTGTCTCAAAAAATTTTGTTTGCTGTCATTTCTCTCTTTAAACAAACTCGGAGACAATGAGTCACCTAAAGTATAGGCCCGTCTTGCTACACAGCCTATTCCCGGATCTAATGCCCTACAGAAATCCCTATCAGCATATAATATAGGCAAAAACTTTTTTATTGTTTTTATAATTTTTTTATTTTGCGCCCTCCTTCGCCAACCTCTATATGGGGTGGTGGGAAGAAACCCATCTGCCAGCAATTAGCAATCAACATCTAAAATTCTATATTCGTTATATTGACGATTTGCTGTGTATTTGGACAGGAGGAGAACAGAAGTTCAGAGAATTTGTGGTAGACATTAACACCAATGATTTGAATCTAAGGTTTACAGACACATTCTCTAAGGAAGAAATAGAATTTTTGGATGTCAAATTGATGGCTAAAGCCAATACCATACATACCACTATTTATCGGAAACCCTGTAGTGGCAATACTCTGCTTCATGCACAGTCTTGCCATCCAAGGAGCCAAATAGCTGGAATTCCAATAGGGCAGTTCCTGCGATTGCGCAGAAACTGCTCCACTTTAGGTGAATTTAGAATCAAGGCAGATGAAATGAGGGACAGATTTAAAGAAAGGGGATACAATAACAAGTCTATTCAGAGGGCCTATACTAGAGCTGAAACCACTGACAGGGATATACTTTTGACCCCACAGAATAAAACACACAAGAAAGAATTTGGTCAAAAAATTTCTTTTATTACACGATATAGCAGACAATATAAAAAAATTATAAAAACAATAAAAAAGTTTTTGCCTATATTATATGCTGATAGGGATTTCTGTAGGGCATTAGATCCGGGAATAGGCTGTGTAGCAAGACGGGCCTATACTTTAGGTGACTCATTGTCTCCGAGTTTGTTTAAAGAGAGAAATGACAGCAAACAAAATTTTTTGAGACACAGTGGTTGTTTTAAGTGTGGGCACCAGGGTCGTAACTATAGAGGAAGCAGACCCTGCGGCTGCAGGGGGGCCCAGGAGGTATAGGGGCCCCACGAGGCCCTAATTCATATACAATTTCAATAAATATTGGAGAAACAAGTCAACCTCTAAACATTTTGGGGGCCTGAAAAATAATTTGCTATGGGGCCCAGTAATATCTAGTTACACCACTGGTGGGCACAACCGTTGTGTCACATGCAAATATTTAAAAGTCTCTGGAGAATTTACTTCAACTGTGACTACAACTATATACAAAATTAAACATTACATCAATTGTTGCAGTAGGGGGGTAGTCTACCTCATTACTTGCACTAAGTGTGGTAAGCAATATGTAGGTTGTACTATTAGATCATTGAAAGAACGTATCAGGGAACATATCAATCAAGTGAGCAATATTAAACTAAGCAGCAAAACCAATATCACTAGGCATTTTCAAGAATGTAACAACAGTAATTTAAAGTATTTTTCCATACAAGGGATAGAACAAATTAAGACTGGCATTAGAGGGGGTGACCTTCTGATGAAATTAAAGAAAAGAGAGGTATATTGGATTTTTCACCTACAAACCAGGTTGCCACTAGGCCTCAATTATACATTTGATGTGACTTGCTATATTTAACCATTTTTTTGATTATTTGTGAATTATATTTCTGTATATGCCCTGTAATATGTATTATCTAACATATAGATCATTGTATTTGACCAAAGCCAGTAGTCCATTGGATGATATATGGCACTTGTAACATATGCGTGTGATTGGTTTTATTAAGGGGAGGGACTATATGTGCTAGTACTTAAGGAATTGAGCAAGAGAGACTAGTTGGATTCTGCCTATGACTAAGTGCTGGGTAAGCATGAAACGTGTTAGGCGTTAGAGGGAATACTATACATGTTTTTTAACTACTGATGTGAATAAAATATATATTTTTTTACTTCAATAGCATGTGTTGGAGAAATTTTTGACAATGTGGAAAAAATAATGTCACTAATAACAAATGCAGGAAAGCATGGAAAAAATAGCAAGGATTGTTTAGCGTTCTTCATTTTCATGCTATGCATCCCAACACTGACATCTAGTGGCCAGTGGCTATATTTACTAGACATACTTGTACTCTTCAACATTACACAAATGAGAATAAAATTCTAACTCAAGAGACAATAAATGACAGTAGATTCGTAAATAAAAGTCCTCAGCCATATTTGTTTTTAAAATTTGCTATGGTCTATGTAATTTCATTTACACAAGCTCAAGCATTGGATTCATCACGGTTTTTATTTGGTAAAAAAATTATATATTAACACTTACCCACTTACCTTACCTAAAGACCTGGTAAAACATAAGGGTTTATTAACATTTGCAAGTGCAGTGAGTAAAGTGACATTTTGGGGCAAATTTACTAAAGGGTGAATTGACTAACGCTGGCGTCATTTTGGTACTTTGACGATTTACTGAGTGCAGGTGTAACTTCGCTAGCGAAAGAGACAGACGCTGGCGCTCATTCGCACTCAATCACCAGGCGAAGTTGGACTCTGGCGAAGGGACGCAAATTCACTACAGTGCAGAATTTACTGAACGTTACCTCTTGTGCCAGGCTGGCCTTTGCCACCTCATACCAAGTGAAGTGCAATAGAGTAAATTTTAGTTGAAAACACTGGCGTCTTTTCATTTTTTCAGGGTGATAGGCTGCAAAAGAGCATAAATTTTTGTTGGGGTATCCCACTTCCCCCTACATTTCCTAACATATGGCACATAAACTATACACTGGGCACATGTGTAGGGCATTATAACAACTCTATTTTATTTTATTAAGGTTCCCTGGGCTTGTGTAGTGTAATGTATTTGCTGCAACATATACGTCCATTCGACTTTAATTTTCCGCCGTATGCAAGTTAGCCAATGCTAGTGCAACTGCGCTTTGCTTGCCGAATTAATGCTAGCACAACTTTGCCAGCGTTCACTACTTCGCATGTTAATGAATTACCATTGTCTGAGCAAATTTTCACCTGGTGAAGTGTTGCGCTGCCGGCGGAAGCCATTGCTGGTGAATTTTAGGCGCTTAGTAAATTTGCCCCTTTGAGTGCAATTCCATATTTTTTCCCACAATGCAGTATTTTTCCCCAAAAATCCAGTTTCATTGCTGTTGCAGACGCAATTGCACTACGTCTTTATCATTTGCATCCAAATTGTCAAAATTAATGCAACTGCACACACCACTGCAAATTGGATGCAATTGGATGCACTAAAGTATGACTGGGATCATTTCTGGTGTTTGTGTACAAGTGACATCAGCACCTAATTCTTTCATTAATTTTGACAAATTGGATGCAACTGCATTGGGTGAAGTGTAACTGCATCAGATGCAATGGTAAATACCTATCACTATGGGGAATATTGTGAGAGCACAACTACTCTTGCAGTTATCCTGTAAATGAACCCTCTTGTCTCTTGGGGCTTCCCTTGTCTCCATGCCACCAAAATGTAGCTGCCACCCTCCTGCTCCAAACTTTAGCGCAAACACTGGCACAGGGTATTTGAAGCACATGAGTATCAGTACAAGTATCCAGGTGCAGAAGAGTGCTCATTTACAATAGTCTGAAGGATTTGTAGTTTTTGCTTGAACAATGGCCTTCTCAGGGCCGAATTTACACAGTGGGTTCACCTAGGCCCACTGCTATTCGTCGCCTCCGTCCCCTCCATCTTATTCACTCAAATTTTCATCATCTATTGTATCTCCTGTGCATCCCCAGTGTTTCTGAACCAATGTGGCTATGGGTGGGCAGCATGCCGCCCCCTAAAATCCTGCCGCCCTAGGCCTGGCCTTGGTGGCCTTTCCACAAATACGGGCCTGGGCCTGAAGCCCTTGTACCTACAAATAGTCTATGTGCAAAGCAATAGAATAGAATACAGTGAATAAGGTGCAGAGATATTCCTATGATCTGAGTAATTCATGTTGATTTATCAGGGCCTTTTTAGAGAAATGTGATACATTTTGTCTCTCTTTATCGGCAGGCAGTGCTGGCCTGTATAAATGTCGTCAGCCTCAGACAAATGTTCCTACAGTTCCGAGAGCTGCCAGAGCTGTGGAAAATCAGCAAAACTGATTTTGTGAGTCCAATTCCTAATAATATATCATGGATATCCTTGTATCATAGATTATTAATTAACGTATACACTATATATACACTTGTAGCTATTGCTTTGTTTGTGAAACACCTAATGCTGTTCTCTGTGAAATAATAGAGATAATGAAGAATAGTCTTGTTGCGTTTCACTGTCTATAACACTGCCTTTGTACATAATGTAATATATTGTACTGCAGCTATTTCCTATGCCACCCAGTATAGAAGTCCCTTAGATTCCTTGCAGCATATGACATATCATGATATTCTCTTCTGTTGCAGTCAGTGTGGGTAGTGACTTGGATGGCTGTTGTCGTTCTCAATGTGGAGATGGGTCTGGCTGTGGGAGTCGTCTTCTCAATGATGACTGTTGTCTGTCGAACACAAAGGTATGGGACCCAATTCTGCTTTTTTTTATTCATGTCATTCATAATCAGGGGCGCTGCTTCTATAAGCTAAAATTCCTATTTTTAAATTGGCAGCAATTGTACTCTCTGCACTAGTGATGCCCCCCCTCAACCCGCTCTGGCGCATGGAAAAGTAATTGCCGTGTGTGTAAGGGGGGGGCAGCATCCGAAAGGCCACTTCAGACGCCAATGACCCCAGAAGCACCCCTGTTCATAATGCTTCTGTAGGGATTTTTCCTCCTGAACAGTGATGGGCAAATTTCTCCAGTTTCACTTTGCTGAAAAATTCTAGAATTTCCCACAAAACGGGTAAAAATTCGCGAAGCACAAATTTTGACGCGGCGACAATTCTGACGCCTGCGACAATTCTGACGAGCATTAGTCAATGGGCGTCTATTAAATGCCGCTGCCGCGAATTTGCAACTGGCAAATAAATTCGCCCATCACTACTCCTGAATTGTTACTATGAAAGTGTTCTGTGACATCATCATGTACAAATCTACAACTGTTTGGGGTCCCATGCAAGGCAGAGTGGATCAGTCAGTGTCCTTACATTATGGGGCCCATTCATTAAGTTCGAGTGAAGGAATAGAAGAAAAAATACTTTGAATTTCGAAGTGTTTTTTTGGCTACTTCGACCATCAAATGGGCTACTTCCACCTTCGACTACGACTTTGAATCGAACGATTCAAACTAAAAATCGTTTGACTATTCGACCATTCGATAGTCGAAGTACTGTCTCTTTAAGAAAAAAACGTAGACTCCCTAGTTCGCCACCTAAAAGCTACCGAAGTCAATGTTAGCCTATGGGGAAGGTCCCCACAGGCTTGGCTATCTTTTTTTGGTCGAAGGATAATCCTTCGATCGATGGATTAAAATCCTTCGAATTGTTCGATTGGAAGGATTTAATCGTTCGATCGAACGATTATTCCTTCGATAGTTCGATCGAACTATTTGAGCAAAATCCTTCAACTTCAATATTCGAAGTCGAAGGATTCTAATTCCCCAGTCGAATTTTGAGGGTTAATTAACCCTCGATATTCGACCCTTGATACATTTGCCCCTATGTATTGCAGGTTCTGTATAATTACTTGTTATTCAGTGATCTCCCACTTCTTTCTCCTGCATTGCATTATCTGACAACTTCTGTCTCCCTTATGTGGAAGAAAATATATAGTGCAGAGAGCTGCAGCACCTCGTAGTTGAAAAAGTGAAAAATGTAATTTATTTGGTCAGACAACCAGGCAACGTTTCGGGATTACTCTCACCCTTTCCCAAGCCTGTCTTGATTGTACAAGCTATTTAACCCTACCTGACTGGGAGTGTACCACACCAGAAGCCACTCCCTTAATTCACATAAACCAATTGTGCATAGAACAATTGAATTAAAATTCATTGGTTAATTTCTCAATTCATTATAGTCCATTGAATAATTTCTCCTTTGCTTGGTTGTCTGACTTAATTAATTAAATCTTTCTCTTTTGCTGCAGCTGTATTTTTTTCCTGCATGTCTATGTTACCCCTTGGCAAGGATTTCCGGTCTGCTTTGCACCCACTTCACAAGTTCTTACAAGGTGGTTAAAGCACACACAACTTTTACTACTTTGGACCCACAACCTTCCTGTACTGGCTTCTTCTTCCAGCAGTGTCTATTTATAGGCACATGCCTGTCTCGCCCTGCACCCTTTGGTGATGTCACAGATGGGTGGCTCAGACGCACATCTATAAATAGAAGTGTCGGGTAGGTTCGGGTTGGGTGCAGATTGGGAGCTGTGCGGGATGACCTTTTTGTCAATCCAAACATCACATATGAATGTGATTTAATCTGTTGTTGAACATGCTTTACCTTTAATACCCATGTTAGTGGATTAAATGTGATACAGAAATATGTGTGGTTTTGATGTATTTTATAGGGCACAATGTACAGTTATGGGAAGAGCAGTCAGCACTGAGATATACAGGCCAGTTGAGCAAAATGATAAGGTAAGAATTGCAGGACAATTGTAAAATTGCTGATCAGCTGATAAGTTATATATTGTGGAAAAATATAGAATGTTCATAATGAAATAGAAAAACAACCCCTTTTGACAAAGGGTTTACTGCCCCGAAATGTTGCACTCACTAATAAACACCCAAGGGCTTGCCCTGCTTGCATCTGCCATGTGTGCCAGTGAATTTTCTGTACCATTGAAGATTGGGAGGGTGCCGATCCCTCCATCATTGAGCACCGGGCTCTTAATCTTTTGAAGGCCAGGGTGTGTCGAGTTTGGATTTATCCTGTTACATTTACATTGTTTCCATAATCTGAGCCACCAGGGCAGAGGATAGAAAGGGACAGATGTTGCTTTCAATAGCAATACATATACAAATAGTTCAGAAACCATTAAAATATGCAGTTAATACATATTGCTAAGTTGCTTAGAATTAGGCTTTCTTTTATTAGGCAAAAATAGTTTTTTTCTGTTGACATTGCCTTTATAATATTGGTCGTAGGAGCTGAAAACCTACCAATTGTCTCACTGAAATGCAGTTTTTACTTTCATGCCCCCATTTTTCTCTTCTAATATTTAGAATGTAGGAGTTGTTTTAGGTATTATGTTACCAAAATAGTGTTGCAGGGCCATTACACGACTACACACATAACTTGCATAACTTACAGACTTTGAGGTGGGATTTTAGTGGTTTTAGAGGTTTTTGAAATCATGACTATGTGTAAAACCACGAAAATTTTTACTTGGTGAAGTTTTTGTGGTATTTACTTAACTCTGAATGTAAAAATCCCAAATTTTTTTATGTATAAAAAATTACTTTTATAAAATTACAAATTTTTCTGAATTTTTTAATCCCCCGAGGATGGAAAAGTCCGGATCAGAAAAACCAGCATCTCAGACCTGTCGAGGTTGTATATAAGTCAATGGGAGAAGTCCCAATGTGCACCAGGTTTCGTGCAAAAAGCACGAAAGCAATTCTTTCCCATACAGCAAATTTTCAAGAAAATATAATAATAAATACGACGAAAAAAACAGTGCGGATTAGATCGTAGTTTGTGGCTGGAAATTTTGAGATAAATTTCGAATTTGATAAATAACCCCCCAAAAGTCGGAATGCCAAAAATTTGACAAATTCGAATATTTTTTTTGCTAAAAAATCAAAGTTTTCATTATTTATTGTACCCCGAGGATAGAAAAACTCTGAATCCGAAAATCTGGCATCTCAGACCTACTGAGGTTGTATATAAGTCAATGGGAGAAGTCCCGAAGATATCCTGATCTGTGCTGAGTTTCGTGCAAAATTCTGAAGATTTCATGGTTTTCAGGCAAAAATCTGAGGGGGGGAAATCTGAACAGTTTGTACGATTCGAATTTTCAAATGATTTTCAAGATTTTTTTGAGTTTTTTTCCCACGCTGAAATTTTTCAGCAAAATGTATTGATGGGGAAATAACCAATACGGGTTTGGTCGGAGTATATTTCAGAAAATAATGAGATAAATTCAGATTTTGATAAATAACCCCCTATGTCTTTTTTGTGCAAGTCCTGTGCCAAACTTTTTTCTGTATGTGACTTTTATATGTACCCAGGCATTTGATTTACTATACTAATGGGCCCAGTTACTAAAAATGAAATTGCTATTATTTCTTCAAATCTCGAAAAAAATTTGTGGTTTTCCTATTTTTCTAAAAAGTTCAGTTAAATAATATTATTGGACCGCTTTAAATCAAATTATTATTGGACCACTATACATCAAATCAAAGGTTTTTTAGGTATTCGTATTTTGTAACGTATCGTTCGGAGTTTTTGTTTTTCATTCCCACTTTTTATATTAGCTCTTGCAATAAATTCAATGGCAAAGTTTTACATTCAAGCTTTACAAATTTTTTGCAGTATAAAATCTCACATATAACAAATTTTTAAAAGCATAGTCCGGATTCATGAGTTTTAGTGCAAAAAAATTTTTTGCTGCAGATATTTGAATTCAGATGTTGCTAAATCTCCCCCTAGACTTTACCTGTATAGAAAAACAACATGTATGGAAAAACAAATATAGTGATCTTCCTAGAACCTCATCCTAGAGGCCTAGTAGTGATAGGTTAGGTCTCCCACGGTATAGGGCAGGCCTAGTAGTATTGTAGTGCATAATTAAGATGTAAGTAATCCACACTAGAGTTGTACCTTGAATGATGAGGGTACAAATGGTTTGTGAATTGATTTATTACAAAATACTTGTTTCTGCTATTCTGGGTTATTGCAAAACATGGCAATCCTACCACTTGGAGGAAGCTTTGTTCTAATATGTCCTACTCCTATATTCATTGCACTTCTATATTCCTTTGTTATTTAAAAGGATAGCTCCATATTAATACAAATCTCATCTTATTCACATTGCAGATTTATTTCTGAAAGCAAGGGAAACTGATAGGACACCTAATACGCTATTATAATATCCCCTCCCTAAACAATTTATGTATTTGATAAACGTCTAATCAACAGAATATTCTTAATATCAATTGAATATGTTATAAAATAAAATCTGCCTTTCTCTACCTCGCGTGTATTCCAGTGCTATGAAATCCCAGGCTTGAAGATTCTGTCATACAACTCGCCCATTTACTATGGCAATAGGGACATCTACAAGGATGCAGTGAGTCAAATTGTGGGCCTGACACAGGAGAAGATAAGAAAGAGGGAGAAGGCATTACTTGTTTTGGAGCAAGCCAGGAAGATGAACATCTCTGTTGTGGTACATGGGCTTATGCACATAATTATACCATTGTTGTGGCAGCAAAATTCTCTGTACACAGGGAGGTAATAGCTTTGTTGAATCTTCAACTCATATTTAGTGATGGCCGAATTTATTCGCCTGGTGCAATTCGCCGCCGGCGTAAAAAAAAAAAAACGGACACTGGCATCCAAAAAGACAGACGTCTGCGTCAAAAATGAGACGCCAGCGCCGTTTCGCAAATCCCCCATCACTACTCATATTTGTATTTGTTAAGAGAGGACAGTAAGGGGATTTGATTTTGGAGCTAATCTAAGAGGGTTTCTCTGGGACACAAAATGTTATTAGTAAAAGTGCAAATACAGGTATATTATCCAGGATGCTCAGGCTCTGGAGTTTCCTGGATAAGTGATCTTTCAATTTTCAAATTTCGTTCTTCATACATTGAGTCTACTTAAAATTAATTTATACATTGAATAAACCCAACAGGATAGTTTTTCCTACAATAAGGATTAATTCTATCTCAGTCTGGATGAAGTACAAGCTACTATTTTATTATTACAGAGAAAAAGGAAATAATTTTTAATATAATTATTATTTGATTTAAATGAAGTCTATGGGAGACTGACATTCCATGATTCAACGCATTCTGGATAACAGGTTTCCAGATAATGGATCCCATACTTGTATCTTAGTTTGGATGAGGTACAAGGTACCGTTTTATTATAACAGAGAAAAGGGAAATCATTTTTAAACATTTGAATGATTTGTTCAGAATGGAGTCTATGGGAGACGGCCATCCTGTAATTCAGGTTTCTGGATAACAGATCCCATACCAGTAACATAATATTATACTATGTAATTATGGAGGGGTGCTAGACAAACAAAAATCGTATCTGTTTCAATAACAGGGTTTGTTTTCCTTCTGAGCAATCAGCTCCATGCAGTGTCGGACTGGTCCACCGGGAAACCTGGAAAAGTCCCGGTGGGCCAAGGTGTCAGTGGGCCCTTATGCTGCTAGACATGTGGCCTGTTTAATGGCCATTTCCTATTTCTATGAGCACAAAGAGGGACATTATTACTTAATACAGGTATGGGAATCTAGATATCTGTTATCCAGAAAGCTCAGAATTACTCTCCCATAGACTCCATTTAATTCAAACAATCCAAATTTTTAAATAATGATTTCCCTTTTCTCTGTAATAATAACACAGTAGCTTGTACTTGATCCAAACTAATATATAACAAATCTTTATTGGAAGCAAGACCAGCCTATTGGGTTTATTTAATGTTTACATGATTTTCCATTATCTGGTCCTGAGCATTCTGGATAACAGGTCCCATACCATATGTAAAAACTAGGGATATAATATAAATATTTTGGCTAATACAGTCCCTGCTTGGCGGCAGGAATACAGAAGGAAGTTAAAGCTTATATTTTTTACATTTCTCTTAATGTCAGAGAACGGCAAATATTAAAATATGTGTCAACTTGCAAAATAAACATTCTGCAGTGTACAGGACACGCCATGGTCCAATATATTATTATGATGTGGCAATGAGCTATTAAACCTTTCATGAGAAGACCTGCAAACATATCAGTGCTATATACTGTATATGATCTACTCTATCACTAAGTAGGTCAATTAAAAGACAAGGACGGTCAAGAACAGCAAACCATTTAAGCCATTTAACTAGATGTTTTTTCTTGTATTTGACATAAAAATACTGTCTATAAATATGGTAAAATTCTAATATAGTTAACACAATGCATGCTTACAATTGCAGGATTCAGGAATAGCAAATCCAGTATTCCATCAAGATGGGTGCATCCTAAAACCAGAAGCAGGTACAGTAAACCTCAATCTTGACTTGTGCAGCAGCAAAAGGGGTGAAATCATTTTGCAAACAATGTTATGCTTAAACGCAATTTATAGATTAGTCACAGAATGACAGAAACCCCAACGTTTGGGTCTAGCTGGGATTCCCCTATGGGAACTGAATTAGTGGACTTCCTCTGGTCTTACGATTATGAAAGTGGACTGAGAAATGGATTGTCAGGATTGTCAAGCTTCCCAGATATTTTGGAAGTCCCCACTATGCATACATGTGGGGGAAACAGATCAAAGGGCTTAGGGGCAAATTTAATAAAGGGCGAAGTGGCTAACGCTAGCAAAAATTCGCCAGTGTGACATCAATTTGCCATTTTGTCGATTTACTAATGGGTGCTGGTGTAAATTCGCAAGCGAAGTGGACCTACTCTAGCGCTACTTCGCACCCTACGCCTGGCGAAGTGCGGCAAAGTCAACTCTGGCGCAACTTCGGAGGTAAGTAGGTTTGTCCCATAGTCTCTGCTTAACAAGACACGGTCTGGATGTGCCATTGTTGTAGCCAATATCACCTGATTAAAGTTCAGTTGAAGCTGACATCTATGTGTAGTCTGCACTAGGGCCTACAGGCCTCATCTTGCAGGGTCTGGAGGGTGCAGGAGGACTATGCATAGGACTTGTTAGAGACAGGGTAGTCATATAATATCTCACCTCAGAGGGAAGAGGCAGCAAGAGCTAGTTAGCATGGGTAGTTATCTAGCATGTATACACTGGGAAGCTAGGATTAAATGGCCTTATCTGGTATTTTCTAAACACACTGGTATAATACCTGCCAACGAAATATACAGAGTGGAGCTTACGTGTTGTGAAGCTAGCGTTCCTGCTACCTGGCTGATATACATATGGCTGATATATATATAATGATGGGATCTTAACCTTGGAGGCCTCTATGCATATATTTCATTGCTGAAAAGATGATACGATAATACCCTTGTTGGAGCTTGGAGCATTACCCATTGGTGTGGCTCAAGACCTCTGACATGAGCAACTATATTTCCAAGTACTCCCTGTTACATTACAAAACACTATTACTGTGCACTTATTGTGGGTCTGGGTGTGTGTATTTAGCAAGTAGGCCCTACAACTGCCCTCTGTTAAAGATCAATAGTCTATATTGCACAATGGTGGTAGACTAAGGAAAGGGCTTGTTTGTGTGAGGAATTATGTAAAATATACAAAGGCTCAGTTACATAGTTAAATCATAGTTAAATCGGGTTGAAAAAAGACAAAGTCCATCAAGTTCAACCCCTAATGCTTCCCTGCTTAGCTCTATTGCACCTGTCACACTGGCTGACAGAAGTGAGCAGAGGCAGGGCCGGAACTAGGGGTAGGCAGAAGAGGCACCTGCCTAGGGTGCAACAGGGGGCGCTCCTCAGGTACCTCTTAAACTGTCTTTTGCCTACCCTAAGTTCATTATCACAGCTCTCTTTGGTTTCCCACCCTCCTCCGCTCTCTCTCCTCTGTCGCTCTGCCCCCTTCCCCTCTGTCGTTCTCTCCCCCATTCCCCTCCCCTCTGTTGCTCTGCCCCCTTCCCCTCTGTGGTTCTCTCCCCCCTTCCCCTCCCCTTTGTCGCTCTGCCCCTTTCCCCTCCCTCTGTCGCTCTCCTCCCCTGCGTCCCCTCCGTCGCCCTCACCTCTTTCCCCGCTCTCTCCCCATCCTTTTAATGCCCAATTGCGGCTGATCTGGGGCATGCACACGCATGCGGGGGGAGTGGAGGGGCCGGCCGGGTTGCCTAGGGTGCCCAACTGGCTTGGCCCAACCCCGAGCAGAGGACTGTCTAAAGATGCTTACTGCTTCAATAAAACTACATTTTCCCATTCTGCCACGTCTTTCCCAATCTAAACACCACTAATATCATAAGTTCTCAAAAAAGAATGTAAAATGCAAAAGTGCTAATAAGAGCATTATGAGTAATACATATAGTGATAGTGTAGAGTATATTTCCTCTTTAAAGAGGTGTCACTGTTAATTTAGAGATATTAATGTACAGCTATTACTAACAGTCTGAATCTAAATGTATCTACTGCCTTTCATTTCAGATATGGAGATCAAATCACTCATCATTGACTGCACTGGTGTCATTTTTGTTGATAGTGCTGGGGCACGCTTATTTATCCAGGTAACCCAAATGTTGCCTTGACTGCTATTGACTATATAATTTGGGTCTTTGTCATTCTGCTGAATAATTACCTATACAAATAGGGATGGCGCGAACTGTTCGCCGGCGAACTTGTTCGCGCGAACATCGGGTGTTCGCGCTCGCCGGAAGTTCGCGAATGTCGCGCGACGTTCGCCATTTTGGGTTCGCCATTGTTGGCGCTTTTTTTTGCCCTCTCACCCCAGACCAGCAGGTACATGGCAGCCAATCAGGAAGCTCTCCCCTGGACCACTCCCCTTCCCTATAAAAACCGAAGCCCTGCAGCGTTTTTTCACTCTGCCTGTGTGTGCTGAAGAGATAGTGTAGGGAGAGAGCTGCTGCCTGTTAGTGATTTCAGGGACAGTTGAAAGTTTGCTGGCTAGTAATCGTTTTGATACTGCTCTGTTATTGGAGGGACAGAAGTCTGCAGGGGTTTGAGGGACATTTAAGCTTAGGTAGCTTTGCTGGCTAGTAATCTACCTTCTACTGCAGTGCTCTGTATGTAGCTGCAGTGGGCAGCTGTCCTGCTTCTGATCTCATCTGCTGACTGCTGCAATAACAGTAGTCCTTGTAAGGACTGCTTTTATTTATTTTTTTGTTGTTTTACTACTACTACTACTACTACTACTACTATAAGAGCCCAGTGCTATTAGTCTAGCAGTGTTGGGGAGTGGGACTGGTGTGCTAATCTGCTGCTCCTAGTAGTTCAGCAGCACCAACTTTAATTTTTTTTTTTTTAATATTCATTTTTTTTTTATTTTACTTTTTTTTATTTTACTACCGCTGTAGTAGTGTATAAGTTGACCTTTTAGGCATTATTTGCCCTGTAGGCATTTTTTGCCCAGTGTGTTATTCAACCAACTGCCATCTAGCTGTGTGACCTTGTTCACATTCTGTCTAAATATCCATAATATTACCGTCTCCAGAAAAAACACCGCAGTGACTTTTTTCAAGCAGCCATAATAAATTTTACGTAATCCGTATCCATCGCTGTAGTAGTGTATAAGTTGACCTTTTAGGCATTATTTGCCCTGTAGGCATTTTTTGCCCAGTGTGTTATTCAACCAACTGCCATCTAGCTGTGTGACCTTGTTCACATTCTGTCTAAATATCCATAATATTACCGTCTCCAGAAAAAACACCGGAGTGACTTTTTTCAAGCAGCCATAATAAATTTTACGAGATCCGTATCCACCGCTGTAGTAGTGTATACGTTGATCTTGTGGGCAGTATTTGCACAGTGTTTTCTTCAAACCGCCATCTAGCTGTGTGAGCTTGTTCACATTTTGTCTAAATATTGATAATATTATCGTCTCTAGAAAAACCACTTGAGTTACTTTTTTTCAAGCAGCATTCATATATTTTACGTAATCCGTATCCACCGCTGTGTATACGTTGATCTTGTGGGCAGTATTTGCACAGTGTTTTCTTCAAACCGCCATCTAGCTGTGTGAGCTTGTTCACATTTTGTCTAAATATTGATAATATTATCGTCTCTAGAAAAACCACTTGAGTTACTTTTTTTCAAGCAGCATTCATATATTTTACGTAATCCGTATCCACCGCTGTGTATACGTTGACCTTGTGGGCAGTATTTGCACAGTGTTTTCTTCAAACCGCCATCTAGCTGTGTGAGCTTGTTCACATTTTGTCTAAATATTGATAATATTATCGTCTCTAGAAAAACCACTTGAGTTACTTTTTTTCAAGCAGCATTCATATATTTTACGTAATCCGTATCCACCGCTGTGTATACGTTGACCTTGTAGGCATTATTTGCACACTGTTTTCTTCAAACCGCCATCTAGCTGTGTGAGCTTGTTCACATTTTGTCTAAATATTGATAATATTATCGTCTCTAGAAAAACCACTTGAGTTACTTTTTTTCAAGCAGCATTCATATATTTTACGTAATCCGTATCCACCGCTGTGTATACGTTGACCTTGTAGGCATTATTTGCACACTGTTTTCTTCAAACCGCCATCTAGCTGTGTGTATTATCGTTTCCAGAAAAACCAACTGAGTTTTTGTTGTTGTTGTTTTTTTAAAAATAATGTCAGGCAAAGGCAGGCCGCCACGCAGAGGCCGTGCTAGGGGCCGTGCTGCTATGCAATCCTGTGGCCCTAGCAAATTGCCCAGTTTTAAAAAGCCAATGACCCTGAACTCCCAAAATGCTGAAGAGGTAGTTGACTGGCTTACACAGCACACCCCATCCTCTACCGTTTCTAACTTTACCACAACATCCTCCTCATCCTCCACTGCTATGGCCACCCCACGTAACACTTCCTCCACCACCGGTGCCCCTTCTTCACTGGAGTCAGAGGAGTTATTTTCCCATGAGTTTCTTGAACTGAGTAATGCGCAACCATTATTGGCAGAAGAAGATGAAGGAGATGAGGACGTTACACCAGATTTAATTCTGGCAGAGAACACGACAGAGATGGACATAATGATGAGTGATGAGGAGGAGGTCCCCGCTGCTGCTTCCTTCTGTGATGTGTCAGAAGAAATTGATGCATCTGAGGAGAATGATGATGAGGAGATTGATGTTTTGTGGGTGCCTAGTAGAAGAGAGCAAGAGGAGGGTAGTTCAGATGGAGAGATGGAGAGTCAGAGAGGCAGTAGGAGAATAAGACTTAGAAGAAGCAGGGAGGACAGCCCGCAGGGATCAGTAGGGCAACAACATGTATCGGCACCTGTGTTCAGCCGGCCAACGCACCCGCCATTGCCGCCAATGCCGCCAACTTCTACTGTTACCGCCAGATCGCACACTTCCAAAAAGTCAGCAGTGTGGGATTTTTTTAATGTGTGTGCCTCTGACAAAAGCATTGTAATTTGCAATGAGTGCAGTCAGAAACTGAGCCTTGGTAAGCCCAACAGCCACATAGGTACAACTTCTATGCGAAGGCACATGAGCGGCAAGCACAAAGCACTTTGGGAGCAACACCTCAAAGGCAACAGGCAAACTAAAAGCCACACTCCTTCTGGTCCAGCATCTTACTGCTCTACCTCTGCTCTCCTTGACCCGTCTGAACCACCCTCCACTCCGCCTTCCACCTTGACCACCTGTTCCCATTCCCAGTCATCTGCCACCCACCAGCCAAGTTTCTGTGAAGGCCATGTTTGAGCGTAAGAAGCCAATGTCTGACTGTCACCCCCTTGCCCGGCGTCTGACAGCTGGCTTGTCTGCACTCTTAGCCCGCCAGCTTTTACCATACCAGCTGGTGGACTCTGAGGCCTTCCGCAAATTTGTAGCAATTGGGACACCGCAGTGGAAGGTACCCAGCCGCAATTTTTTTTCTAAAAAGGGAATACCACACCTGTACCAACATGTGCAGAGCCAAGTTACCGCATCTCTGTCACTTAGTGTTGGGCCAAAGGTCCATATGACTACTGACGCATGGTCCTCCAAGCATGGTCAGGGCAGGTATGTCACCTACACTGCCCACTGGGTGAACTTGGTAATGGCTGGGAAGCAGGGAATGGGTAGCTCAACAACAACAACAGTGGAGTTGGTGTCACCGCCACGGATTGCACGCGGTTCTGCCACCACCTCTACTCCTCCATCGCTCTCTACCTCGTCTTCTTCCTCTTCTTCTTCTTACTCTGCTGCTGGGTCCTCCTTCTCCTCCTCCACACCTGTGCACCCCCAGCTCCCCCTAGGCTATTCGACGTGCCAGGTACGCCGTTGTCACGCTGTCTTGGGGATGACGTGCCTGGAAAGCAAAAACCATACCGGATCTGTACTCCTGTCATCTCTGCAGTCACAGGCCGATCGGTGGCTGACCCCACACCAACTGCAGATCGGAAAAGTGGTGTGTGACAATGGAAGCAATCTGTTGGCAGCGTTGAGACTGGGCAATTTAACACATGTGCCCTGCATGGCACATGTGTTAAATTTAATAGTCCAACGTTTTGTCTCCAAGTACCCAGGATTCCAGGACGTTCTCACCCAGTCCAGAAAGGTGTCGGCCCATTTCAGACGTTCCTACACAGCCATGGCACGCCTTGCTGACATTCAGCAGCGCTACAACATGCCAGTCAGGCGTTTGATTTCTGACAGCCAGACTCGCTGGAATTCAACGCTCCTTATGTTGGAACGTCTGCTGCAACAACAAAGGGCCGTCAACGAGTACCTTTTTGAACTGGGTGGTAGGACTGGATCTGCAGAGCTGGGGATTTTTTTCCCCCGTTACTGGGTGCTTATGCGCGATGCCTGCAGGCTCATGCGACCTTTTGAAGAGGTGACAAATATGGTCAGTCGCACCGAAGGCACCATCAGCGACCTAATACCCTTCGCTTTCTTCCTGGAGCGTGCCGTGCGACGAGTGACAGATGAGGCTGTAGACCAGCGTGACGAGGAGCTGGAAGCGCACGATTTATGGTCGGAATCACCAGAACGAACCCAGGCACCTGCTGCAACGCAGGGAGAGGTGCCAGAAGTGGAGTCAGAGGAGGAAGGTGGCTTTGTGGAGGAGGAGGAGGAGGACCAACAGGAGCAGGCTTCCCAGGGGGCTAGTGGTGACCTTTTGGGGACCCCTGGTCTTGTACGTGGCTGGGGGGAGGAGACCGTGGATGATGCAGTCCTTGATAATGAGGAAGCGGAGATGGATAGCTCTGCATCCAACCTTGTGAGAATGGGGTCTTTCATGCTGTCATGCCTGTTGAAGGACGCCCGTATCAAGAGGCTTAAGGAGAAGGACCTGTACTGGGTCGCAACGCTACTAGACCTTCGGTACAAGCATAAAGTGTCAGAAATGTTACCAACATACCACAAGTCCGAAAAGATGCGGCATTTACAAACCAGCCTGCAAAACATGTTGTACAATGCTTTTAAGGGTGATGTCACTTCAGGAACTCATCAACATTCCAGGGGCAGAGGTGCCAGTAATCCTGCCACGAGCACACCTGCAAGGACAAAGCCCTTTGGCCGGTCTGTAACATCAGACATGCAAATGTTTTTCTGTCCAAGGCAGCGCCACAACCCTTCTGGATCCACCCTCAAAGAACGCCTCGACCGGCAGGTAGCGGACTACCTGGCATTAACTGCAGATATCGACACTCTGAGGAGCGATGAACCCCTGGACTACTGGGTGCGCAGGCTTGATCTGTGGCCAGAGCTGTCACAATTTGCCATGAACCTCTTGTCTTGCCCAGCCTCAAGTGTGCTCTCAGAAAGGACCTTCAGTGCAGCAGGAGGGATTGTAACTGAGAAGAGAACTCGCCTAGGTCACAAAAGTGTCGATTACCTGACCTTTATTAAAATGAATGAGGGGTGGATCTCGGAGGGTTACTGCACGCCGGAAGACTTGTTCTGACTTCTATGCAGCTGTCCTTCTCTTCAAGCCTCATGACTCCACACACAGCTGTCCTTTAGCGTCCTCCTCCCTCCGCCACCGTTACAAACTAGGGTGCAAACCCTACTGGTTTAATTTTTTCTGGCCTCTGTGCTTCAGTGGCTGCAACCAAAAAAACGGGGCAAACAATGTCTACAAGGTCAACGTATGGCGAAAAATGACTATTTTCAGCATTTATATGGCATATTTTTTCTGGCAACTGTGCTTCAGTGGCTGCGTCCAAAAAAATGCATATTTTCTGCATTTATATGGCATAATTTTTCTGGCCTCTGTGCTTCAGTGGCTGCAACCAAAAAAATTTATATTTTCAGCATTTATATGGCATAATTTTTCTGTCAACTGTGCTTCAGTGGCTGCGTCCAAAAAAATGCATATTTTCTGCATTTATATGGCATAATTTTTCTGGCCTCTGTGCTTCAGTGGCTGCAACCAAAAAAAATTATATTTTCAGCATTTATATGGCATAATTTTTCTGTCAACTGTGCTTCAGTGGCTGCGACCAAAAAAATGCATATTTTCTGCATTTATATGGCATAATTTTTCTGGCCTCTGTGCTTCAGTGGCTGCAACCAAAAAAATTTATATTTTCAGCATTTATATGGCATAATTTTTCTGTCAACTGTGCTTCAGTGGCTGCGACCAAAAAAATGCATATTTTCTGCATTTATATGGCATAATGTTTCTGGCCTCTGTGCTTCAGTGGCTGCAACCAAAAAAATTTATATTTTCAGCATTTATATGGCATAATTTTTCTGGCAACTGTGCTTCAGTGGCTGCGACCAAAAAAATGACTATTTTCAGCATTTATATGGCATATTTTTTCTGGCCTCTGTGCTTCAGTGGCTGCGGCCAAAAAAACTGGGCAAACAATGCCTACAAGGTCAACGATATATAAATTAATTTTAGTTCAGGTTTCAATTTTTGGGTGGGAAAAATACAGTGTATTCTATTTTTTAGACATCATTGAGCTCAATAAATAGGCCTAATTAAATAGTCTATGACAAGGTGTAAAGTGCAAAAACAAATCACCTTATATTTGCATTTTGCAATTTTGCCCACAGGTTGTGCCCTGGAGCACAGTTCTTTGCTCTCCTAGAATTATGCAAACATCTTGGATAGCGAGCAGGCACCATTCCGGAAAACCAAAAAAATGTAATTAATCAGTAGAATCCAGGAGTCCAAGAGTTTTGATAAAGTAATACAAAAAAATCTTTATTTACATCATGTATAAAAATAATAGACTGACGTGTTTTATGTCCCCACAGGACACTTCATCATAGTTTATGATTAAGTGTCCTGTGGGGACACAAAACGCGTCAGGCTATTCTTTTTTAATAGAATGGTGCCTGCTCGCTATCCAAGATGTTTGCATGTATCTCCCCTTTGCTGAGGGTTTGGAGCATGAGCACCCGGACCCATTATGGAAAGCGGTAAGCTTGTCCTTACATTTAAATATGTCCATGCTTTCTATGGTTTTCATTATATACTCTCCTAGGATTAAGCAAATTGGTTCTGCAAAACTCTGATTGCAATTGAGTTTGTGTTCAGAGCCACTGCAGCCAGAGTGCGTGTTCCCTGGAATGCCCCCTACAATCTTCTGTTTTATTTCTAGTTCTTCATGGTTTCTAGATTTTCAATTTATGGCACCTCATTCTCATAATATACAGATCTTGGCAACTGCTCTGTTTAGTTCTGGCGATTCAGCATCCATTTTTACCAGCTTTTAACATAACCTTGTATTAATTCTAGATCATTTGCATTCTTAACATAATTGACTCTGGGGAGTGTCATCACTATATTTCTTCTTTTACAACTCAGATGTGCACTGATTGTCAGAAGGCTGGCATGCATTTACTTCTGGCTGGATGCAATGGTGAGTTATCCTGACTTTATTTGTCTTCTCTCATGTTAAACAATGAATACAAATGTTGCCACTTCATGCGAGGGGAATGTAAGCAGTAACCTAACAGACATATTGGGGTTCCATATACATAACCATAGTAAAGAACTATCAACATAACATCCAGGTGTTCTTGGAGCACACATTTATTTAGCAACGTTGGAATAAATTATTGGTAATTATTGGTTACAGTGATGTAATAATCATTTCTATTATGATTGCAAAGTGCTGGATCCAGGGCAAAAATACTATTGGGTGCCATTTGTCCTAAATACATGTACTTGTATTCAGAAATATCCCTAGTACACAGAATAATTGTTTCTCAGGGTACATAAGTATTTTTGACCATATACTCTATTAAAGAATTGCTATGTTTAACCCACAATGCAGCACTTTCACCATGATTGCAATTGTCAGGAGTAGATGTGCCTGAAGCAACTGCAGCCAATGCGCTATAATTTGCACAATTATTTTTATGCTTTGACACATATCAGACCCATTTGCTTTTTTCTTATTCTGGGTGTTGTCAATCCTGTTATATAACATGCATGTGACATGTGCTCTCTGCACTAGCAATGTACCCCCCTTGACATACACTGATGCAAAAGGGGTAAGTGCAGGGAAGGGGGACAGCATCATAAGGCCACTGTTAGTTAAATAGTTATGTAGAGTGCACTTTTGTGCACAAACCAGACTTTGTTCTCATTCTTTAATAGAAATAGGCCTTCTGTAAATGTTTTTATCTTTGTATATGGTCACAAATATGTATGTACCCTGAGGGACATTCATTCTGTGTACAAAAGATATTTCTGAATACAGAGTGTTTTTGGGACAAAGCAACCCATAAAACACTGCATTACTAGCCCCAATTACCACCATTTCTAAATGAGCTCTCGTGTATTGATTCAGGTAATTACAGATTTCTGTATCTGTATTTTAATTGCACTGAACGTTGGGTTCTCCTGTTCCAGAAAAAGTGCTCCGGACGTTGCAGTGCAGTGGAATCATGGACCATCTAAGTGCGGAGCAAGTGTTTGTGACTGTACATGATGCTGCATGCTACGCAGAGCAAAACATGGCCAGTGACTCTTATCTTCTTGGTTCTGTGCCGCCAATATGCTTCTAATCCCCACTGTTAATTTTATTTCCTGCTTCCAATAACCAAATGCTGCCTCTGTAGAAGAAAATAGTGCATTTCTGCTATTAAATATTTATTTGATAAACAGAGCAAATTTATATTTAAATTGCTTTGATTTTTTTTTTTTTTATTGATGTGACCAGATCAAACATATGCATATGTGGTACAGTTATATAGTCATTAATGTACCCCCCCCCTATTGTAAAATATATGGATAAATCACTAAGGAGTTCTAAGACAATATACAGTAAAAGGTTGAAGGCTTAGGGGCAGATTTACTAAAGGGCGAAGTGGCTAACGCTAGCGACTTTTCGCCAGAAATCACATCCGCAGGGACATCGCCAAATCACTAAAAGCGTAGATGTCAAGTTGCTAGCGAAAGAGACCGTCGATAGCATTCATTCGCACTCTTTTGCCAGGCGACTTTTCGATTTGCCGAATAGTCGTTACTCCGCAAATTCAGTAAAGCGCGGATTTTACTGAACCTTACCTCTTTTGCCATAATTTACTTTGCCACCTCAGACCAGACGAAGTGCTTAAAAGAAGCTAAATCTTCCTCAATCTTCTGTCGCTTACATCATATCCTGTGTGCCGTAAATGCATTAAAGTTCAAAAAACACTGGTGACTTTTCCTTTTTTTAAGCAGGATTGCCTGCAAAAGCCCTAACAAACTTTTTTTGCAGATATTTCCTAACACATGGAACATTAATTTTACAGTGGGCTCATGTGTAGGGCATTATATAAATTCTCTTGTCTTTATTAAGGTTCCCTGGACATGTGTAATAAAAAGTGGTAACTTCATGCATTTGAACCAACATTTATAATAAAGACCTCCATACAACTTTAAATTAACGGCCGTATGCTAATTTACCTAAGCGCACGATCACTAGTGAATTTTCGCTAGGCACAAACTAAAAAGTCATCAGCGTTCGGCACCCAGGACACAACTTTGCATATTAGTGAATTAGAATAGTGGTGGCGAATTTGCGCCTGGCTAAGTGGTGCGTTGTGTGCGACAATTCGCCCTTTAGTGAATCTGCACCGTAGTGTTTATATAGAGACATGGAACTCCAAGCTGACTTCTAATATCCTGATATTTTACAAGGGGGGGGGGGTACATTGTTTATTATAGTACAAGTACGTTTTAGTGATTCATGTGACAGATTACATCACTAAATAACGTTATCACTAATGGGTGGATGTTCTTTCACATAAGGGAACATGTTATATCACTACCTGCCACACATACTCCAAGGTGTAGGTTTGAAGACCAAAGTGCCAGACCCCCAATAATCTACTTCCCCAAACACACACCCAGTAATGCTGAATAAAGCAGAGCTTCTGATTTCTTAAAGTGTATTCTGGATTGCCTTGAGTGATGACACTGTTGGCACCTTAAAAGGAATGAGAGGGCAAGGTTGTAACACTGCCAAAAAAGACATTAATGCACAGATCCAATCAATTACTGCTACGGGGAACCAAGGCAAACATTGCAGAGCAGGATCATCAGTTTTGCCTTTTGAGGACCAGATTAGATTTTGTGATAAGGGATTTGGGTGTATGCCTAAAGTACTGCTTGGACATTAGTTATACAAATAATACTGGATTACCATACAATTTTAAGAAAGATCACGTCAACACACTAGGTTATGTAATATCAGTATGGGCAAATGCTTACAAGGATAGTTTAAAGTTGCTAAATGTTATTCATTGTGTTGGGAGACTGTTAGATGACGTAAGGCTGTTTCATTTGTATATATTTATTAAGTCAGAAGGGGGAAGAATATCACACAGATATCTGTCCTTGAGCAAATTCTGTTCCTTTCTAGTTCCTTATTGAACTTAGCTGAAGCAGGGTGTGAGACAATGGGGCTGGAACATGCACACTATAACTTCAGCATGTCATCTTTTGCATACACATTCATCCAGAATTTTAATAGGCATGCTGCATAATAGATATTAGATATTATTAGAGCGCATTCCCTTTTTTTCATATGTTTATGAACCTGCTACCACCTTGATTTGTAATTGGCTCCCATGCGTACAAGCCTGGGGTTCAGTGATTATTATTTCCACTCTCTTCAAATTCTGCATATAGTACAATATTAGCAAACAGGGTAGTTACAGCCAGGGGCTACTGGAGCTACTGCAGCCTGCAACAGCAACCCAGTTTAAAAAACAGAAATTCAGCTTTTAAAGTTACAGGAGGCAGCTGTTTACCAACTCTGGTAAATCACTGCCATCTGAGGCAAAGTTCACTCACCCCAGTGAAACTTTCTTTCTTTTAAACCTTGGAAGCCCAAGTTGGTTCCTTGCACTTCTTTTAGAGGTATTACTGCTTCTTCATAGTGTCAAAGCATTGCATTCCAAGTAAAATTTGTAACAATATAAAAATGGGTATAAAGTCTGCAGACTTTAAGTTTAGCTTCATTTTCAAGAGAGCCCATGATGTTGCCTATGTTGGGCATGATCTGAGATCTAAAAAAACATTGACCATCTCTGAATAAACAGAACCCTAGACCCTAGAACCCCTACAATAGATTTTGTGTAATAATAAGATAATAGCACTGAATTATGTTTGTCCAGGGGTGTCATCTAAACGTTCTACATGAGTGCATTAAATAGGGGTTGTGTTACATTTTTCTATTATGACAAATCTATGGTTTCTGATATTACTTGAGCTAAACAGGACAAACAAACAAATGAAGGCTACTCCATGTTTGGTTCATTTTAGGTAGGTAATTAGATTACTAATGCACAGATAATCCTCCTGCATAATTGAATTCTGCTTACAAAACAGTCACAACAGGGGGTGGAGGGAGGGAGTCGTATACTGGCATACCTCTCAACTGTCATGTTTTTCGCAGGACAGTGCCGATTTTGAGAGCTCAACACACAGTCCTGCGTTTGTTACTGAAATGTCCCAACTTTCTCTTTGAGCTAATGTACTGAAATGCCAGAAAAAGATACAATGTTTCTAAGTTAATTGGCTTTTGGCAGAGAGCCCTGAATAGATACTTAGATACTTTTGTAAAAATTTAAGATGAGCAGGTCTCTTGGGGAAACTGTGATTTGCAAGCCATATTCATTGAACTCAAGTTGAACAAGAGGTGTGTACTGTTCCTTTAATAGTAAAGCAAAGAAGGTTTTTATTTTCACATTTCCATAAAGTGTCTTTATTTATTTATTTATGCTATATATATATATATATATATAGAGAGAGAGAGAGAGAGAATCCACGACAGACACTTCTCTTCTCTTTAAGGCAGTTTATTTACACACAGGGGTGACCATTTCAGGATACAAAACAAATAATACAAATAAATCCTGCCCACTGGGCACTACCTTTACACATGAAGAGTTCCCTTACTAAACTGGGCCCCTTGTGGACTACCAGTAAGCAAACACATAAGTAGGGGTCACCCCTGTACTCACAATTCTTCTGGGGATTGCTCAGCCTCCTGGCTTTCCTCAGTCAGTCAGACAGGCCCTCTGTCACTTGGTCTCCTCTCTCTGTACCTTGCAGTAGCAAATGGCACCCCCTGCCCCTCTGGGAGTTCCTCACACAGGCAGGTGTCCTTCCTGCTCTGTGTCCTGCTCTGAGAGATTCCTAACAGGCCCACTAGAACTAAATACCTTTCTACAGGATAGTTTTCCTGTAGAAAACTATCTAAAACTATAGGTGAGCTCTAATCCATGAGCTGGACTACTGGATCGGAGTACCTGGTTGCCTGTTCTTTCCAGAATGCTCCAGCTTCCGTTTGTGACAATCTTTTTAAAAATTCCATAAGACAATTTCCAAATTTCCACTTTTTATTAAAGAAGCAATGCAAATCTGTAATCTGGCTTATTGGGAAGATCAGGATCCAGTGTCTGCACAATGAGTGCAATTAGCTTCCTGTGCATGCCAGAAGACATTGAGAAATGGTCAAAACACAAGGTGTTCCCTTATGGATTCAATACAAATGAATTCTAAGCAAAATCAGCAGTAAAAAAAAAAAAAAAATACAAAAAAACCCTTAAAATATTTAGGTGCATTTTTTCTTGTAAAAGTCAACAAAACGCATAATAAATTAATTTATATTCTACAATAGAAAACAGGCAAAAATAAAACAAAGTGCACATGATAATTAAAAAAAGTTGAAATATTATATTTTTGCTTCCTAGTGCATTTTGTTTTTGCAGATAAAACATTATTTCTTCACATTACAAAAACACAACTTTGTGTATATTAAAACCATCCTTCATGACATCATGTAAAATTGTGGTTCCATATACAATACATGCATGCAGTCCATGGGCAGGACTGGTGTGGCATTTGCCTAAGCCAGTGTTATACAATCTTTCCGCAAGTGATGGGCTGCTGTGCGAGTTTGTGTATATGTCATGCCATGTACAGCTTGTCCAAAGATTCAGTTACCTTACTGTGGCCTTCTTTACGTACTGACCACAGGTATGTGATCAAAAATGTTTGCATCAAATAAATAAATGTGGTTTATTCCAAAGGCCGGGTGAGTACAAATACACATACTAGTAATGTAGGTGAATAATAGTTGAACCATAACCTTTCCTAGATCTAGTCTGGCATGAATGTATAAGAGTATGCCAGTAGAGGGACTAAAGAGGGAAATGTTATAGCATTAGGTTGCAGGTGACATGGGCTGTGGGCAGTAAGGCTTGTGACCTGCTCATTGTTGCACTAACCTGAACCCGCCTGACGAGTGAGTAAAGCTGTTGTCCCATGGATTTTGGCCTTGTCCATCTAACACTTCTACATACACGTTTTTTTTAACACAAGATCAATAAGACATTTGCTGAAAAAAAGTATGACACCAAGTGGACTTGGAAAACTTTCAGTTCAATTGCATTACATTTTTCAATACAAATGCAATTGCATTACGTTTGGTGCATCAGCCGCAATTGCTTCAAATGCAATGCGACTGTGTCAGGTACTACGCCTACTCGCAATTGCAAAAAAACTGGAATTTTGGGAAAAACATTACATTTTGGAAATAAAACATGACACTAGCTCAAAATTGCACTTTGCTCACTGCAACTGCAGTGCTTGGTAGAAACCCTATCACAATAAGGATGCAAAATCATTATAATTCTTGCCTATTATCCTGTCCCTTTTCCTCCTTAAATGCTTTGTAAACTTAAAAAAACGATGTAAAAGTGCCCAGTGTGCTCTTCTAAGCACTTTTGCAATTTACATTATTTTTTTTGGAAACAGCTAATAAACTCCTAATATAATGCATTTTGTAGCTGCTGTCAGTCTAGGGCAGTGATCCCCAACCAGAAGCTCGTGAGCAACATGTTGCTCTCCGACCCCTTGGATGTTGCTCTCAGTGTCCTCAAAGCAAGGGCTTATTTTTGAATTCCAAGCTTGAAAGCAAAGTATAGTGCCAAGTAGAGCCTCTTATAGGTTACCAGTCCACATAGGGACTACCAAATAGGCAATCACAGTCCTTACTTCATCATCATTTATTTATATAGTGCTGTCAAGATTACTTGGCACCCTAAGGGACTTTTTCTTACTTGTGTTGCTCCCCAACTCTTTTTACATTTTAATGTGGCTCACAGGTAAAAAAAGGTTGGGGATCCCTGGTCTAGGACATATCATCAGAAGGAAAACAGAGCACTTTTCTGATGTTGCTCTGTTCAGGCAAAAGAGCAGAAACCTCAGAAGAGCTTTCCTATGCCTTTCCTGAGCAGAGAAACATCAAAACAGTTCTCACAATAAATCCCAGATAAACACATTTATACTATGAATCATAATGTATGTATTTCTTTATCACTAACTAAACATTCAACCCCATCAAAATTGAAAGCTATTGTGATCTGTGCCCTCAATTTTGTTGGTCATGCTAAGAAAACATGAATGTCTCTTGGTCAATCTGATGTGAGTTTCAGCCATTAAAATGCAAATATGGAGACTCGAAAAACAAAACCCCATATGTTTCTATGGCATAATTCATGAACATGTGTGCTCTTTTTAATATTTTTGTATTGGGTATTGAAACACACATGCAGGCATGGAATCGAGGAAAAATTCCACATTTCAACATCTGTAAATTTTTCCACAAAACTGCAGCACAAGTTTTCAGTGGAAAAATGTTGCAAAGACAAAAAAGTCACCATAAGAAAAAACGCCTATTGATTTTAATGATTTTGGAGTGAGAAAAAAAAAGTCGCTCACATAAAAAATTGCTGACCGTAAAAAAATCATGTTGCCTATTGACTTCACAAAATTTTCTCTGTTTCACAAACCTTTTAGTAGTTTTGCAAATTTTTCAGCTAAACAAAACGGGACAGAATCGTTCATCACTAATCACAACAGCAAAATGACATTATAAACTGATGTCAAGGTATCCATGTGCACAAGTAACGTAACTTGTCAGTGCCAACCATCAGTGTGTGGATCACCGGAGCTGCACTTGTGCATCAGTGCAAGCATTGTACACACTATACATCAGTACAATCTGGACATGTACGAGTGTAGCCAAATCTAGCAGCATTCGACTCACATATTCATTTCACAATGAACGGAAAGATGCTCCTACAACCAATGGCAAAATGATAGCTCCAATGATGTGTTCCACCTAAATGGACAGAAATGTGGCATTAATGAAGAGAGGGGTGGAAGATGCATGGGTAGGAGCTTTGGTGATTATGTAGGTTTGAGGAGTTGAGGTCTTTCTTTTCTAGCATCCTAGGCTCTTACTTGAAGTTGTGCTTCAGAAATTGCTAGTTAGCTTTCTTGGCAGTTCCAGTGAATGGGAAAAGATTATTTTCCTGAACGGACAAATGTGAATCAGTCAGAGGCCTACAGCACTACAAATATCAGTGGAACATTGTCTATTTTGACACCCACATGACTGCAAAGTTCTACAGCCTTCTGGTTTCATGTTCTTGGTCAGTAGTTTCTCAGGATTAGTTACACTTGAAACATATATTTTAGAATGACTTCTTCCCTCAAGGGATTGTTCTGGTCCCCTTTTTTCAGTTGTGACATGAAATAGTTGCATTTAGAAAATAGTCCAGAAGCACACCAGTGTATTGCTTGACAAAGGGTTTAGAGGGGCCCGAAACTTTGCCCCCTTTTTGCTCATTGAGCAATACACTGGTGTGCTTCTGGATTATTTTCTACATGTACTTTTGACCCTGTGCAAGGGAAGGGTCTTCCGGTTGAGCACCCAGCACTTTCAACAAGTGGATTTTGAATGGGTAGAGCACTCCACGATCGTGCAGTATGAAAAAGTTGCATTGTCATTACCAGTTTCACAATCCAGTCACTGCCGTTCTTTGGTACACGTGAATTAACAACATTTAATTAGGCTAGAAGAGAACAAGATGCTTTTAAAAACACACACCATAGAACTGGTCCCATTATTTCTGCAGGTACTAGTCTTGCTAATACAGCTTTGCAGAATTCTTTATGGCAAAGATTTAGAGAGATCTAAACTTGTCAGTTGTTATTGTTGTCATAGAGATGCTTTTGCAACATTTCCCAAATTCATTGCAGTAGAACATATTACAGGACCCGCCTGCCATATTAAGCATTGATGTGCACCAAAAAGTGAGGGGTCATTTTCAGGGCTCTCAGTTTTGAACCTCATAGTCTTCACTTTGACTTGACATCCTCCATCAGTTTCCAGTGGCACATTTGAATCGGTTTTTAAAATAATACAAAATCTGATTCACATTGGCACCATTATCAGAGGATTTGGGGTACCGGAACTTGGCATATTCCTTGTCCGTTTCTGTCTTGGACCAGGGTAACTGGATTTTCGAGGCATGATCTACTATGACATCATCACAGGAACCAACGTGTAGTATCCCCAGCCCGTCAATGAAGAATTCTAAAACATAAGAGCAGTGCTATTTAATATATAAAGGCTATTAAAATCTATTTTCTCTTTGTGATTTTCATTTAGGAAAACAATATGTTTATTAATCAAACAGTGCATATTAATGGAGGGTAACTACTATTTCAATGACTTTTATCACTGGTTCCCAAACCTGGTCTAAGGTTATACAGAGCTACCTGTCCTGCAAGTAGATCTAGAGAAGTCTGAGAATTTGTATTTATACTGTTTCTATTGTATTGCATTTTCTATAAAAATATGAATTAATACAATAAAGACTACTTTTCAATTAATCATCTCCATATTGTAGTTGAAACTGCTTAATGCAAAGAGGCACAAGGGATGATTTATCAAGAATAGGTCTTGGGGAAAAGTGAAAAAAAAATAGCATTATCCACCAGGTTTTCTTTACTTTGCACACTGCCCTGCACTTTCAAAACAGTTCTCTGCAAACGGGAGCTCAGAGACTAGTGTCCCCCCAATGAATATATCACTGCCTGTGTTTGGCAGAGCTGCATTCATAAGGACAGGAAGGCATTCCCCCTTTTACTGCTATCCGTCCTCTAACTCAGTGATCCCCAACCAGTAGCTCATGACCAAAATGTTGCTCCCCAACCCCTTGAGCAATTTTTTATGAGTGGCCTCAGAGCAGGTGCTTATTTTTGAATTATAGGCTTGTTTTGGTGTATTACCAAAGAGAGGCTCCTGTAGGCTGCCAGTCCACATAAGGGCTACCAATAGTCAATCACAACCCTTATTTGGCACCACCAATTAACATTTTTCATGCTTATGTTGCTCCCCAACTCTTTATACATCTACATGTTGCTCACGGGTGAAAAAGGTTGGGAACCACTGTCTAATTTGTGCATCATTTACCCAGGGCCAGGTGAAATACATAGCCAAACCCTCGGCACAAGTGCTTGTAAGAGCCTTAAGAGCAGCACTGTTTGCCCCTTAGTACTCTTGCACTTACATCTCTAAATGACTCTTAGGGGCACATTTACTTAGCTCGAGTGAAGGATTAGAATAAAAAATACTTCGAACGATTCAAACTAAAAATTGTTTGACTATTCGACCATTCAATAGTCGAAGTACTGTCTCTTTAAAAAAAACTTCGACCACCTATTTCGCCACCTAAAACCTACCGAGCACCAATGTTAGCCTATGGGGAAGGTCCCCATAGGTTTTCCTAGCTTTTTTTGATCGAAGGAAAATCGTTCGATCGATGGATTAAAATCCTTAGAATCGTTCGATTCAAGGATTTAATTGTTCGATCGAAGGATTTTTCCTTCGACCCATAGTAAATCTGCCCCTTAAAGACAGTGGTTCCAAATGTGTGGGACTGTACCACCCCCGTAGAGAGATCCAGAACCTTGGCTGGGTCCAGCCTGATGGCCAGTAAGGGTTATATTTGAACCTCAAGATTTTCCCATATTATCCTAGAAGCCCAGTTTGGAAGTCAGTTAGACTGATATTTGCAGGTGAACACCTATTAATTGTCCTAGACACTGTTGAAACAATGGCTGATGCAGCAGTATTTTCATATATCTGTTGCCTTGTTATAAATTACACACGCAATATGAAAGCCAATAAGCAGATAATATTCCCAGGCAACCTGGGTATAAGGCAAAGCAGTTAAGATGGTTAGCCAACTAATGTAAGGTGATGTAAAGTGTTCTATATGAACATGTTGATTTTGTAACGAATAGCAGTGGACACTTCTGATTTACAGTGATTTACAGCGTTACACTTACCTAGATGTCCTATTCGAGACAATCGTGGGTCAAAACCGACTTGCAGAGCTTTTTCTGTTCGTGCTAGGAAAAAATTTACTACTCCATCAGTGACCACACAGTTAGGGAAGCCTTCTATGGCATGATGGTAGCCTTGATGTGTCATCAGGCAATCGCCTTCCTTGCCTCCGGGAAATACGGTAATCTTCTGCCGATATGTGGTATAATATCCTGTGATTTCTCTTACAGAACCGCCCACCTAGAACAGAAAAATGTTCAAAACATTTTTTAACAGACATGATTTCGCTATGTAGTTCCATTACCATCAAATGAACAGTTTGATGCCAGTGTGCATACATTTACCTACGTTTGTGGCATGTAGAGACCCAAAAATTAAAATTGTGCAAATGACTTTTATTGGTTGCCTATCCAACTTCTGAAAAATACATCACCGTGCCTGTGTATTGTGTGTCATAACACAACCTCAGCATATTCTATATATGTTCTCTACCGTCATTTTCTCTTTTTGTTTCTCCTGTTTTCTTCTTCCCTCCTGTTCTCTATAACCTTCTCTGATGCCAAATTCTTCATCTATAAAACACTTCTCCATCCAGTGCCAGACTGGGAAACCAGGGGCCCACCCAAAAACCTTAGACCAGGGGCCCACCATAAAAACTTAGACCAGGGGCCCACTCTCAGTACTAATATTCATCTCATCAATCAACCTCTATTCTCCTAGTTTTCTTTACATACTATAATACTATAATCAATTATTCCATCTATTTAGCCTCTTTGTTCTCATACAAATAGGGAATGGTCATGAAATAGGCCAAAAGTTTAGCAGCATGAGGTTCCACAGACACCTGGGCCCACCGGGAGTTTTCCTGGTATCCCAGTGGGCCAGTCCGACACTGTCTCCATCTCTTCCCTACTTCCCTCACAGCAATCGTTTCTCTTTCAATTTGTGCTTTTTAATCTCTATTTTATTTGTATACAGGAATATGGAGGAGCAAAAGAAAGCTCCAGCATTACAATAAAATTTGTTCTGGGATTCAAAACTCTTGCACCCCCTCCCCTTCAGAAATATGGAGGGATGGCCCACCAGTGCATCCTTCCAGCCCAGGGTAATTGTATGTTTGTTTTGGATATATGGAGGGGGTTATGCAAGAAGCCATGTGTATAGGATGTTGGTGGCAGTAGTAGTTTTCACCCAAAACAGTGCTGTAATCTATAGCAGAATTGTTTCTTGTGGTGTCCCATGTAGAAGTGGGTTGGAAGGCTTTGCCTTTTCCACTTTTGAACGTAAGTAAAGGTGGAATGGAGTAAGAGCTACAGAATTAGGGGGCTATTCATGCCAAAATTATTTTTAAGTTTGTAGTGGGTTGGAAGGCTTTGCCTTTTCCACGGCCATGCCCATGGCCTACACAAGAATTGCCATATGCTCAGTAACAACACTCACCAAATCCAGAGTTGTCTTTTCCAAAATGTCAACTAACTTCTCAATTTTTGTCCGGGGGCTAAATATGAAGTCATCATCAACCCACAAGACATATTTTGTGGTGACTTGAGAGATGGCTAAATTCCTGCCAGCAAACCAGCCCTTCAATGAGAAATACAGTAAATAAATTCAGAATGATGTTGTTGCTTCTTGATTATTTTACATCTGTCATCATGCTCAGTATTGTCAACATTCTGCTCCTCAAACGCATACTTCAAATGTAACAGGAACAGTTAAAGGAGAAGGAAAATAGTCTTGCACTTGGGGGTGCCAAATGTTAGGCACCCCCAAGTGATTACCTGAAACCCCGGTCCGGTCCTCCTATCAGCAGAAAACCGAACCAGGGTTATTCCAACGATCACCACAGAGTGCTCATCTTCCGGCTTCTTCTTTCTTCAAATTTCTCGGGCAGACACATGCGCAGTAGAACGAAATAGATGACTTTTTAGTTAAAGTTCGGCTTTTCATTCTACTGCGCATGTGCAGCCGCGCAAAGAAAGAGGAAGACGGAAGAGGATCGCTCCGTGGTGCTCACTGGAAGAACCCCGGGCCGGTGCAGTATTCTGCTGATAGGAGCACCAGCCCAGGGTTTCAGGTAAGTAAATACCATCACTTGGGGGTGCTTAACATTTGGCATTTGGCATAATGTTCTAAAGTAAAATCTACTACTTCCTTATATATTAGACCAGACTCAAGTAGATGATAAAGTCCTTATTCAAATCGACATCCAAATGCCCCATAGCACCAAATGCAATTCAGCTAGAAAAACGTTCTTAACTGTTTATTACATGAAAACTTTATTGAAGGCTGTGGGAAAAAAAGGCTGTGGGAAAAAAACTGGAATTGAATTAGGAGACAAGTTTTTTTTTTCTCCTCAAATGGAATCTCGCCTATAAGTTTTCACGCGCTAAGCCATAAAATAATGTTTTTTCATTAATCTGGCCCGTTATGTGCAATTAATGTCTAGTCTCCAGCAATAAACCAGTGGTACTGTATTCCAGTATTCTAGTATACCTGATGGTATAAAATGTACACATTATGTACACATATATCCCTTATCCAGAAACCAGTTATTCAAAAAGCTCTAAATACAAGAAGGCCATCTCCTATGGAGCCAACTTTTAGCAAAATATTTCCTTTTTCTCTGTAATAAAAGAGTACTTTGTCCATGATGGTAACTAAGTTGAATGAATCCATTAGGGATGCACCGAATCCAGGATTCGGTTCGGGATTCGGCCAGGATTCGGCCTTTTTCAGCAGGATTCGGATTCGGCCGAATCCTTCTGCCCAGCCGAACCGAATCCGAATCCTAATTTGCATATGCAAATTAGGGGCGGGACGGAAATTGCATGACTTTTTGTCAGAAAACAAGGAAGTAAAAAATGTTTTCCCCTTCCCACCCCTAATTTGCATATGCAAATTAGGGTTCGGATTCGGTTCGGTATTCGGCCGAATCTTTCACGAAGGATTCGGGGGTTCGGCCGAATCCAAAAAAGTGGATTCGGTGCATCCCTAGAATCCATATTGGTGATAAAACACTATTTGGGTTTATTTTATGTTTCATTTTAGCAGACTTAAGGTGCTGAGATCCAAATTACAGAAAGATCGCTTATTCAGTAAAGATTCCAATAATAGATCCTATACCTGAACCAAGCTAGCCAATGCTAAAGATAAACTCAAACACAGTAAACCATAAAATGTAACAAAATACAAACATGATTGTAGTTTCAGGTATGGTGTATCTTACCTTTCCAAAAGGCATAATATATTGCTCGATAAAGGGTCCCTCAACCTTCTGCGGCTTCTCGCTGTCATCCGCGATGATAATAGGGACCGTAGGGTAATACTTTCTAATGCTGTCTATCAAATTCTGCAGCTTGTCATAGCGAAGGAAAGTTTTTGTAGCGATGGTGACCAAGGTGCTGATATTGTATTTGGCTATAAAACATTAAATGACCTAATATATAATTGCAACTCATTTATATAACAATTAATATTCTAAGCATTATAATACCAGAATGTAAATGAACAAAAGGTTTCTTTTCAGCATGAGAAGGCTATTGTAGATTTCAGCAATATTGTGCTTACAAATGTTATCTTGGGCTGCTATCCAGTACAATTTTCCAGAATGCTCTTAGCAATTATTAACAATAACAGTCATTTTGTTTTATTTGCTTAGATCTCTTAGTTGTCTCCTTGCGTTTTAACTTTTAACTGTATAATAGCAGAAAATGAAACAAATTGTACGGGGCCGATTCACTAACTTCGAGTGAAGGATTCAAAGTAAAAAAACTTCGAATTTCAAAGTAATTTTTGGGCTACTAAGACCATCGAATGGCCTCTTTCGACCTTCGACTACGACTTTGAATCGAAGGATTCGAAGTAAAAATCGTTCGACTATTCGACCATTCGATAGTCGAAGTACTGTCTCTTCAAAAAAAACTTCGACCCCCTAGTTCGCCATCTAAAAGTTACCGAACTCAATGTTAGCCTATGGGGAAGGTCCCCATAGGCTTGGCTAACTTTTTTTGATCAAAGGATATAATCCTTCGATCGTACAATCGCACTATTTGCGCTAAATCCTTCGACTTCGATATTCGAAGTTGAAGGATTTCAATTTCCAGTCGAATATCGAGGGTTAATTAACCCTCGATATTCGACCCTTAGTGAATCAGCCCCTTAGTCTAAGTAATCCAATTCAATGGTCGAATTTCAAAGTATTTTCCACTTTGAAATTCGACCCTTGATAAATCTGCCCCTTTGGCTCCTTTTCAGGTTACACTGTTGAGAAGCATTTGATATAAGGGAAAGTCTTGTTCAGGCAAAATTCCTCACTCCCTTCAATGTATGATTTCTGTCCTTGATAATGGTGTGCATACTAACCTGAAGACCAATGGTTCCCTAACAGAAAGGCGATTTTGAATAGAGAATGCCTATTTGCTCATCTATATACTCTTAGGTAGCCAAGATTGAAGATCAGTAAATTATAAAGCCCCTACACCCAGGCCTTAAAATATAAGTAAAATCAAGTCTGTCCTTGCCTATTCTCTACCCTGGTGGCTCTGCCTGTTGATACAATGTAGCAAAAGTCTTGGTTCCCCAGCAAAGACAGGTCTGTTAATCAGCTGCTTTTCTTACATTGTATCAACAGTCTGAGCCACCAGGGCAGAGAATAGAAAGGGACAGACCACTGCTTTCAATATAAATATATATACAAATAACTTAAAAACCATAGAAAATTGGTAATGAATGGATATGGGGAGGTTGCTTAGAATTGTGTTTTCTTGTGTTAGGCAAAAAAATATTTTTGCTTTTGACTTATCCTTTAAGAATCAGACGATAGCTCTCATACATGTACAAAACTTTGTATAGCCAAAGCCATGACCAAAAGTTAGTCTTGACTGTTTTGAACAGAAAAAATCCAAAAACTACTATTGTAGACTAACGTAAATATTTCCAGTATGTAAATCAAAAATGAAAGTGAGCTTGAAATAGGCAAGGATTAGTGATGAGCGAATAAATTCGCCTGACACAATTTAGTGGCGAATTTCTGCATTTTGCCGCCGGCTAATAAATTCGCAAATCTTCCGTGAAATTTCGCAGGTGATAATTTGCGAAAATTCAGTGTCATTTTCTGATTTTTCGGGACAACATTCGAATTGCTCGATTTTTCTGTGAAAACGTTCGAATTGCTAGATTTTTTAGTGAAACCACTCCAATTGCACTATTTTTTCATGAAAATTTTCAAATTGCTCTATTTTAGTGAAAACGTTAGAATTGCTCGATTTCATCGTGAAAACGTTCGAATTACTGGGAGGAAGTAATGGCTAGGCTTTATCAGTTCCTTATAAGCACCAGGGCCAGACTTTAATCCAGTACAAATTCTTAATGAGGATTTACTTGACCCCTAATAGACTTCATCAAATGGGGAAAATGCCCCTTCCACTGTGCAAAAGATGTGGAGATAATGATGGCTCTCTCTGGCATATGATATGGACGTGCCCTATAATAGCTAGATACTGGGCTAAGGTGGTAGGCTATATAGTTGATACGCTGCTGTTACCCCCTCTGGGAAAACCAGAAATATGCCTCTTGGGTCTGTTAGACGATATGATACCAGCCAATAACACTAGGGTCCTGGTGAGGACATTGCTATTCTATGCTAAAAAGATAATAATACTGCATTGGATGGCCCCTGCTCCTCCCAAGAAAGGGATCTGGTTTGCCTACGTTAATAAGATGCTGCCACTAATAAAGTTGACTTACGAGGCTAGAGGACAACCTGAAAAATTTGAAAAGATATGGGGTGTCTGGATGGAGATGCATATGTTAACCTTGCCATAACTGTGTGATACATATATTGCTGCTCTTTGACTGTATTCAGAATGTGAAGTCATAACTGCTGCTGTAATTTTATTTTGTTTTATTTTGTCTGCTCCCCCTTTCCTTCCTTTCTGTATCCCCCCCTATTTGAAAATTCAATAAAAAGAACACCTGTTAAAAAAAAAAAAGAAAATGTTGGAATTGCTTGAATTTTTTGTGAAAACATTTGAATTGCTCGATTTTTTAGTGAAAACGTTCGAATTGCACTATTTTTCCTGAAAACGTTTGAATTTCGCGATTTTTTGGTGAACTTTCCGATTTCACGATTTTTCACTCATTTTTCACAGGAGAAAATCGTGCATCACTAGCAAGGATTTCCTGAAATAAGATATTGAATTAGACCTTTGAAAAGATAAGCCTTGGGGTTTCTCATACATAGGCATCTTCCTTGAAACCATGTATAGTTTCACTTTACGGAGAGACGTTCACAGTTCCATTATTCATTGTATTAACTGTACAAACCCTTTCTGTATCTAAAGTGAAAAAACTCTTCTAATCTAATACAATGATGCATATACTAGAAAGATCTGGGTGGCTAAAACTTTCCACTATCATTAATCCACGTTATATAATAAGAAGTAGCATGCACTGATCTCAAAAGACTTTTCTATAAGAGACATTATGAAATCCAAAAAGTATAATTTTCTCCAATAACTTGTACTACAACTTTTAAAATGATAAATCACTGGAGTGATGATACTTACAGTTACTTGATCCAGAGTCATATAGCCTAGGAATTCTAGGATGGCGAATTTTGATATGAAAAGTGGCTGAATGCTCATCTGTCTGAAGTTTCACTAAGGAAAAAAAAACAGTACAGGTATAACTAACATGCACTTATAGACCGTTCTTGAATATTTATAGGGATGTTTTCATTTGACATTTCTATGGATTTTTGCCCTGTATTTAGTGTCACTAAAGGAACCTGCCTCCACCTAAACACCTAAAGTCAAGAGACCACCTAATTCTAAGTAAGTGTAACAATGTTTAGCTGTTACCCCAAAAAAATGCATGCCCTTCCAAGCCTCCTGAGCCACACTTTCGGGGGACTGTAAGGTTAATTGGAATTTAGGGACCCTGTTTGTCTAAAAATGCACCCATCTAAGTGTGATGGCTAATGAGTCATTTTTACACATGCAGGATTTCCTCGTCCTGGGCCAGCAAAGTGCCCAAAATGATCTTTCCATCCAATTAAAACACTCCTCTGTGACTTTCTAGTACAAGGCTTTGCCCAATATGTTCCTTATCAAATACAAAAGTTATGTAAGTACATACCAATGTCAGCTGTGTTTGGATTGAAAATAGTGTTGGTATATGAAATAAACTGGAGTTGGCGATTCAGGTTGTCCATATTAGGGCTGGATAGTGTAATGCGCCCTTCTCCGGCTCCTTTAACTGTAACTCCCTCCACTTCAGCAGCAGTGTTAAAAGTTCCCATACTGGATGACAAGCTCACCTAAAGAAATCAAACAATGGGTCAAATTATTTAATGAGAAAATATTATTTTACAGTTTATAATGTGAAAAGTTATGGGCAAAATTCAATTTGTGGAGAAAAAAAAAAACGAATTCAGTTCCATTTTTCCCCATAGACTGCAATAGGGTTTTCGTATAATAAACAGTGAGATAAGGTCTTCTCGAATTTTTTCTATGTAAAAAATCTGGAATTGAATTAGTGGATAACCTGTCCTCATCAAATTGATGGACCAATATATTGTGGACCAATATATTGTACACTGAAGATACAGAGAAATGTACACATCTAAATACGGGTTTGGGATCTATTACCTGGAAGCCCATTATCAAAAAAGCTCAGAAATACAGGAATGATATTCAGGGCCGCCATCAGGGGGCCACAGTCCTCCCGGGCCCGGAGGATTTTTAGCTTTGAGGGGGGCCCGGCCGCGCCACAATAACCAAATTTCGCACGGGAGCAACTCCCCATGGAAGGGCCCCTGATCCCCCCAAGGAAAGGCCCCTGATCCATTAATGTTATGATTTAATTCCGCTATGGACTCCAATAGCTGAGACCGGCTACAATGTAGCTATCACTAACTCGAGGAATACTTGATACTAATTGCTACACTTGCGGAGTTCAGAAAATTCGGAAATACACGCTAATAACGTTCACGTGTCGGTTGATTTCTGAGCCCGACACAAGTTATTTAACACTACCCAAAACCCCAATTCACTGCACGGAGGCAGACTCAAATCGGCAAGGGATTCCTTACTTGAAACAAGAAGCGTTTACGCTAACTACACACACGCTCGGCTTTCATTGAACTGGCAGCCGCGTGTGCACTTCAGAGCCTTAAGATACCGCTGCTCCCTGCGGATAGGCTGCTGAACCCACCTGTCATTAACTCCTGCCTTGCTGGCTGGGTCATTAACCCTCACACTACTTATCCGCTTCACTTCAACCCTAACACAATGTAGGGCCCCTGAACCATCAATGCAGGACCCCTGACCCCCCCCCCATGCAGGGCCCCTGATCCCCCCAAGGAAGGGCCCCTGATTCATCAATGCAGGGCCCCTGAACCATCAATGTCCATGTGACCATATGACCTGGTGGGGGGTGTGGTTAGGGGAGGCGTGGTTAAGGGAGGCATGGCGAGGGGGCCCAGAAAATTTTGTTGTCCGGGCCCCGTAATTTCTGATGGCGGCCCTGATGATATTATGTACAAAATTCTATTTAAAAAAGCAGTAGGTTTTTGTGCTTGATGGGAACGAAGCACCTACTCCTAATATTATGGGTATATATATATATTTTTTTTTTGTTTTAGGTTTTTTTAGGTAGCCTCAACAACATGATGCCTCTTATCAGGAATACCACAGGCCACATTTGGCAAACTGTAGAAGGCAGGAGAGGATGTATGACCACCTTCCTTCAAACTGAATGAAAGGATTTGAAATGAACGCTAAGCACAACATTATTGTTTCGGCCCAATCCAGCTCTTTTTACCCCATGTCTTGTTACCCCATGTCTGTATGAGACATGCATGGCTTTGATCACCAATACAAGTTGATTTTAATTCAATTATACTTCTACTCACCTCAGATGGTATCCCTTGGGAAGCTATGTAGACTACTAGTATGCTACTTACTAGTTCTTAAATACAACATGCGTCAACATATGCCATTGCCCTCGGATAACAAGTAAGCCCAAAGAATTACAGGAGTGTAAATGTGCTTAATTATTTACAAATGCTGTAATAGTGCAGCATTATTTTCTGTCACATAAGAGGTTCAAAGTTCATATATTTATATGCCCCTATGATTAAAATCTCCTTATCTCTTT
The DNA here is from genome assembly GCA_038501925.1 of Xenopus petersii. Classification (NCBI taxonomy): domain Eukaryota; kingdom Metazoa; phylum Chordata; class Amphibia; order Anura; family Pipidae; genus Xenopus; species Xenopus petersii. The sequence continues at coordinate 136,355,069 of CM076675.1, forward strand.
CATGCTCAGTCTGAAAACACAGCACCAGTACACCCAAGATGCCTCTTCAGAGTTGCATTGAAATCATATTCTCAACGCACCTGAATCAGCCCTGTGTGCCATTACTATCCCTCGAAATCTGATTAGGTGATGAATACCCTATGCATGTTGATTTCTCTCTGGCTCATTTTCACTGAGCTAACAACAGGCTCCTCTGCAAGCAAACTAAAGACAAAGCTACATATATTGGTTTTGGGTTTTTCAATAATAACAGCTTCATTAGTGTTCAAGAAGCATAACACAATCCATGATCTAGAAAATGAAAAGAGAATAAGCTAAGACTTGTTATGTTGTTATGACTATGAAGATTTTCATTCATCCAGGTCATAGTATATCTAGTATAGGTCAATCTAAAAACAACTGGACTTGCTGAGTAATCAATGAAGACGTTTCACTACTCATCCGAGCAGCTTCTTCAGTTCAACTGACTGGTGTGGGAAGTTCTCGGCATATAAACTCTTCCACTAATCCATTTACAATGGCACATTGTAACTCTTCAAAGAGGTGACATCTGAAGAAACTCACAGAGGTGTTGATTCTGTGTAGTTGTGATAGGATTATCCAATGTGTCATGCAACTCCTAGATACAGGTGTTACTTGTGAGAGTTGCATGAATGGATGTGTGAAGTGTTCTGAATCCGCCGGGGTACAGATGTTAGAACAGCATTGTATGTAGCCGTTATATTGTTATTTTCTATAGAATTTCCTACGTACCCTTTACAATTATTTATGAACATATGTGTTGAGAGAAGCTCCCTCACTCTAGGCTCCCATTTGGCAGTGGTCCAAGCTAAATTCTCCCATAAAGTGTGGCTAAACAAAAGAATATAAAACAACCCGAACCCTAGAGATATTAGAAATATATAGCGATTACAATAGGAGATCTCACCCCCTCCACCAGGTTATAGCTCCATTTCGACAAATCAGACTTAACTGAATTAACAACAAAATGCTTAGCATGCAGTTTCAGGATAAAAAAAAGTCATCTATTTACCTTGTAAACCTTTTTAAGGAAATCTTGGAGACTAAGACCTAAAAGAGAAAAGATTGTTGATATAAAATCAGTCTTATGGGTACATCTGGTGACTGCTGTACTCCCCAGTATGTCCTGAGTATGTCCCCTTTTCCCACAAAAAGGAATTTCAGCGGTACACTTTCTGTTCTGCCAATGTTCAGTTGTACAAGGGCCAGCAACCAGCGTTTTTAAGCTTCTAAAGTCACTTGGGACAGAACAGTTGGCTAGCTGTACTACAGAAATTTTTGGAAAAAAGTGCCATCCCTAGTGATGGGCGAATTTATTATTATTTGCGGCAAATTCACACAATTGGAAAAATGGACGCCGGCATCCGATTTTTGGTTGCTGGCCTCCAACAAAACGGACACGCCAGCGCCGTTTCACAAATTTTTCGCCGCTTCGCGAATTTTGCATTTTTCTGGTGCCAGTGCAGGAGATCAAGACAAACTCAGGGCTTTTTTTTAAAAAAAATCCTTGACTGTAGGTTGAGCAGTCAATATGGGGACTGTCCTGCAGAAAACTCGACAGTTGGGAGGAAAGGGATAACATCACAGACCATGGAAGCAATATTGATGCCCTTAGGAAGGAATGTTAAAATGTTTTATTAAAATCTCTACCCTGTGGTAGGGTAGGAATAGCTATGACAGGGGCACTTGCTTCACCCCATTAATTAAACCCTGAGTGAGGTATGGATATAAGGTGGACCCTGCTGGATGAGTGTCCCTCTGCATATTTGATAGAGGAACAGGGTCAAGACAGATCCCTCTCAATGAGGAGGGGTTTGGGAACCCTGTACATCTTTCACCTCCTTCTTCCCACATTAGTGACTGTTGCATTTTCTATTCCAGGAATCCAAAGCATGCTGAGTTTTCTCCAGTTCCAATTGTTTAGGCTGCAGATCTGAATGATTTCAACAATAGAAGGTCACCATGTCATGTATGGCTCCTCAAATGGTATCCATCTATCAACCCACAGGGCTTAACAAGCAGATACTTTATGTGACTGGCCTGTGTATATCCATGTTAACTCTACCATTAGTCAAAATAGGGACTAATAAATGGGGGAAAGACAGGAAAAGTCTCATTTGTATGTTACCAAGCAACAAATGATACAGATCAACATGTGTGGATAGACTATTACAAATCCCTCACCTGGTATAATTATTGTCTTAAGTGGATGGACTTCAACCCCCTGTGTGGGATACTGCAGCGGAGAGTTGGCCTTTGCAATAATAAGCCTGTCTGTTGGATTGTGATACCTAAACATAAAAAAACAAAAATGTTATTTAAAAAAAGATCTGTTTTCAGTAAGTCATAAAACGTTAAAAGTGATGTTTTTTGTTCAGTAAACACAGTAGTACACTGGAATCTCTGACTATTCTTTTTGGAACTGAGGAAATACAGTATATCCAAGTAAAATAGGTCACACTAGGAATTAAAATACTATTTAAGGATAGTGAAAGTCTCTGAGGATTTTGTGTCACATTCTGAGTCTGCAAACCTCGAACATCTTTGATTAACGTGTTTGTTGTTTCTTATATTGTTATATTCTAGAAAGCCTTTCTACCACATTTTCATCCTATGGGTTCTATTCTAGCTTTTACCCCACCACCCTACTGTCTGTTCTTGGTGCCTAGATACTAACTGTCACCCTCTAGATGGCTTTCTCCATACCACCCTCCACATTATTCACCTAGATGTCCTTCTGCTCCTTTCTTTTCTCCTTTCTCTGATTTTTTAGTGCCCACCTTTGTCAACTTTATCATTATACCTTCTCACCTCATATTATATTTCTTGAATTCTTGCTCTCTCCGTTTTTTTGTTTCATCAAACTCGGATTCATCGATAGCTGAAGTAAAATCGATTGCATAGGGCTTTCCAAAGAGCTCCTGTCTGAAAGGAATGTTCAGAGTGGCTTCGGCTTCACATTTGCAACTGTTTTTTGGAAGCAACCTGTGTGATAAGACAAATGTTATTTAGCCCACAGTGACCTCAAGAAATATTCTCCAAGCACAAAACTGTGAGCCACACCACTTATATCATTAGTCAAATTTGAGGATGAACCACTGGAAGACACTTGCTCATCACAATCCTTCCCTAAATGTCCTTGTACACACAATATACCTGAGATTGAAATTGCCTTCGTGTTTGAATTAAAACTTATTCATTTTCCAGACTAGAATACTAAATATTACCCTGAAAAACAAAACTTTCCAACTACAGATGTCAAACATTCAGGTCTAAACTTTACAGGGTACATGTTATTTTTAATAATGTCATTATTCTATTATTATTTTATTTATAATTTTTATAATACATTTGCTGATCCGTCTATATTTTTCTCATTTTAACCAACTGTTTAGCTTCCCTTTTTTTAATAAGCTGCTATCGACAACTATTTATAGAGCTGGTTAAATAGAAGCAGAAAAATGTACAGTTTGGACACAGGGAGATTTTATTTGCTTTAGCGCTAGTGATTTCTTTGTAGCTTGGGTCAGAGACCAATCAACCAAAGCTGAGTGGTGTGTTAAACCACATGATTGCACAAAGTAGGCAGTTTGATATCTGGCACTTAAAATCTCCCTTTAGAAATGTATAAAACATGTCAAGTGCAAATGCCATATTTTTTTGCTCTTTACCACGTAGGAACTAAGCTCAGCATTTTAAGCTTTATAAGCTACAAGGACACAGAACCAACATGGGTAAACCACTGTGCTGGACATGGAGACATTCTGTCATCGAGAGTGAAATGACATTGGTGGAAGGGAGGTACCCTTTGCAGGAGGCTTCTGGTTGGTGAGGTCTCCTGTACAGGGGCGATAACCCTAGGGACACTCGCTCTCATAAGATGGATAATTTTAAAAATTCAGTTGCAAAAGTGCTCATGGGAGCAGTTTAAAGGGATGAAAATACATCCCAATAGCTTTCAAAATATATATAGACCCAAGCACAATTGTGGTGTGTGAAAAAAGATGAAATGTGACTAGTATTTGTGGCAAAACATATACCTTGAACATCCACATAGTCATCAGACCTGTTCTGCCTCTACTGATGACTTGTATGCAAGTGCAACCAATGCTGGAGAACCCTGGAATTATTCCCATCCTTGACATGGTATAATTCCTGCATTTCCATGTCAAAAATGTACAAAAACGCAGATGTGCAATAGCATTAGTTTGGATGCATCACACTCAATTGCAGCAGATGAAACTTGTCACATTCCTAGTCACAATTACCTGGAAAAAACGTTCAATTCTCTTCATTCTTCTTTAACTGCCCTTTCCACAATATGGGCCAGATTTAATTAAACGAGAAAGATGTATCTCCTTATTCAAGTCTAGATATAGTCAGGTGCAATTTAATGATAAAGAAATGTGCTGGGTTTCCAGGCTGGTTCAGGCAAGACCAACTCCAAAGCCACAGAAACCATAATGGATGCCTAAAATCCCACAACTCCCCTTTAAAAAGTTACAATCGGATGTGGAAACATGCGCGAATAAAAGGGAGGGGACAGGGACGACGAACGTCAGCTGGCCTAAGGGTGCCCTCTATGTAAATAGGGGTGCGAATCCTTCTGCCTGGCTGAACCAAATCCTAATAAGCATATGCAAATTAGGGGCGGGGAGGGAACTTGTGTGTTTGTCACAAAACAAGGAAGTAAAAACATTTCCCCCTTCCCACCCCTAATTTTCATATGCAAATTAGGATTCGGATTCGGTTCAGTATTCTGCCGAATCTTTCGTGAAGGATACGGCGGTTCGGCCGAATCCAAAATAGTGGATTCGGTGCATCCCTAATAATAACATTTCTGATTTCTACTACAGTTATGGGATCTATTATCCAGAATGCTGGAGACCAGTTCTGCATTTTGCCAACACCATAAGACCAGTTTTCTGAATAAGGGGTCTTTCTGTAATTTGGCTCTCGATACCTTGTCTGCTAAAATCATTTAAGCATTATATAAACTAGGGATGCGCTGAAAACACTATTTTGGGATTTAGCAAATCTCGAATCCTTCATGAAATATTCAAACATAAAACAAATTGAAACCCTAATTTGCATAAACATATGCAAATTAGGGAGAGGAAAGGTTAAAGATAACCATGCACTTGGTAAAAAAAAAACTTATAACAAAAACTCGTGATTTTAAGGAAATAAAATTCTTTTTGGCAAGGCACTTGAATTCAGGCAAATCCGAATTGCCCAAGCTTTCTGGATAATGGGTAAATCGGCACCCCAAGTGATTTTTGCTTTTCTTGTCCTCTAAGCATAAAATCAGAAGCTATCTCAGAAAAGCATAATGAAAAACTGACATTCAAGAGATACACCAGAAAATAATCTTTTTTTATATCCATCATAACATTATCATTGAATACTATTTATAATATTGCCATAAAAGTATTAGCCTGATGCTTTTATATTACCTTTCTTACCCCCATGTTCCCCTATGAGGGGGCTGCCATATTTGTGCAGCAGTAGTCTGTTAGCATTAGAAACTCTAAGGGGCAGATTTATCAAAGGTCGAGGTGAATTTTCGAAAAAAAATTATTTTTTTCAAATTTCGAGCTATTTTTATGTACCAAGACTAGGTAATAGTCCAAATTCGATTCAAATTAGAAGAAAATTAGAATATCGAAATGTATCATGTACTGTCTCTTTAAAAATTCGACCATTTGCCATCTAAAACCTGCCAAATTGCTGTTTTAGCCTATGAGGGACCTCCTAGAACCCAATGGGAGTCAATTGGTGGACTACAAAGTTTTTTTTTCTAATTCGATCAAATGCGATATTACTTCGATTCGTATGATTTAAATTCAGCTGAATACTAACCTATTCTATCAAAAACTGACCTATTCGGCCAAAAAAAACTTCGACTTGATTTCGGTTGGTCTTTTTGAATTCAAATTTCTAAGTTTTTCAAAGTCAAAATTCTACCCTTGATAAATATGCCCCTAACAGACAGGTTGAGATGGGATAGTCAGGTTGGCAAAACAGTCAAGTTTAGGAACTTCAAATAACCATTGATCATTTTTATCAGCAAAAAATGATCAACGTGACCTATAGATACATTTTAATGCAGACTAATATTTTGAAAAGAAAATTTTTAGTGTCAGTATCACTTTAAGGGACACTTAATCAGAAATATATGCATGCTTCCAAGTTTGCAAAACAATTGCTATACCTATATCCATTATCTGGAAACCTGTTATCAAGACAGCTACAAATTACAGGAAGGCCATCTCCCATAGGGGCAAATTTACTAAGCGCTGAAAATGTGCTAGCGACCCTTTGCCGCACTTCGCCAGGCGAAGTTTCACCAGGGCGCCGCTAATTCACTAAAATCAAAGTTGTGCTCAGGGAGGCGAAAGGTAGCAAAGTTGCACTAGCGTTAATTCGTCAAGCAAAGCAAATGCGCAAGTTAGTGAATTACCGTAGTTACGTCCCTTCGCAATAGCGCAACTTCGTCTGGCGTAAGGGTGCGAAGTAGCGCTAGAGTAGGTCCACTTCGCTAGCGAATTTACACCAGCACCCGTTGGAAAATCGGTGAAGTAACAAAATGACGTCACGCTGGCGAATTTTCTCTAGCGCTAGCCACTTCGCCCTAGTAAATTTGCCCCAATTAATAATTCAAATTCTTACAACTGATTTCCCTTTTAATAACAAACAGCAACTAGTACTTTTTCAAAACTAATAATTAATTAATTGATATAATTAATTCTTATCAGAGGCAAAACAATCCTAATGATTAAAGTAGACTTAAGATATGGTGATCCAAACTATGGAGATCCTTTTTTCAGAAAACAAGCATTCTGGATAACAGGTCCCATACATATATATATATATATATATATATATATATATATATATATATATATATATATATAGTTATATATAGACCACGAGATAGCCAGCACTCACGAATAAAAGTTAAAGTCGCCTGGGTGCAGTATCAAAAATTTAATACGTAACTAGCACAGAGGATCCGCACTTACAGGTCTTATATAAATATAAAAAAATTTTTATTGTTGTATGCGAGACTAACGTTTCGGCCTCCTCCGAGGCCTTTCTCAAAGTGTCTGGTAGTTGGTAAGAATGCACTTTAATACAGGTATTGGCGGGAAACTAGACAAATTGGAACTGACGTAGCAACAACGTCACAGAAACGTAACATGATTTAAATATCACTCATTACATACAAGCAAACCTAGAAATTGCAAAGTACATGTATAACTAGGGGTTATAAATCTACTCATTTAAAACAATATATCCCTTATACAGAGAAACACATGATGTTGTGTAACAATGTTGCAAATAGTTAATAATATTGTATCTACATAATTATGCTGCATGTCATTACATTGTTACTAAAACATCCTAAAATTGAGTAAGAATAGTGGGCCTAAACGGAGAGTCATTCTTTATTTATGCTAGATACTTTATAAATTATTAAAAATATTTAAAACTACCACTCTGAAAGCGGGGTAATGGTTCTTTTGTTTGTTCACCTCATTTTATTAACTAATTAGAGCCCAGCCCCTACAAATTGGAAGTCCTGTGCTGGCTAAACCCATATAAATTAGCCCTTTTAGACCTGTATCACCATCTAGCTGTCATACTTAAGTAGTAAGTGTAGTTATTTCAACCAGGGCTTGTGTGTCAGACCCGTCAAATATATATATATATATCTTAATTGTCAATATACTAATTACAGTATGTTGAAATTTCCATTTCACCCAGTCTCCACACCCCTCCCAGGTGCAGACACAACTTTAATAAACACACAAAAAAGCCACAAAAAAAAAAAAATATATATCTATATATATATATATATATATATATATATATATATATATATATATATATATATGTATATATATATATATAAAAAAATAATCTGACCTTTAGTAACACAGCCATTTGTTATAACTTAAAGGAGACCCGTTACCCCCAAAAAAAATATTCAAAATCCTATTTTATTACATTAGTCAAACTTACACTATATAAATTATTTGAATCTTGTTTCCTTCAGTCTGAGATTTCAAAATTATAGCAAGCAGGCAGCAGCAATTTTGTGGACAGTGTTATTAAGGCAAGCCTTGCATCATCTCAGAGTCTTTTTTGTGCACCAGAATGGGGGACCTGATGTCCATCCCCATGCCCTGGCTACACAATTATATGGTAAAGAGAGCGGGGTAATGTGTGGAGAGCAGTGACATCTAGGAAGTGCTGAATGGAAAGTGAAAGTAATTGTCTGGCAGACAGAGGAGGGGCAGACAATATTTGATTGACAGCTGAGATTTTTAAATGAGCTCACAACAGCTATGAATACTTTAATAAAAAATAGAAATTGGATTTTATGTTTAATTTGAAAAGGACTTATATTATACAGATTTTTGAGTCTAGGTGACAGGTCCACTCTAAAATACAGGATCTGCTAATCTTATCTGAACACCTATTATTACATAAACAAATATTAATATTTAACCTGAGCCTGATGTATGTATCCTATCGGCAAATACGCAAGAGCACTCATGGCACATTTACAAAGCATTTAATCCAGTGGGATTTATGGTGTTAGCAAATGTGAATCTTGTATTTAACACCTGTCATAGGCAGACAATTCCCTAATACCTTGTGCACACTCTTGTGCATCTAAATGATCTTCACACACCCATCTATAGCCCACTCTGAATGCAGTGCCTCTGAATACAGGCAACTATTTGCATAGCTGCCTGTTTTGTGTGGCCGCCAAAGATTACCTTATGGCCCTTATTCAATTTACAACCCATGCCCCCCCCCCGGGTGTTGTTCAAATGCTAATTCCCAATTGTTGTATGCTGTAGGTTGAACAGGAGTGTAGCAGGTCCAATGTGACTTTGGCTATTGAGCAATAATCATACTGCAATATATTTCAATATATATTTGTGAAGCTGGTCATTTAAGTAGGGATGCACAGAATCCACAATTTTGGATTCGGGCGAACCCCCGAATCCTTCACGAAAAAAATTCGGCCGAATAACGACCCAATTCTTAATTTGCATATGCAAATCAGGGGTTGGAAGGGGAAAACATTTTTTACTTCCTTGTTTTGGGACAAAAAGTCACGTCATGTCCCTCCTGCCCCTAATTTGTATATGCAAATTATAATTCCGAATCGGCCTGGCAGAAGGATTCGTCCGAATCCTGCTGAAAAAGGCCGAATCCCGAACCGAATCCTGGATTTGGTGCATCCCTACATTTTAGTGGGGTGGGATACAGAAATGGAACTGCAACAAAACCTGGTTACCCACATCTCTATGTTTAGGCTTTATTTGGTGACATGTACACAACTATGATGTTACATAAAGCCTCGGTGAAATAGTGAATCTAATGGGTGCTACACCACCGCTATGTCTACTAGGAACATTTTTTCTGTGTATTTAGTTCACCAGAAGATATTTAACTTGAGAAAAACAGAAAATGGCATTTGGAAAAGGCAGTGGTACATACTGCAATACATCTTCTTTCCACTTGAAAGGTATGTGAGCCAGTTTCTCAGACGGCTGAAACACACTGGGGTCCAGCAGATACTTGGGTGCTTCCCGGTTCCAGACATTCACCACACTGGCAGGCTTGGTAAAGATGTGAAAGCAGAGAAGGGATAGAGGCACAGTCACCACCAGGGCTGCACACAGCTTCCTAGAGAGGCGCATGCTGAGGAAAACAAACAATATCAGCATATTAGTATATTTACATTTCATTAATGAAGCCACCTGACAAATGTATGAATGTCACACGGCCACACGCCTACAAAATACCACTGATTACTGATTCGATTTTTTATTGCTGCCCAGATTATAAATTATAATGTGTTTCTTTTTGTAAAGTTGTTTATTCACTGTAGGTTAAAGCCTCCCCAGCTACAAATAGAGTGTGTAAAGGACAAGCATGTGAGTTCCTGATGGGTAAAGGAATACTATGACTCCATATTCTAAAGATGGAACCAGTGGCAAAACTATAGAGGAAGCAAACACTGCAGTCACAGGGGGGCACGGGGAACAGAATGTGGGTCTGCTTCCTCTATAGCGAATAAAACAACCCTCCTCCCTTGCTGCTCTCTTACTGGCGAGGAAGAGGGAAGCAAGTTGGGTAGGAGTGGGCAGAGTCGAGGTGGGACGTGGGCAGGGCAGAGGCAGGACATGGGAGGGGCAGAGGCAGGGTGGGAAATGGGTGGGAGGATGGGGATCGCAGTGCACCAGGCGGCGGACCCTCTGAAGATTGTTTTGCAGGGGAACCTGGCACACTCTAGTTACGCCACTGGTTGGAACCTTTTAAATTGCACTATTGCTATAGCAGCCGAAAAATCCTTATGCTACAGAGTGCTTTGGGAAACTGGCCGCCCCCCATTCTCCCTGAGGCAGCATCATGCTGCCGCCACCCCGGCCCCCATTTCCAGAGGGTCCAGGGAGGGCCATGATGGCTCTCTGCAGTAGAAGAGCTGAATTTTCAGTTTGATAACCAGAAATTCGACACTTGAAGTTACCCAGAGCTATTTTGCCGCCCCTGGTAACTGGTGGGGTGCTGCCACTTGCAGTGAGATTCTCACTCACTCAATGGCTCATTGTTAAAACCCCTGGGCCCAAGTACAAGAGCACTAAAGAGGCACATCACTTAGGGCTCATTTGAAGATCCCGGGGTGTGCTGTTCTTTGCAGGGAGAGCTGAATCCAAAATCTGGTTCTCCATGCAGAGAGCGGCATCAGATGGCCCACCAGGGTCGGGACACTGGTAAAAAAAACGATGGGCCCCCGGCCCCTGTGGCCCACTCCAGCCCTGTCCTTACTGCTAATCTAGCCACTCTAGATTCAAACCTCAGTCCATGGGGCATATTTACTAAAAAGCAAATTGTGGGGGGTTTTTTTTTCGAAAATTTTCCAAAATGACAATTCACATCAAATTTGCCAATTTACTAAAAGGAAAAGAAGACAATTTGCTAGTGAAAAAGCTTAGCGCTAGAGACCATTTGTGCTATTTCGCCAGGTGCATTTTCGCTCAGGCGAACAATCAATCCGCAAATTTATCAAAGTGTAAACTTTCCAATACATTACCCTTTTGGACAGTCTACTTCACCTGGTTCTACCTGGCTACATCCTCAGCATTATTACTGTATGTAAGTGACATCACATCCTATATTCAAAAAGGTAATGAATAAAGAAAAAACACTGTTTTTTTCCCATATTTTAATGTGGGATTATGTTTAAAAGTAGTAACTGTTAAATACATAATATTCACACTTTTTTAACCATTTGAAGTTCATGCCACATTTGTTTTAGGGTGGGCTCATGTCTAGGACAATATAGGATCTCTTTTGTCTTATTTTGCTTCATTGGACATTTTTAATAATAAGTGGCCACTTCAAGCAATTTCACCATGACTAATAAAGACACATATATATATATATATATATATATATATATGACCCACCATATTTAAACTGCCGTAAACTAAAGATTGTTTATGACATTTTGCTCTGAATAAACTAATGCTAGAGAAAATTTGATAAGAAACTTTAATGCTGATATATATTTGCTAGCGCAAGTAGGCCAGCATTCATTTACACACAGTAGTAGTGAATTAACGTCTAGCATAGTTGCGCAAAGTATGTCTTTTAATGGTACATACCTCTATTTTGAGAGGTGCGTAATGCAATGACAAATACTTCAAGGCACTATTGGAGTTACGTAATAAAAGACAACAATGATCTTATTTTTTAAAATTCAAGATGAATGTGGCAAAAATGATCTTGCATTTATTCCAATTTAATTTGAGTTTGAATTTTGAGATTAATCAATTGAAAAAAATCTTGGTAATTTAAAAGTGAAAATTCAGTATCTGAAATCTGAGTGTCTGTAGAAGTCAATGGGAGTTATATTTTTAACATTCATATAGGTTAATACAATTTTTGAACTGGACATTTTTTAGCAATGTGTAAAGATGAATGTAAAAGATTTTCTGTGAATCCGCGTTATTTGGATTTTCATACAGATGAGAAAAAAAATCATAATCCTGGAAATTTCTTTAATCAGAAAATGAATAAATCTGCCTCCTTGTTTGCCCAGGTGCAGTAACCCATAGCAACCAATAATAGGGTTGCCACCTTTTCAGTAGACAACTTCAGACAGGGGGCGGGTGTTCGATGATGAAGGTGGGGTTATGACGTGGCAACCAGCAATTGGCTGATTGCCATGTCATTAACGTCAATGTCCTGTCTAGATTTTACCTGGGCAGCCCTTCCAAATATTGGAAAGGTGGCAACTCTAACCAATCAGCAGGCTGCATTTACTAGTCATCTGTTTAAAAGAAAAACATCTTATTGGTTGCTATGGGTTACAAATGTACAAATGTATGCTTTTTAATAAATATGTAGGTATATTCTCCCTTTAAAAGAGTACATGTAATTGTAGGCAGTATGTAGTCTGATTATCTGCAAATTCAAATTGTTTTCAATATATGGATCCTTGGGAAAATTGGAACAAAAGTTTAAAAATGTTAAATATTTCCCTTTTACATCTCTTGCCTTGAGCCCCCATTTCGTGATGGTCTGTGTGCTGCCTCAGAGATCACCTGAAATACTGCAGCTCTAACTGTAACAGGAAGAAGCGTGGAAGCAAAAGACAGAACTCTGTCCATTATTTGGCTCATGAGACCTAACATGTAGGGGCATATTTATCAAGGGTCGAATTGGTCCTTCAAATTGAAAAAACTTCGAAATTCGAATTCAAAAAGACCAACCAAAATTAAGTTTTTTTTTGGTCGAATAGGTCCGTTTTCGATCCAATAGTCCCGTATTCGTCCAAATTCGAATCGTACGAATCTAAAGAATAGCGCATTCGATCTAATTTGTTTCAAGGTTTTCCCTCAAAAAAACTTAGATTTTTCAAAGTCCAACAAAGTCCAAATGGGTTCTAGGAGGTCCCCCATAGGCTAAAACAGCAATTCGGCAGGTTTTAGATGGCGAACGGAATTTTTAAAAAGACAGTGTTTCATAAATTTTGATATTCAAATTTTTTTCAAATTCGAATCGAATTTGGACTATTTCCTAGTCGAAGTACACAAACAATAGCTCGAAATTCAAATTTTTTTCATTCGAAAATTCACCTCGACCTTTGATAAATCTGCCCCGTATGGTTTGTTTGTGTGCCCTGTGAATCGCGGGATCCCAGGGGACGGCCCTTCTTTCTTGAAATGCCAATTTTCTGTTTATGATTACCCAATGGCACATACTACTAAAAATTATATTATTATGAAAATGAATTTACATGAAGCAGGGTTTTACATATGAGCTGTTTTATACATTGTTTGGGGGTATAGTTTTCCTTTACAGGGAAAGTTCAAGGTAAAGAATAATTCTCAGTATCTTTTAGAGAGTCTTGACAGATTTGAAATCCAACTTTTTTTTTCTCCCAATTATATTACATTTAATCAGATTTTATTATTCTGGTGCTGAGATTGTGTATGTGGGCCAGAGGATCAACTTTGGGTAGAATGTTTACCACAACAGAGTCCAGGTAAAAACATGTAAAGAAAGCACACATACCATGGATTATGTTTAGCTATAATGAAACTTGCTTGAAAATAAACATGCATGCAAAGTGGCATCATCTGCCATAGTGTAACTAAATAATGACTCAAGTCCACCACCTGACTCATTAAACAATTTCAGTAAATAAATGCCAGGAAGTACATTTAATGAAAGTTGTTTTTACGCACAAATGACTGTGGGTAAAGGCAAAAGTTGCCCACTGTTCTTGCAATTGTAAATTGTCCTCTGCAAAAAGGGATGAAGATTAAATAATAAACATCTTGGGAATCAGTCACTAAGCCATATTTAATATTTGCATGACAGGCAGGTGTGTGCTACCTGAGAAATAAACTGCCCATAGGCAGAAATCCAATTTTGTTTGCTATGCAAAACAGCTTCCCATCTACAGGCCAGCCAGGGTTTACTTCAAAATATCAGGATAAAGATTTTGATGAATTTATGTGAAAGCCAATGGATCAAGGCATCTACAGTATATGCACTGCAATATGGTAAACTGATTTGATCATATTAATCCAACACTGCAAAGTCATTGTACTTTGACACCCTCCACCTCTGATCATACAGTATGTCAATGTAGTTGCTTTTAACTAAATAAATCAAGCCATAATCTCCATCCACCGAACAGGTATAAGTGGGGTTTTCTGTCCAATTCGATAGCAGAAGGGTCTAATCCAACTATCCATCTTATACTGATCAGATCAATTCAGTTTGACTGTATATACTGTAGATATGCCAGCACAACCCAAGTGAAATAGCTTTATATTCAGTATGTTACACTTACTAGTTTGTACCATGTTATGTTTTTAAAGAAACAGTTCAGTGTAAAAAGAAAAACTGTGTAAATAGGTTGTGCAAAATAAAGTTTCTAATATAGTTAGTTAGACTGAAATATAATCTATAAATGATGAAGTGATTGGATGTCTAACAGAACAGAACTCAGCGTGCTGCTTTGGAGCTCTCTAAAGCTGGCCATAAACGCAGAGATCCAATCGTTCAAGTCCACGAACAATCGGACTTCCCCATCTCCCGACCTGCCACTAACCTTCAGTTTAAATAAAGTAGTAAAAGAACAGATCAGCCAATGTTCTGTCCGATCGACTGAACGACCGATCGCCGTGGGACGAAAAATGTCGGGACTCTCCACAAACGGTCCGAAAATTGTACGAATCGAGGATTAAGGGGAGCCACATGGGACATAACTGTTCAGTGAGTTTGCAATTTATCCTTAGCAAGCAGCTCGAATTCAAAACCAAACTGTTTGCCAGGTTTTGCAGCAAAAAAAAAAAAAAAAAAAGGCCGTAGACTCCAATGGGTGAAAAAAATTGTTGCACATTGACTTCATTGCAATTGGCAAATTTTCACCATTTCGCGAATATCTGGTGAAGTGAGATGGGTCAGATCCACCCATCACTACTTATGACCCATGTGGCCCTCCCTCAATTCACTGATTGGTAACTGACTGGTAACCAATAAGTGAGCTGTAATGATGGGTCGAATTTAATTGGCAGGAGCGAATTTGCAGCGAACTTTCGCTTTTTGCCTCTGGCGAATACATTTTCAAAATCTTTTTGACGTCGACGACATTTGGAATCGGAATTGTCGCTGGCGTCAAAAAACTTTTGACGCCGACATCAAAATTCGCATTTCACTGCAAATTTGCTATATTTTCGGTGAATCGAAACTGGAAAAATTCGACCATCGCTAGTGAGCTGCAAAGCAGGCATTTGGGTTCTGGCTATTATCACTATTGTAAGTAGCTGCTACTATCTCTGTGTGACTTTGCCCTTCAGGAAGATATGGTGGAATCTTGAAATGGGTCAGATTCATCCATCACTACATATGACCCATGTGGCCCTCCCTCAAGTTACTGATTGGTAACTGACTGGTAACCAATCAGTGAGCTGTAGTTATGGGCGAATTTATTTGCCAGGCGCGAATTCGCAGCCGACTTCTGTGTTTTGCCGCCGGTTAATAAATTTGCGAAATTGGCGCGGAAATTCAAATTTTTTTTGACGCCGATGACAATTCCGGCTTCGGGTATTGTCGCCGGCGTCAAAAAACTTTTCATGTCGATGTCAAAATTTGTGTTTTACGAATTTTTCTCTGTGTCGAGAATTTCGCTGGAAATTCCTTGAATTTTCCGGCGAATCGAAACTGGAAAAATTCACCCATCACTAGTGAGCTGCAAAGCTGGCATTTGGGTTCTGGCTATTATCACTATTGTCCATGTTGTAAACATGACAAGGAGCTGCTACTAGTATCTCTGTGTTACTTTGCCCGTAAGGAAGGATGTGGTGGAATCTTGTGATATGGAGACTTGACACTGGGGCTTGTGTCACTGCACTGCAACAAAGTCGCACAAAGCTGTATAGCTGCAAAGCACAGACACTAGTGGTAATAAATAAGAGTTTTAAACATAGAGCGGAAGGCTAGCAAACCTTCTTCCCATTTTTAAAAAGAAGCCCTGAGTTACAACCAGCAAATGTAAGTTGAACCTTAAAATGTGTAGTACTTAAAAAAGCCTCTATTTTCCAGCTATATTCAAGGCTAAAATGTCCACTGTATATACTGTATATTGGAGAAGAGGAACTGCTTACAGCAAACACAGTTCACGTAAATACAGCATTGCTTTCCACATTTTTTCTCGATCCATGAAAAAGGACTAATGTTGTTACCGTTTATGCTGCAAAAAAATCCAAATTATCTAAGGATAGAAGTTAACATTTTTGTTTTCCTTATGGATTTTCCATTCTAATGTTGAAAAACCCCACTGGCTATCGGGTTCAAGGTGACTCAATCCTGCTGTATGTGATACTGCCAACAAACGACTCTGTTGATATGTGTATATTGTACACTCACTGCAGGGTTTTATCTACAATTTATATCAACATGAGCTGCTTTTTAGAATCAACATTCAAAAGTAATGAACTATACAGGGGCTATGGATAAAGCTGTAGCTATTAGTACTGTATATACAAAAGTGGAAATGATGATTAATACAAATAGGAATACAGAAGGGATGGGCATGGATATCTGTTGGACAGTCTAAGGGTCAATGTACGAGGCACACAGCATAATTACTGTGCCACATGACTCAACTGCTTTTGTGTATTCTGCCTCAGACAAAGCTCTTATCCCTTCCACTTTTCTCGATAAGACAAATATCCCAATGACAAATGAGTCATTCGTATAAAGAGTAACTTATGCCACCCTTTATACAGCAATACCTAATCATTCTAATACAAATAGCTCATATCATGTTTAAGAAGTGTTAGAAGTTTTCCCTTTTAATGGAGGTCAGACCAAGATTATTTCTATTAATACCCTGTGTGATGTTGGTAAGAAATCGAACACCAACAGATTTTACTCTAATGTAGCTTGAAAATAAATAAAAAAGCAAGGCGCTTATGCAAACCACTTTCTCCAAATGTTCCCCACAATATATAATATTGCTAAATAAACATGAAAACCAGGAGACTGGTGGGTTCAAACAAATAATATGTAAGTTAAAAAAAAAAGCTGATTTTGAACATGCAAATGAAATGAAACGGTCATGTGAGGATACTTGAATGGTTAACCCAGCAGTAAACAAAAAGCAACTGTGTGTGAACAAAATTAAATGAACATATAACTTTGACTTTCCACTTGTTTTTGCAAAGTTAATAACTGTTTTAGCATGTTCTTGAAAGAATAAAAAAGCACCAATATGACAAGGTTCGCTAGCATTCACTTACATGGATCTGGAAGAACGGGACGACCTATGCCTCTTGCAGATAAAAGACTTAATTCCTTTGTCCCTGACTGAAGCTGATTCCAACTTTTTCAGAGCATTCCATTTCATATTCAGTTAAAGAACAACTCACACCTTGTAATCTCATTCTCCTCTCCTAGTTCCCATTCCCCTCCCCTTGTGTTAAATCATAATACTCACAAGCATCTGACAGGTACAAACCTTAAGGGAGCAGTGCAGTGTATATTTTTATGCCTTGGGGGGGGGGATCACTCATATGATTTATAACATGCTACCATTAAAAGATATTGAACATTCGTGTAATGTAATAGATATAGTTGATCATTATCTCAAGCATTCCGGATAATATATCCTATACCTGTAGAACTATTTATTACGGATATTGTTTTAAGAGAAAAAGATCTTATGTAGAAGAAAAACCCATATGGCGCAAATTCACTAAGCGCCGAAGCGCCGAACGCTAGCATTAATTCGCTAGCGTTTGGCATTTTCGTTACAGCGCAAATTCACTTACGAACGCTGGCGTAGTTTCGCTAGTGTTACTTTGCACCCTTACGCCAGGCGAATTTTCGCTAGCGACGTAACTACGCAAATTCACTAACTTGCGCAGTGTACTGAACGCTACCTTTTACGCTAGACTTCCTTCGCCACCTCAGACCTGGCGAAGCGCAATAGAGTAGATAGGGATTGTTTCAAAAAAAGTCAAATTTTTTTCTAAGTCCCAAAAAACGCTGGCGTGTTTTCTACATGATGGGTGATAGGCTGAAAAAGATCGAAAATTTTTTGGGGGCTCCCCTTCCTCCCCCCTACATTTCCTGACTCATGGCAACTTACCTAGACAGTGGGCACATGTGTAGGGCAAAATAAAATTTTTATTTGCTGATTTGAAGGTTTTCTAGGCATTTGTAGTGCTGATACGTGTTCCTCCATTGAAATTTAGTTTAGTGAATTTGCGGAGCGCTGGCGAAACTACGCCTGGCGAAGTGTGGCGAAGTTGCGCCTGGCGCAACTTCGCATCTTAGTGAATTTGCCCCATAGAATTGCCAGGCAGTATACCCAAAGCTGGATACATAAAAATGCATCAGGATAAATTTCATAAAACTAGTATTATGTTTAAAGAGAGTCCTTGCTTTAAAATATAGCAACTGATTTTATTCCTAAAGCCCAACAGAGAACCTGCTTAATAGAACTCACTCTATAACAACGCCACTGCTAGTGCTAAATGTTATAAGATTAACATAGGCAAGAAATTGCTAAAAGGGAATAGTCCTTGGGACTGGACCCACTTGTATAGTCTTTGTTAAGGTGGCCATGCACAGGAAATAAGCGGATCTCTTCCCGATATGCCCACATTGAAGTGAGCGATATCGGGATGATCCGATCGTGGGCCCTAGGGCCCAATGTTCAGATTAGAATGGAGGCGATACGGGTGGTCGGATCACGGGACCGCATCAATGAACAGATGCGGCCACGATCCGACTGTATTATTTTACCCTGCCCGATCGACATCTGGCCGACTTTAATGTTACAACAAAAGAGGAAGAAACAAATAAAGGGGAGTTTACAGAAAGTTATATATCAATTTAAATTAACATAGTGAGATATTAACTGGCCAACAATTATTCTGTGCCCAGAATTCTGACTAAAATCTCTCTGGGTTCACTCAGGTTCCAATCAGGTTGAATCTGACTGGTGGATTATTATATCTGTCAAAGTATATGGTTTCATTAGCAGAGTTAGAGTTTGCCCGTGTTTCCCAGGAACCAGCCTGACTGCCCAGTGTCTATATGCACATGTTTGGACTAAATTGGCAAAATCATCACAGGTCCATTATTTGGTAATCAGGTTGAATGTACATTGGGTCCAAAGTTCTGTGCTATGTCCTGGACGCAAACCCTCCATAAATGAACACTAATGGCGTTCTAGCACTTGTGTCCCAAGCTTTGATGAAGAAGTCCTCAAATTAAAAAATATCGAATTCGAAGGATTTAGAGCAAATGCTTTGATCGAACGATCTAAGTAAAAATCGTTCGATCGAACAATAAAATCCTTCGAATCGAACGGTTCGAACGATTTTAAGCGATCGATCGAAGGATTTTTATTCGATCAAAAATTTTTTAGAAAAGTGCTGGGTAAGGTCCCCATAGGCTAACATTGAACCTCGGTAGGTTTAAAGAGGCGAAGTATGTAGTCAAAGTATTTTTTAAAGAGACATTTGATCGAATTCGATCGAATTTGACCCACTCGATGGTCGAAGTACCCCAAAAAATACTTCGAAATTCGAATTTTATCTCATTCGAATCCTTCACACGAGCTTAGTAAATCTGCCCCTATCTGTTCAAATGTATTAGTTGTGGATGTGTTAGTAAGCTACTGGTAGTTTATAAGGTACAGATGGTACTTTTTAGTTAAACAGCAATATAGAGAAGTAGTAGATACCAGATGTAATGTAAAAAAATCACAGACATGTTTTTAAGAAACTGGCAAAATGGGAGCCTTTTTTATTTTGAAAAAACACTTGTAGCCTAATGGATAGAAGGTTCTCTAACAATTTAGGGCATGTGTGTAGCAGTATACTGAGAAGAACATGCATGTGAATAGGTCTTCCCATTGACTAACAATGCAAATCCAATGCAAAGTGAAACATGGCAGTTGACAGATTCAACACAGTCAACAAACCGTGAAATTAAGGAAAAACCTTTTATTGGTAGCCCCAAAGCTGAAAAAGGTGCCACAAAAAAACACCCATAGACTATAATTTAGTTTGAGTAAAATGCATAGTGCTTCGAAAAAAATTTGACGCTTGTCAAAAGTCAGATTCGCAACAAAAATGTTTTGCCGTGTGACAAAATCGAAGGTCGTGTCAAAACCATTTTGCAAGTTTCAGCTGTTTCGCTAATTTTTCAGAAATTTCGCTAAACATTAAAGATTTACTCATCACTAGATAACACATATACATGAGTCCTCCACTACTGCAAAGGTGTGGTGTTCAGCTTCCAACCTAATTCAGTTGAGCCATTATTTAGGGGGTTATTTACTGAAACCCAAATTGTTGTCAATATTAAAACAACTTTGACCATACACCGACCACAATTTTACCTTATTTATCAATAACATAAGAGAAGACTTGAAAAGAAATCTCAAAAGAATTCGAAATGTCTAATTTTTTTGGATTATAGCCCGAAAACCACCAATTTTTTAGATTATCATACAAAACCCAGAGCAGATCATGATATCTTCCAATTGTAAAAGGGACATCTGCCATTGACTTCAACATGACCTTGGCAGGATTGAGATGGAGTATTTTCGAATTCAGGGTTTTAGCAGCCGCGGGGTATAATAAATCTTGAAAAATTCTAAATGTTTTCCCCTTTAAAACTCGGATCAAAAAAATTGGATCTTTAGTAGATAACCCCCTTAGTCTTTCTCCTACTGCAGTGGACTAACTCAAATGATTCAGCCTCTTCACTTTTACCATCTACATTAAGCAACAGTTGGAGGGCCAAAGGTTGGCCATTAATAATCTTTTTGTTGCAAAGTTGCTTGGTTCCTATGCATCCACCCACACAATGATTGCGACAGTGATACTTAAGGGCTAATATATGAACTGGAGAACTGAAAAAAGTATATCAGCTGTAACCTTAGCGATAATTCCTATTAGCATATGGTTTCATTTATAATATCCGTGCAGGGGGAATGTTTAACTGTTATGACAGGCTTACATGGTTTAGATGATAAAAAATATGGCACATAATTGTAATTGCCTGATTCATTAATTACATATGAAAAAAAGTTTGGGAACCCCTCTTAATTCTTTGGAGTTTTGTTTATCATTGGCTGAGCTTTCAAAGTAACAACTTCTTTTTAATATATAACACGCCTTATGAAAACAGCAGTATTTCAGCAGTGACATAAGGTTTATTGGATTAACAGAAAATATGCATTATGCATCATAGCAAAATTAGACAGGTGCATACATTTGGGCACCCCAACAGAGATATTACATCAATACTTAGATGAGCCTCATTTTGCAAATGTAACAGCCTCTAGATGCCTCCTATAGCCTTTGATGAGTATCTGGATTCTGGATGGAGGTATTTTTGACCATTTGTCCATATAAAATCTCTCCAGTTCAGTTAAACTTGATGGCTGCCGGGCATGGACAGCCTGCTTCAAATCATCCCACAGATTTTCTATGGTATTTAAGTTTTTGCTGATATTGGGTCGAATTCATCTGACCCTCGACTTTAACAAGGGCCCTAATCCCTGGAGTAGCCCCACAGCATGATGGAACCTCCACCAAATCTGACACTAGGTAGCAGGTGTTTTTCTTGGAATGCAGTGTTCTTCTTCCGCCATGCAAAGCGTTTTTTGTTAAAACCAAATAACTAAATTTGTGTCTCATCAGTCCAAAACAATTTGTTCCAAAATGACTGTGGCTTCGCTTCTCTAAGCTTTTGCATAGAACAAGTGACTGTTAAATACCTTTTCTCATGAATGGATACACCTGTCTATGAAGTTTGTTGTTGCCAGTAATCAGTATTGAGCAGTTACATGCATTCCAATTAGCAAAATTACAAGGGCACGCACATTTTTGCACAGCCAGTTTTTCGATTTAATACCATACAACTGAATACTACTTCACTAAAAATCTTTGTTAAGAAAACACTCCAGTACTCAGATGTTCCTGGGAAATGAAAGACATACCATTGTTATCTTTTTTGTTGAAAGTGAAGACAACTATTATGCAGACTGAGAGGGGTTCTCAAACTTTTTCATATGACTGTATTTCACTTCTTTGTACCTCTACTTGTGATGAACCAAATTAAAGCAGCATTTACTATTAGGGATGTAGCGAACATCGGAAAAAAAGTTCGCGAACATATTCGCGAACTTGCGCAAAAATGCGAGCGGTTCGCGAACGGTTCGCGAACCCCATAGACTTCAATGGGAAGGCGAACTTTAACATCTAAAAAAGACATTTCTGTCCAGAAAAATGATTTTAAAGTTGTTTAAAGGGTGCAACGACCTGGACAGTGGCATGCCAGAGGGGGATCAAGGGCAAAAATGTATCTGAAAAATCTGCCTGTGTGTGCTTGGAAGAGATAGTGTAGGGGGAGAGCTGTTAGTGATTTCAGGGACAGATGATAGTAAGTTTGCTGGCTAGTAATCTGCTTGATACTGCTCTGTATTGGAGGGACAGAAGTCTGCAGGGATTTGAGGGACATTTTAGCTTAGGTAGCTTTGCTGGCTAGTAATCTACTGTTCTCTTTAAACAACTGCCATACGTTGACCTTGTAGGCATTGTTTGCCCAGTTTTTTTGGACGCAGCCACTGAAGCACAGTTGCCAGAAAAAATATGCCATATAAATGCTGAAAATAGTCATTTTTCGCCATACGTTGACCTTGTAGACATTGTTTGCCCAGTTTTTTTTGGATGCAGCCACTGAAGCACAGTTGCCAGAAAAAATATGCCATATAAATGCTGAAAATAGTAATTTTTCGCCATACGTTGACCTTGTAGACATTGTTTGCCCAGTTTTTTTGGACGCAGCCACTGAAGCACAGTTGCCAGAAAAAATATGCCATATAAATGCTGAAAATAGTCATTTTTTGCCATACGTTGACCTTGTAGGCATTAGGCATTGTTTGCCCAGTTTTTTTGGTCGCAGCCACTGAAGCACAGTTGCCAGAAAAAATATGCCATATAAATGCTGAAAATAGTCATTTTTTGCCATATACGTTGAGTCAACGTATGGCAAAAAATGACTATTTTCAGCATTTATATGGCATATTTTTTCTGGCCTCTGTGCTTCAGTGGCTGCGGCCAAAAAAACTGGGCAAACAATGCCTACAAGGTCAACGACGTTGACCTTGTAGGCATTGTTTGCCCAGTTTTTTTGGCCGCAGCCACTGAAGCACAGAGGCCAGAAAAAATATGCCATATAAATGCTGAAAATAGTCATTTTTTTGGTCGCAGCCACTGAAGCACAGTTGCCAGAAAAATTATGCCATATAAATGCTGAAAATATAAATTTTTTTGGTTGCAGCCACTGAAGCACAGAGGCCAGAAAAATTATGCCATATAAATGCAGAAAATATGCATTTTTTTGGTCGCAGCCACTGAAGCACAGTTGACAGAAAAATTATGCCATATAAATGCTGAAAATATAAATTTTTTTGGTTGCAGCCACTGAAGCACAGAGGCCAGAAAAATTATGCCATATAAATGCAGAAAATATGCATTTTTTTGGTCGCAGCCACTGAAGCACAGTTGACAGAAAAATTATGCCATATAAATGCTGAAAATATAAATTTTTTTGGTTGCAGCCACTGAAGCACAGAGGCCAGAAAAATTATGCCATATAAATGCAGAAAATATGCATTTTTTTGGACGCAGCCACTGAAGCACAGTTGCCAGAAAAAATATGCCATATAAATGCTGAAAATAGTCATTTTTCGCCATACGTTGACCTTGTAGACATTGTTTGCCCAGTTTTTTTGGTTGCAGCCACTGAAGCACAGAGGCCAGAAAAAATTAAACCAGTAGGGTTTGCACCCTAGTTTGTAACGGTGGCGGAGGGAGGAGGACGCTAAAGGACAGCTGTGTGTGGAGTCATGAGGCTTGAAGAGAAGGACAGCTGCATAGAAGTCAGAACAAGTCTTCCGGCGTGCAGTAACCCTCCGAGATCCACCCCTCATTCATTTTAATAAAGGTCAGGTAATCGACACTTTTGTGACCTAGGCGAGTTCTCTTCTCAGTTACAATCCCTCCTGCTGCACTGAAGGTCCTTTCTGAGAGCACACTTGAGGCTGGGCAAGACAAGAGGTTCATGGCAAATTGTGACAGCTCTGGCCACAGATCAAGCCTGCGCACCCAGTAGTCCAGGGGTTCATCGCTCCTCAGAGTGTCGATATCTGCAGTTAATGCCAGGTAGTCCGCTACCTGCCGGTCGAGGCGTTCTTTGAGGGTGGATCCAGAAGGGTTGTGGCGCTGCCTTGGACAGAAAAACATTTGCATGTCTGACGTTACAGACCGGCCAAAGGGCTTTGTCCTTGCAGGTGTGCTCGTGGCAGGATTACTGGCACCTCTGCCCCTGGAATGTTGATGAGTTCCTGAAGTGACATCACCCTTAAAAGCATTGTACAACATGTTTTGCAGGCTGGTTTGTAAATGCCGCATCTTTTCGGACTTGTGGTATGTTGGTAACATTTCTGACACTTTATGCTTGTACCGAGGGTCTAGTAGCGTTGCGACCCAGTACAGGTCCTTCTCCTTAAGCCTCTTGATACGGGGGTCCTTCAACAGGCATGACAGCATGAAAGACCCCATTCTCACAAGGTTGGATGCAGAGCTATCCATCTCCGCTTCCTCATTATCAAGGACTGCATCATCCACGGTCTCCTCCCCCCAGCCACGTACAAGACCAGGGGTCCCCAAAAGGTCACCACTAGCCCCCTGGGAAGCCTGCTCCTGTTGGTCCTCCTCCTCCTCCTCCACAAAGCCACCTTCCTCCTCTGACTCCACTTCTGGCACCTCTCCCTGCGTTGCAGCAGGTGCCTGGGTTCGTTCTGGTGATTCCGACCATAAATCGTGCGCTTCCAGCTCCTCGTCACGCTGGTCTACAGCCTCATCTGTCACTCGTCGCACGGCACGCTCCAGGAAGAAAGCGAAGGGTATTAGGTCGCTGATGGTGCCTTCGGTGCGACTGACCATATTTGTCACCTCTTCAAAAGGTCGCATGAGCCTGCAGGCATCGCGCATAAGCACCCAGTAACGGGGGAAAAAAATCCCCAGCTCTGCAGATCCAGTCCTACCACCCAGTTCAAAAAGGTACTCGTTGACGGCCCTTTGTTGTTGCAGCAGACGTTCCAACATAAGGAGCGTTGAATTCCAGCGAGTCTGGCTGTCAGAAATCAAACGCCTGACTGGCATGTTGTAGCGCTGCTGAATGTCAGCAAGGCGTGCCATGGCTGTGTAGGAACGTCTGAAATGGGCCGACACCTTTCTGGACTGGGTGAGAACGTCCTGGAATCCTGGGTACTTGGAGACAAAACGTTGGACTATTAAATTTAACACATGTGCCATGCAGGGCACATGTGTTAAATTTCCCAGTCTCAACGCTGCCAACAGATTGCTTCCATTGTCACACACCACTTTTCCGATCTGCAGTTGGTGTGGGGTCAGCCACCGATCGGCCTGTGACTGCAGAGATGACAGGAGTACAGATCCGGTATGGTTTTTGCTTTCCAGGCACGTCATCCCCAAGACAGCGTGACAACGGCGTACCTGGCACGTCGAATAGCCTAGGGGGAGCTGGGGGTGCACAGGTGTGGAGGAGGAGAAGGAGGACCCAGCAGCAGAGTAAGAAGAAGAAGAGGAAGAAGACGAGGTAGAGAGCGATGGAGGAGTAGAGGTGGTGGCAGAACCGCGTGCAATCCGTGGCAGTGACACCAACTCCACTGTTGTTGTTGTTGTTGAGCTACCCATTCCCTGCTTCCCATTCCCAGCCATTACCAAGTTCACCCAGTGGGCAGTGTAGGTGACATACCTGCCCTGACCATGCTTGGAGGACCATGCGTCAGTAGTCATATGGACCTTTGGCCCAACACTAAGTGACAGAGATGCAGTAACTTGGCTCTGCACATGTTGGTACAGGTGTGGTATTCCCTTTTTAGAAAAAAAATTGCGGCTGGGTACCTTCCACTGCGGTGTCCCAATTGCTACAAATTTGCGGAAGGCCTCAGAGTCCACCAGCTGGTATGGTAAAAGCTGGCGGGCTAAGAGTGCAGACAAGCCAGCTGTCAGACGCCGGGCAAGGGGGTGACAGTCAGACATTGGCTTCTTACGCTCAAACATGGCCTTCACAGAAACTTGGCTGGTGGCAGATGACTGGGAATGGGAACAGGTGGTCAAGGTGGAAGGCGGAGTGGAGGGTGGTTCAGATGGGTCAAGGAGAGCAGAGGTAGAGCAGTAAGATGCTGGACCAGAAGGAGTGTGGCTTTTAGTTTGCCTGTTGCCTTTGAGGTGTTGCTCCCAAAGTGCTTTGTGCTTGCCGCTCATGTGCCTTCGCATAGAAGTTGTACCTATGTGGCTGTTGGGCTTACCAAGGCTCAGTTTCTGACTGCACTCATTGCAAATTACAATGCTTTTGTCAGAGGCACACACATTAAAAAAATCCCACACTGCTGACTTTTTGGAAGCGTGCGATCTGGCGGTAACAGTAGAAGTTGGCGGCATTGGCGGCAATGGCGGGTGCGTTGGCCGGCTGAACACAGGTGCCGATACATGTTGTTGCCCTACTGATCCCTGCGGGCTGTCCTCCCTGCTTCTTCTAAGTCTTATTCTCCTACTGCCTCTCTGACTCTCCGTCTCTCCATCTGAACTACCCTCCTCTTGCTCTCTTCTACTAGGCACCCACAAAACATCAATCTCCTCATCATCATTCTCCTCAGATGCATCAATTTCTTCTGACACATCACAGAAGGAAGCAGCAGCGGGGACCTCCTCCTCATCACTCATCATTATGTCCATCTCTGTCGTGTTCTCTGCCAGAATTAAATCTGGTGTAACGTCCTCATCTCCTTCATCTTCTTCTGCCAATAATGGTTGCGCATTACTCAGTTCAAGAAACTCATGGGAAAATAACTCCTCTGACTCCAGTGAAGAAGGGGCACCGGTGGTGGAGGAAGTGTTACGTGGGGTGGCCATAGCAGTGGAGGATGAGGAGGATGTTGTGGTAAAGTTAGAAACGGTAGAGGATGGGGTGTGCTGTGTAAGCCAGTCAACTACCTCTTCAGCATTTTGGGAGTTCAGGGTCATTGGCTTTTTAAAACTGGGCAATTTGCTAGGGCCACAGGATTGCATAGCAGCACGGCCCCTAGCACGGCCTCTGCGTGGCGGCCTGCCTTTGCCTGGCATTATTTTTAAAAAAACAACAACAACAAAAACTCAGTTGGTTTTTCTGGAAACGATAATACACACAGCTAGATGGCAGTTTGAAGAAAACAGTGTGCAAATAATGCCTACAAGGTCAACGTATACACAGCGGTGGATACGGATTACGTAAAATATAAGAATGCTGCTTGAAAAAAAGTAACTCAAGTGGTTTTTCTAGAGACGATAATATTATCAATATTTAGACAAAATGTGAACAAGCTCACACAGCTAGATGGCGGTTTGAAGAAAACAGTGTGCAAATAATGCCTACAAGGTCAACGTATACACAGCGGTGGATACGGATTACGTAAAATATAAGAATGCTGCTTGAAAAAAAGTAACTCAAGTGGTTTTTCTAGAGACGATAATATTATCAATATTTAGACAAAATGTGAACAAGCTCACACAGCTAGATGGCGGTTTGAAGAAAACAGTGTGCAAATAATGCCTACAAGGTCAACGTATACACAGCGGTGGATACGGATTACGTAAAATATAAGAATGCTGCTTGAAAAAAAGTAACTCAAGTGGTTTTTCTAGAGACGATAATATTATCAATATTTAGACAAAATGTGAACAAGCTCACACAGCTAGATGGCGGTTTGAAGAAAACAGTGTGCAAATAATGCCTACAAGGTCAACGTATACACAGCGGTGGATACGGATTACGTAAAATATAAGAATGCTGCTTGAAAAAAAGTAACTCAAGTGGTTTTTCTAGAGACGATAATATTATCAATATTTAGACAAAATGTGAACAAGCTCACACAGCTAGATGGCGGTTTGAAGAAAACACTGTGCAAATAATGCCCACAAGATCAACGTATACACTACTACAGCGGTGGATACGGATTACGTAAAATATATTATGGCTGCTTGAAAAAAGTCACTCCGGTGTTTTTTCTGGAGACGGTAATATTATGGATATTTAGACAGAATGTGAACAAGGTCACACAGCTAGATGGCAGTTGGTTGAATAACACACTGGGCAAAAAATGCCTACAGGGCAAATAATGCCTAAAAGGTCAACTTATACACTACTACAGCGATGGATACGGATTACGTAAAATTTATTATGGCTGCTTGAAAAAAGTCACTCCGGTGTTTTTTCTGGAGACGGTAATATTATGGATATTTAGACAGAATGTGAACAAGGTCACACAGCTAGATGGCAGTTGGTTGAATAACACACTGGGCAAAAAATGCCTACAGGGCAAATAATGCCTAAAAGGTCAACTTATACACTACTACAGCGATGGATACGGATTACGTAAAATATATTATGGCTGCTTGAAAAAAGTCACTCCGGTGTTTTTTCTGGAGACGGTAATATTATGGATATTTAGACAGAATGTGAACAAGGTCACACAGCTAGATGGCAGTTGGTTGAATAACACACTGGGCAAAAAATGCCTACAGGGCAAATAATGCCTAAAAGGTCAACTTATACACTACTACAGCGATGGATACGGATTACGTAAAATTTATTATGGCTGCTTGAAAAAAGTCACTCCGGTGTTTTTTCTGGAGACGGTAATATTATGGATATTTAGACAGAATGTGAACAAGGTCACACAGCTAGATGGCAGTTGGTTGAATAACACACTGGGCAAAAAATGCCTACAGGGCAAATAATGCCTAAAAGGTCAACTTATACACTACTACAGCGGTAGTAAAATGAAAAAAAGTAAAATAAAAAAAAAATGAATATTAAAAAAAAAAAATTACAGTTGGTGCTGCTGAACTACTAGGAGCAGCAGATTAGCACACCAGTCCCACTCCCCAACACTGCTAGACTAATAGCACTGGGCTCTTATAGTAGTAGTAGTAGTAGTAGTAGTAGTAAAACAACAAAAAAATAAATAAAAGCAGTCCTTACAAGGACTACTGTTATTGCAGCAGTCAGCAGATGAGATCAGAAGCAGGACAGCTGCCCACTGCAGCTACATACAGAGCACTGCAGTAGAAGGTAGATTACTAGCCAGCAAAGCTACCTAAGCTTAAATGTCCCTCAAACCCCTGCAGACTTCTGTCCCTCCAATAACAGAGCAGTATCAACACGATTACTAGCCAGCAAACTTTCAACTGTCCCTGAAATCACTAACAGGCAGCAGCTCTCTCCCTACACTATCTCTTCAGCACACACAGGCAGAGTGAAAAAACGCTGCAGGGCTTCGGTTTTTATAGGGAAGGGGAGTGGTCCAGGGGAGAGCTTCCTGATTGGCTGCCATGTACCTGCTGGTCTGGGGTGAGAGGGCAAAAAAAAGCGCCAACAATGGCGAACCCAAAATGGCGAACGTCGCGCGACGTTCGCGAACTTCCGGCGAGCTATATTTACTATAATCAGACTGCAGCAGTAACAACAGCAGTAACAACATCAGACCAGATACCAATCAAGACCAGACGACCAAAACCTGCATGCTTACTTTTTACAATTATCCCCTAGAATGAAAATGGTTCTCAAATACCCCAATACAAGCACTGAAATTATTTAAATTATGCATTACTGTTGCATATTATTGAAATCCGAAAGATGTAAACACAAACAATCAGCCCCTGAGATAAGTTTATAACAAGTTTTACCTGACTTCAACAATGACACTGCAGCGAAACTTGGTAACAACAGGGCCTTATCCACACAGGAACCTAAAAATAATAACAACAGTTATTCATACAGGCAGGGATATTTTGTGCACATTATAAACAATTGGAGTCAGTCTATTGGTCAGTGATTAACTAGGTGAATTAATAGCAGAATCAGTGTATTTCCTCCATTGCTAAAAAAGCATCCAACACTTGGAACTATAAAGAATCTGTCAATACAGACTCTACAGGGGGAGAGTTTCATAGCCTTACTTTTAAAAAAATTCCCTTTTTTGCATCTTTATTTTAATCCTTGGACCTGCACTTTGCTGAAACATTGCTAGCCTGGGTTAATTTTTTAGTGAGCAGTGTGTTCCATCTTCTTTCCTTTCCTAAGTTTTTCTTGTGGCTTGCCTAGGATGGGCAGTGAAGTAAAATATGAGCTTAGTGGGAAAAAAGTCAACTTTTACACTAACAATCTAAAGAACTGACACAGGTATCAACGTTCAGTTAACATTTGGATAAATTACTATTATAGTTCCATTCAAATGAATCTGTCACATAACACTGAATGAGTTATCTTAACAAACCTTCAACCTGCCCATTACAGAAGTCAAACTTCTAGGCTGAGACAGTCGACCATTATTCAGTGTTGAAATAATTTCAGCTCTTCTTCAATACAATTCAATGTCAGACTGGCCTGCCGGGCTACTTGGGACTTTATCCAGTGGGCCATATGTCCTTTCTAGGGCACAGATCATTAAGGTAGAAGCAAAGCCCCAAACTAATGAAAACTCCTACCACCCACCCTCCACAGTCCCCCACCCCTGTTCCCAGCTGTGAGACAGATAGGAAATAGTTTAAGAGTCTGTGATGGGGTCAGGAAAATGACTGAGGGAAAATGTATTGCCATAGCAGTAGAATCCAGGGAGGTTGTTAATTATACAGGGGTAGAAAGTTTAAATGGAAGCGCAAGAGTTAATGATTCATCAAATAACTAGATATAGTTATAACTCTGAAAAATTAGCAAAACAACAAAACATTTTCAAAATGTATTAAAGTCAATGGGCGTCAAAATTATTAATTATTATGGGCTGGCGCATTTTTGGCGAAACGAAACGGGTCAAATTCGCCCATCCCAGTCACGTCCTTTCTCCCGACAACATCTTTTTAGGATTAGTTTACAAACATATGTGCATATTAATAAGTATGAGAGAAGTAAATACACATTTTTGGGGGTAGGTTCATAAGGGTCCACTAGTGGGATGTTTGTCCTGGGACCACCAATGTCAAGTGGCACTGACATTTATCTTTCATTGGGTTTTCATAGGATTGCTCTGGCACTTATGTCACACCTCTACTAGCTGTAGCCAGGGTTTCCACCAGGGTGGTATTTTACTGGCCTGGTCAGAAAAATGTTTAGAAGGCCAGTATTATTATTATAGGTGGCAATCCCATATACAGCCATATCTCCATCTTCAGTGACTGAGTGAGAAGTGTAGGAGAGGCTGTAATTCTACAGATTCCCTCCAATCAAGAAGTGCGTGTCTACCTCAAGGTATGTTATAGCCTGTACCTCAGGATTTTTTTCTTTTTGCGGGGGGGGCGTTGGCTCCATGCAGTTACACAACTGCCTAAAATTAAACTGTA
This sequence comes from Xenopus petersii, assembly GCA_038501925.1. NCBI lineage: Eukaryota > Metazoa > Chordata > Amphibia > Anura > Pipidae > Xenopus > Xenopus petersii. Next base: position 136,386,628 of record CM076675.1, read on the forward strand.
CAAGTCTGATTTATTTACAAGCCTGATATATTGAGCTTAAAATGTGTTTTGGTTTTTATTTTTAAATATGTTCTAGTGATCTGCAAATTTCTGACCTTTCTTTGCAAGGACAATGAATGACTAATGGTCATGTGCTTTATCTGGCAAAGCTGTGACAAAAACAAAACATTTCCAGTAAAGAGAACAAAACCACTTTTCAATGCCTGATAAATCACAGATGTTCTGCAGTCAAAAACTGATTGCAAGTTTCTTAGATGCTACAGAAATTCTAGTTACCAGTTGTCTTTGTATTTGCATCTAAGAAAGGTTAACCTTCAAACAACCATAAAATCAGTTAATAGGCTGGGAATAAAGGATTACTGAGAGGCAACCAGCCATTACTTCTAATAGATTCTTCATTACTCCAAATAAGTTAAGGAAGTACTGTATATAGATTTCTTAGGGTAACAGTACTTGTGAGCTGCTGCAATTTATTGTCAGGTGATTCCTATGCAAAGCCCATGAGGCTGGTTGGGGGCACCTTGGCCCTACTGCAATGCCCAAAGTGATTTCCAACTATATGACCTAAGGACATCAATGTCATGAAATGTCAGACTGGCAACTATCTAAACAAAGAACATTTTTAATTATTATTTTCAAATGGGAGTATTTGGAGAAATGCATTATATTGAGCTGAAAAGACAGAGTTGTATATGGACTTAACAACAAGAAGAGCTATAATGTAATCAGATAAATGTACAGGCTGCACAAAAATATGGAGATGAATATTAATACAAAATACACGTATGGCTTGTCTCTCTGTTGGTAGACTGATATTGCATGTCATTAATCCACCATTGGGCATGTACTCTTCAAGCCACTGGTTATCTAACATAGTTACACAGATAATATGGTTTGAAAAATAATAGTCCAACCAGTGTAGTGTGGATTCGCACACCCTCCTTTACGATAGATAAAGATTTGCCTGGTGCACGTGGGTGGAGGCTCGGCAACCTCCCAATGCAGCAATGTAGAAAAAGCTCACAGCACTCAGGTCTGCATGAAATTATGAGTGATTTATTGAAGCGGAGTGCAATGCAACGTTTCGGGGTAACCCCCTTTGTCACGCATGACAAAGGGGGTTACCCCGAAACGTTGCATTGCACTCCGCTTCAATAAATCACTCAAATTTCCATACAGACCTGAGTGCCGCAAGGTTTTTCTACATTGAAAAATAATAGTCCATCAAATTTAATTCCATAAATTTTCCTGAAGATGGCCCGAGTCATAGTAACATAGTAAGTAAGGTTGAAAAAAGACACATGTCCATCGAGTTCAACCTTTTTTTTTATTAACTACCTATCTGCCAGTTGATCCAGAGGAAGGCAAAAAAAAACACATCTGAAGCCTCTCCAATTTAGAGGGGGAAAAATTCCTTCCTGACTCCAAAATGGCAATCGGACTAGTCCCTGGATCAACTTGGACTTTGGATGAGTTATTTCCCATAACCCTGTATTCCCGCACTTGCTAAAAAGCTATCCAACCCCTTCTTAAAGCTATCTAATGTTTCATGGAATGAAACATTTAATAAACCACGTTTTCTTTAATTGGATAAAGTCCTGTGTTGTGCGGTTTAATTTTGGAATTAGTGTATTAAATTGTGTAACCAGCACCCAGGCATTTGCTTTTTTGTCGCTCACTGTGCACCAGATGTGACTTTATAATACATATATATATATATATAGATATATAAATACTGTAGATAGATAGATGGATGATAGATAGACAAATAGATGATAGATAATAGATTAATAATAAATAGATATATTGATGATAGATAGATAAATAGATACAGTACCTCTTCTAAACTAAACTTCTAACTTATTCTGCTTGTCCAAAAAGTCAAGAACAGTAAGGGTCATTTCCGACCATAAATGCAGTGTGCAAGTCAACATGTTTTCCCCCACATAATCTAAATGTAATTATAGCTACAAAAGGCAGCTACGGGTACGATTGTGCAAAAAATGGAAGCCGGAATTGTGTAATTTTTGGCATTTGGGCAAAATGTTGACTGCACGATTTTTTAGATGCAAGTATGCTACAACCATTGACACTGGCAGCTGTGGGAACCCTGGGGCTACTACTACTTCACGGGGTTAAACAAATACGTTGCAAATCACAGGAAGATAAGGTAGCTGTTGGTGCAGGTAACTGGATAACGGATAGTGGGACCTTGGGGGTGGAATTGGGTAACTCCATGTGAATCTGTATTGACATGCAATGTCGTTGTGTAGACATAGAAAAAGTATGAAAGCATACTCATAGTACTCCACTAAGCACTTGTGCAATTTATATTAGTTTCACAATACACCTGAGTCTCTTACAAAGAGATGATTAGCCTGGTATTAGTATCTTAAAGCTTCTGATAGCTCAAGTCTTAAGAATGATATGTTTAAATTGCACTGCCTCACAATTCCAATTGTATGCAGGATAAAAAAGAATGCGAAAGAACGAAAGAGGTCATAGAAGAAAGCCAAGAGCTCAATTAACCAATGGAGGAATTATAAGAAGAAATCAGTAGCATTAAAGAAAAATATCTATACTCTGTTGCAATTTTCATCACGCGGTCTAACGCACAGCGAAATAAAACATATTTAATTTTCAGACAATGAATAGTTCTTCAAACACACTAAAGTATTTATGTAAAAGTTGATTGGATGGACCAATCTGGGTGGAGATAATAGCACAAAAGAAACATAAGAGATATTGAGAGACTCGGATTGTTCCGAATCTGAATTCTACTGCTAAATGTTTGTAAATTGGTTACAATTGCTCGTAAGATTTTTTTCCCCTCTTTATTTTCAGGACAGTGCATATATGTCAATAAAAAAATGAAAGTGCAAAAAATCTGATAAAGGGGAAGCACAAGAAGGAACGCATGTGGTGTTTTCTATGTAGAAACTAATATTGAGGAAAGCTGCTCCAAGTCAGCCTTTACACTAAATAGAAAAATATAGGCAGGAGGTGGTGTGGATGAGATTCTGTTTTGGCAGAATATTTATACCAATTTATTTATAGAAAAGTTGCTCATGTGACACAAAGTCATAAACATGCTTTTCCTGTAAAGGACACTAATAGGAGTAACTGAGCCCTGCCAATGTGTGGACAGTATTCATCACTACTACTGTTCATTTTAAAAAGCATACACTTCTATAAATTGATAATCAGCATTCTACATATGCCCAGTCAACAAGATCCATGTTAAAATTGAAGTGGTACTGGGACAAAGGTCCTGAAATGGGGTCTATCTCTAAGAAAATAAGGGGTCAAATGGAAACCTTATGAAAAAGTTTTATCTTGTACAAATTCCACTGAATTCTATGAAGAAACATGGAGCTGAATAGTCAGATATTAGTTTCTCTTGCATTCGGATCTTATCTGGTTCTCTGTTCCTTCCTGTGGTTTACTGATTTATCACTGGTTTCTCACAGTCACAGTTTCATCCTTGACAAAACAAATATTTGAAAGCAGACAAAATAATATATTTCTTGTATAACAGGAATGGCAGGGGGACGTGGAAGAATTGCACCACTGTTTTGCTATTAATTTTAGAAAACATTGTCTCTCATCTCCCTCCTGCTGATTTAATCTATTAAATGAATTTAATAGATTCATTTCTATGGGCCAACGTTTCAGGCTTTGAGAAGGAAATATATTAAACTGGACAAAAAAAGATTAAAAAAAATCATAAAGGGGATAACACAATAAAAGGATTGCATTGATTTGCTATTCTTTTTGCATTCCAGGATTTGATTTGATATTTGGCTGTATCCCTGGATTTTTTTGAAGGATTCAGAAATAGCCTTGCATGGTCAAAGTGTATGAAAAATGATCAGTGAAATTTGTTGCCAGAAACAAATGGATTTGTGGTGAAATTCCTCTTTTTAGCATAAGCGAATGTTTTTGTGAAACTGCAGGAAAATGTTATAAAAAAAGATGGCACAACAAAACACCCATTGCCAGGGCCTTTTGCCAACAATTCTTCAGAGGGGTCTAGTACATTGACAGCCCCAACCTCCCACCCACCAGCACACTAACGGCCCCTAATCCGCCCACTCCCCACCCCACAACTGTCTACTCCCTGTCTGCCTTTTACCTGCCCCATGATGGAGTTTCCCAGGTGCCTGTGTCCCCCTTCCCCACTACATGTATGAGTGGCTGGGGAGGGAAGTTATTGTTTTCAGTTATTGAGCTGGTGGCAGTTATAAGAAAGGGGAAACCTATTTTACTTCGGGGGGCAAAAACGTTAGCCATCCCCTAGTGAAATATATTTTGGCTTGTCACAATCTTCTTGTAATGGAGTCTCAGAAACTCGAGAAATATCAAGTCTCGGTTTGTGGGATGAAAATATGATCAAATATGGTCCTTGATAGTGTCCAATTTAGAATCAAACTCAGATCCACAGCGCTGAAAAGTAGTAACAGTGCTAAAATTGTAAATAGTCTTATTACTTTAGAAATATTTAGGTTTTTATTTCTGTAGGGGGAAATTTACTTACCTCCGAAAATCCACTAGCGTTGCCTTCGCCGCACTTCGCCAGGCGTAGATTCGTCAAGGCTGCGTAAATTCACGAAGATCCAAAGTTGTGCACAGGTTACCGAACGCTCGCGAAGTTGCGCAAGTGATAGTACGATCAGCCGTTAAGTTAAGCTAGCGAAGGCTAATTTGCATACGGCGCCAAATTTAAAAATGAATGGACGTGTATGCTGCAGCGCACATTACACTACACAATCCCAGGGAAAGTTAATAAAAATATATAGGGGTGTTCTAATGCCCTACACATGTGCCTACAGTATAGTTAAGGTGCTGTATGTTATAAAATGTAGGGGGGAAGGTGGGCAAACTAAAAAAAAAATTCAATCTTTTTTAGCCTATCACCCTATAAAAAGTAAAACGTGCCAAAGTTTTTTTGGGACTTAGAAATTTTTTTTTTTCAAACTCCTATCTACTCTATTGCACTTCGCCTGGTCTAACCTGGCGAAATCAACTCAAAAGAAGTAATGTTCATAGAAAAAAAGTAGTAAATTTGCGTGATTTCACCCCTTCGCCAGAGTGCAACTTCGCCAGGCGTTAGGCTGCAAAGTTGCGCTACTCTATCTAATTCGCTGGCGTATTTTCACCAGGGCAACTGTTAGCCACTTCGCCGTTTAGTAAATTTATGTCTTTTCTGCTAATGGTATGGGTTAGACCAATAAACAGAAGCTCAACAGCTATAAACTATTTGCTAACACTTGTTGGGGGGCACAATGACTGTTGGCAGGATTATCTAGTACATTGTAGTAATTGTCATTTAAATCAAATACTTTGATAAACTCAATGATGATCTGCTCCAAACAGGGACTTTTGATAGACAAAAGCAGAAAAATTGCTAAGATGTACCAGTAGTCTGCTTTAGAAGAAAGGAAATAAAAGCAGATAGCATTCTAGGCACAAAAAGGAACATCACTTGCTGCTATCAAAGCTATAATAAAGTCCACTGGGACAACTGTATCCAAGCTCCGAATGATTCAGGAACAATTTGCTAAATTTAACACTACAGTATATGTTAGTAAATCTGACCCCACAGTGGCCACCCCTCAGAGATAAGAGCCCAGTCTCTAATTAAGGAAATATCAAATAAGTAAAGGCTGTTCTGGCTAACAACAAACCAACAAACGTCTTTGATCCTGCTTTATATCCTCATACTAAACATATTTTTTAGAAGCAACTTCTCCTTCAAATGCACACTCTGTTCAACCTCCTCCTCAGGACATGCTAAGGACAAACAAAATGGTTCTTATCCAGATAGGTAAGCATTATAGTAGAATGAGCTGCTACAGATAATCAAGAGGCCAATGGTCCTACTTTCTCTAGATGTAGAAAAGGCCTTTGAGATTTCAAACTTATAAGAGAATATCAAATAACTGCAAAACAACATAAGATATTCCACTTCTCTAAAGTATCAGTATTCTCTAAAGTATTTCAGATCTCACAATAGGTACCAAAACCTTTATGTGCACTCTATTTGTGGATGGTACTCTTTTTATAGTACACAACCCAAATTTCACTCGCAAAACTATTTTTTTATTCTAAAAACAAAGTGCATATGCCACAATATATAATTCCAAATTCAAGCACTCGATTTGTCCATGGATAAAGCCTCCCAGAAATATATCAACTTCAGGTTCTTTTGAAAGAAGGAAGACCTGAAACTATTTGACTCCTTTGGTCCTTGATTTAATCCTCAAGAAAGCTGTCAGAGTGGGGGGTTTAAACGATAAACTTCAAGTACAACTCATGTGTTCTTGAGTAGTTTAATCATATGAACTAGTTGAGTATGAAAACTTCAGTCTGGAGACTGAAACTGCAAAAAGAAAGACACAAGAAACCAGTTTCTTCATAATGAATGATTTGTAGCATTATTATTATTATTATCTATGAAGTTCCAACATATTTTTTAGCAGAGCTGTACAACAAAGAGTATATGCATAAGACATATAGAATACATAAAAAATATATGCATACAGCACAACCCTCAAAGTCCCCAGATTTTAAGTTTCCCTGAAGTTGACTCTGTTGTTTACCAGTCCCACACAAACTACATTTTTTCCCAAGATATTATTTTTTCCTGGAATTTATCTCATTTTGACGCAGCCCTTCTAGAAAATATAAAATCAGGGTTCTACTGTACATAGTAACTTAACCGATATAAGAGGTTAAAGCTCTGCTCAATAGACATTACAACAGTCCAATGATGGAGCACCAGAGAGACCGGAAAATATTTAAAAATATGAAGTTTTATTCCGTCATGATTAAAAATTAAAAAATACAAACTGCATGCCCCTATGGTCCCATGGGCCGTACGCTCGACGCGTTTCGTGGCCACCTGCCACTTCCTCAGAAGCAAATTACAGACAGCCCATCCCCACACCCCTTAAAAGAGTTTGTTCCTCTTTTAAGTGGTGTGGGGGATGGGCTGTAATTAGATTCTGAGGAAGTGGCAAAAATTAAGTTCACAAATAAAAAAAATAGAAAGTGATTGATAAAAGTTTTTGTGCTGGTGATCTTTCTAAAACAACTGAACTCTAAAAAAGTGCAGTAAGGCAAACAACCCCCAATATTGCGAATGGGGCTCCTTGTAATTGTCCCCAGTTCTGACTCTGCAGAATATACTGTATACAGCAAGATCCATATCACAAGCTTCAAAAAAACATATTAGGGGTCATTTACTTATGCCCAGCAAGCAAATACAAAAACACTAAATTTGTTATCTTCTACACAGCAATTGTATCTGGGTAATGCTGCACTTTTTATTCATCCACAAGATACACAGACCAAGTATAAAGCTTTGCTGTACCTTGCCTGCCTGCATTCCCTTGTGGTGTGCAAGGTAAGTGCCAGTTAAGGGCAGGACAGGGGACATAGGCATCACGGTATTATCAAAGTCAAAGCTTCTACCTGCTTAGCGTTGGACTGAGTAACGAAAACATGGCAGTTTGTGTCTGTTGTTTGCAAAAAAAAAACAAGTTTAAAATGTGAAAATGTTAAATAACCAATGCAAAAATATGCAAAAGGGGAATTCAGTATTATGGGGGAATAAAAGGTTAAAAGTGGTCAACAGTTTCACCATACAAATTATTAACCACAAGGTTTAAGGCAATGGAGGCTTACTGAAATTGCTCCTAAATGGCTGGGAAAGACCAAATACTTGGCAAAACTTCATAAATCACTTTATAAGGTATTTAACTGCATGGCAGTGGCCCACAGACAGTAGCTCAAGAGCAACATGTTGCTCACCAACCCCTTGGATGGTACTCTCAGTGGCCTCAAAGCAGATGCTTATTTTTGAATTCCAGGCTTGGAGGCAACTTCTGTTTGCATAAAAACCAGATGTACTGCCAAGCAGAGCCTCCAGTAGAGGAAGTATTGTCCCTTCTGTGAAAACATTTATATTGTAAAACTTTCCCCGCTGAATTGAATGAGTTGGCTGCCTTATTCAGTTATAGCATTACAGAAAGCTGTGATTAGGAGCTTGCATGAAGATTAACCCTATAACAAGGTTTCTGGAAATTTACATCCCCTTTAAGATTAAATCAGACAACCTTAAGAAGTACATGTCACAATTCTTCACTAACAAACAGCAGTACATAGCACAACAGCTGGAATAGCCAATATCAGTGCTTTGTTTTTCCAGTGTTAGCTTGATAGACTGAAGGATACAACACGATAATGTAGTGTAATGTCCTACTACCTAGCAAATTTGTATTTCAGCAGTAGAACAAATATTATATTGGGTAATTGGCTGTGGGCACAGCTGTAAAATACAGGGGGTGTGCTCAAGCTCTAAAAAATAAAGTGCCTTTATATTAGCATAGCCAGGGGTGGAACTACCAGTGGTGGGGCAGGTGTGATTGCACTCGGCAGTGGTGTAACTAGATGTTACTGGGCCCCACAGCAAAATGATTTTAGGGCCCCCCAAAATAGGTGTCCAGAGGTGTCCAGTTTTACCAATATATATTACAATTACAAATTCAATTAGGGCCTCGTGGGGCCCCCTATACCTCCTGACCCTCCTGCAGCCGCAGGGTCTGCTTCCTCTGTAGTTACATCCTTGCACTTGGGCCTGCACTCTTTTAGGGCCCACTGTACGATTGTGCCAGAAGGAATCCTGAATAAGAATTGCATCTAGAAGGGGTTGGCGGTCCTGCACCCAGGCCCCACAACTACTAGTTAAGTTACTGCCTACTGCCCTGCTGCTGCATATGCAAAGTTTTCAATAAAAAAAAAACATTAAAACCCTACCATACCTCCCAACTGTCCCTTTTTCGGAGGGACAGTCCCTCTTTTGACAGCTCAACCTGCAGTCCCTCATTTGCACTGGAAAGTCCCTATTTTCTCTGCACTGAACAGCCAGAAAAAGACGTGTTATTCTGCATAATTGCACTAGCTCAGTGGCAACGATTTAGGTTCCAACCAACATGAGACTCTAGACCTAACCTCGAACAACATGGGCACTGCCAGAATGATTATGTCGTTTTCTGTGTGAACTGGTTATGGGTATCCATATGACTCCCAATATGGGAGTACTTATAGCCGTGTTCCAAACAAACACAAGAACCTGCAACAGCTTCCTACTTTTAAAAGCTTCCTTCCTACTAAACAACTTCCTACTTCCTAATGCATGAAGCATTGGTGTGAAAGATCATGATTTAGATTAGATTGATATGAGCAAGTTAAGAATAATAAAAAATGTAAGTAAAGTAACACCACTATGTGCCATGGCTTGTCTAGTGGCAGGTGCCTATAAATTGAAAATGTGAAGTCCTGTATTTTTTAGCCATATACACAAGTGATTGGCGCAAAGTGCCGCTTTCAGAATGGTTACTACAGTTCTGTTCCCCTACCACCTAGTGAGAAAACACTAGACATTATAACCATGTACCATTAGCCCAACCAGTATGTCCCCCAACCAAGCACTTTGCCAACAGTGGGGAAGGGGACTCTCTTTGGCTAAGCAGCTTCCCCTGGCACCAAACAGGGCTCCTTGAGGCTAGAAGGCTGTTTAGTGGAGAGCACAGATAACCCAGGAGACATGAGCACTTAATAATTTTACAATTTCCATCCCCCCCTCAGCCAAGGAAAATAATAAAAATGCAATATTGCCTCATTCTCTGTGTATGGGTATAATCACATGTATATGCGTCACATAATGCAGCCAGTTATTCTGTATATTGATTTATTCTACAGGATGAGATACATGGATCCATTGTAAGCACAGGGGAGACGATTGCTAGCTGAAATGGTTCAGTGATGCAGCACCCCATCAAACCCTTACGCACCCCTTATTTAATACAGAACTGCTTAATTGGGCATGCCTTACGCCGAAGGGTTAAATGGTGGGGGCAGTAAGGAGCTAAGATTAGCAGGTTGAAGACAATAGATCCCTATGAGATAATCCCTTCTCCCCCCGGCATGTCAGTGCATCTCACAGGCTCATCGTCATCAGGCTCTCGGCTTGGGCACAACAATTATTGTTATTCATGTATAACTAGCCATTCAGAAGAGCAGAGTGAATGCAGCCTGCAGCCATCCTTACCTTGTGCCCCAATAATCTCTGTCATTCAGTGATGGACTATGCGAGCAGCATAATTTTATCATGAGCATCTGCCCCGGTTCTCTGGGCACAGCACATCCTTCTAATTTGTTCTGATGAACTCGCCTGCCTCTGGTGGCAAAAAGTAGAACGTCCGCAAGAAGAAGAAAATATCTATGGAAACAAGTGATGGACGTGCCTGCTGAGAACAGCTCCCAACGCCAATCCTAATTTAGTGCCCAGACTGATTGGGCACAGGGAGATCACTGGATACTGAGGGCAAGTGGATAAAATCACTAAACTGATCTGTGCAGCCCCAACTGCTTACATGGAAATGAAAGTATATATCCCATGAGTTTTTAATAAATAAAAAAGAGGCAGACTGTTAGGTTTACTGAACATTTAAGGGACCTATTTTATCAAGGTCGCTAAATGAGTGGATCTTTCTCCTGATATGCCCCCCAAAGGCAAGGCAATATTGGGCTAATCCAATTGTTCCTCCGTAGGTCCAAATGATCGGATTACAATGATGGTAATGGGTGCTGATGGGAAAAGACAGGGGCGGTTCTGATGTAGCCCCCCCCATCCGAGCTTAAAAATCAGCGTTGGATCGGGGGGCAGCATCGATGCAATGATTGCAATAGAGCTCTCTGCACTAGCGGAACTGAATATCCGGGTTAAAACCCAGAAATCTGTCTCTTAAAGTTACAAGACGCAGCTTTTTGCCGCCCCATGTAACTGGCCACTTGCTGCCACCTGAGGCAAGGTTCTCACCTTGCCTCATGGCAGGAGCGGCCCTGGGAAAAAGCCTGCATCAACTAACTGATGGGGTCCTCAATTGCTGGGAAAATTAAACTAGAGTCAGAACCATACACCAAGAACAAAGATCAACCTGGTGCAGAAGGATTAAGAGTTAACAAGGTCAAAAAGGCCAAACTCATTCATTAACTGGAAGAGCGCTACTGTAACATTCTATTAAAGCCAGTGCTTTGTCATTAAAGGACCAGTAACATCCAAAAATGTAATTGTTTTAAAGTAATAAGATTATAGTGCAGTGTTGCCCTGCATTAGTAAAACTGCTGTGTTTGCTTCAGAAACACTATTATTGTTTATATAAATAAGATGCTGTGTAGCCATGGGGCAGCTATTCAAAGGAGAAAAGGCTCAAGTTACACAGCAGATAGCAGATAAGCTCTGTAGAACATAATGCTATCTGTTATCCATTATCTATCCTGTGCCATATAGCCGTTTTTGAATTTCCACCATTGCTACTCAGCAGCTTGTTTATATGAACTATAGTTGTGTTTATGAAGCAAACAGATTAGTTTTACCAGTGCAGGGCAACACTAAATGATATTTTCATTACTTTAAAACACTTTCAGTTTTTGATGTTACCGGTCCTTTAAGACTATAGAAGAGAAAGACCATTTCAAGAAAAACTATACCCCCAAACAATGTAGATCTCTATAAAAATATATTGCATAAAATGGCTCATAGGTAGAATCCTGCTTCATGTAATTAAACTATTTTCATAATAATAGACTTTTTAGCTGTATGTGTCATTGGGTAATCCTAAATCAAATACTGCCATTTTATGAAATAAGGGCCGCCCCCTGGGATCCTTCGATTCCCAGTGCACATAAACAAGCCAAACAAACCATACATTGTGGTTCAAGACAAGAGATGAAATATGATATTTACTTAAATATATTCCAGTTTGGTCACTTAATATGATTGTCTGTTGATGAAGTATTAATTTCGGGGTAACGTTTTCCTTTAATTAGGAGGATGGTGAAGATCTCCATTTGGGAATCAAAAATCTATGCCAGAATATGCCAAGGAATCCAATTGCCCATACTAATCTGTGCAGAAGCATCACTGCAAGAGCAAAATAATTGGGTTTTGGGTTTTGCTTTCTTCGTTGTATGCTTTATTACATTCAAGATCCCCAGTCTGATGAAAGTACTTTTTGGAAATCAGAAACAGGGATTCATAATATCCCCCATTCATACTGCCTATGATATAAATATATTTTAAGGGACAGCCTATACCCCTGTTTAACATGAGCTGAATAAATAGAGCATGTGCTGAGCATACTTTTTGCTTATTCGTTTTATTCAAAAAAGTCTGTGTGTTTTGTTATTTTGGCACTAAACAAGATAATTACACCGACTTCACGTTAGTACATTTTCAACATCATGGTCCTGCAAGGTGCAGGAAGGGCTGATAAAACAAATTACCTGGCCAATGAGAAATACTCTGATAATGAGTCTCTCAAAGGCTGCTGCTTAGAGAAGAGAGGGTTTTGTTTGTTCAAACATCTACAGGGAGCTCTGAACAAAGTGCCCTGTTTATAATGTGATGGGGGATCATGTTAAAGTGGACCTCTCACCAAGACATAAAAATCTGTATAATAAAAGTTATTTTCAAATTAAACATGAAATCCAAATTCTTTTTTTTTATAAAAGCACTCATAACTCGTTTAAAAATCTAAGCTGTCAATCAAATATTGCCTGCCCCTCTTCTATGCCTAGGCATAGAGGCGGGGCAGGCAATAACTTTCACTTCCATTCAGCACTTACTAGATGTCACTGCTCTCCCCAAGTTCCCCCACTCTCTTTACCATTTAGTAACCAGTGCATTGGAATGGACATCATGTCCCCCTTTCTGGTACACAAACAAGATTTTGAGATGATTTTGAGATGATGCAAGGCTTGCCTTAATAACAGTGTGCACAATATGTCTCCTGCCTGCTTGCTATAATTATGAATTCCCAGACCAAAGGAAACAAGATTCAAATGCTTTATACAGTGTAATTAAAGTTTATTTTCCTTGACTAATGTGATAAAATAGGATTTGGAATATTTTTTTCGGGTGACAGGTCCCCTTTAAGTGGCAAAAATCCAACTTTTAAATGAGTGCTTTGTAATGGCAAAAAAATAGGAAAATATTTTTTTTAATTAAAAGAAAAGACAGAATGTATATTACAGAGGTGGGACAAAGGCAGCATTGTCAAGTGAGGAGCGGCTTTGGATGCAAGTACCTTTGTGCACAACTGCAACTACATTATTCATCATAAATTACACCAAAATTGTTCTGGCTGGGTCTCTGCATCTTTATTCCTACTGTATGTTTATAATATTTATTTGTGTATATAAGTACACAATAGTTGGTTCTCCTATAAGTGTTGAAATTTACATTTTGCACATAAAATATAGTATATATCAGTTTTACCTAAGGTAATACATCTTTTACTGTGCTTTGTGCATGGTGTGCTGCAGCACTGACTGTACTAACTGTGTGTAGGCTGAGAACAGCATATTTTTAAACAATGTCTTTTCTTGGAGAACAATGTTCTAGTGTAACAGGAGTGATGAACAAACTGACAGTCCCTTTTGTACAACTACAATATTGTGCACAGCATGTGGCTCTATACACAGTAAAAATTAGTCTTATTTTTCTTATTTTTCTTATTTTATAAGGTTGGATTAGGAAAGGTTATCTGTTAATTGGTTGCTAAAGGTAATAAGAACTGTAGCACACTTGGTTTCATATATAACATAATTTCCATGGCCAAAAGTGTCTGGATTCAAATGGTTAGAGGAGGACAAGGTTCTCCAGAATTAGTTGTAAAGTAACTCACCAAACAATGAAAGTGGTGGAGCCCATGACTAAGCACCCTGAAGGGTGTGAAACGCATAGGGTGGATGGAGATGAAGTTATAATTTTAATTTTTCTACCAATAAATTTATTTTTTAACTGAATATCTCTGGTCTTGTGGATCCGTTTGAGTACCGGTCAGCCCTGCTTCTTTATCTTCAAAAGTGTCTGGACACAACCTCTAAAAGCCCAACAACACCATGTGCAATGACAAGTGTCAGCTAGTATAGTGTAAAGGTTGCCGCTTTTGGACAATGTTGTTCTGTTCATTTTTGCACTTTGCACAAACTGGCAGACCAGTAAAAGGCGACCATACCAATGGGCATTCCAAATGCATTATGTAAAGCTGCCATTTAATTTTAAATAGCCTAGGCAGCTACCTGCGATGAGTGACTCTTATGTGTGAGAGACTGTCCCCTTAAATGAGAATTAAACCCTAAAAATGAATATGGCTAGAATGTCATATTTTACATACTGACAGGGGGAATGTAATATGTTTCGTTAGTGCAAAAAACATTTGCAAACACCTTTGCAAATGTTAGCGACCATGTTTGCTCCATTATTTGACTGATTAAAGACCTCAACAACTTCCAAATTGCTTTTGCGATCGTTCGCAGTGTATGTAATAAAATTTCTCAATTGCAACAAAAAAATTGTGACAAAATATTTAACGAAACTTTGGAGCAGATGTTAAAAGTTTGTAATGCACAATTAAGATTCATAATGCAATAAAAGCCTACCAAAGAGCATTACACCCCCCAAAACATAATGCACAACATTTCTAACCTACTTCTTTAGCTAAGCTTTAGTTCTCCTTTAATACAAGAGTGACAGTTGGAGAATGGGTGTATCTTCCACTTCTCATAAGATCAGCAAAACTACTATATTATTATTAAAAAATGACTCAACTTATAGCAGGAGATGTATGGAACTAGCATTATGAAAGAAGTATTGTATAACAGCACTGAATAACAACATTCTCTAACTTCATTCACCCATTTAAGGCATATTTGTGCGCATCCCAGTTCTCCATTATCTAATAGGAGGTTATGGGCACAGAGGCTGTATGAAGTAACAGTGCCCCATATAACTGAATAACCATGCCCCAATCTGCTCAATCCCCACACAGGGCCGTCCAAACCCTGCCTTGGATTTATACTGTGGTGTTTATACAAATGGCCTCTAGATGTCACTGTGCCAAGACTTATACTGTGCCTACTTTCTGACATCTTAAAAGTGAAAGTTACTGTTGTATAATGGCTGCACGAGTCTCTGCTAATACAGCACTGTTATACTCTACTCATCCACATCTACCCAAAACATAACAAATTGACGATGAGATGGCTCTTCTACGTCTGCAGCAGCTTGCAGCTTTTCTTCCAAACCCTGGTGAGCCTACCATACCTTTTACTGCTTGGATCCGTATGTTTGAAAGTTACATTATTGCTGCTGAACAAGGGGAGATTTCTGCTGCTAGAAAGCGTGCTTTACTTATTCACTGCCTGGGAGCAGAGGGACAGCGTATATTCTATACATTACCATTACCTGATGAGACTTATGAAACTGCTCTTACTGCTATAAGGAACTTTTTCGTGCCAAGAGTAAATGTGGTTGCTGAAAGATATAAATTGCGCCAACGTGGACAACGTAATGGCAAATCCACAGAACAATTTGTAGCAGCTTTGAGAGAGCTGGTTGTTACCTGTGAGTTTGGGAATCTAACAGATGAAATGCTAAGAGACCAAATAGTGGAAAAATCAAACTCACCTCGCATTAGAGCAGTGATCCCCAACCAGTAGCTCATGAGCAACATGTTGCTCCCCAACCCCTTGGTTGTTGCTCCCAGTGGCTTCAAAGCAGGTGCTTATATTTGAATTCCTGGTTTGGGGTAAGTTATGTGTAACGACCACTTTGTCAGGAACCTTGTTTGGTGACTGTACCTTGCAGATGCAGGGGAGGTAAGAGAGGGTTGGACAAAACCAGGTGTACTACCAAACAGAGTCTCCTGTAGCTGCCAGTCGACATAGGGGCTACCAATTGCCAATCACAGCCCTTATTTGGCACCTCCCAGGAACATTTTCCATGCTTGTGTTGCTCCCCAACTCTTTATACAATTGAATGTGGCTCACGGGTGAAAAAGGTTGGGGACCCCTGCATTAGAGAGAGACTGCTTCTAGAGCAGGATTTAACCCTTGCAAAGGTTGCTAGCCAAACTGCAGCAGTGGCAGAGGCTAAGGGTCAATTTGCTAGCGTTGGTTATTTTCGTTACTTCGCAAATTCACTAACGAACGCTGGCGTAAATTCGCTAGTGTTACTTCGCACCCTTACACCTGGCGAATTTTCGCAATGGACATAACTACGCAAATTCACTAACGCGCGCATTGTACTTAACGCTACCTTTTACGCTAGACTTCCTTCGCCACCTCAGACCAGGCGAAGCGCAATAGAGTAGATAGGGATTGCTTCAAAAAACTAAGTCCCAAAAAACGCTGGCGTTTTTTCTATATTATGGGTGATAGGCTGAAAAAGATCGAAATTTTTTTTGGGGCTCCCCTCCCTCCCCCTACATTTCCTAACTCATGGCAACTTAACTATACAGTGGGCACATGTGTAGGGCAAAAAAAAAAAATTATATGATGTTTTGAAGGTTTCCCAGGCATTTGTAGTGATTGTACGTATTCCTCCATTGAAATTTGAATTTGGCGTTGTATGCAAATTAACCATCGCTAGCGTAACTTCGCTTCGCGAATCAACGCTAGCGCAACTTCGCAACCTTACGCTACCCCTGAGCACAACTTCGGATTTTAGTGAATTTCCGGAGCGCTGGCGAAACTACGCCTGGCGAAGTGCGGCGAAGTTACGCCTGCCGCAACTACGAATCTTAGTGAATTTGCCCCTAAAACTCTTCAGTCAGGGAACTGCTGGGAATGTACCGATTGTGAATTCAACACTGTGGCCTAATAATGCACAGTCACAGGCAAAATACAGGGCTAAGGAAAGGGATTCACATACTCTACATAACCATACAGCAAATACAAATATAAAATACTGCTTTTGCTGTGATTCAACACAACACACTGCAAATCATGTTACATTTCCTGCAAAAGCTAAATGGTGCCGCAAATGCACAAAAGTAGGACATTTTGCTAAGATCTGCTGTAGTTCTGCTAAAGATGTTCATGAAGTCACTACTACAAATGTTACAGTATTAAGTGTGGATAAAGCTGGTACATTTATTCCAGACAAGTTTATATGCACTGTCAGTGTCAGTACTGCTTCTGCTGACAAGGGACACTCCATTAACCTGATGCTTGATACAGGTTCAGCTGTTTCTATACTACCAAAGGATATTTTCTTGAAATACTTTGCAAAAGATCCGCTTGTTGCACCTGCCCTGAAACTGTCAGTTACTTAAATGATCCAATCCCTGTGCTTGGTTGTTTGCAGTGACTGTACAATTTGAATCAAATACTGCAAAATGTGACTTTGTGAATAAGGGTACTGCTATAATTGGAAGGGATCTCTTTGCTGC
This sequence comes from Xenopus petersii, assembly GCA_038501925.1. NCBI lineage: Eukaryota > Metazoa > Chordata > Amphibia > Anura > Pipidae > Xenopus > Xenopus petersii. Next base: position 136,403,931 of record CM076675.1, read on the forward strand.
ATTAAACCTACAATTAGTTGATGGTCTTATTACTACAGCACCAGTGCCTGCCACACAGCCAGTGTCTAAAATTTCACCACAAGGCAACACTTCACTGGGTTGTGCAAAGAACTTTGTACACAAAGTTAAGTTGAGACCAGATGTAAAACCAGAACGCCAGAAATTGAGGCGATTGCCCTACTCTATAAGGGAGATGTCTCACAGGAACTAAAGAAACTGGTAGAGCAAGATGTGATCACCAATTGTTGTAACGATGAAGAAAACTGGAGGTATTAGATTGTGTGTTGATCGACGTGAACCTAATAAAGCAGTTGTTATGGATAATCGTCCCTTGCCACACACAGAGGAAATATTTTCAGAACTCCGAGGAGCAAAATTCTTTTCTACTCTGGATCTTCAAAGTGCTTATCATCAAGTATTACTGCAGGAGGAAAGTAGAGACCTCACTGCATTTATCACCCATGATGGTTTGTTTCAGTTCAAGCATGTACCTTATGGACTGGCTTCAGTTGTTTTCAAAGACTGATGTCTTCTGTACTCCATGGCATGCCTGGTGTAGAATGCTACTTGGATGATATAATTGTCTACTCTCCAACTATGGATCTTCATGACAAGTACCTAGAAAATATTCTGAAATGCATTGATTCTGCAGGACTGAAACTGAAACTTTCCAAATGCCACTTCAGACAAACTCAGCTGTAATTTCTGGGTCATATAATCTCACAAAATGGATTACTGCCTGACCCTGACCATGTCAACGCTGTTACACAAGCACCTCCTTTATCTGATTTCCAGACCTTACAAGCTTTCTTAGGTCTTACTTCATGGTATTCTAAGTTTATTCCCAACTATGCGTCAGTTGTGGAGCCACTTAGAGCACTACTACGTGGAACTTTAAGTCTTGTGTGGTCAGAGTCTGCTCAACATAGCTTTGAAATAGTGAAACAGCTAATTGTGAACAGTCCAGCGCTAGCTTTATTTGATCCTGCAATACCCACTATGGTTAATACAGATGCTTCAGACTATGGCGTTGGTGCAGTTCTCACACAGATCCATGCTGATCATACAGAGAAAACTGTTGCATTTACATCCAGGACACTTACAGAGACAGAGCGTATTCCACTGTTGAAAAAGAAGCTCTAGCATGTGTTTGGGCAACAGAAAAATGGAGAACCTACCTATGGGGTAGAGAATTTACCTTATGCACTGATCATAGCCGTTTAACTACACTGCTTATAACAAAGGCACTAGGAAGAGCTGGAATGCTAGATGGTCAGCAAGGCTACTGAATTTCAACTACAAAATGCAGTACAAACCAGGTTTGAAAAATGTTACTGCTGATTGTTTGTCACGTTTACCTTTACCTGCAGCTTCTGATACACTGGATGAGGAAATAGAAGTTGTAGCATTGACTGATTTACTATCATCTACAGTTACAGCTGCTGATTTTAAGCAAGCTTGCCACATGTCCAATTCAAGTATAACTACGTGACATCTTACAAAGCAAATGGCCAAATGCTGAGAAGAAACTCAGTCCTGATTTTCAACCTTACTACAGGATTAGACACGAACTGTCCTTAGTAGATGGCTATGTTGTCCGTGGAGCTCATCGTTTACTGGTGCCAGAGACCTTGCGAGAAAAGCTCATACAACTTGCACATGAGAGTCATCAAGGAATTGTACGTACAAAACAAAGACTACGAGAACTATACTGGTGGCCAGCAATGTATGCTGATGTGGTAACTGTCATTCATTATTGTGTTACTTGTCAGAATCATGACAAAACAGCTATCACACATACACCACCACTTCAGCCAGTACCATTCCCTGATTCAGAATGAGAAAAACTTGCTATTGATATTGTCGGTCCTTTTACAGATGCTCCTATAGACTGCAGATTTTCTATAACCTTGATAGACTATGACAGTAAATGGCCTGAAATTGCATTTGTTTCTCATATAACATCAGCTACAGTAATAACATTTCTGTCTAAAGTCTTCAGCAGAGAAAGTAATTCAAAGAAGTTAATATCAGACAACGGGGCCACAGTTTGTCTCATATGAGTTTGAATCCTTTCTGAGAGAGAGGAATATTGTGCATAGGAAATCTTCAGTGTATTACCTACAAGCAAATGGAGATATCGAGCGATTCAACAGAAGTCTGAAAGAAGCACTACAGCAAATCTTACTGGGAAATCTTGGAAAGTATTTACAACATAACTACAGAGCAACGTGCCATGCAACAACCCAAACATCTCCAGCTGAATTATTACATGGCAGACAGATACGCACTAAGTTACATGTTGCAGACATCAAACTTCCACAAAATACTGTGCCTACAAAATCATCTACTGCTGACATTGTGAAACGTCAACAAGCCAAATGTAAGGCTTATACTGACAGAAAACATGGTGCCAGAGAAGTACACTTTCAGTCTGGATCTTTAGTCAGAATTAGGAAACCAGGAATACTGAAACAAGGACAATCTAAATTTACTACACCACTTAAATTGAGATGCCAGCAAGGACCATACACATATGAACTGTCTGATGGATGCAAATGGAATGCAAGTCGTCTTGCTCCTGTTAGATATGACTTTGGAGAAGCTCCATTTGATGAAGGACATTTTCCTACTCCTGATGTCAACTGCAATAGGCCTGAAGAAAGTGAACCCATAAGGCGTACTGAGAGAATCAGAAAACTACCTGCATGGACCCAGGACTATGTGATGTGAATAATGTACCGTATATACCAGCGTATAAGCCGAGTTTTTCAGCATCCAAAATGTGCTGAAAAAGTCTACCTCGGCTTATACGCGGGTCAGCGGTACCCGACCCGAGTAGCTGAGATTGCAGTCACTTTTAATCATTCCTATACCAACAGTTCACTTGGGGAGAGACTGCAATATCCCACAATGCCCTCTGTTGGTTATATGAAAGATTAACAGTGACTGCAATATCACACAGCGCCATCTGTTGGTTGTATGAAAGAATAACAGGGACTGCAATATCACACAGCACCATCTGTTGGTTGTATGAAAGAATAACAGGGACTGCAATATCACACAGTGCCATCTGTTGGTTGTATGAAAGAATAACAGAGACTGCAATATCACACAGCACCATCTGTTGGTTGTATGAAAGAATAACAGGTAACAGGGACTGCAATATCACACAGCGCCATCTGTTGGTTGTATAAAAGAATAACCGGGACTGCAATATCACACAGCGCCCTCTGTTGGTTATATGAAAGATTAACAGTGACTGCAATATCACACAGCGCCATCTGTTGGTTGTATGAAAGAATAACAGTGACTGCAATATCACACAGCGCCCTCTGTTGGTTATACAAAAGATTAACAGTGATGGCAATATCAAACAGCACCCTCTGCACATGGCAGTGGGACAGTGGGACAATGCACACAGTAATCCGTTTGGCAATTCTCTGTCACCATCAGCTTTGCAAAGAAGTCCGGTTGATCGCTGGGGGAGTAGCTTTGGCAGAATGTGCGCTGCTGGGAGACAGGGCTGTAATTGTGTCTAGGCTTATACGCGAGTCAATAAGTTTTCCCAGTTTTTGTAGGTAAAATTAGGTACCTCGGCTTATACACGGGTCGGCTTATACACGAGTATATATGGTATATTATTGCTTTAAGATGCATTGTTGTTGTTTATTACATTTGCCCAAATGCTTTCCTACTATATATATGAAGGGGTATGCTCATTGGAAAAAGAAATTGTGATCCTTTCTGAAACAACGTTGTAATGTTGTGTAAATCAATGTAGTCTTGGGGAGAAAAGCTTTATTTCACCTGAGATTCATATAAATAAAATAAACACACACATAATTGATTTTCACTTAATTTATGCTTATAGACACAGAATACACACAGTCAGCACATAAGTGAGAGAGAGATTCCCTTTAATTATAGGGATCTGGTAATACTCCTGCCATATGTCCTTTCCATGCCTGCAGGCGAGCACTCTTATTATTCCTATTGCTGGAAGAAAAGAGTCTTTCTTATCCAAGGGGAATCATAATTAAAATCATGAACACATAAGGAAAGGAAATGGCCATATCAAATATATCGGCCATATTAAATATATCAGCCATATCATGCAAAGTGAAAAGCTATTTCTAAAATCCTGGCTGTTTTGTGGCTCTCGAATTAGATTGATGATTTCTTTGGGGAGGCGGGGCAGGAATCTAATTGGAAAATTAATCTATCCACTGGACAGATATTATAACCCATTCATTCAGCAACTGATCTTAGAGTAAGCATTAATATCGATACACAACTGCCTTGTAATGCATAGGAATACAATGATCTGTTTTGAACAGGACATGCTAACGCGGCAAAAAGGCTAATGGAATAGGTTCTGTTTACCTTAACCACTGCATTGTAATTTCTTAATGTATTATTAAATTGTCTCCCATAATGCAGCTGTGGCTGTAGTTCTTTTGCACAGAACAGAACTGTATTATAGAATTTTAGCAGTGCAGCAGGCCTTGACGGCAGAGTAGGGGTTAAAGGGAGCAGGTGCTGAAAAGCAGCTTCTCATTTGACTGTCAGTGTAATGTCTCTCCATAATGACAGTGCCTTTGTGACGTGTTGCCTTCTGATTGGTGCACACGGAGCTTTTTATGTATAATCAAAGGAGTGACGTAAAGAGCAGATGCTGCTAATGGCAATAATTCCAGCTTCCCATGAGCACTCTCAGCTTATTTGTCTATTCTCCAGCACCGCAGTGTATTATGCTAAGTGCTGATTTGCTATTTAGATTCTGCTTCACGGCCACGGGACTTTCCATTGCGCAATAAATGAAGCGGAAGATATTATAATCAGTCTGTTTATCGGTCATTCAGAACTGAGCAGTTGGTGAAAAGTCTTGTTATTTATATTAATGTAGCTTTTAGACATTGTTGCGTACTAAAACAAAGGATACTGACGAATCAGTTAATAATTTACCCCAAATTTTCCATTGAGTCAGTGAGGAGGCTCCTTTGCTTATTTTTATTTAAATGATGGCAATGATGGTTCATATAATGATAGCAAAGCCCATCCAACTTCATGGAATGCCCATAATTACCGGCAGAATGCATTTATCCCATACACCCATGAGAACAATCACACCACCATAGTAACTTATTCAGTGACCATGCCCTGTACCAAACAATTACAAAACTGTTTCAGACTTCCCAAAATGAATATTATTCTAATTTGAAAAAATATACATGACAGTGTACTGGCACCTTGGTACATCGGATATATGTGAAGCATAAAGAAACAAAGCCAACTCAAGTGTGAGAAGCAGTAAATGCTGAACAGTCATCCCTATAGCTATGCAATCAGGGGAGATACTGACCCTTTTGCTGCCCTAAGGCAGATTGCTGCTGCCCCCTCACCTTTTTTTGGCATATATACACCACAGAGGGAATGCCAGCACTCCTCACGTCTCACAAAGTTTGCCGTGCCTGGGTGCAGAAACCAAAAGCAGGAATGTAGCATAGAAGAAGGGTCGGCATACACAGGACTTATAGATCAATCGCTGGTGTTTATTCAAGCAAGAGATCAGGTCTCCTCTTGCTTGAATAAACCCCAACAATTGATCTATAAGTCCGTCTTCTATGATATTGATTTTATATATATATATATATATATATATATATGCATAGAATGGACCAGCACACCGTTTTCTTCAATCAAACGTGTTTATTCAATACACACTGTGCATCCAACGTTTCGGCCCGCATCCGGGCCTTTATACCTTGATAAAGGCCCGGATGCGGGCCGAAACGTTGGATGCACAGTGTGTATTGAATAAACACGTTTGATTGAAGAAAACGGTGTGCTGGTCCATTCTATGCATATACAAAGACTTTGACTGAGCACCCGGCTTGGAGAAAATAAGAGGACAGAGTGCAGGTGTTTGTACTATAATATATATATATATATATATATATATATATATATACACACACACACAGGTATATATATATATATATATATATATATATATATATATATATGTTATATATATGTAAAGTGAGTTTATTATGTACACTACACTTCAAGATCAGTTGATTATATTGGCATAAGTGATTTTGCCACAATGATATTTGTATGTACAGTATTTTTATGAATGGTAATAGATGCACTGGGGTCATTTAGGAACACACAAACACATGGACACAATGAAAATTGCTCTCTTGCCTTTCTCACAGCAGGTGCATTGCAATATTTTGCACTTTTTAATCCACTACAAGATACTTTGTGCAGGTGGTAAGTACAAGGTTCTGCTGTACCTCGTGTCTTTCAGTATTCCCTGGCTTGTGTGTGAATGATGTGCAAGCTAAAAAGCAGGTATGGGCAGGATATGTGACACAGGCATGGCTGTATTAGTGAACACTTATTACTATGGGTGCTTAGCCTTGGGTGGAGAGAGGAAAACATGGCAGTTTGTGCTTATTTGCTCTTGCAAAAACATTTTTGTAAAATGTGAAAATGGTAAAGGGGTACTTCACCTTTATGTTAACTTTCAGTAAGTTACAGTAAGTTACAGAATGGCCAATTCTTACCAACAGTTGGTCATCATTTTTATCTTCCTTTTTTTTTCTTTTTTTAATTATTTGCTTTCCTCTTCTGACTCTTTCCAGCTTTCAAACAGGGGTCACTGCCCTACCCCAGAAGCTTATCTGATCTGTGAGACTACAATTTTACTGTTCATGTTTATTACTCTCTATTCACCCCCCTCCATTAACATTCTAGTCTAGCATTCAAATCACTGTCTGGTCACTAAGGTAAACTGGACCCTAGCAACCAGACAAACGCTGAAATTCAAAACTGGATGTTGAACAAAAAGCAAAATAATTTAATTGCAAATTGTCTCAGAATAACACTCTCTGCATCATACTAAATGTTAGTATAAAGGTGAACACCCCCTGTAAATAAACAGAAAATAAAATGTAAAAGGTTTCATCTCAGAAATTCTTAACCACAAGGACTAAGGCAATGGAAAGCTTACTGAAAGCGGAAAAGAACAAATGCTTGGCAAAGCTTCATCCAACCATTTCCTGGAGTGACTTTGGTACTGCTGTAAACCATACCTCTGAATTCCCCTTCAAAACGTATTGTCTCTTCTGTTAAAATGCTTTTGTTGTAGAACTTTCCCTGCTGAATAGAATGAGGGGGCTGCCTTATTCAGTTATGGCATTACAGAAAGCTGTGATAAGATCCTGCAGAAGATTAACCCTATAACAAGGCTTCTTATGGAAATTTACATCTTCGTTAAGACTATATGAGACAACCTTCAGAAATAGATTTCACAATTCTGCGCTAACAAAGCTGGTAGTACACAGGCAAGAGCGTCTAAGCACAACAGCTTGAATAGCCAGTATCAGTGGCACTTGTGTCTGTATTCACTAGCATTACCCAATGAAAACATACTGTATAGCATGTATAGCTTCATTTTAGTTATTGTTTCCGATACAGGTCTCAGTTATATAAATTGCTCCGTTTTGCAAGTATTAGCTCGATAGATGAAAGATACTAAATAAACTATCATGTGCTACCAACTTGCAAAACTTTCTTATTTCTGCAGCAGTTAGGGTTGCCACCTGGCCGCTAAAAATGATGGCTGATCCCAATGTTATTAATAGGGAAATAGTTAAATATATAGGAAGGCTGGTATTTTTTTCCAGATAAATAATGCCCATAGTACTGCAGTGTGAAAACTGAAAAACTGAAAATTTCCTATTGGCAGTCGCAAGTAGAACACCAAAGACATAGTTAAATGCATTGCATCCCCCCATTCTCGTTGTGCAGGTCACCATTAGCTATACCAGCAGGTTCCATTGGACTGCTACTGGGCACAATACTGGTGATTCACACAAACAAGTTAAATGCCACAGGCTGGTGCCAGTCCCATTTTGCAGCCAGATTAGCCCAACCAGTATGTCCCCCTACCAAGCAGTTTGCCCGCAGTGGGGCAGGGGACTCCCTCTGGCTAAGCAGCTCCACCTGGCACCCAACTGGGCACTTTGAGGCTACAGGGCAACTCAGGGGAGAGGACAGAAAACCCAGGAGACATGAGCACCTAAATAATGTTACATTTTCCAGCCAACAGAAGTAATAAAAATGCAATATTGACTCTATTCTCTATAAATGTTGCGCAATATGTTGATTCTCAAAAAAAGACATGTTAATAATAAATGATAATCATGTATATTGAGTTATTCAGTAAACATTGTAACGCACAATGCAGGAAACCGATTGCTAGCTCCTTGCCCAGCCCCCAAGAAGATTATCCTGCTGCGACAGTCTCATCTCCAGAATAGTGGGTTTCCTGTGACGCTGCACCCCATTAAGCCCTTATTTAGAAATGCTTAGTTGGACACGTCGTGTTTAGGGTTAAGAGGATGTGGCAGCGAGGAGCCAAGATTATCAGGTTGCAGAGACAATAGATAATAATCCCTTCTCCGACGGTGCGTCTCACAAACTCATCATCATCATCATCACCATCAGGCTCTGGGCTTGGACACGACATTATTGCTATTTATACATAACTGGACATTCGGAAGAGCAGGGTGGATGAAGCCTTACCTTGTGCCCCAATAATCATTCAGTGCTGGACTATGCGAGCAGCGTGATTTCATCCCGAGCATCAGCCTCTTCCACCGATCTCTGGGCGCAGCACATCCTTCTGATTTCTCCTGCTCAATTCGCCTGCCCCTAGCGGCAACAAGCGCTCATAACAAGCAGAAGAATCCCATGTAAATAAAGGCTGCAGCATTGCATTGTGCAACTGGCTGACTGCACAGCTGGAAATACAGGGAGGGGAGGGGCAAGCTCTGAATAGCAGATTACTTCTAGCAAAGCCACCTGCTGCCCTGCTGCTGCTGCTGCTGCATATTCAATACCACTCCAGCCCCCAAACTGCCCTGATCTAATTAAAGGAAACTGCAAAAGTGCTTTGAATAGCGTTGTGAGTTGTGACCACCCTCTCACATTTCCCAAGAAGGTGTATGTCCAATGTAAAGGTTATTTAAAGCTCATAGGTATAATATGGTAATTTTTATGTGTGGAATGTGAAATTATTTGATATGTTGCAGATGTGTTATTTTGCCTGGTTACACCAGCTCAGAGATTTCAGCTCCAGTCAATATAAGACTCTATGTCCGACTGTGACACAACATGGGCACTGCCATAAGGAGTAGCAGGGCCGGAACTAGGGGTAGGCAGAGTAGGCATGTGCCTAGGGTGCAAAGCTGGGGGCAGGGCTTGTCCTATCAAATGTGGGGCCCAATTAGGGTTGCTACCTGGCCGGTAAAAATGATGGTTGATCCCAATGTTATTAATGAGGAAAAACTATAAATATATAGGAAGGCTGTTTTTTTTTTCCAGAAAAGGTGGCAACCCTAGACCCAATTGGGATCATTTTGGCAGGGCCCCCAGACAAGGTGTTGCATACCAAGGATATAAGAAAATAGGGAAAAATAGGATATAGGGGCACACAGGGGAAGAGAGAGAGGGAGGAAACAGGAGCACATGGTGCATGAAAGATTGAGAGCAAATAGGACCCAAAAGAACAGGAAAGAGGGAGCAAATAGGGGCACACAGGGACAGGAGAAAATAAGGGCACACGGGGCAAGAGTGAGAGGGGAAATAAGGGCACACAGGGTAAGAGAGAGAAAGGGGGAGGAAATAGGAGCATACAGGGTAAAGGAGAAAGACAAAGGAAGAAATCGGGGCACACGGTAAGAGAGAGAGAGAGAAAAAAAGGAAGAAATATGGGCACACTGGGTAAGAGAGAGAGCAGGGAAGAAATGGGGGCACACAGGGTAAGAGAGAGAAAAAAGAAGAAATAGGGGCACAAGGGGTAAGATAGAGAGAAAAAGTAAGAAATAGGGGCACACGGGGTAAGACAGAGAGAGAAAAAGGCATGGCATGTACCTTCTCTGGCTCATACCCCTAGTCTCGGTCCCCTCTCTCCACTCTGGCTGGCGAGTGAGTCATTTTGGTGCACACACGTGCAGCCTTTTCAACACGCATGAGCACACCTATTGTGCTAGCCGGCCTGGCACGGCGCTGAGGATTAAGTAATTTTTTGTGAAACCTGGAAGGACCCCAATAACAAATCTGGAAATCTGCAATAGGCTAGTAATGTTTTTGCCCTGGCTAAAAGTTAGGACCAGAGGAACCCAAGATTGTGGAGTAACTTACCATCCACGCCTCTGGCAAAAAATGGTGAGAAGGTTTGAACAAATCAGTCAAAAATTACCATCATTGCCCCACCCCAGATGCCATCAGTCCTGCCCCCTTTTTTTGGGTTTGGCACTGGAAAAAGTGGCAATCTTCCATCAGCAGAACTGATTAAAGTTTTTTAACTTAATTATAAGCTAATATATTATAAAATACATTACTCAACCTATAGATACAGTTAAACAGGACATGTATGTAACTAGCACTATGAAAAGAAGCATTGTAAATCAGCACCAACCTCAAGGCAACCTTTTGCCAATCTTAGTCACTCTCAATAATCTAGGAGGCTAGGGGTACACAGTATTTTTTTTTTACCAGAATTGCCAAATGAAGTCGCAGTATACTATATACCTGAATAACCATGACCCGATCTGCTCAATCCCCAAACAGGGCTGCTCAGACCCTGCTATGGACCATCAAAATGTATGATTTCTACTTCAAATAACAAGCAAATTACAAAATATTATGTCAAAATAAGCATTTTAATTTTCGGTATTACTGGCCCTATGAAGGGATATGGTCATCTGATTAAAGAGTGTTTATTTTTCCGGGAACTGTTATAATACTGTATAAAGCATAGTCATGGAAAAAAAATAAAAACATAGTCATGGAAAAAAATATTATACTCTGTAAAAGATTAATATACATACAATAAACCCACACAGAATATAATATATAGAATATATAACTTTGGTGTGGTAAGAAGATTACACACAAACAGCACATAAGAGAGAGACCCCCTTTAATTAGAGGGTTCAAGTATTGCTCCTGCCATATGTCCTTTCCCTGCCTGCAGGCGTGTACTCTGAAACAGCTGCTTCTTTTCTTATTGCTGGAAGAGAAAAAAGAGCCTTTCTTATCCAAGGGGAATCATAATTAAAATCATACACACATAAGGGACAGAAATAGCCATATCAAGCTATGCAAAGTGAAAAAGAAAGCTATTTTTCAACTGAGTTTGTGGCTTCTCATATTAGATTCACTCTAAGGAATCAGCAGAGAAAAATTCAGGGAGGACTGGGGAAGCTGATTTCTGGGGGAGATTAGCAGGACACTAGGTGGCCATAGACAATACAATTACAATCTTTCCTGCGACCATTGTTCGTTTTCAATACTAACTGTTAGACCTGAATTGTCAGATATACAGGTAGAAACACAAGAATTCTACCTGTATCTGACAATTCAGCACTAACAGTGGCTGATGTTCGAGTGCCTTCAAAGGCGCCCAATCAAAATTTTCTGGCCAGTTGGATTGATGAGCCGACCAATATCCAAGTCTTCTGCCGATCAGTCTCCCGCCATATAGACGAAACCAAATATTATATGAAATTATATTATTGGTGCGTCTATTGCCATCTTAATTGGATGTCCTTGATGTACCCCCAACACAATGTAGATTCTGCTTCCTCTGTAGTTATGCCCCTGTGTCAAATAATATAAAAATAGGTAACAGCCCCAGAGAACTGTGCAGTATGCATTTGTTGATATATGTTTTGGGTAAAAGTAAAATTCTGGCTGCAGTAACTGGTCTTCTGGACGCTGATACACACTTGCAATGTAACGCATGGGAATAAAATTAGCTGTTTTTCTGCCTTAAAGGAAAACTATACCCCAAAATGAATATTTAGGGAACAGATTGTTTACACCGAGAAGCCGGCACTCACAATAATAAAAATAATAATGTGCCTGGGTGCAGCATCAATAAATTAATTCTAAATCCAACAAATAAGATCCTCACTTTCAGTCTGTGATTGAGCAATACATTTTTATTATTTTTAAGACCTGAGAGTGCGGATCTTATTTGTTGTATATATATATATATATATATATATCCCTTCACACCACTATCTACAATATTGATCGTGCACCCCTGCTCTAACAAGAAAAGAGTATATATATATATATATATATATATATATATATATATATATATATATAATCCAATATTCCTGATCCGCACTCCTCCTGGCAATTATTTTCATCTACCCGGGTGCTGCTCCTGGGAAAAAGTAGATGCAAACGAGCAAAAATAGTAGCGCACTCCTGGGTTTTCTCATATAAAAAATTAATTTATTTTGTCATGATTAAAATGGTCAGCAATCAACGTTTCGGCTCGTGTCCAGAGCTTGACAAAGGCTCTGGACACGAGCCGAAACGTTGATTGCTGACCATTTTAATCATGACAAAATAAATTAATTTTTTATATGAGAAAACCCAGGAGTGCGCTACTATTTTTGCTCGTTTGTATATATATATATATACTGTATATTGGTACATATTTTAATATTTTATCTTGAGATATTCTCTGTGCTGCCTCAGAGATCACCTGACCACAAATACTGCAGCTCTAACTGTAACAGGAAGTATGGAAGCAGAAGACAGAACTCTGTTAATTGGCTCATGTAAACCCTTGGTTTGTTTGTGTGCACCATAAATCGTAGGATCTGACCATTGGATTATAATTTCTTAGAATACCATTGATTGTTAAATTGTCTTCCCTGTGGCTGTAGCTCCTATGCACAGAGCAGACCTGTATTATAGCAGTGCAGCAGGTCTTGCAAGTAGAGAAGGGGTTAAAGGGAGGAGGTGTTGAGAAACCGCTTCTCATCTGATTGTCAGTGTTATGTCTCTCTATGACAGTGCCTTTGTGATGTGTTGCCTTCTGATTGGTGCACATGGAGGCTTTTTATGTATATTCAAAGGGGTGATGTACAGTAAAGAGCAGAGCTGCTAATGGCAGTAATTCCAGCTTCCCATGAGCACTCTCAACTTATTTGTCTATTCTCCAGCACCGCAGTGTATCATGCTAAGTGCTGATTTGCTACTGGCCCCCTCTCCCCACTCACACACACTTAAGACCGAACACCTATAACATCTTGAAGGTTGAGGATTTTGGTTTAGAATAGGCCCTTGCACTTTAGGTATACAGCTGTCCAACAGACTGAATAATCTGTGACTGTCTATGGCATTTTACAGCAGCCCCTCTAGTATTTGCCAAAATCTACAGATTGTCAGTTTGGGTCTGATCAGGGGAGCTGAGAGTTGAGAAACTTGCCCCAGGGGGCAGCACCCCAGGTAACTTGGAGAGCCAAATTTCTGTTTTTTAAACAGGAAATCTAGTGCAAGAGAGGGCAACTGCTCATCTAACTCCAGGGAATATCCATAATTACATGCAGAAGGCATTTAATCAATACACCACTATATTAACTGATCCAGCAAGGAAAGAATGGTGCTCTGTACTGACCAATTACAGATCAGTCTTCCCTAAACATATATTTTTCTAATTTGACAAAATCTACACTGCTGCCATAGTGCATAAAATATGTGAAGTATTAGAAAACAAACTCTTGAGAAACAGTGTATACTGAACAGTTATCCCTATAGCTACACAAACAAAGTATACATTCTTGCCTTTTGTGATGAATAGTGCACAGTTATCGATATCGGGGAACCCTGGGTCTTCCACCACCCTGGACCTTGTGGAAGCTTCTGAATTCTCACAGCAGCTTATGTTATCAGATTTATGCTCGGTAAATTGGATACAAACACCCTTTTGAACACAGACTGGTAATGAGGAACCCCCAAACTGTGTCAATATGCGATTACATCTGCTTCAACTTACATCTCACAACTTTTCAGTGGTAGGAGCCCAGAGCCTTTTGGATTAAGGGAAAAAATTAATTCCCAGTTTCTGAAGGAGAAGTGTATCAAGAGCAAGAAAACAAAGAAAAGCAAGAAACAAAACTACAGTTAAAGGACAAGGAGAGGTGAAATCATTGGGGAGGTGCTAATCTGTTAGTCACCCACCACTCAGTGTCCTTATTCCTCAGTCTGGGTTTTCATGCCCTGGGTTAGGATACTTATCTGGGGGAGCTCAGTTATTTTTCTTCACCCCCACCTAATCCTTCTATAGGATTAGTATGGGATATACTAGGACTTAATAATATTAAAATTCTTGTACTGCTCATGAGCCTAGTCCAAGCCTATGCATGGTATAGCTGGAAAACTAGGAAATATGGTGGTATAGAATGCCAAAGCCAAGTATTCCCAGGTGCATTTTTTATGGAAGAGTCACACCAGCCCAGGACAGATGTTTACCGTAATTGATCCCTAGGGGGGCCTAACAAATTGGCAACCCCCACAGTGATTCAACCTTTCTTTGTCCTTTAAAGACAGCTAAACTGTGAAGAATAATTATAGCTAAAGATTCTAAACCTTCAGTTATGTAATGTCAGTTATTTATCTTAATCTTCAAATACTTTTCTACTTTCAGGGTGAAATTTATTATAGCACTTTTTTGGGATTGCTCTGCTTTTATTGCTAACGGTGGCCATACACGGTCTGATCCCCACAATGGTACAACAGGCCATACATGGACATCGCCACTTTCTTATCATTCATTGAGCTCTTGCATCGGGGCTTAGATGTTCTCTGTTTAAATCCAGCTGTATCTGAATAACGTGCCCGTTAAAGGGTGAGTAGGAAAACCCTCAGCCCACCTCTCATGAATGTCAAATGCTCAGGATAAGCCAAACATTTTTGTTATTTCTTAAAGTCATGCTTAGTATATTGTTCTTTTAAGGAGATAGAGTCCTATTACTAATTACTATTTATTGCAGCATGTTTGCTTATCTGAATTCAGCAGTTGAAACCATTGATCTGCTCAGTCTGTAGCTATTTGTCAGATATCCATTAATTTGAATGTAATTCATTACATCAAACTGCCTGAAAAGTAATTTTAATGTTTTTTTTTTATAAAGAAAAACAGTAACACCAAAAAAAAAGAAAGTGTGCCAAATCAGTTGAAATATAATGTTCTGTTGCCTGCACTAGTAAAAGTTTTGTTTTACAAGCCAAACTTCGACATAAGAAAACAGTGACAGGAATGCATGTGTGATTGAGAAGTGAAGGTATTGAACATGTATGGGCTCAAATTGAAATACATTACTATATTATATACAAGAAAAATTAATTTCCCTGAAATTATAAAGCAGAGGATTGTCCTGTCTGGGAGATGCTCTTCAAGTTAAATAAAT
The DNA here is from genome assembly GCA_038501925.1 of Xenopus petersii. NCBI lineage: Eukaryota > Metazoa > Chordata > Amphibia > Anura > Pipidae > Xenopus > Xenopus petersii. The sequence goes on from CM076675.1 coordinate 136,419,227, forward strand.
ACACTGAGTTTTTTTTGTTTTTTTTTTAATAGGAAGTGATACAACTCGTTTGAACTTCTAAATGATGGTGTCAGATATAAAACGATGTCATACAGATGGTTATACCCCTTTGAGATACGATTGACTTGTATGGGGAAGTGTGAAGCACACCAGCCAATCTCCCATGAAGCCAGGACCAGCTCCAGCTCCATCTTCTAGACCGGGATTCCCCAATCTTTTTTTTACCTGTGAGCCACATTCAGATGTAAAAAGAGTTGGGGACCAACACAACATGAAAAGTGTTCCTGTGATGCCAAATTAAGATATAATTTGCTATTTCGTAGCTCCTATGTGGACACAAGGCTCTGTTTGGCAGTACAACTGGTTTTTATGCAACCAAAACATGCTTCCACACCATGAATGAAAAAATAAGCACCTGCTTTGAAGCCACTGAGAGCACCACTCAAGGGGTTGGGGAGCAACATGTTGTTCACAAGCTACTGGTTGGGGATCACTGGTTTAGAGATTCCTATCTGAAAGGAAAAATCATCTATCTTTCTTGCTCAGTTATTGCAGAAACTCTGGTTATAATTGTGGCCTTGGACACAGAAATACAAATTGGGAATTTTAGCTGCATTATAGCTAAAATTTTCAGCACCATGGAGGACTCCAAGTTATAATCATGCATTTTCCTATTTTCTAAATTGATTTACATGTTCAAAGGGGTGGTCCAGCTTTAAGTTTACTTTTCGCATATTATAGAATATCCTATTCCTAGCAACCATGCAATTGTTCTTCATTATTTATCCTTTATGGTTTTATTCTACCTAATTTCAGCTTTCAAATGTGGGTTACTTAACCCAACATGTTATTTGTAGGTCGGGAGTCCATATGGCTGATTTCCATAGATCCCTAACTGCGCCAGAGGGACCTGCCCCAGTTCCAAAGGCAATCACAATGCAAAAGTTATATTAAAAAGATATATATCCCAAGGCTTCTTTAAAGTAAAAACAAGTTATTTATTGGTAATCACATTAAAAAGTTTTTGGTACATACTGAACCCACATGGCCCACCTTACGCGTTTCGTACCCACCGGCACTTAGTCATAGGTGTAGACACCTATGACTAAGTGCCGTTGGGGCGGAGGACCACATCAACAAGCAGATACCTTCATCAACCCAAGATTTTAAAGCAATACAATTGAAATCTGGACAATATTCAGAGTTCACCATACAATGCCAACTCAGACAAAAGGAGCAGAAAACCGAAAAAATCTGCCAGTTTATGACCACCTTTAAACAGTAGTGTTTAAAATTGAAAAATGTGTTTGTTGCGAGAAAAAACGAGTATTGTTAACTCCATCAACTTCCTGTCTTTATAACTATGAAGATTTTCATTCATCCAGGTCATGGTATATCTAGTATAGGAAAATCTAAAAACAACTGGACTTGCTGAGTAGGTTTTTCAAACCTAGCAACACATTGAGACAAAAACTGGTACACCCAAAGGATCCAACCCCTAAAGAAAAACAAAGCAATGTGGTATACGGAGTCCAGTGTAGCGAGGAATGCACAGATCTATACATTGGGGAGACAAAACAACTGCTCACCAAGTGAATGGCTCAGCACAGGAGGGCGAACTCTACAGGGCAAAACTCAGCTGTCTTTCTACACTTAAAAGACAAGGGACACTCCTTTGAAGATAGCAAGGTCCAAATATTGGATAAAGAAGACCGCTGGTTTGACGAGGCGTGAAAGAGGCAATTCATGTCAAGGTGGAGAAACCATCCCTGAACAGAGGCGGGGGCCTTCGGCACCACCTGTCTGCTACATACAATGCTGTTCTAACATCTGTACCCCGGCGGTTTCAGAACACTTCACACGTCCATTCATGCAACTCTCACAAGTAACACCTCTTTCTAGGAGTTGCATGACACATTGGATAATCCTATCACAGTAACAACACAGAATCTACACCTCTGTGAATTTCTTCAGATGTCACCTCTTTGAAGAGTTACAATGGGCCATTGTGATTGGATTAGTGGAAGAGTTTATATGCAGAGAACTTCCCCCAGTTGAACTGAAGAAGCTGCTCGGATGAGTAGTGAAACATCTTCATTGATTACTCAGCAAGTCCAGTTGTTTTTAGATTTACCTATACTAGATATTCCTGTCTTTATAAAAAGTCTTAAAGCAAGTAAACATCACAGGTAACTAGAATGGAGTTTTACTCCACATTGATATTTTGTATTTTGGCAAGAAGATCCACTGTATAATATGTATGATAAAAAGATGGTGATTTCTGAAATAGGGTCTGGACATATTTGTGTCTAAAATTTACAGTTTATGATTTCTTACAGAGCTTTAGCCAAGTAATTGATTATCTGTTTTCCACTAGATGGCAGCAACAGTCAGATTGACCATGTGCCACAGAACCAAAATAAATTAAATGTTTTAAAGGAATGGCAATATAATATACTGTTGCCCTGCATTGTTAAAACAGGTGTGTTTGCTTCAAAAAAGAACGATAGTTTATATAAACAAGCTGCTGTGTAGCTGTGGAGCAGTAAAAAACGATTGTAGCCACCAGGCCCAGACTGAGAATTAAAATAGGCCCTGGCATTCAGGTCCACAGAGGCCCAATCAGCCCACATTGAGGCCCAAACAGCCCCTACCAGCCCACTAAATAATCACTTTCTATGGCACTTTATAGCAGCCCCTCTGGCATTTGCCAGAACCCACAGATTGCCAGTCCGGGCCTGGTAGCCACTTACTACCATTATATGGGTGTTGGATAACTTTGCAGTAATACATTCTGTAAATGATGCATTCACTCAGATTTTCCGTGGTCTAATACTGCTTCTATTTACAGTTAAACAGAAAACATTTAGAAAATATACAGTAATAGAGGGGCTTATACTTTATCACATATATGTGTCCTGGGTGGGTTTCCTTGCACCCACACAAATATATACACAAGGCAAAAACACATTAAAGGAGTATCCCCAAACATTTTTAGATTATAAAACACTGTGATCACATCATTCACACAGACAGAAATGGAGATCCTCTGCACTCTTACACATTAACATATAAATGGAGTCCACAAACTTTCCAAAATTCCTTACCAATGATATGTAAGTGAGTAAACCAGGTGATTATAGGATAATTGACTCTATAAGACAAGGAAAATAAATACTGCAATTATAGAATTCAGCATCCTTCAACCTCCAGGTTTAATTTTTCTGATATATAGGTATGGGACCAGTTATTCAGATTGCTTGGGACCTGGCGTTTTATGGATAATGAATTATTTTTGCCACCAATAAGGATTAATTAGGGATCAAGTACAAAACTGTTTTATTATTACACTTTTAAAAATTTGAATTACATGATTAAAATGACTTGACCATTCTGAGCTTTCTGGACAACGGGTTAAGAGGTAACGGATCCAGTAACCCCCAGGAATCCCCCCCCCTCCCAACACAACGGTCGCGATAGATTCAAGCTCACATGAGGCTCTGGCAGGCCCATCGGAGGCGTGGGCCCTGTTGTAATCTGACCCCTGTTAGTTCCGCCACTGAATGCATCCTATACCTGTACCTAAAATATTCAGAATAGCAATTGTTAAACATAATTGGGCGAATGTAGTAAAAGTAACGAAAAAAATATTTGCAATGCGAAAAGTTATGCCTCTTTGTGAACAAATTTTCCTTTGTGCGAATTTAATATAGCTTTTGCGAACCCATAAACTGCGACCACTTCGGACAGTGGAAGAAGGTTTGTGAATTTTATAGTTTGCTACAGTGTGCAGTGAATGTAATAAAACTTCTTACTGAAAAAGTTGTTACGTTTTCTCCAAAAGATTACGACACCTTCAAGCACTTCTTAATAGTGGGCAATGGACAATGAAAATTCGCAATGCGCAATGTAATATCAGTATAAAGAAGAGTATTACATTGTGAATTTTTATTCTTATTTGTGCAAATTTGTTTTGCTCTATGCAACTTTTATTACATTCCCCCAAATATGTCCTTTTGTACTTTTATCTTATTATTTCACCACCTCCACGAGGCCATCAGGTACTAGATACCTTCATACTATAAACATTCTATGCTGGTATTCTACTTGTCAAGGAATATCTGTAGTATTTTGCAAAGGATTTGCCATAACATTTACCCCAAAGGCACCAAGGTTTGTTCAATTTATGCCTGCATATTTTATATGTTGTACTAATTACCTCTTTAGTCTCTTGTTGAGATTATGTGTAAGGATTCGCCTTCGCGTTCCTTCCGGCACAGACGCAGGCGCGCTCATCGGGGAACCGATGCGCGTCGGCGCGCGGTGTTGGACGGCAGCGACGGTCGCCGACGCGATGGCGACGGCGACGGTCGCGGACGCATGGGCGCCGGCGACGGACGCCGATGACGGACGCTCTGACGTCAGCTGTGCGACGCCAGCGTGATGACGCCAGTTTGGCGCCAAATAGCTCTATTTAATCTCAATCTGTACTCTGACTCTTTGCCTGGTTATTAGGTTATTTGACTGAACCCCTAGCATTGTTTACTACTGATCTTCTGTGTTTGACCTCAGCCTGTTTCCGGATTGCCTTATTGCCGCCTGCCCTGATCTTCTTGCCTGACTACGATTACGATACTTGCTGCCTGCCCTCGATTTCGGCCTGTTTGACTTCGCTTCTGCCTGAACCCTCTGTACTTCGCTTGGTCAGTCTCATTGGCTACTCGTCACTTCACTTCTCCCTGTTCCACTCCAGGTGGGTTAGTGTTGTGCGAGGCGCTTGTGAGTTCGCATTCTGCTAAATCCTGCTCCTTCTTCGTTGGATCAGACGGTAAGCCTGACAGTATAACCAGGCCATGGATCCAACCGAAGGGGCTTCCCCATTTGCTGTCCTGACACAACAGCTATCGTCCTTGACCCAAGCCATTCGAGAGCTTCAGAGCGGTTACGCTCAGATACAGGAGCACATCAGAGTACATCCTCCGGCTGTTAACCCTTCCTCCGCTACAGCATCGTCTTCCTCCGTTCCAGCTGAAGTTCAAGTAATCACTTCTGAGATTTCGGAGCCGAAAGTCGCCTTCCCTGAAAAGTTTGCTGGTGACCGGAAGTTATTTCGCAACTTTAGAAGCAGCTGCAAACTACTATTTTCTCTTAAACCCCACACCTATCCGAATGAACAGACACGAGTGGGGGTTGTTATCTCCTTCCTGACCGGTGAGCCCCAGACTTGGGCCTTCCGTCTGTTGGATCGGCAAAGTCCTGTTTTGGCCACAGTGGACTCGTTCTTTGATGCCATGGCAGTGGTCTATGATGATCCACACAGAACCTCCACTGCTGAAGCCGCCCTGCATGCCTTGAGACAAGGTACTCGTCCTGTTGAGGATTATACTCTGGAGTTTCGCCAGTGGGCAGAGGATACTGAATGGAATCCCGCAGCTCTGAAGAACCGCTACCGCCTGGGTCTTTCGGCTGAGCTGAAAAATGAGTTGGCCCGTACAGGCATCCCTGGCACCTTGGAGGAACTTATCCATATCTCCATTCAGTTGGATCAAAGACTCAGAGAACGTAGGGAGGAGGAAAAGGCTGAAAAGGCTGGTCTTGTATCTCCTACTTGGCTCTTACCTTCTGCTCCACCTCCTATCCGTATGCCTCCTATGATGACATCTACAGTTCCTACTGCCACTATCAGTACTGCCCCAGAGCCGATGCAGATTGGAGCCATTAAGTCCGCATTAACCCCTGAAGAGCGCCTCAGACGTCGCAGGCTTAATCTTTGCTTGTACTGTGGTCAAGCGGGTCACCTTCTTCGGAATTGTCCAACCCGTCCCTCGGGTAAGGAGACTTTTGGAAGAGACTTTAATGGTTGCAACTTTTCTGTGTCCTTACTGACAATCTCTCTATCCTTGCAGTGGGGAGACAAGGTGGTGGAACTACAAGCAATACTTGACTCCGGGGCAAGTGGGTGCTTCTTGGACCGCGAAGTTGCCCTTCAGTTCCAAATTCCTCTTCAATCAAAGAAGAACCCTATAGCACTTCGTGTGGCGGATGGTTCCCTAATCACTTCGGGTCCTGTGGTTCAAGAGACTGCTGCACTTTTTGTGGTGATTAATAAAATTCATGCGGAAGTAATGAATCTCGATGTGGTTTCGTCTCCATTATTCCCTATCATTTTGGGGTTACCCTGGTTGCAGAGACATAATCCTTCTATCAATTGGGCCACTGGTGGTGTAACATTTTCTTCGAAATTTTGCCTTTCTAAATGTTTACTTCAGAATTCGTCTTCTTCAATTAAAGTATGTTCCCTTTCCCCTTCTTCTGAAATACTTGATCTACTCCCTCTGGCGTATTGGGAATTTGCTGATGTTTTTAACAAGAAAGGAGCCGATAGGCTGCCTCCCCATCGAATCTATGATTGTCCCATTAATCTTCTCCCAGGAGCTCAAATTCCTTTCGGACGCATTTATCCTTTAACAGAGCCTGAACTCCTGGAATTACGCACTTATTTGGATGAAAATCTGGCCAAGGGATTTATCCGACAATCTTCTTCTCCTGCCGGAGCTGGGATTTTCTTCGTTGAAAAGAAAGACCATTCCTTGAGACCTTGTATTGATTATAGAGACTTAAATAAGATCACGGTCAAAAATCGTTACCCTCTTCCTCTCATTCCGGAGCTTTTCCAACGATTTAAGGAGGCCAAGATTTTCTCTAAACTTGATCTACGAGGGGCTTACAACTTGGTTAGAATTCGGGAAGGGGATGAATGGAAGACGGCATTCCGTACCCGTTATGGTCATTTTGAATATCTCGTTATGCCGTTCGGACTTTGTAATGCTCCCGCTACGTTTCAGCATTTTGTCAACGATGTTTTTCGAGACTTTCTTGATATTTTCGTCATCATTTATTTGGACGATATTTTAATTTTCTCTAGTTCCTTGGAAGAGCATAGAATGCATGTTAAGAAAGTTCTTGCCCGTCTCCGTACTCACCAGCTCTATGCCAAGGTCGACAAGTGCGTATTCGAACAGACATCTGTAGACTTTTTGGGGTTCTTTATTTCTCCTGTAGGAATTCAAATGGATTCCAAGAAGATCTCCGCAATTATTGATTGGCCTGTTCCCTCTTCTAAGAAAGCTGTTCAACGCTTCATTGGATTCGCAAATTTCTATAGAAAATTCATAAAGAATTTTTCTCAAATTATTTTACCGATAACCGAACTTACACGCTGTAATCAAAAATTTTCTTGGTCACCACAGGCTCAGATAGCTTTTGAGAAGTTGAAGAAACTCTTTACGTCGGCTCCAATTCTTCGCCATCCAGACTTGGCTCTTCCATTTACGTTAGAGGTCGACGCTTCAGAAAATGCTGTGGGCGCTGTTTTATCACAAAGGTCTGGAATTCAAGAAGAACTCCATCCAGTCGCCTTCTTTTCACGTAAATTGGCCAAGTGCGAATGTAACTACGACGTGGCGGATCGTGAATTACTCGCTATTAAATTAGCATTAGAAGAGTGGAGGTATCTCCTCGAAGGTTCCAAACACCCAATTCTCATTTTCACTGATCATAGGAATTTGGAGTACCTACGTTCCGCCAAGAGATTAAGACCTAGACAAGCAAGGTGGGCCCTTTTCTTCATGCGATTTAATTTTCACCTTACTTACCGGCCCGGATCTAAGAATGTCAAGGCGGATGCCCTATCCCGCATGTTTTCGTCTGAGGATGAGACTCTCTCTTCTCCCGAGACAATTCTAAATACAAATAACTTTCTTTTGTTGCAATCTGTTCTTGTGAATCAAATTAAGGATGCATCTAAAACCGTTTGTGAACCTTCTTTAGTGCCCAAAGAAGGGTTTCTTCTTCATGAAGGGAAAATCTTTGTTCCTGAACAAATGCGTTTGGAAGTTCTCAAAAACATTCATGACTCTAAACTGGCGGGTCATCCAGGTATTAAGAAAACTATTGTTTCTGCTAAAAGACTATTTTGGTGGCCTGGGATGACTAAGGACTGTTTGAAATTTGTCTCTTCGTGTGAAGTTTGTACCAGATTCAAAGATTCTCATGTTCGTCCTATTGGCCTTCTCCAACCCCTTCCAGTTCCTTCTCGCCCTTGGGGTTCGGTGTCTATGGACTTCATTTCTGACTTACCACTCTCCTGTGATTGCTCCACTATTGTTGTCTTCATTGACCGCTTGACCAAGATGGCTCATTTTAAATCTTTGCCGGGACTTCCTTCTGCCTCTGAGACGGCGGATTGTTTCATCAAGGAAGTAGTAAGACTTCACGGTCTTCCCGATGAGGTAGTATCCGATCGTGGTCCACAGTTTACATCTCAGTTCTGGAAAGCATTATGTGGTGCTCTTAAGATTTCTGTGTCGCTTTCATCAGCTTTTCATCCTCAATCCAATGGCCAGACGGAGCGAACTAATCAGACTCTTGAGCAGTATTTGAGATGTTACTCATCTTATCTCCAGGATGACTGGGTTAATCTCCTTCCTCTGGCGGAATTCGCTTACAATAACGCCCAACATTCTTCTATTAACCAGTCCCCCTTCTTTGCAAATTATGGTCTACATCCTGTAACCTTCCCTTCTTCCATTGTTTCCGATATTCTTGTTCCTGCAGTCAAGGACCGGTTAACCTTTTTGGCCGATAATTTTCTGAAGCTCCAGAAGAACATGAGAAAAGCGCAACAGAACTTTAAGATATATGCAGACAAGAAACGAAGAAGTGATCCGGAGTTTAAGGTGGGGGACCGCGTCTGGTTATCCACTGCTAACCTCAAATTGTCCTGCCCCAGTAAGAAGTTGGGTCAACGGTTCCTGGGTCCTTTTCTTATTACTCGGCAGATTAATCCTGTAGCTTTCCAACTTAAGCTTCCGGCTACCTGGCGTATTCATCCTGTGTTTCATGCTGCTCTACTGAAACCAGCCTCCACATTTCATTTTCCTGGCCGTACAGCTTCTCCTCCACCTCCTGTTGTAGTGGACGGGCAAGAAGAGTTTGAGGTTGAGAAGATCCTGGATTCCCGTGTTAGAGGCAAGCATCTCCAATATTTGGTTAGCTGGAAAGGCTTTGGTCCGGAAGAGGATTCTTGGGAGCCTGTTTCAAATATCCATGCCGCTGAGCTGTTGAAGGATTTTCACAAGAGCTACCCTGATAAACCTTCTGCCAGTTGCGTCCTGAGGCCGCTCCTTGATGGGGGGCAATGTAAGGATTCGCCTTCGCGTTCCTTCCGGCACAGACGCAGGCGCGCTCATCGGGGAACCGGTTTGGCGCCAAATAGCTCTATTTAATCTCAATCTGTACTCTGACTCTTTGCCTGGTTATTAGGTTATTTGACTGAACCCCTAGCATTGTTTACTACTGATCTTCTGTGTTTGACCTCAGCCTGTTTCCGGATTGCCTTATTGCCGCCTGTCCTGATCTTCTTGCCTGACTACGATTACGATACTTGCTGCCTGCCCTCGACTTCGGCCTGTTTGACTTCGCTTCTGCCTGAACCCTCTGTACTTCACTTGGTCAGTCTCATTGGCTACTCGTCACTTCACTTCTCCCTGTTCCACTCCAGGTGGGTTAGTGTTGTGCGAGGCGCTTGTGAGTTCGCATTCTGCTAAATCCTGCTCCTTCTTCGTTGGATCAGACGGTAAGCCTGACATTATGGATGTGTGATAGTCTTGTGAGAGTCCTATGCATTTGCAACATTTGTCTTAAACTGAATGGAGTAGTCAACATGCAGTACCCAGCAGCAATTGCAGCAGAATGCTACTTGCTTTCAGCCTTACTTACTCTTTATATATATATTTTTAAACCAATTTGAAAAAGAGGAAGCAATTGAACAGTTTGTGGTTTCTTTTCTACAGCATTCTCTACTGCTTTCTACTGCATGCACTTGTAAATGTACAAGCTCTGCCAAGCATGACGGTGAATAATATTGGGCTTAAAAAGCAGCATAAAGTGCAAGAAGAGATCAGCACAGTGGGAACTCTGTCATTAAAAACAGATAAATCCAACAAATAAAAAGATTTTTATATGCATTTAAATACAATATTTTGTTACCTGGAATTGTAACTATGTTTATAGCCTAGTTTCTATCAAAATATTTGCTGTTTAAGAACATAATTAGGAATAAAATGCCATTTCTGGCTCACTACAGGACTATAGAATATAACTCTTTTTCATTTAAAGCTCTTGCCAAATAGTTTACGCTGGATCAATAGATACATTTTATTTTATGTTCTTAGTCTTTTTTTAATATTGTTTTAATTTGAATTTCCATAACAACAGGATTCCATACAGTATGTCAGGATTGATATTCATCATGACAATGTTAAGTGTGATCTCAATAAAGCTTTTCGATTCATATAAGAGTTTCAGTCCAGAGTTAATGTTCCTTGTCTGGGTTGCGGATTGCAGGTTGCGGGTACGGGTCGGGTAAGGGTTCCAAAAAATGGACCCACGCAGGACTCTACCAAGCATTGCCCGATTCCCCATATGCATGTTTCTGTTTGTAGCTTAGCTTACACATATGTATTTCCTTTTTTTTTCCTCGTGTCATTTGTGTTTAGAATTCTGTATATTTTTCAGTCCCATCTCAGCTGCATAGTAGTAAGCTCGAATAAGGAACTGAAATGTTCTGAAGTATTTTAGTAATTATCATATTATTTAACCAGTAAACATATTACCAGGCCACTTGTATGTTTTATTTAAAAATTGTTTTTTCCCCCAAGTGTTTATTTTTGCATGATTTTAATGCCTGCCCAGTTATTATCTGCCGATCAGGGGGCAACTTCCCACGACTTCGGAAACGAAGTCCAAAGTTTCCGAAGCGATTCATATGCCATTCCGATGGCGATTCGCGTTCTTGCTGGCGGGAACACATTTCGGGGAAATTAGTCACCCGAAGAAGTTAAGATTTGCCGTTGGGCAACTAATCTCTACATCTGCCACCACCCTTAGGGTCAGGCCACACGGGTAGATTCGGGGAGATATAGTTCCCTGGTGACTAATCGCCTCTTCTTCGGGGCGACAATCTCCCTGAACTGCCCTGCTAAAACGAAAAATTGTCTGCGGCAATGCACTCACGGTGCTTCCATTTCCAAAGTCACCTGAAGTTTCTGTCAGAAAAAAAAATTGTAGAACTGAATGTCGGGAGAGGGGGTCTGGCCCGTGAGGGTAGGGGCCCACCATGGGCAAGTACGATCCTGTATGTTAGATTAGATACAGTTTAACAGTGTGCCAATCCCTCAGATTAGGACTGTCATCAGTTATCATCATGTCTCTTAAAGATAAACAGTTAGTTTACATCAAAGATTAACAGTTAGTTACATCACATTCAGTGGCATATTAAAGTTTCCATCAAACTGGAATTTTTCCAGAGTAACTATTGCCTTTTTACATCTTTTACCTTGAGCCCCCATTTTGTGATGGTCTGTGTGCTGCCTCAGAGATCACCTGACCAGAAATACTGCAGCTCTAACTGTAACAGGAAGAAGTGTGGAAGCAAAAACAGAACTCTGTTGGTTAATTGGCTCATGTGACCTAACATGTATATTATGTTTGCTGTGCGTGCACCGTGAATCGTATGATCCCAAGGGTCAACACTTATTTCTTAAAATGACAATTTTCTATTCAGGATTACTTAATGGCACATACTACTAAATAAGTGTACTATTATAAAATGGTTTAACAGCATCAACAGAGGGACTTAGACATGTTCAGAGTGCTGCCCAGTAGTGTAACTAGAAGTTACTGGGCCTCACAGCAAATTTATTTTAGGGCCTCCAAAATATCCAGAGGTTGTCCTGTTTCACCAACAGGACCGCCATCAGAAATCGCAGGGCCCCATACGACAAAATTTCCTGGGCCCCCTGGGCTGCACCCACCGCAAGACCCACCTACAGGTCTGCCCTCCCCAACCCACAGGTCCGCCCCTGCCACACAGTAAAAAAAACAAAAAAAATATTGGTGGCTAGCGTTCCCACATGTTAATAAAAAGATATTGGTGGTCAGGGCCCCCCATTAAAAAACATTTGTGGCCAAGGCCCCCCCATTAAAAAATATTGGTGGCTAGGACCCCACATGAGAAAAAAAAAATTGGTGGCCAGCCCCCCCCCACATTATAAGAAAATTGGTGGCCAGAGCCCCTTAAACATCCATGCCTTCCCAAAGTCAGCAGCTCTCATAAAGATGGGGGGCCCGAATAATCAAGTAAGTGTGGCATGGTCAGGCCCCCCTTACCCTCGGGGCCCCCTACAACTCTCCCCCCTGTCCCCCCCTGATGGCTGCCCTGTTCACCAATATATATTGAAATTGTATATGAATTAGGGCTTCATGGGGCCCCAATACCTCCAGGGCCCCCTGCAGCTGCAGGGTCTGCTTCCTCTGTAGTTACGCACAGCGCCGCGGTTCTTGCGCCCGGCCCTAGCGCCTGACCACGTGGTCCTGTCCAGGGGCACTCCACCAATGAGGCGAGTTGAGACACTCGCCTCAGGCGGCAGCGCCCCCCTGGTTGCCAGGGGTGGCAAAAATGCCGATCCTGGTAACTAAGAGCCGAATTTCCGATTTTCAACCTGGTAATTTCGGCTCTTCTAGTGCAGAGAGTGCTATGGTGCTCTCTGCACTAACGACTGGACCGCATACGACCCACTCTGGCGCTGGAAGGTGGGTGCTAAGGGTGGGGAGCGGCAAAATGAAGGCTGCGTCAGGTGGCAAAATGGACAGGATCACCCCTGCCTGGTCCTATTGCCCACCCACATACCCCCCTACATGTGCACCTGCACCAGAGCGCTGGGGAGCCGTGCTCCCCGGTAATCGGCTGGGCTGCATGCCGCCCCTATTTTTCTGCCTTGCCACAAATCCGGGCCTGGCTACGCCTGTTTCGGAGGTATATTTGAATGTATTTGGGGTGAGTGCTTTGCAGTAGCACTTAATTTTGGGCGCAAATCACAGAGAGATCCAGTCAGGCACTTACTTGTGGGCAATCCACAAAAGCCCAGGCCTAGGACAGGAGATGTTGGGGGACCCTGGCCACATCTGAACTGGGTGGGAGACCTTGACAATTGTTTGAATCTCCTGCCTACCCAGTCCCTAGAGATCATGTCTGCAGCAGCAACAAGGGCAAAGGGTAAATGGGAGTGCGCTGCAGTATGCACAGGCATTTACGATTTTAAAACCGGCCCTGGATCCAGTTGACAGGCAAACAGGATGACACCCAAAGAATCCCAGATATGAAATCTTTTCCCAGGCCTAGCTGCCTATAGTAATTGATTTGCTATTTGTTTCCACACAGGTGAGCGGTGAATGCTAGCTGCTGATTGGTTGCTACCGGAAAGCAGCTCTTGAGCAAACTCCAGCACCCTCTATAACAACCAGGCGATTACTTTTGCCCTCCATCATTTTAGTAAAGCATCTGGGTTACATACACTCCAACGGGAGTTGGCAGTGGCAGAAATGCGAGAGAGCAGCGCACACAGTCAGACCCACTATCTGGGCGGGGCGACAAATGAACGCCACTTCACGGAGCGCCGACGCGCTGCAACCTGGACCAATGGAAATGATCACTGTCACTTGTCGTCCAATCCGCAGCTAGCATCTGTAGGGTAGTGGGCGGTACCCGCGAATGGAAGGCGCCTGCTGCAGCGTTTTTGGCAGAGAACCAATAGAAATGATCACTGTCACTTGTCGTCCAATCGGCAACTAGCGGCTGTAGGGTAGTGGGTGGTGCCCTCGAGTGGAAGGCGGCTGCCATAGGTTTTTCAACAGAGAAGATGGCGTTTCTCCGGGCTTGGGCTCTTGTTTTCGGTGTGGTATGGCCGTGGTTTCATGTAGCTTTAGCTTCACTTGGATTCCTCAACCTGGAGGAGTTGTCGGAAATGAAGTACGGCATCGAAATCCTGTCGGAACCAGTTATTAGAGGACAGGTAATTGGGCAGTGACTGGGGAGCAGCTGTTTCCTTATGGGCAGCACCTCAGCGCTCAGTGTATTTAGACCAAACAACATCATTGCTGAAAATCATTCACTAGAACTCGTGGCTGCTGGGAAGGAAGAATTCTTTTACACTGGAGAAATTGTCTCCCGCCGGCATGGCTTTCCCATTGTACCCACCTCAAGGGGCATTCTTCAGCGTGGCCGCACACAGCATTAGCCCAGGTCTCTCCTATTGTTGTTTTCAAAGGCTGATATTGAGAGAGCCACGAAAGTCATAGGGTGGTTATGGAATAAAATGTTTGGTACAGGTGCAAAGCTTGCTACAGGTCTAGCAGCCAATCAGTACCCAGTATTCGCAGGTCACCTGTTTAAAAACAAATATCTTATTGTTATCTATCCCAAAATGATCAGTTGTGTAACGGATCAACTTTATAAATAACCTTACAGCTAAATACCAGGAAGGTCTAACCTTAGGTCTTCCAGCTGTGGTATTGCTAAAAAGTTACAGTTCAGACATAGTAAGTTATGTTGTTGAAAAAAGACATGTCCAGGGTCAGACTGGCGCCCGGGGCTCATCTGGGCTATGAGCTATCTTCCATAACCCTGTATTCCTTCACTTGCTAAAGGCAGCTAATATCACACCCAGGCCCTTTGGACCCGCCGGATATTTTATATCCTGCACTCCAGCAGCTCTCCGGTGCGAAATTCATAGGGAGAAGGGTCCAACTGTGCTCGGGTGCCCATCCTGTACCAGGATCCGCCAGCGAGTAGTTATCAGTGTTGGACTGGCCCACCGGGATACCAGGAAAACTCCCGGTGGGCCCAGGTATCAGTGAACCCTCATGCTGCTAAACTTTTGGCCTATTTCATGGCCATTCCCTATTTCTATGAGAACAAAGAGCCTAAATAGATGGAATAATTGATTATATTATTTAGAGAACAGACTAGGAGAATAGAGGTTGATAGAGGAGATGAAGAATATTAGTACTGAGAGTTGGCCCCTGGTCTAAGGTTATATGGTGGGCCCCTGGTCTAAGGTTTTTGGGTGGGCCCCTGGTGTCTCAGTCTGACACTGGGTGTTATGTAGTTGTTATGGTACCATTGTGACTTGATCACACCTCTGTGTTTTAGCTAACCTCTACTTGGATAGTTCAATGGAACCATTGTGATTATATATTGGTGACTGTTTCCTTAAGGGGTTAAAGAACCAGTAACATCAAAAATAATTTTTTTTAAAAATTCGTTAGTACAAAACGAAAATTACAAATTATACTTTAAAATCGCAAAGTCTTTATTAAGAAATAACTTCCAGAAACTCCCCTTCCGCTCCTCTTCAAAAAATGCGACAGGGTGACCATCCATCGAGCGGCACTTGATTTATCCTCCCTGGCTCTCTGCTGCTGGATCCTTTAGCCTCCACATTCTGTGCGTCCATAGTGCAGCAGCACTTCCAAAACATTAAATTAGTAATAACAAACGAGGGGTCATTTGAATAAAAAGTAACAATAAGTGCATCATTAGAAATACAATTCACATAAATATAAAATATAATTACAATACAGATTGAGTGCTCAGTGTCAAGGAAACAAAAGGCCAGAGGACCTTACCCCGTAGGGCTTACAGTCTAAATGGTAGGTAAATATACAGACAAAATTCGGAGGGGTATTAAGGTGCTGTGGGTTACAGTTTGTTACACTGTTATACAAGTGCCAGTTCAGGTGTTATCCAGGTGCTCCCAGAGGTAGTCTGAGTTTTGTTTTAAAAACACTGAAGGAGGATTCTCTCCTGAGAGATTCGGGAATGGCATTCCAAATATAAGGAGTCGCAAGAGAGAAGGGTTTGATACGGGAAACAGCAGTGGTAGTGGTGGGGGGGGAGGGGTACAACCAAGCGGAGGTTTCGGGCAGGAACATATAGAGAAACAAGAGATGAGATGTAGTTAGGTGCAGAGGAATGAAGGACTTTGAAGGTTATGAGGAGGAGTTTATAAGTTATTCTTTGTTTTATAGGAAGCCATGATAAGGTAGTGTACCTGTTTAGAGTAGTGTACCTGTGTCTGACCCACATCTTCAGCATACTGCAGAGCTGATAGCTGGGAAGAGACGTGATAGTATGAAGGGAGTATGATGCTCAGTGATAATATGGTATGTGATATGATAATTTCTACACCTTCAGCACTACACAAAGGGACGTTTTTTCTCGCATTATTCCATTATCTGTTGTAGATTCCGGCAACTGTGCCCACTGAATGTTGGTGTATGTTGAGTATCAATTGAATTCAGTATTGTATAAAAATTAATTAATTAAATGCCTCTGAGTAATCTCAGTATTACAGGCTTCTTTAAAGGGTAAGTATCAGGAAATGCGTTGTTTCTAGGTCGATCGTTCTGGTATCAGACAGGATAATAGATGTACTGTTTTACTGCATATGCATTAACAGACGAGGAAAGGAGCTGCATCCACCTCTCATTTCTATAAGATTTGTTATCCAGTATCCATCTTTATTAATGATCAAAACAGATGGGTCTGTTAATGCTCAAAACAGTATAGCGTTGCACACCTTCTCCTATTAAATTATGTTTTGGGATCCAGCTCATGGGTGTCCCCCATGAGACATTGCTATTCTGTGCCCTAAACTGCTACAAAAGCAACTTTTTATTCACGGATCCGCACACACCAAATTCTCTGCAGTGGGGAAAGTGCTCCTTCTTTATTTATATCTCAACCAATATAAATGATATTGGTGGAGATATAAATAAATAAAGAAGGGGCACTTTCCCCACTGCAGAGAATTGGTTGTGTGCGGATCCGTGAATAAAAAGTTGCTGTTGCTGTGGGAGAACCAGCACCACTACTGCAGAGTAAATCTCTGACTGCAAATGAACTGAGAGTACAGATTTTATACTTTTTTGGCTCTTATACGTTGTCTGTATTTTTAGAGGCAATTTAAATGCAGTAGAATATCTGTGGCATAACATGATTTAATATTTACTATGTTTTTTCATGCAGAGCAAGTCTGACAACATAGTGACAGTATCCTCAAAATACAAACAAAATTATGAGTGCAAACTCCCTGCGGGGGCAGTGAAGTTCCACCAGGACAGGGAGGAAGAACAATCGTATTCTGGACTTGGGATATCAGACCTTCTGCGACCAATGGAGGCAGCTCCGTGCCTTATAAAGGTAACCTTTATATTCAAATGTTTCCCAACCTCCTTTCATCTGTCGTCATCTTCTTTTGTTCAGCCAGTTGCCTTCTGTGCTCTGCTTTTTCCCATCTTTTGTTCCACAAACTATGTCTTTTTCCATCAGTTTTTTTTTTTTTTTTTTTTTTTGCATCTATCATCTTCTCAGTTCGAAAATAAAAAATATAACCTTATTTAAGTATCCATTTAAAAGATATATTTTACTCTAGAGGGGTTGCATATACCTATATGTTAGCCCCCCCCCCCACAAGTAATTATAATTGATTGCTTGATACCTTGTGCCTGTGCTCCTGTGTTCCTGAATACTGCATGGACCCTGGCTGCTTCTGTAGAGTAGTTTGTCTTCCTTCTTTTTTGAGCTTTGTGAAGCTACAGTAATTATTACAGTAATATGCAACATTCTGCATATACATCAGTAGATCTGCATTTTTCAAGTTTATCAATATACTAAACCTTTGCTTGTGGTTGCTAGGGTCCCACTTTTGCTACTATCAGGCACTAGTTTGAATGAAGGACTGAGAGGTGGATAGCAGAGGGCTTAAATATAAAGGTATTAAAACAGTGTCGGACTGGCCCACTGGTATACCAGGAAAACTTCCGATGGGCCCAGGTGCTGCAAAATGTTTGTCCTATTTCATGGCCATTTCCTATTTCTTTGAGAACAAAGAAGCTAAATAGATAGAATAATAGATAATATTATGTAAAGAAAAGAGACTAGGAGAATAGAGGTTGAGTGAGGAAATAATAATAGTACTGAGAGTGGGCCCCTGGTCTAAGGTTTTTGGGTGGGCCCCTGGTGTCCCAGTCCGACACTGTATTAAAACAAAAAAGTTGCTGGCAACCAAGTTTTTGATTTCTCTCGAAAAAATTATTGCCACAGAATATCTATCTACAACCACCAAAGAAATATGGGTGGTGCAGTAGGAGCTGCAGTATTGAGTGGCAGTGCCAAGAATAGCTTTCTATGTTGCACATATATATCCACTATGCATTTCTGTTGAAACATATAAAAATTGCCTTCCTTGCAGCAAAGCTTTATTGCATTTCCTGCACCTTAATCTAAATAGTCACTGAAGTTGTAGGTGGCCCACAATTAGTCCCAACTAACTGCAGGCCACCTATTTTATAAAGCAAAGGGAAAAAAATCAAATGCTAAGCGAGACTGATATTGTATAAAATAAACCAAAAAGTACATTTTTGGGAAACACTTTTTTTATAGAGTTACCTTGGAAACAAGGGTTTTTCCTTTTTAGTGAGAGTGTTCAGTCACTGTAAATGGAATTTTCTCAACATTTTTATACGTATGTGATAGTAATTACTATATGCTAAATGTTGGAAAAAGATTGAAATATTTAAAATCTAGGCTACTGTTCTAAATGGAGACAACCCACTGCCCACTGGTTATCTTCTAATCGCTCATAGCCATGCCTATGTGTCTCCTAGTAGTCTTGCAGTAGTAGTAGAACAAGGGCACCATCCTGGCTCTTGATACCATATTACATTTAGTCGCCTTTTTAAAGTGTTTAATGTATGTTTAAAACTCCTGTGTGAGGAATTAAGAATCAAATGCTGTATATAATATTTGTACTTGTATTTCCCGATCATTTTTTGCAGACTAAAGACTGGTGGACCTATGAATTCTGTTATGGAAAACACCTTCAGCAGTATCACATTGAAGGTATGCTAAATCGTGTCAATGTTTATTCTGGATATCTATACTCATAAAGAATTAAATCAACTGTTTGGATTATAAATGAGATAAATAATGATGTAATAATGCTTCTTAATTATTATGGGAATCTGAGTTAATTAAAAAAAAATTAACGCATTACAAATACATTTCATAACATTACTTTGACACTGATATTTTTTTTTATCCCGAAAATCTTTTTCTTCCATTCAACACATATTTATATAATTGGCTTAAAATATTTAAGACTGGATCACATAGGAAACTTTTGTGCAGAGTTTGTTCTCTTCTAATAATATTAGTGAATGTTGGGAGAAACATCAAATAGATGAACAACCAAAATGTAATTACCAATAGGGATTTTCAGTGTGGATAGGATCGAATAGATGATGACAGCACACTTATTTTCAGGGTCAGCAAGACCGAGTTAGCCTTCCCCTAATGTCAGAAGTGATGGGTGGGAGTCCCATGGCATGTCATGTTCATACCTCACTGTAAGTATGATATTTTTTGAGGTTATGGCATGTTAAAATTTCTTTTTCACGTATTGTTTTAAACTTTGGCCAAATTTTGTTTTGGTTTTACCTGACCACAAAACCTCTTTCCAAAAGGCAATTCTTAATTTGTTTGATTACTCCCAAATATACCGTTGCATGAGCACTCAATATAGTATGCGTACAATGAGGTATGGTAGTGGTAGTATCATACAATGGGGCTACTTTTAACCAGCAAGGACTGAGCATTTTCTTTAAATTGAAGGAACAACACATGAATACTGCAAGTAACCACCACGTGTCTGCTAAAAACAACTGAAGCTTGTGCAAAAGTTCATATTTTAGTAAGACTGTGATCCCAAGCACAATGCAGAATAACATTTGAGTTGCTAAAGGCCAAAAAGGTAAATGGCTCCAATATCCCTTTCAAAGCCCTGATCTTAATCCAATGGAGAATTTGTGGCATAATTTGAAAATCGAGGTGCACATGTGTCATTTGACCTGGAAGACAGGCCAATATCAGTCCTGACAGACTGCATCCTGGTTCATACTTAAGCTGGCCATAGATGCAAAGATTTGATCCTATAAATCTTAGCTTCTTACGATTTTCAGACTGTGTGCAAAGTGTCCCGACATTTGTTGTGCCATGGTGATCAGTCGATTGAACAGGTTAGAAGGTTTCTTTTGGCCACTGATAATTTCTCTACATGTATTGCCGATCTGACAATATCATTGGGGGACTGTCACCAGCTTTTGTTGGACATAACTTTCGTACAAATGCTGTTAGGGGCAGAACATCGTCTGATCTGTTATTTTACTACTTTATTTGATCTGAATGGTCAGGAGATTGCATTTGTCCAATATAGAAGGTATATCTGCACATCTACTGTATGGCCAGCTTAACCCCAAAACATTTCACATTTATTGTTTTAAGAAAAAATATTAGTGTAGGGATTTAATACTCGTACAAAGAGCTTTCAGCTATGTGATCTCTTATCTAGAAAACTGACTTATTGGAAGGCCATCTCCCATGGTGCATATTTTAATCAAATGATTCAAAATTTTTTACTTGTACTTGATAGTAACTATACTAGTACACGCATGGGATCTATTATCCAGTTCAGTTTTTTTAAGATAGGTTTACCAGAAATAGATTTTTTTCAGTTACTTTCTATTTATGAAAGTTTTTCTAATAATGAAGTTTGAAGTTTAATCTTTCACCTATTTATGTCTTTCTGAGCCAGGTCTATGAGATGAGTCGCTGTCTCTATAAACTGTTCTAAATTGATACATTAGTTGATCTATTTATTTGTTCCTGCTGAGCACAATCCCAAAGTTTCTTTAAAGGCAGCTGTTGTAATTGATACAGTAGATGCTAACGTTCCACGGATGGTGCTGAGAAATATATAAATTTATGCAGCAAATTGTAACAGTTTAGAATCAACTGCCAGCCTGAAATACCAGAGACGGGAACATTCAGGGGTGCTTTTTTTCCTCAGGGAAAAAAAAAACACATTTTTGAGATTTATTAAACCACAATGGTGTTAAAAGTCTGAATATAAAAGTACTTCAAATCAGACCTCACCTGGAAATGTATGGCTGATGTCTCTTGACATTTTGAAGATATGTGCTGGGATTCTTTCAATAATCTGAAGATTTCGTTATTTTAGACGTCAAATCCGAAAAAGTCCGTTTTTTTTTTTTAAAAAAAAATCCATAAGGTTCTGATTTTATCGAGTTTTTTTTGTGTAAATTTATTGATAAATAGGGGGGGAAAGTCAGTGTGGATTTGGTCGGAGAGCTTTTCAGAAAATAGTAAGAAAATGTCAGATTTTTATAAATAACCGCCTAAACTTTAAGGGGCAGATTTACATATGGTCTAATATCGAGAGTTAATTAACCCTCGATATTTGACTGCCGAATGTAAATCCATCGAAGTCGAAGGATTTACCGCAATTAGTTTGATTGAACGAAAAATCAAACGATTCGAAGGATTTTAATCCATCGATCGAACGATTTTACTACGGCCAAAAAAACATAGGAAAGCCTATGGGGACCTTCCCCATAGGCTAACATTGCACCTCTGTAGGTTTTAGGTGGTGAAGTAGGGGGTCGAAGTTTTTTTTTACCGAGACAGTACTTCGACTATCGAATGGTCGAATATTCAAACGATTTTTAGTTCGATTCGAAGTAGCCAATTCGATGGTCGAAGTAGCCAAAAAAACATTCAAAGTTCTACTTTTTTTTATTCTATTCCTTCACTCGAGCAAAGTAAATGTGCCCCTTAGTTTCAGTTTGATGAAGCAGTCAAAAATTATTGGAACCAAGAGAGCTGCTGAGCAGCAAGTAGTGTTCTGAGTATAAGGTTAGACATCCAGTCACTCCAGCATTTATGAAATACATTTTTGGCTAACTATATTGAGAATTTTTTTTATACTTTCAAATTACTTCCTTTTAAATTTGTTTCAGTCAGCACGGTGATCCAAATTATGGAAAAAAAAAACGTACCAAGCATTCTGGGTAATAGACCCCATACTTGTATTTATTTTTAAGAAATTTTATGTCACATTAAAAATCAAATTTGGATTTTCTGTTTTTAAATAAAATTATCAGGGATTTTGTTAAATAGTGAAATAAATGTTTTGGACAAGGGTCTGAATACATTGCAAAGTACAGTATATTGTTTGAATTCTGGAAGTGTTCTTGATAATCCAACAAAAGTCAGCAATCCTTTAAAAAAAATGTTTTATGTTCCAGAGTCTGAGGTAAAAGGGGATGTCTTATTTCTTGGATACTATCAGTCTGAATTTAACTGGAATGATGAATCGGCTAAGGTACAGTATCTATATTTTCAATTTGTCCTGAAATCTTCTTTACAAATCTTCTTCAATAGCCAGATGAAACAACATATTTCAGCATACTTTTGATGGTCCTTCAGCCAGTACATGTGAAACCACTTAATAGAAAGGAGGAGACAGCAGTTCCTGGCACCCAGTCACTTTGGGACAGTTTTTAAAGAGGTCCTCCACATAAAAAAAAAAAATGCTTCCATTTGCATAGTAAAAGGAAATATAATTCTAAGCAATGTCTCAATAATAACTAATAAATTAATTTAAAGTAAACTAAATAATTAAATTAAAGTTATTTGTAAAGTGCAGTCGAGAGCAGTTTGTTTATTCTTTTCAATTCTCAGGGTCTGACTCTTAAAGGAGAAGGAATTTACACTTACTTTACCTTACAACCGGGGCCGGTGCTCCTATCGGCATAAAACCAACAAGGGGTTCTTTCAGTGAGCACCATGGAGCGAACCTCTTCCTGCTTTCTTGGTCTTCTGGCTGTGAATGCACAGTAGAGCAAAAAGCTGAACTTTAACGAAAAAGCCAGCTACCCCGGGAAAATTTGTAAACTGAAGAAAAAGGAATAGGATCGCTCTGTGGTGCTTGCTGGAAGAATCCTGGGCTGGTGCAGATTTCTGCTGATAGGAACACCAGACCAGAGTGTCAGGTAAGTAAATATAATCACTTTGGGGTGTCTAACTTTTGGCAATCCCAATGTAAATTGCCTTTCCTTCTTTTTTTAAAACAATTAACAGGTCTCTTCCAGTTATTTTAGTCAGCTTTTATAAGCGTGGTTACTACATTGTTTCAGGAGTTTGAGCCAGGAGTGCAGAAAATGTATATACTGTAGGTAGACGGATATAATAGTTATTACATCTATAAATAACTTTAAAACCACTCAAAATTTGTAATATATTACATGCAATATATTGAAAAGTTAAATATCTCTTTAATAGTGATGAGTGAATCTAACCTGTTTGGCCAAAATTTGCGAAGACTATAGACAACAAAAAATTTTGACACGTGCCAGTGTGCGGCCATTTTTTTCACCCATTAGTCATTTTTGCTGCGAAACTTGCTGAAAAATTTTGCTCATCGCTACTCTTTAATTGAATGAACTTGTGTCAGCATTGTTAAATATTGATCTCTATGTCTGCTCCCTTCAGCTTCTCACATAACTCCATTTGTCTTAAAAACATTTCAGTTTTTTTGGTCTATAAACATAAAATCTGTGCAGAACTGCAGTAGTTTTTAACTACAGGGAAGGTATTGTCCTACATAATATGAATTTTTGTATTTGGTTCAGTTAAAATACATTCACTTGTGAGTGGTAGGGTAGAATAGTATTCAGTTCCTTGTCATCTGGATACTAAATATAGCTGTATATGTTGTATCTGGTATGCGTAAGACATGAAATTGTCCAAAATAAGGTTTCTCTAAAGAAATCTCACAACTCACAACAACAAAAAATGACAGTGGTATAAAGGTGATGTTTTTTTTTTTTTTGCTAACTAGGATAATCAAAGCAAGCTTTCAGAGCAGTTTAGTTTCTTTTTCAAACTGAATATCACTTTTTATTTATTTATTTTTTCCCGTGTCTTTCATGTTGCAACAACATTACTATATTTCTAGGGAAAAAAAAAATCACTGGCAACTTCCTTCGTTGTTTGCCAAAGGCTGCATTGTAAACTGCCCCCTAAAAATCACCTACAAATGTCTCACAGAGGCAACTAGTAAAATAGGCTTTGATTAAGTGTGGGTCATAGCAGCTGTGGGGTTCTTTCTTATACTGGGCATTGACTATATCTGTGCTTTATCTGACCTGGGCCAATCAGAATTATCCAGTTGTGTGGACTCAAGGCCAAACAGTTGGACGCTTTTAACCAAGACATTTTCTCCTTAATAATTCTCAGAATGAACCCCTGTCAGATATTGTTTGAGGAGACCATGTTTTTGACCCTGTATATAGCTGCTTAATCAGAAAGCTGTTACTGCTCATACATCATGCTCTTTTTGCTGGAGCAGGAGTCCCTGTAAGGATCTGGAACTTGCAAGAACACAAATGTACATTTAAAGCTGGCCATAGATGCAAAGATCCAATCGTACGTATCATGGTACAATCAGACTCCCCCATCTCCCGACCTGCCACTAACAGTTCCGATCATATAAAGTACAAAAGAACAGGTCAGCCGATGTTCCCTGACGGCAATCATATGAAAGTTATGTCCGACAAAGCTGGTGACAGTCTCCCTCTGAAAATCGTATGATCGGCAATACATGCAGAGATATTATCAGCAGCCGACAGAAATCTTTTAACCTGTCCGATCGACCAAACGACCGATCTCCGCCGGTCGAAAAATTTCTGGACTCTCCACACATGGTCCAAAAATCGTAAAATTTTAGCACAAAACAATTTGGTTTGCGGCAAAAATTACATTTATTAAATAAAGGTTTACTTTCCCTTTTTTTGTCTAAATTTACAGTATATGTGTATAGATAGACACTCAGATGACAGGTTTGTATCCAGCTTACTAATAGAAATGTGTTTGCTAAAATGTAAAATGTTATATTCTATAACCTGTTGGCACTACACTTAATATTTGCATTTATTTCTAGGCCTCCAAACATCACAGGCTGAAGCGTTACCATAGCCAAATGTATGTGAATGGGTCAAAGTGTGATCTTAATGGAAAGTCCAGGGAAACGGAAGTCAGGGTAAGAGCATATTTTCTGCTGGTAGAATTAGGACACTGGGAATGTTAATATCACAGAGATGTTATATAAACAGAGACATGCAAGAAGCAAAGTAAACTTTTCTCCAAATTATTATTTATCAACCTGAAATTCAGAAAATAATGGATGTTACAGCAACTTTGAGTTGCCACTGTACTCAATGTACGGTACACAGTTACTGTATATACTGTATTGGACATTTGCCTGCAGTTTCTGTTTATGGACTAAATAATTGGTTACAGGTTAGTAAATCAGTGATAAATGTGTCCCTGTCAACAGAAATTAATTGTTAATTCATTTTTTATGCTGTAGTTTATGTGTGAAGAGGGCAATGGAGATTATATAGCCCGTGTGGATGAACCTCAGTCTTGCTCATATGTTCTGACCGTACACACCACTCGCATATGCCACCATCCCTTCTTGCGCCCCCCTTCGACGGGTACTCCACAGTCCATAAAGTGCCACCCTGCACTCAGTCCAGAGCAGTATGTTGAATATGTGAAAGCTCAAGTCTGTAAGTATCAAAAATGAAGTTCTCATTTGTACAATTTCCTCTGAACTGTGCAAAATTAATTACATTAAATACTAAAAGCAGAAGTCCACCAAGTGGATCATCATTGCAGCATATTATTATTCAGAAGTGTTTTTAATAAGTTTTCCCTAGATATACACATGGTTTATTAGATTGGGCACTATAGCAATGGATGCAAGGGTTGCCATATTCTATGCTCTTATGTTTGAGATACTGCCACCATACACTGTATTAAAACATTTCGATAGTTATTCTTATTACTTCTTATAAATTAAAGATCAGGACTTTTACCTTTATTTCCTATTATAGCTTATGTAACACTGGCCAATGGCTATCATGAGTCAGATGAGCTTTATTTCACTATAATTGAAATAGTTGGGTACAGGGAGCTTTTGTAACCAATAAATACCATCTGATTTATTTTATAATGGAGCTGACATATTTGCCAAGTTTTGCTCTCATATGTAGTTTTTCGGGTGATTTTTCTAGCTGACACAAAGCGTATAGTGGAGGAATTATCAGAAGAACTGAAAACTTTAAACCTAAAAACTTTGGGGTCCAAGCCTTCGCCAGCTGCCCATGAAGCTTTGCGCAGAAATGAGATAGAGGTACCATCGCA
The DNA here is from genome assembly GCA_038501925.1 of Xenopus petersii. NCBI lineage: Eukaryota > Metazoa > Chordata > Amphibia > Anura > Pipidae > Xenopus > Xenopus petersii. The sequence goes on from CM076675.1 coordinate 136,445,259, forward strand.
GCCTGACCATTCTGAGCAACCTGACCATTCTGAGCAACAAAGTCAAGAAGCTGGTAGGTTAATATGCATTTATAATCTTTATGCTGCATTTGTAGTTTGCCATTCTTTGCAACAGATGCATATGTTTAACCACAATCCTAGATGTTCAATGATTTACACAATATCATGGTCAAAAATGTTCAAAATGATAACTTTAATATACTTTTTTGAAAAAAGAATAGTAAATAGTCTTGGCATTATTTTTGTAAAGAGCCCTACTATATACTTATTTTGCAACTACCAATGTCTCCAATGAATTGAATTGCCCATTTTATATTGTGATTACAACTGGCAATGACACTGGAACTTTATGAACAATAAGATGTTTACAAGGAAGTCAGTAAAGGTATGACCGCTCAAGACTCACCCCGCCACCCAATGTCCCTCCAATCAGCTCCGCAATCTCTGTGTGCTTAGCCACCAGTGTTCCGGCTGTGCTATAGGTCCAAATAAATCAGGCGGCACTCCGGATAGGTTTGAGGGGTTTTATTGCAACATTAGGGTAGCAGTATCGCCTTTCGCGTTTCGGTATATGCCTATGATTAAGGGAATGTTTCCCGAAACGCATAAGGTGATAATTTATTCTGATTAAGTACCATTAGTCATAAACAGGGGATGTTCATCTTTGCATTAACATTTAGAAACAGATATTAGTAGAATCACTGTTAAGTTTTTCAGGGGGCCAAAAAATCCAGGAAAATGTAAAATTAGGGAAATGTATCATACATAGCATATAGGTGGGACCAAAAAAATAAATAATGTATAATGATTGAGGATGTAAAATCAGGGGATGCAAAGTTGAGGTTTCACTGTTTCTGAAAAATTATATTTGATTATGTTTGTTTTTTAAAGCAAAAAAAACTCGACGTCTGTGTGCATTTTTATTAAAAGACTCAAATCTCACAATTTGTCTGCCAAATTTGAATGTGTCTTGAAAACTAAAAATAAGAAATAGCTCAAATTTTGAAATTACAACATCATTTGACTTGCCAGAATGATAAGTTAGAGAAAACATTTTCATTAGTAACACCCCCAATAAAAGTGGAAACATACATAATTGCCCTGGGGTTTTAAATAGGGGCAGGTGCTAGGAGCAAGAGGTAAGTAAGCAAGGCCTGCTGGTTAAGGAAACGTGCAACATTTAAAAAAATCTTAGAAAAAAAATCTTTAGTAGCTTCTAATCATATTTGAAAGATGTAATGAAGCTATTTCAACTGTTCTTGTGTAGGTTCCCAAGAATCAATGAAACAGGAGAATCTTGAAGAGAAAGACGATGTAGGACATGAAGAGGAAGAAACAGAGACAGATTTTTGGAATAAGGTGCTGAGGCCAGAGGACAGAGAAACGGATGCAGCAACTGATTCGGGGGTAACATTTGCCTTTGTACTTTTGGATCATAATGGGGACCATTTGATGGTGTATATTGTACCAATCTTTGGCCATCTATCAACACATAAAATGAAAGTGAGAAAAGGGTAGCTTTTTATTAAGTTGCTGCGTAAACACACAAAATGTGCATTTCATAACCCTGTATTTTTTCACATGCTAAAAAGCTAACCCCTTCTTGAAGTTATCTAATGTATAATAGCAGGCTTTCAACCGTTTTAGTACCTCTGAGAACTAGGTGAGGTCTGTTGAAATTAGTGGGGAATTCATGTTTATATAATTTAATCATTTCCTCGTCACCCATTGCCCAGCATTCACCAACGGGTTAATCCTTCCAACGGGCCGAAAGACAGGATTCTCCCCCAAGCAAAATAAAACCATCAGCCCACCGCCTACTAGCTGTCTTTTTTTTCTTTTATCCTGGCGGGCTGATGGATGGTCATGGCGTGAGGCCAGGAGTGTTTTCCAGCACCAGGGGAGGGTTCTCTCTTCTCTCTCCTCTCTCTCCTCTCTCTCCCCTTCCCTGCAACAATTGCTGGAAGTCCAGTTCGCTCCCCCTGAAAGGGGTTAGCAAGGGAAGGCCATAGGGGCTGGGGAGGAGCAGTCGGGGCCAAGCCGTACCTCCCGCTCTGCGGGTTAGGGAGGCAGGTAGGAGGAATGCGGAAGTGCGCGCCCCATGCGCATCGGAGAACCGGAAGTGACGTCAGAGTGCTGGACGTATCAGTTCTGCACAAGAAACACCACAGATGCGGCAGTAAGGATGCTGCGCATGCACACAGAAAACCTTAGGAGCGGACACCATCTTTATTTAGAGCAATGGAGTGGCTTTGGCCAATATCAAGGATAACAGAGGCGTTTGGGCCCAGGAATCGTTACAGCATCATGGCAATGATGGAGGGGCTATGTATGCAACCATACAGGGTATGTCCTGCAGGTTTATTAGGGAGAAGCACTTCCTGTGGCTGACATTTTGCGATAGTTCAGAGTCTAGCTGACAGACGCATGAAGCAGGGAATGTCGGGCAAAACACCTCACCCCAAAGGGAAAAGGGGAGTTCTTACGTACTCCTACTAAAAGATGTTTTGTATTAAAAGAGAGAGAGTTATGGGGGCTAAAAAGCATATGTTTATATTGCACAGCCTTCCTGCCTTAGAGAAGAAGGACAAGACGCCTGAAAAAACAGCTCCAGCTGTTCAAGTACAGGAAGACTTGGGAGCGTCATCTTCTCAAGGAAACCAAGCCTTTGTGGAGTCTTTGGCAGCAGTCATTAAGCAGGCATTTGTGCAAGGTTTCCAGGAAGCATCAACTTCAAAAAGAGGCCAAGACATGCTTATACTAGACAAACCGATTCCTTACCTGAAGTTTCAGAAGGAGTATTGTCAGAGACATCGGATGTGCAGTCTGTTAGGTTCTGATGAAGGGGAGATCGAGATTGAAGAGGATTCCAATTTTGATCTACCAGTGATTGAGCCGCTGATAAAAGCAGTAAGGCAGACACTGACTTCCCCTGTTGAACTGTCTAAGATGTCGCCAGCTGATTTGGTGCATTTCACAGCTAGGTCTATGGCACTGTCAGTGGTGGCAAGACGGGCCCTATGGCTTAAACCGTGGGCAGCAGATGCAGCTTCTAAGACGAACTTGTGTCAGCTTCCATTTGAAGGAGGGATGCTGTTCGGAGAAAGATTGGATACAATCATTAAAAAAGTCTCTGGAGGAGTGTCTTCCTCAAGAGAGAAGAATTAAGAGAGGAAAATTTGACACATCATTCACAAAGGAGAAGGATAAGATCTTCCAGACAGTATAGGCCTGGAAGAGAATATAAAAGAAAATCATCTTGGAGAGCAGGTCGTCATAACACAAGAGGCAATCAAAAGAGCTCTAGTGGTTTCTCTTCTTCCACTTCTGCAGCACAGCAGCAATGAGGATGTGCCGGCTCAGATGAGAGTAGGGGGCAAATTCACGAAGCGCCGAACGCTAGCGTCAATTCGCTAGCGTTGGGCATTTTCGTTACTTCGCAAATTCACTAACGAACGCTGGCGTAGATTCGCTAGTGTTACTTCGCACCCTTACACCTGGCGAATTTTCGCTACGGACGTAACTTCGCAAATTCACGAACGCGCGCAGTGTACTGAACGCTACTTTTTGCGCTAGACTTCCTTCGCCACCTCAGACCAGGCGAAACGCAATAGAGTAGATAGGGATTGCTTCAAAAAAAGTCAAAAATTTTTCTAAGTCCCAAAAAATGCTGGTGTGTTTTCTACATTATGGGTGATAGGCTGAAAAAGATCGAAATTTTTTTTAGGGCTCCCCTCCTTCCCCCCTACATTTCCTGACTCATGGCAACTTACCTATACAGTGGGCACATGTGTAGGGCAAAATAAAATTTTTATTTGATGTTTTGAAGGTTTTCTAGGCATTTGTAGTGCTGATACGTATTCCTCCATTGAAATTTGAATTTGGCGCCGTATGCAAATGAACCATCGCTAGCGAAACTTCGCTTGGCGAATCAACGCTAGAGCAACTTCGCAACCTTACGCTACCCCTGTGCGCAACTTCGGATTTTAGTGAATTTGCGGAGTGCTGGCGAAACTACGCCTGGCGAAGTTGCGCCTGGCGCAACTTCGAATCTTAGTGAATTTGCCCCTAGGTGGCAGGCTGTCTCTGTTAGCTCAAATCTGGGCCAGAAATGTAGAAGAGGTTTTCATTTAGAGTTTGCAAGTCCCAAGAGCGGATCATTTCTTCGTTTCAGTTTTTAGAAGATTGGAAGAGATCGAAGGCCTGGGGCCTGGTCCAGGAGTATATGGATCAGTTGGTCATATCAGAAGCAGTAGAAACCATTCCTCCTCACAAAAGAGGGTGGGGGTTCTATTCAAGACTGTTCCTCATAAAAAAGGCCTCAGGAACGATGAGGAAGTTAAAGATGTAATCATTAGCTTCAATAATTCAAGCCATCACAGTAGGAGACTAGCTCACGAAAATAGATTTAAAAGACGCTTTCTTTGACGTACCAGTTTGCCAGGAACACAGGAAGTACCTGAGGTTCGCAGTAGGAAAACTTCATGTTCAATTCAGATGTCTTCCTTTTGGTCTGTCACAATCCCCGAGGGTATTCACAAAAATTCTGGTCACGTTGTTAGCCGAATTAAGAAAAGAGGGGATATCGGTGTTCCACTATCTAGACGATATGTTAGTGACGGCAAAAACAGAAGAAGAGGCAGATTCTCACACAAAAAGGGTGCTAGAGTTTCTACAATCTCATGGTTGGATAGTGAACGAAGAAAAAGCAATCTATGTCCAACAAGATCCCTTATTTTTCTAGGTGCAAAATTCCAAACATCAAGGAATTTAGTGAGCCTGCCTGTCGAAAAATAACAAAAGATTATTCTGGCAGTAGAGGAGTTCAGAAAATCGGATATGGTGACGGTTCAGCACTGTTTAAAAATCCTAGGTCTGATGTCCTCAACGATCGAGGTGGTTTTCTACCTAAGGTAGTATCAAAATTTTACATGGATTTGCAACTGTCTCTTCCCTCTTTTTGTCCGTTTCCAAAAACAGAGACGGAGAAACAATGGCATATGCTTGACTTAGTCAGAGCACTCTGTATATACTTGAAAAGAACAAAGTTGTGGAGAAAATCTGAGCACTTGTTCATTATTCCTTGCAGATTCAGGAAAGGAAAAGCTCCTTCTAAGAAGACAGTGAGTTCCTGGATCATGGCTGCAATTGCGAAAGCATATAATATAGCAGGCAGTAAGGTTCCCCAAGGGGCTTAAGGCCTGGGCCTGGGCGATGGAAGCCAAAGTATCGCCAGAAGCTATCTGCAGGGCGGCAAGATGGTCGTCCGTCAATACATTTATTAAACATTATAAACTTGATGTCCTTACCTCCCAAGAAGCGAGATTCCGGAGTAAGGTTTTACAGTCAATTGTTCATATGAATGAATAAAGAGTGTGATTTTATTTTATTTTGCACAGGCTACCTATTTATCCAGTTTATTTTTACACCAAACTGTTCCTTTAAATAACACTGACAATTATCTAGATGTTTTACTTGAACCATGCTAAGGGACTAGAGTGTTTTATAACATCTAGATGTTTTACTTGAACCATGCTAAGGGACTAGAGTGTTTTATAACAGGTGCTAGACCAGCTGGAGCCTCCAAAGAGATAGAATTAATTGTTGCCTCCCTTTTTATAGACTAGGGAATAGGAAATGCAATCACTACCCCATGGTCTATGGGAACACCCATCTGTTTGATGATGACATATGTTGCTTTTCTTTATACTGGAGAGACTAACGCAACATCGTTGGACTTACACTTTTATATTTTGGGAAACTAGGGTACTCAAATGGCTACATCATCATTCATGTTCTGTCTCTTTTAACATACTCTAATTTACTCATAAACCAGCACAACTTTTCTCCACCTTTAACACTCTCCTTTCCCCTTCTCCACCCCCCTTCTCCACCCCCTCCATGCACATCTGTCTCTGCTCAAGATATTGCTGAGCACTTCAAAAACAAAATTGACACTATCAGAAGGGACATTACACTACTCAACCCCCCTAGACTTCCACCACCCTCCCTCCACACTCCCCAATCTCTCCTGTGCTCCTTCACCCCTGTCACTGATGAGGAAGTCTCAAAGCTTTTGGCCTCTTCTCACCTTACCACCTGCCCGCTTGATCCAATTCCCTCAAAACTTCTCCGCAATACCAATCCTTAATCTCGAATGGAAGCAGGCACTCAAGGGCAAAAACTTCCACCAGGCAGATGTTCAAATGTGAAAAAGTTTATTGTGTCAAACAGCCTGACGCGTTTCGTGTTCTAAACACTTAATCATAGGCCTACTAATACTGCTTGATCTCTCAGCCGCATTGGACACTGTAGATCACCCTCTCCTCCTCCAGTCCCTCCAGTTGCTTAGCCTTCGTCCTGGTTCTCTTCTTACATCACCAATCGCTCCTTCAGTGTCTCCTTCAATGGAGTATCATCTTCTCCCCTACCTCTTTCTGTTGGAGTTCCTCAAGGCTCTGTCCTGGAACCATTACTATTCTCCCTCTATACTTCCTCCCCTGGCAAATTAATAAATTTGTATGGTTTCCACTACCACCTCTATGCTGACGATACTCAGATCTATCACTCATCTCCTGATCTCAACCCAGAACTTCTAACTCGCGTCTCCTCCTGCCTGTCCGCTATCTCTACCTGGATGTCGCAACGCTACCTTAAATTAAACCTCTCTAAAACTGAAATGGGTCTCTTTCCTCCAACTAACACCAGTAACATCCCGGAAGTATCCATCATAGTTAACAATTCCACTATCACCCCCTCTACCCAGGCCCGGTGCCTTGGGGTTATTCTAGATTCTGCCCTGTCATTCACTCCTCATTCAGTCACTTATTAAATCATGTATCTTGCACCTAAGGAACATATCCAAAATACGATCATTTATCACCCATGGCGCTGCCAAAATTCTTATTCACTCTCTCATCATATCGCGTCTAGACTACTGTAACTACTTGGCTTCCCCCTCCAGAGACTGTCACCTCTCCAGTCCATAATGAACACTGCTGCAAGACTCATACACCTCAGCAACCGCTCCTCCTCTGCCTCGCCATTCTGTCAATCCCTGCACTGGCTTCGTTACCTTTCAGAATCAAATTCAAATTAATGACACTGACTTTCAAAGCACTTCATAACTCTGCCCCACCCTGCATCTCTGAACTCATCTCTTTATACTCACCCAATCGCTTACTACGCTCCTCTACTGACCTGCTACTCACCTCTTCTCTCATTACCTCCTCACATGCTCGCATTCAAGACTTTGCAAGGGCTGCACCCCTCCTCTGGAACGCTCTCCCACGGTCTGTCCGACTTTCTCCCAACCTTTCTGCTTTCAAGAAATCTCTGAAAACGCACTTCTTTCGAGAAGCCTACCCTCACTCTGCTTAACTACCAAACGCAACACTGCATACAATACCACATTTCTCACCCACTTAATTCGATCTTGCCCACTCCCACACCTTGTGTATTACTCCCTTCCCTTTAGACTGTATGCCTATGCATAGGGCCTTCCTCACCTTTTTGTACCTGTATTGATTGTAATGCTTGTTACTCCATATGTTCTATGTATGTAATTCATGTGATGTAGTATAATCACATTTACTTTACAGTGCTACGCAATATGTTGGCGCTATACAAATACATGTTAATAAAAATAATAATCTGCATGTTGCCTGAATCCCTCCCTTTTAGCTTTGGTAGTTCCCGTTGGTGAAAGCTAGGCCATGGGTGATGAGGAAAACAGGAAATTGTTTCTTACTTACCGTAATTTCTGTTTCCTGGTCACCTTCCACGGCAGCATTCACCAGGGATTTCCCACCCAGATGACAAGCTGTATAACTAAGACAGTGAGTAGGGGGTGAGCTGATGGTTTTATTTTGCTTGGGGGATGATCCTGGCTGTCGGCCCGTTGGGAGGATTAACCCGTTGGTGAATGCTGCCATGGAAGGTGACCAGGAAACCGAAATTACGGTAAGTAAGAAACAATTTCCTGTTTTTGATCAAAGATGTACTGTATACCCAAAACCAAAATCTAAAACTCTATGGTTGTTTTGTTACTGCTCCAAAAATGCTGGCAGGTTCAGCTTGGTTCCTAAACACTATATGCTACATCTCATCTTTTCTTTCTTTATAAGCTTGTTTTCTCATGATCAAATTGTGTTTTTGTTTTTTCTCCTTTGGTTTTATACAGGAGGAACTGCCTTTCAATCAGGAGACGACTGCGGAAAGCCAAGGTTTGTTTATACTAGTTGTACTATACAAGTTTATCCCCTAGGTGGGGCTACATGCCAATAAACATCACCTTTGTGGACAATTCTGTATTCAGCAGGTTCTAATTTGTCTGCTTGCTTTAGATTGTAATGTTTAGATGTACTCTCAGGTTTGATTTTATTTAAGAATGGTATTGCTTCATGCTGCTCCTCACTGAGGCGGAGGTGCTAGTCCCTGAATCCATGGAGTTGTGTAGACATACAGACCATAGACAACTATAATGTTGCAGCTGCTCTAATTAAATACACTGACTCTTCATACAGACTTTTAGGGGGTTATTTATCAAAATATGTAAAGTTCTCACTATTTTCTGAAACTACTCCAACCAAATGCGCACGCACTTTCTCTCCCTATTTATCAAACATATTTAACTCAATTTCTTGTGCTGGAAAAAATCAATAAAATTGTGGAATAATCATAATCGTAGAAATTTTTCGCATATGTTGTGAAAAACTGTGACTTTTTCTGATTTGATGTCCAAAACATGGGACTTTTTTTGGATTTGAGGCCCTAAAACCTCAAATTCTTCCGATCATTGAACGAAACCCAGAGCCGATCAGAATATAAATGCCATTGACTTTTACATGAACTCGGCAGGTCTGAGTTGGAGTAGTTCTTTATTCGGACTTTTAACACCATCAGGGTTTAATAAATCACAAAAAAATCGAGTTTTTTTTTTTCTACAAAAAATGATTTTCCCCATTAAAACTCCGACCAGAAAAAATCAGACTTTAATAAATAACCCCCTTATTCTTTTTGCAAATACACTGAACAAAGGATAATACTTTTATAAAGGGCTCAACCTTATAGCCACTTGTTAACAAACTTGGGCTTTCATTCTTTGCACCACCATAAAACTGAAGCCGTATTTATTCCATATATTTATAAATTTATAGCTAGATACATATAGATTAAATTTCACATTTTCCATAGGGCCAGATGCAATTAAATGAGAAAGACTTCCTTCAGTGTTTATCACATGAAAATGCTACTGAAGTTTATGGGAAAACTGGAACTGAATTAGTAGAAAAGTTTTTGCCTCCTTAAATTAAATCTCATCCATACGTTTTTACAAAATAAACCATGAGAACTTTTTTTCTCACGGAATTGAATCTGGCCCATTATTCGGAATACTTCAAGATACTAGGATTCCAATTATCATAGAGCCCATTGTAAGCAACTAATTCATTTTACTAAATCGGTTGACAAATTTAAACTCTTCAAATGAAACTAAGCACACACATATATACCCCTACTTATACAGACCTATCTATAAACTTGCAATTATAAATATATACCAATACCTAAACCAACTAACTGTAGCTCTTAATCTATCTGCTATAATGTCCTCCACTGTACTTTTAAAGATTAATCATGTCCCCTTGCAAGCAACTTTTTTTTGTTTTTCTATGTTATAATAAAACAGTACTTGATAGGAACTGAGCTGCATGAATCTATGTTGGTGGCAAAATGATCCTAGTAAATTTTCTGTTGTTTAAATGGTGGCGTATTTTTATAGTAGACTTAAAAAAACTCATGCCACATCCCAAGCATTACTATATATTTTTCCCGAAAATTAAATACCCCATATTTCTAAGCCTGAGAGGTAATAAGGAAAATATCTAATCATGAATCAATGAATTAAAGATAAAAAAAAAATAGGCAGAATACCTTCTTGGCAGAATTCATATTTATTTTGCTAATATTGAACAATACAAATAATTTAGGTGACTAATAATCTGGGATGTAACCGTATAACAAAAGGGGTTTTTAGCTTTTAAAATATATATTGATCACAGGGATGTTGAATTAAGTTTGTTAAAAGGATGGGGTTTTTTGTTTTGTTTTATGTTTAGGCCGATGGATCCGTTCACAGTTAAAGGGGCAGTTCACGTTTAAGGGGATAGTGACACTTCTCAGGTTTTAGCATAATTGAATGCTTCATCAAAATATGCCTATATGTCCTTTAGACCATTTTCCTCAATGTGACCTCTGTACCGGACTCTGACACATTTTCATGGTCCCTTGGGGCTTGTCAATCAGAGCTTGCAAGGCCGGAAGTTAAATGCATGACTGACATGAAAAATCTGGCACAGTTAAATGGTTTTGTTGGTTTATACTACTTTGGCCACACAGGGTCAGGCGTTACAGTCTCCTTATCACAGTGCTACTGCTTCCTTTAATTTTAGGTATGTGACTATACAATAACACCGCTCCCCCACCATACTGCAAAACTCCTCTTCTGCACAGCTCTGTACTGCTCATTTATTTTAATGGTGCTTTATTCTCTGCCTTACTTGATTATGTGTGGCCCTTGCCTGCCTGCCTTCCCTGCACAAACAGAAATATCTGTGCCAGGACTGCTGAATCTAAGGTGCAGGAAAAGTCAAGCAGGCAGGAAAGGCACACGCATATATAACCTAGTAAGAGGGAATGAGTTAAAAGCACCATCTGAAAAAAAAAAACTTGCAGTGCTCGAGAGGAGATTTTCAAAATGAGGAGGCTTTTATTTTTTACAGGAGTGGGTGTGAGATAAGAGAGGCTGAAAGCAGTAGTACTCGCCCCCTACAGGAAGTAGTATCCTTCTCCTTATGCGGAAGTGGAATGTTTTTTTAAAACAATATATTTTACTAATTTGTGGGTTTACATCAGCAATGTTGTGATTAATAGTTATTAATATCACTTTAAGATAACTCTTAATATGTTATAGAATGGCTAATTCTAAGCAGGTTTTGAATTTACCTTCATTATTTCTTTTTTATAGTTTTTGAATTATTTGTCTTTCTTTCTATTTGCAACTTTCTGGAATATTTCTCACTGTGAGGGCAGTGTCCTATCCTTTCGACACCATTGAGAAGCAATATGGGCCTCCATAGACCTAAGTTTTGTTTTTTGTTAAATGTATCCCCATCTTGGTTTTTTTGACAGGCCCAGGTCAGTAGGCTAATTATTGGCACGCCTTTTTGGAGGGGGGGTCCTGCTATCTTTGTAGTACAGGGGTCCCATGATTTCTGGTGGTGGCCCCGAACCAGTACTTTAATTGGGGAATATACCCTGTGAATAACTAAGTTACTCAGTGTTCTTCTGAGCTCTTTTGCAGTTTACATATTTTTTTCTTTATATTTCATAGTAGCATTTTTACAGATATATTAACTTGTGGATGTAACGGAGCACTCCCCAGCTGTTTGATATGGGGAGAAAAGCAAAAGCTTATCTTAGTGAAACTCAGTGTGACAGGAGCAATAGAATGGAGCAGAGAGACACTTCCTATTTCAGTAAATAGGCCTTTCTGTCTGGACCTTGCCTGGTTCCAATAGCAGGGGCCTCACACCTTCATGATATTAGCCATGTAAAAGCACCTAGTATTTTTAAATCTAACAAAAGAAAAAAAAATGTAAATTGCAAAAGTCTTCAGAAGAGCAGTATATATGTCCTCTTTCTTGCCAGAGCTAGATTCCTATTAGGGGCATAGAATTCCCTTACATCTTTCATAATATTTTGCACAGTTGGTTATCACTTTTTTTGTATTCCATCCAGGTATGCATAAGGGACTTCGTTATAAAATTATAAGGAATCCGGAAGACCTGGTGAATTTCATTGCAGATCTGAAAAAGAAAAAGGTAGGTGATTTGCTGTTTTTGGTTTGCTGGCAGAAACACAGTGAAACCACAGAAGTGACAAAATTGGAATGGGAGGAGATGTGTGTACATTATTACACAGCCTGAATAATACATTTAATGCTGCTTAGTAATGTAATCAGTTGTAATTGTTCTTTGGTGCTGTTGCTAGCGTCAAATAACAAATTAAAGTTTTATAAAAGAAAAAACTTGCTGCTTTGTATCATTTAATCACTTGATGTCTTATGGACGTCAGGGGTACATTTATATTGTTCTCTAGCTATAGAATGGGATGGATAGAAGCATCTGGGCACACTTCCAGTTGTTTATTACAGGTGGTGACATATGGTTAAAAATATATACATATATTCTCATTTGGTTCACACAATGCCAAGTTTTAATCTGTCTCTAAAATCAAAGACTGGCCAATAACATTTCATTGGAAATGTATTTTTATGAGAAGCAGCTATACACAAAACAAACATCAAGAGTGATATCTTGGACCGGGGTTTCGTTTCATGTTTTGCGGTAATGACCCTGGCTCATGTCAAACCAAACCTTAGCAATACACTGAGCATTGACATCTGTTATACCTAAAAGAGGGCTGTCTCCTTAGAACCAGGACTAGCAGGTAAGATTGGCTAGCCTGGGGATGGCTTTGAGGCCCCATTGCATTAAACTACCACTGCTGAACTTCATTTTTACTAATACTGACACATTCCTAATTATTGCTATAGAAACATGTTGATATCGTTTTAATTAAAGTCATCTTGATACAAGAAATATTTATTTTTAAAAACAAAACAGCATGAAGAAGCCTTTGATCTTTACTTCAGCGCAGCACCTTTTTCCTAGTAAAAATTCTCAGGCAGTTTTATATTACTTTGCAAGCATAACATTTAAGGGATAGTTCACCTTTAAAGTAATATTTAGTATGATAATGACAGTGATACTCTGTGACAGTTTGCTGTTGGTCTTCATTTTTTGTATTTTGTGGTTTCTGAATTACTTTGGTTTAGCAGCTCTCCAATTTTAGCTACTAATCTGGTTGTTATAGTCCAAGTTACACTAGCAGTGGTTTGGATGAGAGACTGGAAGATGAACAGGAGAGGACCTGAATAGAAAATTAAGTAATGTAATGTCACCGAGCAATCACTTTTTTGTCTGCTTGGTTCAGTGACCCTCATTTGAAAGTTTGAAAGATTCAGAAAAGAAAGGCACATTATTCAGAAAATTGAAAAGTGGCTAAAATAGGGGATTCTATAACATAAAGTGCTTATTTAAAGTAAACTACCCCTTTAAATATAAGAAACATGCAAGGGCAGTGCTGATGTATAACGTACTCCTCTATTGCAGAAGAAAGAAGAAAATGTTGATGCAGAACAAAGGGATTTGCAGAGCTCTCACAGTGAAGATGACTTGGGTAGTAAACCTGAAACACAAATAGAAGATGAAAAAGATGAACAGGCACTTTTGCAAGAATTTGAGAAAGAGCTAGAGAGCATCCTATTGCCCAAGTCTGAGATGTCCGAGATAAAGGACAACGTGAAAACTGAAGTGGAGAAAGAGTTTGATAATATTATTGATGAGGTAGGATCATTGCTGTGAGAGAGACTTCCTCTATTTAATGCATTATTGTTTTTCACACACTGATATTCATTAAATCAATGAATTGTGGAGTTTACATTTTTTTGTCTGTAGAAGTTGTTCACTGTTTTGTAAAATTGGTCCAAATGTTAAAATACATTTGGACCCAGTGTAGAGAGAATGAGTATTTACCCAGAAAATATACCCACTTGTTCAACCTGAGCTGATTGAATACAACATGTGGTGAACATACTACTTGCCTATTATTTTACCTATTTAGTTTATTATTTCTTGAGCTAAACAGGGCAATTGAAGCTCCTTCATGTTTGGTCTTTGCTAGGTAGACAATTAGATTACCAGTATACCCCCCTGTCTTCCAACTTTGTTGTTTTGTTAGCAAGAGCCCATTATGAAGGGAACTGTCTGTGCCTGTACTGTATCTTATGTTTGGCATACGTCCTGTTCATAGAACACCTATTAAACAGCACCTTTAAGTGACCCTATGAATAATTAGCTCTGTCATGTATCTTTGTTGTAGTACTGTACTTACATCAATACGTTTATATAGCAGTGAGCTGCTAGTGCGCTTCAGATGACTGTTTGCGTTATACCACATGACCAGAATGCATCGGCTTTTATCGGCAACAGTTGATTTATTGTTCTCCTGGCCTTGAGCTACGTCGCACTATCAATACGTTTATACCAGATCAAATAAAGTGGAAAATTATAATGTTTGACTATGGTTGAACTATATTTATTTCTGGATATTTAAATTAATTACTAGCTATGCAGCATGTAGATATGAGATCCCAGCAGTATGTATACATGTGCATTATGCAAGGGTATGTTCAATATACACCCAATTTTAGTTTGGCTAGTTCAGTGCAAAACAACAAAAAACGTAAATTTTTTTGGTCCATCACCAAAAAAAAAAATATTTAAAATTCTATTTTATCACATTAGTCAAACAAAATGAACTTTAGTTACACTATATAAATTATTTGAATCTTGATTCCTTAAGTCTAAGAATTCATAATAATAGCAAGTACCAGGAGCCATTTTGTGGACCGTGTTATTAAGGCAAGCTTTGCATCATCTCAGAATCTTGTTTGTGCACCAGAATGGAGAAACCGATGTCCATCCCCTTACCCTGGCTACACAATTAAACGGTGAAGAGAACTGGGGAATGTGTGGAGAGCAGTAAAATCTAGGAAGTGCTGAATGGAAAGTGAAAGTAATCGCCTGCTCCGCATTTATGCCTAAAGCATAGAGGGGCAGACAATATTTGATTGACAGCTGAGATTTTTAAATGAGCTTACAACAGCTATGAATGCTTTAATAAAAAATAGAAATTGGATTTCATGTTTAATTTAAAAAGGATAAATTTCTTTTAAAAATGCCAAAAAAAGCTGTCATTCCATTCCCCCCGTTTCCCTATTTTTTGTCCTCACCACATGCCTCTGAGGCCACAGGCACTTTCCCATGTAGATGGCATGGATCATGCAAGCTCTGGATGGGGAGAGCAGAAATAGGAGGTGCTTCTTGTGACACTGTGTGGCCAACTCACTCACACTGATCTGTCTGCCCACCCACAGTATTTGTCTAACTCCTGTCCATAGTGTCTGATTCTTTCCAGGTCCCTCCTACCCTCCCCGATCAACTCTCTCCTGCTCGTAGTACTTAAATTCTTCCCTGCATTTTTTTATGCATCATTTCATGTTGTAAGCAAGAGGGAATATTATACTAGAAAATTAGTATTACACAAAATGTCTCCTTTAAAAGAACTTCTACAGTATGACAAATATTTATTCCACAGGCCCAAGAGGAACTTGAAAAAGAAGGTCTGAAAGGAGAATTTGACAGAAAACAAGCATCTAAGTCATTAGCTACCACCCTAAACAAATTAATAGACAAACTGGAGAATACTGCAGATGACAAGGGAGAGGGAGCAGAACCTTTGGAAAGTGATGAAGGCATGACTACAAGCACTCCTGAACCCACTGGTAAAGAACCCTCTGGTATGTAAAGAACAGGAAAAATAACATGGCTTTACACTAAAATAAGTGACTTATTTTGTCTCGGACATTGCTTTCAGTCAAATGTTAGATAATATACAGTATGTATTGTATACTTGGGCCAAAGAGTCAAAATGATTTGAAGATTCTTAAAAATAATACTGCTTATTATTTCTCTAATAGGTTTCCAGTATTTAGGTGAAATAGGCTAAAGATGCATATGCTGTGCATCTGGTCAATAATCAGAACTGGTATATCTGAGTTTTTTAATGTATTTTTTGCAATTTAAGCTTTAAATTTAAATTTGCTGTATTTCGGGTTTGGGCAGGAGTAGTAGCGGGTGTAAGTGTGGTTGGTGAATTACTGCATACACAACCTTGTCAATGAGAGAGAAAGTGTTTTCTGTCCTGCAAATCACTCCCAAATATAATATAATATTTATACTGTTAGCCTCGATAAACAGATTGTTGGCAACTTTTTACAAAAGTCAATTGAAGATTTTTTTTATATATGTTTAGGGTCCTTTATGTGTAAAACAGATGTGGCTCTATATTGAATAAACACATACAAATATATACCTACAATTCACACTGGGAACTTGAAACTACCAGTCTCTTGACATTTTCATGAACATAATACATGCAATTGCTTCCCTGTTTTTTCTAGTTATAGAAGCAGTGCCTCCATTGTGGCAACAATTTTCTGTACGTCCAGAAAAGGCAAAAACAGCGTACAATCTTAGTGCTTTTGTATAACAAATGTATATTAAGACTTTGCACATAGAGGTTATGCATACATGTTTGTAACTATAGTTGCTAACGAAGTACAGCTAATAGTATAATAACTAAGCAATGTCAGATTTGGGAGGAGCCTTTCCTTAAAATAGGCATTGTAGAAGAAATTTGGATGTTGCCTTGGTAAAGGGTGGGGAAGCTCCGAAACATTGCCATGGTTTGTCCTCTGTTGTACTGCATTAATGTGCTGTTGTAAATGCCTCTTTGCATATAGATACAGAACTAAGTAGTATTATACGTGTATATTTTATATGTGTGTGCCCATACATCCAGTGAAAATCGGGACAGGGGCTGTCCTGATTGAAAAATTTAGATACCAAGGAAGTGGATGTGGGTATTGGGCTCATTATATTAATCTTTTCCATCCTGTGTGGCTTTCACTTGCATTCTCAAATATAAATAGAGGAAGAATATAAAACAGAAATAACGAACTTGCAAAGAAGAGTTAGAAGATGAGGACATACCGGTACTGTAGGAAGGATTTAGTGTAAAAAACACTTACTGCCCTATAGTTTTGCATGGGTTTATTTGATTGTCTCAGTGAACTCAACCCACTTTTATTGGCTGTTCGTGATCAGTGGAATGATTGATTTATTGGCAAGTATTTATTTGTATTTCCAATGCTAAATAGAAAAAGGTTGTTAAGTGTGTCTACTTGCTACTAAAGAAAAACTGTCTAGAAAAAACTTTTTCAAGCCCAACAGAAAAGCTATTCCCAAACATTAACCCTACCCCACACCACAACACTGGACTGTTCAGAAAGGCTGGCATATCAGTACTGATATATGCAATAGTTGCTTGGCTACAATTAAACAATTGACTGGATACTATAGCACAGGTTTTTATCAGCTTATGTAGAATTTTACTTTATCCTGTTCTTCATATTAGATGGTCGTGTTAAAGTCAGGGTCACTAAGATCCATCGGGGAAGCTTTGAGCAAAAAGAAAGAAAGGTGAGAGAGATGAGCAACGAGAACCCCCAGCTAAGACACATTGAGAATGTTGTTAAGGACCTGCTTGAGAAAGAAGGACTGAAGGCAGAAGGTATGCCTGGTGTAGATTATAAAACCCTCTGCTTTCTTGACGTTGTGGTTATATGCAAGATCTTTGCAAAGTTCCAGGTGCTGTTAATATATTCATATTTAATTGTTAAATGGTTTTCTCTTAGTGCTTCTCTCTTGGCTATGTGGTACCTCTCTTTTGGCTTGTGTATGGTATTTTGCATGGTTTAAGCAGTGTGTGCTCTCTAATTATTATAATGGGGATTTGCTTGTAGAAGCTCTACCTGGGAAGTAAAAATAACAAGAGCAGATCCAGAAGTTGTTGGGTTATATGTATGTAAAGAAAAAAATCTATATTCCACAAGGTTTGGGGACTTGGTAAGATTTTGTTGTGGGCACACTAACCTATTTATGCCACTGCTTATTACTATGTAACTAACCTTGGGAATTAGTGGTGTTTTGACTTGAGGAAGTGCATAATTTTCTCTAAAGCTAATGCTAAATGCTTAAATTAAACCAAGTATTATAAAGTATCATGCTCTCCATCCAAAACTGTATTGCATATTGGGCATGCATTGGATCAGTCCAATGATTCAATGGTTCCCCCAGAGACCCATGTTCAAATCATAAAGAAGGCTGATTTGGTTGCCACATGCCACAATAAGCTGCCAACTCAGTCTGAAGGGGGGGGGGGGAGTACAAGCTGGCAGCTTTTATCAGCCTGTGTATGGTTAAATCTTTTTATGGATAATATTCATAGTAAAGGGCATATTGCTGAATATAATTTATAACTGGCTAATTCTTGGATAGGCATTTTCCATTCCATATTCCATGTTAATTGTTTTTGTAATTGTGCAAAAAGTAATCTTTTACATTAAGCGACGCTCGTGCTGTGGAAATATGCTTGTCAAAATAAGCGTGAGGTTTACTACAAGCGACTTTCCTCTGCAATAATATATGATATATGTTGCATCTCAGATACCCTTGTCTTAACAAGGGCACTTACAGCATTCCTCTTCTGGGACAAACCACCTACACTAACCAGACTTGGCTTTTTCTTTATACTAGGTAAAATAGAAATTAAGATTCTTACGACTGGAGACTTTAGTGATGAAGAATCCTTTTCAGAAGAGGACACCAAGAACCTGCAAGATATTATTTTCAACATACTGGTAAGACGTAGTGTGGAAAGAATTCTTTACATAGTATATAGAAGATTTAAAGAAAATATTGACTCTAAAATACTATGTTTGGCGGGAACCCGTTGTGATGGGAACAAATGGCGTATAGCTCGTATCACTGATTAAAAAACTCTGTAAAAACATACTATAAAAGACCTTCCGTAAAAACCTCATGTTCAGTATATAGAAACTATAAAGAGTCAATCACCACTAGTGGTTTACTGAGCTATTAATCGAAAAAATAGTGTAACCTAAAACAGAATAGAAACAAAACATAAAAGAAACAACTTTGTCAAAAGATTAAGTGAATAAGTTTAAAGCCACCATCACCGCCTTTACAGAGTGAATAAACTAAAAATACTGGAAAAAAGAAGAAGAAAGAAAGGGGACAAAAAGGGGGGGGGATGAAAAAGGAAAAAAGGCCGCTTCATAATTAGTGAAGAAGAATTGCCCAGAAAGAAATGGTAAAGCACAATTGTAATTAGCTAAAATGTATTTAAAAAAAGATGTACTAAATATCAATGCAAAAATCTTGAGTCATTGGTCCCTAATCATGACACTACTCTCAGGATCCAAACACCGGCCTGTGGGTCTAAAGTCAGACCATAGACTCGCTAGAATAAAAAACAAGGGAAAGTTGTAAGTTGTGGTCACCAATAATTTTCAAAACATTAAGTGGTTGTGCAATGCGATTGTGACAAACAAATACAAGAATAAAAAGTTAAATTATATCAGGTTTATTATGATCCAATAAAAATTTAAAAATAAACCTGATATAATTTAACTTTTTTTCGTACTTTGTTACATTTTTGGTGTGCCGTCATCTGCTGGGATATATATATATAACACACACACACACACACACACACACACACACATACATTTCATTCTTCTTGTATTTGTTTGTCACAATCGCATTGCACAACCACTGGGATATATCTATTTACTTTACGACTGGCACCCAAACATTTTCCATCGCTCTATATATATATATATATATATATATATATATATATATATATATATATATATATATATATATATATATATATATATATATTTACAGGATATTCATGGATTTTGTGTATTATATAGTGAATAAAGTACCCCCTATTGTAAAATATACTGTAAGGATATTATAAGTCACAGAGGATTTTCAAGACAATTCGGCCTCAAGCTTTTATACAGGTCATGGAACTCAGAGGTTACTTCTAATATCCTCATATTTTACAACAAGGGGTACTTTATTTATTATAATACACAAGTTTTAGTGAGTCATGTGAAAAAAATGACATCATTACTCAACGTTTATAACTGATTCACTACTCACCGTTTATAATAGGGAGGCACCGAATCCAGGATTCGGTTCGGGATTCAGCCAGGATTCGGCCTTTTTCAGCAGGATTCGGATTCGGCCGAATCCTTCTGTCCGGCGGAATCCTAATTTGCATATGCAAATTAGGGGCGGGGAGGGAAATTGCGTGACTTTTTGTCAGAAAACAAGGAAGTAAAAAATGTTTTCCCCTTCCCACCCCTAATTGCATATGCAAATTAGGGTTCGGTTCGGTATTCGGCCGAATCCTTCGTGAAAGATTCGGGGGTTCGGCCAAATCCAAAAAAGTATATCTCTATATCTCTCTATCTATCTATCTATCTATGTATCTCTATATCTATATCTATATATCTCTCTATATCCCTGGTGGCTCAGACTGTTGAAACAATGTAAGACAAGGCAGCTGAGCAAATGAGTTGAGCAAATGCTGCTTTCAATAGCAATTGATTTTACATATAACTTTTAGGGGCACATTTATCAAGGGTCGAATATCGAGGGTTAATAAACCCTCAAATGCGACCCTCGAATTTAAATCCTTCGAATATCGAATTTGAAGGATTTAGCGCAAATCTTTCAATCAAACTATTTTAAGGAATTGATCAAAGTATTTTTCTTCGATCAAAAAAAGGTTAGAAAAGTGCTGGGGAAGGTCCCCATAGGCTAACATTGAACCTCGGTAGGTTTAAACTGGCGAAGGATGTAGTCGAAGTATTTTTTAAAGAGACAATACTTCGACTATCGAATAGTCGAATGAGTTTAAGTTCGAATCGAAGTCGAAGGTCGTAGTAGCCTATTCAATGGTCAAAGTACCCAAAAAAATACTTCGAAATTCAAAGTTTTTTTCATTCGAATCTTTCACTCGAGCTTAGTAAATGTGCCCCTAAAAGTTAAAAAAAAATGAATAAATGCATATTGGAAAGTTGCTTAGAATTATGTTGACTTGCCCTTTAAGATAATGTCACACAGGGAAATTTGCAGAGTTTTGTCTCTCTCTTAAAGACACACTGCAGATATATCTTGCCTTCAATATAAATGGAAAATGCATGGTTACTAGTAGTGAATCAAGCATAATATGTACATTTACCGTATATACCTGCGTATAAGCCGAGTTTTTCAGCATCCAAAATGTGCTGAAAAAGTCTACCTCGGCTTATACGCGGGTCAGCGGTACCCGGCCCGAGTAGCTGAGATTGCAGTCACTTTTAATCATTCCTATACCAACAGTTCACTTGGGGAGAGACTGCAATATCCCACAATGCCCTCTGTTGGTTATATGAAAGAATAACAGTGCGCCCTCTGTTGGTTATATGAAAGATTAACAGTGACTGCAATATCACACAGCGCCATCTGTTGATTGTATGAAAGAATAACAGGGACTGCAATATCACACAGCACCATCTGTTGGTTATATGAAAGATTAACAGTGACTGCAATATCACACAGCGCCCTCTGTTGGTTATATGAAAGATTAACAGTGACTGCAATATCACACAGCGCCATCTGTTGGTTGTATGAAAGAATAACAGTGACTGCAATATCACACAGCACCCTCTGTTGGTTATATGAAAGAATAACAGTGACTGCAATATCACACAGCGCCCTCTGTTGGTTATACAAAAGATTAACAGTGATGGCAATATCAAACAGCACCCTCTGCACATGGTAGTGGGACAGTGGGACAATGCACACAGTAATCCGTCTGGCAATTCTCTGTCACCATCAGCTTTGCAAAGAAGTCCGCTTGATTGCTGGGGGGGTCGCTTTGGCAGAATGTGCGCTGCTGGGAGACAGGGCTGTAGTTGTGTCTAGGCTTATACACGAGTCAATAAGTTTTCCCAGTTTTTGTAGGTAAAATTAGGTACCTCGGCTTATACACAGGTCGGCTTATACACGAGTATATACGGTACCTTCTGAATCATTCTAAAAGTTTTAAACTTGAATTTGCATGAAATTAATGCTAGAAGCAGTACAATTTGTCATGGTTCATTAATACAGCACAATTTCAACAACTCCAAAATATATATGTGCTAGAAGGATGTTTTACGGTAAGGCAATTCGTCGCCATGATTAGTTTTTTTTAAAAGTCGCAGCGACGAATCTCCACGTTTCCCTTTGGAAAGGCATGGGTAAAAACCTCTAAGTTCCACCATTCAAGAATTCTTTATTTAAACACATTCAAGTGACACAGATATTGCCTACTTGTAGTAGTAATGTCATATTATTCCTGATGCATATACAGAAACCTCTCGTATCAACTTTTACATTATGAATATGTATGCTGTTTAATATATGTAAAGCCATTTGATGTATATAAAGTACCCTTTCCTTCTCCCCACTTTTACCGCTTTTCATCTCTAATTCTATTGGCTAGTATTTAAATGCCTTACTGGTGTATGGAGAAACTAGAGCAGCTGCCTTATACAACTCTCTTTTACTAAAAAGTCATGTATGTACCTAAATCTGATTTCTGCCTCCTCTATAAATTATTATCCATGGCTCTATATTCATTTTCCACTAGGTTCAGGGAACAGAAGAGGTTCACAAAGAAAGGAAGCGACAACAACAGCTAGAGGACAACTATCGATTTGTCTGGAACCAAAATCAGGACGACTCCAAAAATACAAGGACTGGTGCAGACACGGATGAAGTTGATTTTTAACCTACGCTGGCCGGATATCTCCCAATGAAAACTTGAATGAACAATACAATAAACATGAGCTTTGTATCAAATTTTTAGACAAATAAACATAATTGGATCATGGCAATAGTAACACAACATCCTTGTGGACCGTAGTTTTTCCTGCACTTTAAAGATGTTGATGGTAGGGGGTTATCTGAATATAGCAAAGCATACCTAGCAGTGGTTTCTCTAGCTTTCATTAGTATTGCTTGTACAGCAGTACAGTGAAAATACAGTACTTCGATGATTCCAAGAAAAGACTTAAAAAAAGCTTAAGACACTATGGGAAATAAATATGCACTATTTATGGCTCCATTCGTTCAGTTTATTTTCATATATTGTTTGCATGGGTATGGCACATGGGACATGTTTTTTTTATCCCAGCATAGAAAGCATCTATCATTGACTTCACTGAGATCTGCCAGAAACAAAACTAATGCTTCTTGTGCCAAAAAATGCACATCAGATTCACATTGAAGTCTGTGGCAGCAGCAGTTCCAGGCACTTTTTTGCTTGCTGAAAACACCCTGTGTTAAATGATCTTTTTTGTGTAGGTGGGGGGCAACAATCATTAATATTTTACCTTTTTTCTCTTAACGGTGGGCTCAGTTTTTCCTGATTGAAGTCCACACAGTAAAAATTGCATTAGAACATGATTTATTCTTAAAGGATTTTGTAAGGCGTGTCAGTGACACGCACATGCTCAGTGTGATTTGAGCAGCTATCGAGAAGCTAAGCTTAGGGGTCGTCTGAAATCATCAAGCAGAAAATTAAATTTGCTACAGCATAAACTGATGCTACAGGACTGATGATTAAATTCTGTTTCCAAATGTGCTGGTTTCTGAGCAGCCATGTTGAATTATTTCAGCCTTTTATTGTGACATGTATATGCTACATATTGAGTATATTGTGAGTTGATATAATAGTAAATATGATTCAGATTCCAAAGTTCATTATTTTAGAGCTGTAGCTGTAGATAACCCTTGATAAATGGTTATGCCCGAAACATGTAGTGTGCCTACACTGCTAATAAACACATTGCAGTTTAAAACTACTGCCTGAAGCTGTTTTGATTCTACTTGTATCCTTGGATATATTGTGAGTTGGTCCTTAAAGGAGAACTAAAGAAGTGTGCCAGAAATGGTGTACATTATTTTTTGGGCTTCTGCGTTAGCCCAACGCAAACACATCCCTTTAGCAGGGAAGATGTATGCCTCCAAAGATTGTAGCGCCTCATATTCTTTTCTGCTGATTCACTGCACATGCTCTGTGCTGCTGTCACTTACTGAGCTTAGGGACCCACTCACAATATACAGTACACATA
Organism: Xenopus petersii; assembly: GCA_038501925.1. Classification (NCBI taxonomy): domain Eukaryota; kingdom Metazoa; phylum Chordata; class Amphibia; order Anura; family Pipidae; genus Xenopus; species Xenopus petersii. The sequence goes on from CM076675.1 coordinate 136,469,053, forward strand.
GAATATAAATGTCACAATATAAGGCTGATTAGTAATCAAGTCAGATAATTACTACATGGCAGCACAAACAAGTGCAATTAGCATGAGAATTTAATAATCACCCCTGTAGCATCAGCTTATATTACAGACCAACCTCATTTTCTGTTTGATAATTAGCGACAACCCCTAAGCTTAGCTTCTCAACAGCTGCTCAGAGCCCACTGAGCATGTGAGTATCACAGACACTTTCCAAGACGTTGACCCCCCTGTGGCAAGTTTGAAGTCTTTGATCATTGCTGCTACTGAGAAGCTAAAACTTCAGGCTGGTTCAATAAATTCAGTATATAAATTGACATTTTAGCCATATTAATTTTTAGGTTTTAGTTCTCCTTTAAGCTCAGTAAGTGACAGCAGCACAGAGCATGTGCAGTGAAACAGCAGAAAAGAAGATGGGGAGCTACTGGGGCATCTTTGAAGGCATGTATTTTTACTGCTTAAGGGCTGTGGTTGCCTTGGGCTGGTACAAAAGCCCAAAACATACTGTACAACATTTCTAGCATACTTCTCTAGTTAAGCTTTAGTTCTCCTTTAATGAATGTTTTTTATGGATGAGACTGAATTCTGCAATATCAATAACTTGGAAAAATGGTTGCAAGACCATTAATTTTATTTGTATTTTTCAAAAATATTAGACCCCAAATAAGATATTCCTTTTTATAATGAAAAGGGGATGTTTCATTAATTATGATATAAAAAATATTGAACTGTGGTATTCTGTAACTCAGGAATCTTTGGTTAATGTTTATGGAGCCTTTGCAGTCAAGCTATATACAATGTTCAGTTGAAAACGCAATATATATCTGACTATTCACATGGACGCAAAACTGACAAAGCAGGACCTTAATATGTATCTACTTGTTCCTTCATTTTAGGAGAATAACAAGTAATAGGAAGGTAATGCTGTTTCCTGCTGTAGCAACAATGCTGCTTGTGGAGGATGTTTTACTGGAATCCAGCTACAGATATGTTGGTAAATTTTTAAAAAAAGTGAGAAAAATCCTTTTTTTAATATCATCATTCACAAGCCAGAAGAGAGCAGGTGATGTGTGAGAGCATTTTATAATTTATTATGCTATAAGCCCAGTAAACAGGGATTTTGGTGTGAAAATGTTACTTTAACTGTAGCTATATTTACACATGCTTATTTTATCAATATGTTCTATACGTAGTTGTCCTATTCTGGAATAAATGCTGTGTGTCACAAAGCGCTGCCATTTAGCCGGCCATTAAAGGGATTGTTCACCTTTGAGTTAACTTTTTAGAATGATAGAGAGTGTGATGTCTGAGACCAATTGCAGTTGGTTTTTATTTTTTATTGTTTGCAGTTTGAGTTATTTAGCTTTTTATTCAGCAGCTCTCCAGTTTGCAATTTCAGCAATCTGGTTGCTTGGGTTGAAATTACCTTAGAAACCATTTACTGATTTGAATATTAGACTGGAATATGAATAGGAGAGGCCAGAATTGAAAAATGAGTAATACAAAGCAACAATAACAATAAATTTGTAGCATTTACAAAACATTTGTTTTTTAGATAGGGTCGGTGACCCCAATTTGAAAGCTGGAAAGAGTCAGAAGAAAAAGTCAAATAATACAAAAATTATAGTAGATAAATAATGAAGGCCAACTGAATTGGCCATTCTATAACATACCAAAAGTTAACTAAAAGGTGACACTGATAAAAGGCTTACCTTCCTGTTAAAGCTATTAATGTGCAGCTTTTTCTCCATAGTGTGCTCTTTAAAAATGTTTTTGTGTCAGTTTTTGGAAAAGGTAAACAGTCATCCTTAAATTGACCCCATGGGAGATTGATAATGACTGGAGGAATGATAATCCGTGTCTGAATGGGCCTGCTACAGCCTGCTCTCGTTACAATTACACTGTTTAATAGAATAGGGGTCATATAGATCTATAATGGAAATGAGATAGGGCCAGTGGGGATTGGCATTGAATTGGGCCAAACAGGACCTATACAGGAAAAACTGTGCACAAAACATTAATGGCATTCACAGAAATTGGAAACCATCTCTATTGCGTTTTATTAACGGTCAATTCAATGCAGTGCCAATTAATGGCAGTTCTTTGATATAGATACTTAACTCATTATTTTGAAAAAAAAAGTTATCACAGGAACTGTGCTTGCTCTCTACTTTCTTCTTTTTCCATTATTACTGTAATATGCACTCATTGCCTATATTGCACAAGCGCAGTAGCTGCTACCAACCAATCCGGTCTTTGCTTTCCAATTTTAAATTGTAGTAAACAAATTGCCAATTGGTTGTTATTAGCAACGGCACTTGTGGTTTGTAACGCAGACCCAATTTCATACTGTCGACCTGTTGGGCAGGTTGGCAGCCATAAAAATCTCTCTTTGTTTCAATAACGTAATGCTGTGCTATCATTTACATGGCAACCAACAATGAACCTTGTGGTTTACATGGCATCCATCATTATACATATTAGATTTGTATAACATTCTCTTTGGGAATAGACAAGAAATAGGCTGAAGCTACTGATGTTATGCCTTTAATATGTTTAATATAAAAACATGACCTATTTCCAGTAGAATGTCTGTCTATTTTTATTCAAACAGCAAATTCAAAGATCAGCAAAAGAGCTCTGTTTACTGTAATATACTGAATATCTTCTTTATTAAAGATGAAATTTTAATATAAGCTTCGTCATACTGAAATAGGAAACTTTCTAAATACAATCAATTACAATTCTGCATTGTTTCTGAAATAATCAAGTTTATATTCACTATTCCTCTCTCAGCATCTTGTTTCTCTTCATTCTGTCTTCATTCAGGAGTTGGGTGTCAGATATTCATGGACGGTTAGATCCAATATATCTTATAGGGGGGCTCCTTTTGCCTAGAAGATGTATTAGAGCTCTATTCAAATCACCAGACATAATGTGTCTCTACATGTAGAATTTGTGCAAAAGGCAGTTATTTTGTTAGATTTTGTTTGTACTTGAATCAGTTATGTGAGTGAGCTCTAATTCATCTGCTAGGAAAGCTATTACATTTTGCGGTAGTTTCCCTTTAAGAGATTTTTTTTTTAATTTAAAATTTCCTAGCTCCAAACCAGCAGCTGTTCAAGAGATGGGCATTCCGACCTGCATTATGTTATCTTCATACTTAATTCTGTATATGGTAGGATACACTGGCGAGACATAGCTTGTTTGTTACAAATCTGTTGTGCAGGATCTGTAGGATCTGCTCGGTGTGCATTAAATTCATAGATTGTAGGCCATTGAGTATGTCATATAATGCTGTATTCAAGGATGTTATATATTGAGGGAATATTTGCTGTTCAAGAAAGCTACAAAGTGCTAGTATATTGAATGCTGAGACCATAAAGCACTTACTGTTTAATAGAAGGAAACCTGTTCATATTGTATATTCCTATTTTTAGTTGGTTAATGGAATTTATTTTTTTTTCTTATACTTTTCTTCTGCATTGAATAAAGCGATGTTTTTCAAACTCTGAGCCTTGATCTTTTCTCCGCTGTTTTACAGACCTTCTGAACCCTATTCTCTCACTCGTGTTTTCTGATGCTCTCCCTTTCTCTAACTGGCATTTCTCTCAACTAGTGATAGGCGAATAATTTCGCCAAGCACAATTTCAGAGTTTCGACACTGACAAATACATTTGCGAAACTGCAGATAAAATTTGCAGTGGTAAAATTAGATTGAACGTGCATGAGAATGGTAGTGCATAAAATTATTCGGACGCCCATTGGCTTTAATGCATTTGGACAAAATAGATGCGCGTATGAAAATTGACGCGGGAGTCGAAATTAAGGTGCGTTTTGCAAATTTCTAGGAAATTCACGAATTTTTGGGTGAAGCAAATGGGACAAATTTGCCCATCACTACTCTCAATGTTTGTCTGCTCAGTGTCAGACTAGAGACCCTTTGCCTTTTGGAGATCCAGTGCCAGTGTTGTACTGTATATGTGATTAGACTTTGCTGGATCCCTGTTATTTAAATAAACTAGAGTCTCACTTACACCTGTGTTCTTGGTCTCAGATTGCTGCCTTTAAACAGCACTTTACAGAGATTGTTCTTTGTTTACATTAATTGCTGCCCTAGAAAAGCTTACACATAAGGTGCCTATTGTATCACAAACCTGGGTCAATTAAATGAGCCAATTGACTTTGATGTTTTTTAGCCGGAGCTATCAGGGGCGATCCTGGCCCTTCTGCTGCCTGAAGCAGCTTGCAGTTGCTGCTGCCCCCCCCTCCCATGAGCTCACCTTTTTGTGCCGGAGGGGGTCTGGGGGGGTCCAGGACGCTAGAAAGGGCCAGGACGCTAGGGCAGAGAGCATAATTGTGCTCTCTGCGTTAGAAGAGCTAAATTTGGCTGCTTTATGTAAGTGATGGAGAGCAACCTCAGTCTGACTTAGAGAGGGACTTTAGAGAGTGTTCCCTATGAAGGAGTCAGGAATACAATTCCAGAGTTTAACAGCCACAATGTAAAAAGATTCAGCCATGGGTGTAGATGATGTGAAAAGATGGTGGCTCTGTGAGGAGTGGAGGAGACAGCCAGGAGTCTACAGTGAGACAAGTGAGAAGCAGAGGAGTGAAGGGCTTTGAATGGTGGCAGATGGATTTTGCATGCTATCCTTGAGTTTTTGACTTATACTTGTCAGAAATCTCCAGAAAACTATACACTTTAGTATTGGCACATGTAGGAGACATAAGTCCAAATCGGTAGTGATGGGCGAATTTGTCCCGTTTTGCTTTGCCAAAAATTTGTGAATTTCCAGAGATATTTGTAAAACGGAGAAAAATGTGTGAAACAAAGTCAATGGGCGTCAATTATTTTGACGCCCAGCAATTTCGATGCCCGCAACAATTTTTATATGCGCGCCTTTTTTGTCCAAATGCATTAAAGTCAATGGGAGTCTGAATAATTTTGATGTGCAACAATTTTTATACGCGCAACTTTGTGACGTGTGCCAATTTTTTTTAATACGGCTGGTTTTTCACCAGTGAATTTTCACCTCCGTTTCGCAAATGTATTTGCCGGCGACGAAATGTGGAAATTTGCCGAATGTCTTCGCCCATCACTACATACACTAATCGGTTGTAATTTCGTTTATAAAACAGATTATGTTTCTGAAATATTTGTTTATATTAAGGAAATACTCCCAGCAACTGAAATGGCACCTGCTTAACTTGCATATTTGCATGTTTTCTCTTTATAAAGGCATGTGCAAACGTTGCACTGCACACAGCAGAAAGCCACACAAAAACAAAGGCATACATGACATGAGAGACATATACCAATGATGTACAGATATATGTGCAACTATTGCATAGAATGAAACATACAAACCCTTGCTGAACATAAATAACTTTTGGTTAATCAGGGTTATAGTTAAAACTTGAGCAAATCTCATGCTATCACATTGACATAAATAAGCTTTCTTGACACATAGAGGACAATATGCAAATCTTAGACAACAAATCTCTGACATGCTTGGCAAGAGACATGCGAAAGACATTACGTCTTGTGAAGAAACGTGTAACTTTTTGATCTCATAGAAAGGCTTTTATATTTTAAGCTTATATATGTAGAACATCTATTCTCTTGCTGCAATACAGACCAACATTAGAAGATGCACAATTTAGTATGAAAGGAGCTCACCACATAATTAGATCAGACCTGTCCACGGGTATCCTGTGTCCGATAACCCAATCAATATGTAAAACTGTAGTATGGATGTGGAACAGATCCAAAACGGCAGTCGAACTGCAGAAAGTCCGTTTATTGGGGAGTGTACAACATGTTTCGGGTCAAGCCCTTTATCAAGTGTAACTTGATAAAGGGCTTGACCTGAAACATGTTGTACACTCCCCAATAAACGGACTTTCTGCAGTTCGACTGCCGTTTTGGATCTGTTCCACATCCATACTACAGTTTTACAACATTAGAAGATCTGAAGTAATACAAAGAGTGAGCAGGAATGTTCACAAAGACCATTGAGGACATTAGTGACCATGTCCGCATCCTCTTTGACCAATTACAGACCTCAACAAGATCCTTGCAACGTTTGCGACCAAATGGCTTTTGCGAACATGCACAGTGTATGTAGTAAAATTTTGCAATCACAAAGCATATTTTGTGACAAAATATTACAGGAAACATAGGAACCCACAAAGACATGCAGATATTGCATTACAACATGTAATCTTGCACTTTTGGAAAAAACATTAGCAAAGTTTCAATGTATGCAAAGACAACAAGGCTCAATTAATAATGTGGGTGCAATATAGAAAAAAAAGATGTGACCACTATCTAAGGGGTGGGACAGGGGCATCCACCTGGATACTTCTTACTTGCATTCTATTGACCAGGAGCAAAAGTGTCAAGTTGAAGAGCGCGAAGAGGGGGCTATACAGTGGTTAATTACTCCAGGAATCTCCTATTCCTGAGCTAAACCATTTGAATTCCAATGCTGGCGGGTTACACTGCAGAGGACTAACCCTACCATGTAATTTCATTGCACCACTGCTTGGAATCAGATTTAAAATAAGATGTCAAGGACCCTTAATCAATGCCCAAATGTATGTCTTTCTTCTTGGAAAGTTCCTGGGTGCGGTTTAAATTGGTTAAAGTAAACCCTCAATAATGAAATGTCCCCAAATAATAGTCCATCTTGAATCCACTGTATTTATTTTGCTGCAAACCCCTTTTATACTATTGCTCCTTGAGAAATGCTGCTGTATTGTATCTACCAACATCATCAGCCATCTGCCATCGGTATCCTTTGTCTAAGTACCCACTTGGCAGCGCAGGGTCAATGATGATGTAAGCCTTGTGATCCATGTCACATTCAAGTCATTATTTTAAAAAGTAATGTTCTATTACTTATGCACATGCTCTTGTTTCAGAATTGCCAATGTTGATTGCAGTAGGTCTAAACCTTAACCCAGAAGAGAACGATTTTTCAGACTTTCCAGCGAATTATAATTCTGCAGGGTAATCTTGCTTGCTCAGTGGTCATGCACTATTTTGAATGCACCCTAACTGATAGCCACTAATCTTGTTTGGGGGGTTCCTTGATACAGACCCAAAAAAAACCCTATACTTACAGCCTTGTCAAGCCAAGTGTTATGTATAGAGCTCCCCTATGCACACATACTGTATGTATGTATGAAAAGAGCTGTACACAATAAGCAACTGTTGATTATGTTGGATACACTGAAGAGTTGATGGACAGTGGTCTTAATTCAATCCAATTTAACTATATAGCACTAATCCTCTATCAAATAGATTGAGGGTGCGCTCTAAGACTAGCGCTTAGCCTTACCAATGACTTCTCAAAGTAGAAAGGCAGTGACAGTCCAGGTAACTTTAAACAAAAATCTGTCTGTTTTATTCACAATGGAGTTTTCAAGAGAGAAGTAACTTGTCACAGTGTATAGCAGAACCTAAAATATTTTGTTCATTAGCCAGAGCAGCCTGTTACACTGTCTCACTGCACAGGTCTTGCTTTTTGCAGAAAGGTTTTAGCCCTCAACTTATGGTAGTAGTCTATATACTGTAACTGTTTGAACAGTCTACGTTTTTCTCCAGGGTCTTTCATACAAACCCCTTGCTTCAGAAAGCCACTTTGCATCCAGCAAGCTCCTCAGACAGATTCCAGAGAGCTCCCCTTCCTCAGGTGGTAACATCAATCACTAGGGATGCACCGAATCCAGGATTCGGTTCGGGATTTGACCAGGATTAGGCCTTTTCCAGATGTATTCGGATTCGGCCAAATCCTTGTGCCTGGCCGAACCGAATCCTAATTTGCATATGCAAATTAGTGACGGTGAGGGAAATCACGTTTCATCACAAAAGAAGAATTTTTTCCACTTTTTCCTTTCCTGCACCTAATTTACATATGCAAATTAGGATTCAGTTCGGTATTCGGCCGAATCTTTCACCAAGGATTCAGGTATTCGGCCGAATCCCAAATAGTGGATTCGGTGCATCCCTATCACCACACCCGCCTTTTTTAAAATATTATCTGTGACAATAAATGCCTGTAAGTAAGTTTGGTATGATGAACTTGAGTAGGGGTCCCCAAAAAAGTGTATAGTAATCACTCACCACATTTAGGAAGTGGCCCAGGTGCACCGCCTTGAGCCCTCAGCACGGGGAGCGGACACACCGAATAAGGCAATCTTCCACCAGGTTGTTCAAACTAAGTAAAAAGGTTTATTGTGTCCACAGCCTTACCCATTTCGTGTACAAAACACTTAGTCATTGACTTTATTAGACAGATTGCCTCATTCTGAGTGCCTGCTCCATTGAAATTTTCCTGTAAGTAAGTTTTCCTTGTACTTCATATAGCAGAAATGTATATCCTTGGCAAGACAATCCTTTGGGGTTCCTAGGGCAAACACCCTCTCTGGTCTACAGTGAAACCATAACTGAGTGTTTATCCTTTGATGACAACAGCAGAACTTCTGTCTGTAAATTACCAGGTTGCTTATCTCGCCTCAAACCTGAATGTTATGGCACATTATAGCACAAGTTAAAGGACAACTAAAGCCTACATTTTCCTACCATGTATATAAGTGGGGCGTATCTTCCCAACCCAAGCCACATCATTTGTACTGGATATACCCCCTCCATTTGCCAGCGACATCACATTTTCCTAAATCAAATAGCTGCTTTCAGCTGGTGGCCATTTTCCCTCTGACACATCATCAGTAACACTGACATCTGCAGACAGGATATGTATGTTGTAAGTTCATGCAACGCAGAATGCAGGGCTACACAGGCACAAGTTCTGCTGGGGTTGAGCACTGTAATGGTTAAGCTGAGCTCAGGAGAGGTGGTTAGGATAAAAAAAAGTAGGATCAGACAGCTAGTTTCTATGGGAACCGACAATGCTATCTCTTCATTGGCTGTTAAACTGGAGGGTGTGTTTAGTAATCTGAGTGGAGAAGACTGAGCATGATCATAAGTCAACAGCTAAAGCAAATTCCAGAGGGAGGGGCCGCGTGGGTTAGAGGAGTAGAAGAATTTCTAAGTGATTAAGGGGATACTGTAGCCTTACTGTTAGCCTTTTAACAACCAGAGTGGCAGTTCAAAGAATCTGTTTACTGATTAAATTTTTGTGGAGTGGGTTTACATGTCCTTTAAGGGATTCTTGCCTGCATAACATAATCTTTTTCACAAACACAGGAACGTATTGGATTTTAAATCAAAAAATTATTTTTGTGCTTATTTCCGAGTATTTCGAGTTGCAGTTGCTTTAACAGTTGGGTTCTACTGTATTTATGCATCAGCTGGTTGCCAGAAACACAGCTACAACTTCATTCCCTTTTAAACTCTGTAAGCAAACAGAAAATAATTTGATATACAAATTGCAGTCAGTAGGCTGAACTTCTTTTGTTCTAATGAGAAGCAGCAGTGGCAGACAATGAGGATTTTGTACCAGCCAGTCATAAGAATCACCTGCTTCTACGGATCTACTAGTTGGATTTATTGCATTTGCTTAACTGTCGTGCCTGACCTGTGACCCTCCAGATATTATTGTTCCAACAAACAGCAGACCAGGATGTTGGGGCATGATCAGAGATGTGAATCACTGAATTAACCCGTTAAGTGCCAGTTGATTTGACACACACATTGTATACTTTGTTTTAGAAACAACATACTTTCAGGTATTTTAGGTATCCTGCAACTGTTGATCAAAATGTTAAAAGTTCTGACATAAAGGCATGGGTTACATGTTCAATTGAAGTCAAATATGAAAGCTCAACTTCTCCCAAATTGAATGATACCCCTGATGCACAGCCCCAAACACATCAAACTATATCACAAACTACTGACGAGACCCACAGACACGTCTAAAAGATGTCCAACAGCCTGCTCTGGACTTATATACTGTAATTAAAAACAAAGAACATTCATTGTAATATCTTCCATTAAAATTTAATAAACATATGACTGTCCCACGTAGTACATTAGAGGTCAAAAATGCCTATAACCGCTTTACCAACATTAGTTGCAGTTTAACTACCAAATAGGGCTAATTAAATAACTGCACACACAGCACTTGCTAATTATCCACTTGTAATTGCATCTGATGTGACAGATTATGTAGTTACATCATCATTCCAAAACATTGTAAAGATTCCTTGCTTTAAGTATTAGTCCTCTCAAAATGATGTCCCACTCTTCATGCATGGCCTGGTTTTGCCTCCTCTCTGACTCTGGACCTGGATTAAATGGGAATTCGCAAAGGAACCTTTGGTGGGTGGGGATTGAGAGAGGAGGGAGGAAAGTAGATAAAAGTCAGACATCTCCTGCATGACACATTTAGGAGGTCTCTACTCTGAACTTCCTCCACTTACTCCAATGATATTGTGATATTTTGATACTTCACTGTATGCTCTCATTTTAAAGGGTAATCTTGTGAAGGCAGAGAATCCTACTGGACAAAATCAATTCTCCAAGAAGAGATAAACCTTAAGGAAGGAATAACCAGGTAACCCTAGTTGGGTAAAAATGTCTTATTGTCTGGAAAGTAATTTGTTTGTGTGCTTCAGGAATAGGGATGCACCGAATCCAGGATTCGGCCTTTTTCTGCATGATTCGGAGTCGGCCGAATCCTTCTGCCTGGCCGAACCGAATCCAAATCATAATTTGCCTATGCAAATTATGGGTGGGGAGGGAAATTGTGCGACATTTTGTCAGAAAACAGGGAAGTAAAAAATATTCTCCCCTTCCCACCCCTAATTTGCATATATTAGGATTTGGTTCGGTATTCGGCCGAATCTTTCACAAAGGATTCGGGGGTTCAGCCGAATCCAAAATAGTGAATTCGGTGCATCCCTATTAAGGGGTACCAGACTTTAACTTTATCACACACAATGATTTTGTCATCCAAATCTTCTCAGGGAAGCCCAGCTATCAAACCTTGTAGAAAGCAGCTACTTACCAGATTTGAATCTGGCTGATTATTAATATATTCATGGAAGTGAAGTGAGCATTTTGAAACTATACTCCGACTAATAGGCTTTGGATCAACCTAATACTGACCAATGCCGTAGTTATGTGTTCATAATGTTCCTCTTCTGCCTCTGTTATGCCTACTGCAAGTGAATGAGTTTTGCTCTGCTATTTCCATAGAAATATATTTGTTTAACATACTAACTTGTTGTATGTAATTAGACCTTCTGGAAATTAGAAATTCTCTGCACCCCGGCACTTGGCCTAAAATTAAATTTTTTTTTTAAATTCTTTATTTCTAAAAAAGCTAAATTTTTTAACTCATAGGGTAGGGATACAAAAAACAAAGGGGGGGAGAGTGTATAGAAACATAAGAAACATAAACCAAACAGTGGCTCCATAATATTCACAACATCCATTATTATTTTGTTTATCAGTTAGCTGTGTTACTTACTCTGTCTTAACCTCTAATCTGCTCCTTTTCCTAGACTTATTATCTCCACACTGTAGCCATTATTTGTTTACCCCTTGATCCAGTGACTCTAGAAATCTATGCCATGGGGACCAAATCTTCCAATAAAGTACACTTTTGTTCTGATATAAGAGTGTTAACTATTCTTGTTGTCTAATTTCTTCCACTGCCGACAGCCAGCTAATATAAGAAGGGGTCTCTTTCGATTTCCACTGCTTGGGGATGAGGGCTTTTGCTGATTGGAGCAGATGAAAGGTTAGTGAGTCCTTCAACATTGTAAGATTATCTTCCTTAATATTCAATAAAATTAAAGCCTGCTCTTCCCTTTTTATTTTAATTGCTGTTACTTTATTAATAGTATCCAACACCTGATCCCAAAACTCCTTCAAAGCTGAGCATGTGACCCATATATGTATATGGGTTCCCTCGCTTTCATTGCATCTCCAGCATACATTAGAGTAATGAGGGTACACCTTTTTTAGCCTTTCTGATGTATATTGCCACCTGGTTACCAATTCAAATATTGTCTCTTTTGTCTTAGAGGCCCTCGACATCTTGTGCCCATATTTAAATATCTCTGTCCACCCTTGATCTGAATAATACCCAATTCCTTTTCCCATTGCAAACAAAACGTAGGAATTTTAAATTTGTCACTATTTAATAAAATCCTATTAAGTTTCAACAGTGATTTAGATATTTCTGAATCTTCCTCTATTAATTGTTCCCACTGAGTCAAAGTTCTCTCCCAGTTTTGATATCCGAGCAATTGTATATAATGATTCACCTGATTGTATCCCCATATATCTCTGGGGTGTTTTCCCCATCGCCTTTGTATCTCATTTAAAGGTATCATCTCCCCTCACCAGATCTCGGATTTTTGTATTTCTATCTCCCCATTTCTCCTACCTTGAATAAGACCCTTTTTCCACGCTTGGTAAAAAAATTCAAGGTTGGATCACATATGGGGTACTAGTAAGGTACAAGGCTATTTTATTTTTATGCCAAACTTTCATCGTTGCTAAAATTCACATTTAGGAAAATTATAAGGAAATGGCCAAACTGAATCATATACTGTATTTTATATATATATATATATATATATATATATATATATATATATATATATATATATATATATATATATATATTTAATTTTTTTTTTTTAAAAGATGGATATATTTCTGTGTGGATGATACCATTTTGGGGGATATTTCTCATATCTGAATACAGCATGAGCATAAGGGATTAAGGGGCATGTTTACTAACTTGGAGATAAATATCTGGAGAGATTTTTGGAGATGTTGCCCATGGCAACCAATCAGCAATTAGATTTAAACAGCCACAGCCAAGTTAGAAAACAAAAGCAAAGATCTCATTGGTTGCTATGGGCAACATCTCCAGAAATCTCTCCAGATATTTATCTCCAATGTTAGTAAACATGCCCCATAGTCAGAATTCTACTGAAGTTTATAAACCATATTAACCTGTGGTTACAATAGCACTAAAAAGGCTTATTTACTAAAACAGAGCAGTTTTCAGATGCAATTCCTTGTGGGGCTCATTTATAAACCCAAGGCACTTTGCACGTGGGCCGCAACCTATAGCAAAAATGGGTTACTGCCCAGGTGCAAATTTGCCCAGTGTTTATAAATGAGCCCCAGTGTTTTTCAATAATATAGAAAAACTTGTTGCCACAAACTGTATTAGTCAGTGATAGCTCAATCCAACAGTGATCTGGGTTTGCCCCATCCAGAAAGGCGATATCATATGGAAAATGAAGATTTCACTGGAGAGCTTGTTAGTGAAACAGTGAAGATTCTTTATTCAAGATGCATTAAAGCTTTAATGCATCTTGAATAAAGAATCTTCACTGTTTCACTAACATGCTCTCCAGTGTAATCTTCATTTCCCAGTGTTTTTCACCCCACAATGCAGTGTTTTCACCTCTGTTTCAGTTTCATTAGAGCAGGGTGGGTGGGTACATTGGTGTTCAGCAAATGTATGTGAAAGTGCAAGGAGCATGTTCAGAGCATGTTCCTTTTATTAATGGCATCCATACACAAATATGTTTCAATGTTTATGCAAGACTCAAAGAGTGAAGTTAATAGTGAAGTTCCGCCACTAGAGTGAAATTCCGCCACTCTCCATTCATTTCTATGGGATTTTTATAGGCGTATTTATCAAAGGGTGAACTTTCACTTTCACCCATTGATAAATACGCCTTTCAAAATCCCATAGAAATGAATTGAGAGCGGCAGAATTTCACTCTTTGATAAATTTACCCCTTGGACTTAATTAATAGCTTAATTATGGGGCACCATGCCCTCCTGCAAAAACAATGTTTGGGGGGGCCCCACACAGAACGCAGCTCCAACCCATCTCCCCTCCCGCTCCTCTCGCTTGCTCCCTTCCCTTGCATTCCATATAGTGATCAGTGAGGGGGGATTTCTCTTGCGCTAAAGAGGAAGCAGACCCCACTCTATAGTTACGCCACTGGACTTGATGTTGTAAATTAACCTTCATATCTCTAAACCTGAGTCACACTCTGCCAGTGTCGGACTGGCCACCAGGATACCAGGACAACTCCTGGTGGGTCCAGGTGTCAGTGGCCCCTCACGCTGCTAAACTTTTGGTCTATTTCATGGCCATTCCCTATTTCTATGAGAACAATGAGGCTAAATAGATGGAATAATTGATTATAGTATAAAGAAAACAGACTAGGAGAATAGAGGTTGATTGGGGAGATGAAGAATATTAGTACTGAGAGTGGGTCCCTGATCTAAGATTTTATGGTGGCCCCTGGTCTAAGGTTTTTGGGTGGGCCCCTGGTGTCCCAGTACGACACTGCACTCTGCTGCAATAAAATTTTAATTTGATGAATAGTTATGTGTGGGCCGGCCCAAAACCTGCAGGACCCTTTGGTTGGGTAGGTTCAGGCTGACTTCATGATTGTCGGGTCATGGGCAATTTCAGGTTGAGCCCGTCCCCACCCATGTCCTTACTTTCAGCAGCAAGCATATGCCTCCAGTGCTTTTTATAGACTTGCGCCTGCATGGCCCTGCCTCTTCTGTGGCATCATAGTGCAGCAGGTTGGGCGGGTCTTTAAATTCGCACGGGCAACAAGTTTTGGTCAGGTGTGGGTAATGGAGTGGCGGGTTAGGGTCAGGTCCACACTTCACTATAACATAAGTTCAACAAAATCAATAGGGTTTGAATTGAAAATAAATACATGGTGCCCTATTTATAAAATGTGTAACTTAATATTATGGCTGATGTGTATCTAAAAAAAACTGTTAATTAGTAGACCTTTCATTTCAGCCATTGTTCTCTTGACTTACTTGTCAGTTTCTACATATTTGATTTCACCCTAAAAACAAAATCTTTGGGGTAACGGGAACTAGAATATTTTATACTGCAAATAAACCAACGTGAAAGTGAAAAGAATTATGCATACAAATGGCTTAAACAAAAGAGATAGATGCATTTAACATTCAGGTTAAAACAGGGGTACAATGATAACATTAATAACAGTAATAATAATAATAACAACAATAATATTGTGTAGAATGAATGGCTGTGAAATGATATACCAGTTTCTATAAGACAGAGGAGGAAGCTGAACTTTGTTCATGAGTAACTCTTAGATTTCTGTTCCGGGTATTTTCATTATTGTTGTTAACTGTTTGCTTGCTGTAGATTGTAACAAATACAAGTTCGTCAAATTCCTGACTGCCTAGCCCTTTAAATTTACAAGTCTGGTGGTGGGGACTGTAGAGTTCCTCTGCTGCAGAGCAATTGCCACATGTCCCGTCATAGCATTTCAGCATTCAAAGAATCATAGCCGTTACTGATGCACTACCACTCTTCAGCAGACAGCAAACTGATTGATTCTTATTACGGATTCTTTTCATCCAGGGAGTGAGCGACAGCCTGGTCACATGTGGGTGAGAGAGAGTTTCTGCTTCAGTGTGGGTGAAAAAGACTGAATTTGCTGCTGGTTTGTGTATGTGTTTTTGAAAGCATGAATTAAATCTAAATCTGCTTGTGTGAATCCATGTTGTGGGTGAGTGTGGCTGAGTGCATTGGAGTGTGAGTAAGCATTAGCACGTGAAAATATGTTGCTTCTGCATCAAGGGGACATCTGAGAGTCGCTGTGTCTATTCTGTAAGAAGGTATGTGCTGTTCTCATTATCACTTTATATGAAGCTTCATTTATTGTGGGCCAGTCTCTCCATTGATTGGCAACTTAATACCTGTTTTTGCCAGTTCTGCTTCTAAAGTACTGTATCTTTGCAAGTCTCTTCTAAATGCTATTGTAACATCTATTAATATTAGCCAATGACCAGCCCTCTACACACACGTTCTCATATAACCCATAACCCAGAGTGAAGGTTATTAGTCATTAGCTGCAACTAGACACCCATGAAAACAACTGGTCGTGTAACTGTTATATTTATTATCCAGTGCTGACATTTTAAATGAAATTTTTATTGTATTTATGTCCTTTAGATTTAGCCATACGTGTTATCCAAAATGGGGGTCACCACACATTAAGGGGAAATTTATCAAGGGTCGAAGTGAAAAGTTTTTTATGGCCAAAACTGTCAAATTCGACTAAGGAATTGTTAAAATTCGATTTGAGTTTTTGAAATTCGAATTTGATTTTCGAAATTTATCATACTCTCGCCTTTTAAGAACTCAAATTTGCCTTAAACCTGCTGAATTGCTGTTTTAACATATGGAGGATGTCCTGGGATCAATTTGGATTTGTTTGCAGCCTTCTTGACATTCGAGTTTCACTTGAAAATTCGATTTTTTTTTAATAAATTGCAGTTGGTCAAATTTCGACCCTTGATAAATCTGCCCCTCAGTCTACTAAAAAATTATTTAAGCATAAAATTATTATTATTATTATTATTATTATTATTATTAACATGTATTTATATAGCGCCAACATATTGCGTAGCACTGTAAAGTAAATGTGATTATACAACTACGTCACACGAATTACATATATAGAATATATGGAGTAACAAACGTCACAATCAATACAGGTACAAAAAGGTGAGGAAGGCCCTATGCATAGGCATACAGTCTAAAGGGAAGGGAGTAATACACAAGGTGTGGGAGTGGGCAAGATCGAATTAAGTGGGTGAGAAATGTGGTATTGTATGTGATGTTGCGTTTGGTAGTTAAGCAGAGTGAGGGTAGGCTTTTCGAAAGAAGTGCGTTTTCAGAGATTTTTTGAAAGCAGAAAGGTTGGGAGAAAGTCGGACAGACCGTGGGAGAGCATTCCAGAGGAGGGGAGGAAGTATAGAGGGAGAATAGTAATGGTCCAAGGACAGAGCCTTGATAAAAATAAACCCAATAGGATAGTTGGGATAAAGTATAACATACTGTTTTATTAATACAGAGAAAAAATAAATCATTTTTAAAAATGAGAATTATTTGATTAAAATGGAGTCTATGGGAGATGGCCTTCCCATAAGTCGAAGCTTTCTGGATAACAGATCGCATAGCTGTATTTATGTATCTATACTGTATGTTATACTCTTGTATTTTTAAATGGGTTGTGAAAATTTGTTAGTAATAAGCTAGCCAATGTTTTGTGTGTGTGTGTGTATTTAGGCATAGTTTCCTTTTGTAAATTGGGACAAAGTGGCTCATACTTTTCTTGATTTTCAGCCCCCATTTTCTGTGTTTTAACCTGTTCTTCCTGCTTCGAAAAAATTCAAAAGGTGTAGAATATTTTTATGTATGATAAAAGACATCAGTGGCAGGTTCTTCTGGTTTTTCTGTTGTTTGTATTATTATTTGAATGCCTCTTTTCTGGATCAGTTACACCCTGTAACACCCTGCATTGTACCTAATGCAATGAATTCTAAAAGTGTGCATCAGGTCTAGTAACCCATAGCAACCAAATAGAATTTAGCATTTACCTGGCAATTGTTTGAAAGCAAGTATTAAATTGGTTGCTATGGGTTTTAAAACCTAGTGTAAATTTTATTAAATTACACCATAAGAGCTATTCCCAAAAGTACAAGTTCCCAAAGATCTGATACAAGGAATGAACCTGGGCCCTTAAGAATAACAGAACTGTAGCATCAGTATGATGCCTTATTTTCTAACTTAAAATCTCTGAATACTACATTATTTATAGTGCAATTTTTTTTTGTTATCCTGGTATTTAAATAGCATTTGCACATTTCCACAGCACTTTACAGAAATCATACATAGTGATGGGCAAATTTATTCGCCAGCCATGGATTCGCTACAAATTTACATATTTTGCCGCCCGCAAATGGTGGGGAAAATTCGCCATGAAATAAAAATTGTCACGTGTCAAGATTTTTCAGACGCCCGTTGACTTTAATTTGGACAAAAAGAGTCGTACGTAAAAAAAAAATCCTCTTTTGTCAAATTTGGTGCACGTCAATGACGCCCATTGACTTCAATAAATTTTTTGCCGTTTCACGAATATTCCGGCGAACCGAAATGGGACAGATTAGTCCATCACTAATTATACATCATTCACATCAGTCCCTGCCCCAGTGGAGCTTACAATCTGAGGTTTTATTACAGGTGACCACTTAGGGGCAGATTTATCAAGGGTGGAATTGAAAATTGGAATTCCAATTATGGTCAAAACTGCCAAATTCGACTAGAGAATTATCCAAACTCGATTCAAGTTTTTAAAAAAAATTTGAACTACATTTTCGAGATTTATCATACTCTGGCCCTTTAAGAATTTGAATTCGACTATTTGCCACCTAAAAGCTGCCATATTTTTGTTTAAGTCAATGGGAGAGGTGCAGAGATCAATTTGGAGATGTTTGCAGCCTTCCTGACATTCACGTTTTTTTTCAGATTTCAGATTTTTCAGATCAAATTCGAATTGAATTTTTGGGGTCATTTAAATTCATCATTCATTTTATTAATAAATATACTGTAATTACATGAATTCAAAATTAAATTCTTGATAAATGTGCCTCCCCGTGTTACCAAACTTTGTGACTTTTATTGCACTTCTACCCTTCTATTATCTGTAGAGATTGCCACTTTGCTCTCAAGGCCTGCTTCCACATTAACATTGAGTGTTTACTTAGTCAGAAAGAACAAACTAATCAATAAAAAAGATCACAAAGCAGACATCCTGTTCACTGACTGCGAACATAACAAAATTGTGTCTGGAGCCAAGTGGCACTTTGAAGTCGAAATAGATGTGTGTATTGTGACTGTTGGCAAGAAGGGCAAATTAACACAATGAGTTTGTCATGATGATTAAGTTATTTTAAGACCTGTTGTCTTGGACTTATAACCTGAAAATTAATATCTGTGCGACATTCAACACATAATTTATGATGAATTTCAAACCTAGAGAAGACTGTGAATATTCTTGCTCTGGATTGAGTTATATAACTTAGGACTTTGGTTTTAGTATTAGTTTTCATGAAAAAAAAAGTTCCAGTAGAGGGTATCATGGAGCAGCATAGCCATCTACAAGGGTGACTTAGTCTTCCATTAATATTTTGTATTAAACATCACAGGAGTCATTTATTACTGGCCCAGATACAAGTGCAAAAACACTAATGTGCAGATTTATCAAAGGTCGAATTTCTGTGTATTTTTTTTTACTCTAATAAATGGGAGGTTATTTAATAAAAAATTTGAACGTCTAATATTTGATTGAATAGCGCCGACCCGAAAATTTGAATCAAATTAGAAATTGAGTTGTCCCTCCCAAAAAGAGATCGAAAGTCAGGAAGGTAATTAATAATATAATATTCAAATGATTCAAAGGACCTCTCCCATTGACTTGAAAATTAACACGGCAGGTTTTAGGTGGCAAATATTCGAATTACAACTGTTCACATGGTCAAGGTGTGATAAATCTCACATTCAAATTAACATTTGAATTAGGGGATTAAAAATTTAATGTGTGAATTTTGACACCAAAAAAAATATATTCAAAAAATTGAATTCTAATTTACTATTCAACCGTTAATAAATCTGCCCCTAAGGATTGCAGAATCATGTCCCTTAATGCTTCTTTGCACTGTGAACCCACTCTAGCCCTAACCCTATCTATGTGCCATCCTGATGAATACAGGTGCCACAAGACCTTTTAGACTTTCAAAATTATGATATATTCAAAACTAGTGGTATTGCCCATCTTTCTAGTCAGCAAGCAGATATTAAATAGTGAACATAATGAACAGCTATTTGAATTTGATGCATGTGAGTAAGAGCCCTTAGAGTAGATGTTCAGTTAAATTAGCCTTACAATAATTTAATATCTAAAACCCGATCTTTACAGAAATGTCGATTATATGTGCCAAGGTGGCATGGCTGCCACTAATTCTGGGAACTGCCGTAGGCTTCTTCACGACTTTCTACTTGGTTCAAATAGTTTTGGAGAGAAATTCACAGCCTCCATTAGTAATCCAATCATGGAAGAACAAGGAGCTACTACCAGAGGTCGGAATGCCCCATTTTCATCTGCCAGGTAATTAAAGGAAAACTATACCCCCCAAACAATGTAGGTCTCTATTAAAAGATACTGAGTAAAACCGCTCATGTGTAAAACCCTGCTTCATGTAAATGAACCATTATCATAATAATATACTTTTTTAGTAGTATGTGCCATTGGGTAATCATAAATAGAAAATAGCCATTTTAAAAAATATGGGCCGCCCCCTGAGATTGTACGATTCACTGTGTACACATACAAACCACATGTAAGGTCACATGAGCCAATTAACAGACAGAGTTCTGCCTTTTGCTTCCTCACTTCTTCCTGTTACAGTTAGTGTTGTAGTATTTCTGGTCAGGTGATCTCTGAGGCAGCGCAGATAGAGTCACGAAATGGTGGTTCAAGGCAAGAGATGTAAAAGGGCAATATTTATGTAAATATATATTCCAGTTTGGTAAGATTCTTTAATATGTCATTCAATTTGATATAAACTATCTGTTGCTTAAGTATTCATTTTGGGGGTTTAGTTTTCCTTTAAGCAACAATAAACTTCAGAGATATGACAAAGGTGCCCTTCTAATGTATTTTTGTGATAAAGAGTTTGGGCATCGTTGGTACGGTATAATTGTGCATTTTGTAGGTAAGTCAAAGTTCTCTGCAATTGATACATACATTTATATATATATCTGATTCAATGCAGAATACCATTCATTTGCTGAATCTAAAAAACAAACATTTAAAATGCAGCATGTGTAAAATCTTGAATACCCTTTCAAACTGTCCCCTTTAAGGTCTTTAGTACTGAACATGGGGAATATAGTCTAAGAAACTTTCAATATACATAAATTAAAGTTGTCAATGTAAAAAAAAAATGATAAAAAGAGTAGCCGAGCAGCGACATGTGGTTACATACAGGAAAGATAATGGCAATGCAAATGAATACTTTAAACGTGAGATAAATCAGTGGTATTAACTTTAAAGCCATATTTTAAAGGAGTGATTTGCGCAATTTTGTTTTATGAATATATATATATATATATATATATATATATATATATATAGTGAATAAAGTACCCCCTCTTGTAAAATATAAGTATATTATAAGTTACCGAGGAGTTTCATGACCATATAAAAACACGAGGCCGAAGGTAACTTCTAATATCCTCATATTTTGCAACTGGGGGTACTTTATTAATTATAATACACAAGTTTCAGTGAGTCATGTGACAGAAATGACATCAGAACTCACCGTTTATAACTGATGACATCAGAACTCACCGTTTATAAGGATATAATTTACAGGATATTCATGGCTTTTGTGTATTTTATATCTATACATATATATATATATATATATATATATATATATATATATATAAAAATAGAGAAGCTCGCACTCACAGGACTTGAAAGGTCAAAAAGGTGTTTATTTAGAACAAAAATCGACTGACGTTTCAGCTTGCACTCAAGCCTTTCTCAAAGTGAAGACACAAACACTCACCAACCATTTAAACCCAAAAGTGGCGGGAATCAGTATAGGGTGACGTCACAGTGACGTAAATGGGGAATTTCCATTAAACAAAACAATAAACACATCAGAAAAAACAAGTTCAAGGTGTAAGAAATATATACATATAAGGATGTAGAACAATAAACTTAGTAGCAATAGCAGCATAACCTTCGTAGCCGATATGCAACAATGTATAGCAATTAACATAGAAAGGCTTGAGTGCAAGCCGAAACGTCAGTCGATTTTTGTTCTAAATAAACACCTTTTTGACCTTTCAAGTCCTGTGAGTGCGAGCTTCTCTATTTTTCTATTTTACTTTTGGGCTTTTTTGCACCCAGGCAACTTTGACCTTTTTCACGTGCAGTGCCGGCTTCCAGATTATTATATATATATATATATATATATATATATATATATATATATATATATATATATATATAATACACAAAAGCCATGAATATCTTGTAAATTATATCCTTATAAACGGTGAGTAGTGATGTCATCAGTTATAAACGGTGAGTAGTGATGTCATTTCGGTCACATGACTCACTAAAATTTGTGTATTATAATTAATAAAGTACCCCCAGTTGTAAAATATGAGGATATTATAAGTTACCTCGGAGTTCCATGACCTGTATAAAAACACTCGGCCTTCGGCCTCGTGTTTTTATATGGTCATGAAACTCCTCGGTAACTTATAATATCCTTATATTTACAAAAGGGGGTACTTTATTCACTATATATATATATATCACCTGACCTGAGATGATTAAACTTTATATCACAAACACATATAAATGAGGTTTATCCATTTACACAAATGCTCTCCAATGTTTTAAAATTATTGGCAAAAATATCTAATTTTCCATAATGTTTATTGACAATTTTAAGCAGTACACAGACATCCGAGGAGCCCCTGGGCAGTCTTGATGTCATCATAACAATTGCTTGGAGGGCTAAATCTAGTTTATTTGTTTGTTCTGGTTGGATAGCACTGCGAGCGAGATGTTGCAATTTTAGCTGTCCTCTAAAATTTTGGAGCTACTTTTTGAGAAATGTGTGGTGAGAATAAACACGGGACCATCTTCTTTATCTTACACAATTTAGGAACTTGGAGGACAAAGCTATTCAAAGGCTATTTATCTGTATGGAGGGAAAGACCTGAAGTTGGACTATCCACCGGGTATCCAATTTCATGGCACTCTGTCCTCAGGAACTGCTCTGGGCCTAAGAGTGGCATTAGTTATAGTATATTCAGGCCCGGATTTGTGGAAAGGCCACCTAGGCCCGGGCCTAGGGCGGCAGGATTTTAGGGGCCAACCACACCCGCATTGGTTAAAAAACACTGGGGATGCACTGGAGATACAATCATTTTTTAAATTTCCACATTGATGATGAAAATTTGCATGAATAAAGGGGAGGGGACAGGGGCGGCGAACAACAGTGGGCCTAGGGGCGCCCTCTATGTAACTCCGGCCCTGAGTATATTTTGATAAATAGAAGGATTGGGGTGAAAAAATGGTATTGCTTTAGGGCCCAGCATTGTGTTGGTATACCCAAATGAAGGAACGCATGGATTTGCTTTTGGGAGTATGGTATGCCTTATTAATAACACTTGTGAAAAAAACAGAATAAGAGATGCTTTCCAGAAGGTGATATTTAGTAGCATATCTATGATGGTAAGCACATATGTGAGTCTTGACCAACACACACAAGGAAGGATTTAGTCGTAGAGTTTATTTACACCAGCGTTGCTCCACATGGCTGTCGCAACTATAGTGCCTAGGATACTATCTGGCTGCTATAGAGGGTACCCTCTAATGTCAGCAGTAATAAATGCAATGTAAGTAATGTGCATAGTAATGAACAAAAAATAAACACTTTACTGCTGTAATGTGGCTTTGATATACAAAGGGGCCACTGTATACATTGTGTCCTGAAATGTGTAATTGTAAGCCTTTGTTATTTTTTAGGTACATGAAGATGTCTTGAAAGTATGAGTAACATATATCAGTGTTGCAACCAATTATTGTCTGCTTTAATAAGTGTGTATAATGCAGTCTGACAGCACTGACTGCCAGTTTATGAGACAATTCCATTAGATGGGGAAATGCTATGTGGCATGTTAAGACCTTGGATGCTGTGGTTTTAATCAACCGTAACAATAAAGATGGGCGTTTTTAAACCGTTGTCGAATTGAGCGATCTTTGACTTTCGGA
Source organism: Xenopus petersii (assembly GCA_038501925.1). Lineage (NCBI taxonomy): Eukaryota > Metazoa > Chordata > Amphibia > Anura > Pipidae > Xenopus > Xenopus petersii. Next base: position 136,492,729 of record CM076675.1, read on the forward strand.
GTGCCTGCAACATTTGAAATTTGTGGCATGGTACTTAAAACAGATTTAATTTAGTCACCTGTTGCAGTAATGGCAATTCAAATGCAAAGCTGATTTTATGAGAAGTTAATGTGGGTGTGCTCTAATGTTTTGTATTGAGAAAGGCCTAAAAGATGTTCAAAATATACAGAGTCCTGATCACAATTTTCTTTTTTTTAATAATGAGCTTTTTCACTTTTTAACATTACTAGGCATATGTTGTAGATAATATTTTTTTCTTATTGCTTCCACCAAATCTTTCCTTGTTTTACACCACAGAAGATGGCAGTGTAAGTGAGGAACTCTCCAAAAAAGTCAGAGTTCTTTGTTGGATCATGACTGGACCATCAAATCTACAGACCAAAACTATTCATGTGAAGAATTCCTGGACCCGTCACTGCAATGTAGCGCTATTCATGAGCTCCATCACCGATAATCAGTTCCCTGCCATTGGTCTGGGAACTGGGGAAGGCAGAGACAAACTTTACTGGAAAACAATACGTGCCTTCCATTATGTACACAAGTACTATCTGAATGAGACAGAATGGTTCTTCAAGGCAGACGACGATACATTTGTAATAATGGACAATTTGAGATGGATGCTTTCAAATTATACCCCTGACCAGCCGATTTACTTTGGGAAACGCTTCAAACCATATATCAAGCAGGGTTACATGAGTGGAGGAGCTGGCTATGTTCTTAGCAGGGAAGCCCTTATACGCTTTGTGGAAGGTTTCCGTACTGGTGTCTGCAAACACACAACCTCAACCGAAGATGTGGCAATAGGTAACTGCATGCAGCTAGTGGGAGTGATAGCTGGGGACTCAAGGGACACTGAGAAAAGAGAAACCTTCCACCCTTTTCCTCCCGAACACCATATGACTATGAGATTTAGAGAATCTAAGTCATTCTGGTACTGGAGCTACTGTGTCTATCCTATTGTGGAGGTTAGTGTTCATAATACAAATGACTTCCAAGTCATATTAGCTGTTACGTTTTTCAACTACATGTTACTACATACATTATGATAATGGGCCAAAAAATGTTAAATATTCTATTTTTTCTAAAATCGGGGGGATGGAGGAGAGACATGGTGCTAATCCCATAGTTTAATTTAAACAAGTTCAATGCATATCGGTATAGCCTGCATTATATATTGTACATATTATCCCAGCATGCCACTGGGATATTTATGCCCACTTTGAAGGCAAAAAAGGGAAACTGTCTGGGTACATAGTTTTTACAAAGCATGTGTTAGCTGACACACGCTATCAGGGCAGTACCCATGTATCTGTACTAACAAAGTGAAATTAATTTATTTAGGAAATATGTATTCTTTGTTTTATTTTTTTAACTACATAAGGTAAAATTTGGGGATGCACCGAATCCAGGATTCGGTTTGGGATTCGGCCAGGATTCAGCCTTTTTCAGCAGGATTCGGATTCGGCATATGCAAATTAGGGGTGGGGAGGGAAATTACGTGACTTTTTGTCCGAAAACAAGGAAATAAAAAACGTTTTCCTCTTTCCGCCCCTAATTTGCATATGCAAATTAGGGTTCGGATTCGGTTCGGTATTCGGCCGAATCTTTCACGACGGATTCGGGGGTTCGGCCGAATCCAAAAAAGTGGATTCGGTGCATCCCTAGTAAAATTATACATGTATAGGAGGTGGAACACTTAAAATCTGGCAAGGAGTTTCAAGATATCAAGAAGCAAGGTTGAGGGTTAATAAATCAGTCCCTAGAAACCAGCCAGCATTGCCATCCTTTCTATATAACTCAAGTTTTTCTTTCCTTCAATAACTTTAAAGTCTGTTTGACTGTGTATTGTAAGCTGGTGCCTAACTAAACCCTATATTCAAGTGTAGAACTTAAGATCACAGTAACCTGGTATATTATACTTGTTTTTGAAGTCACACTAGCCACTCTGAAAGGCATAAATAGAATCTGTCATCACAAAATCACCAGGCAGTAGGGATGCACCGAATCCACTTTTTTGGATTCGGCCGAACCCCCGAATCCCTCGTGAAAGATTCGGGCAAATACCGAACCGAATCCGAACCCTAATTTGCATATGCATGCATATGCAAATTAGGGGTGGGAAGGGGAAAACATTTTTTACTTCCTTGTTTTCTGACAAAAAGTCACGCAATTTCCCTCCCCCACCCCTAATTTGCATATGCAAATAAGGATTCGGTTCGGCCGGGTAGAAGGATTCGGTTGAATCCTGCTGAAAAAGGCCGAATCCAGATTACCAGAACAAGACTCATGGCTTCAGTGTACTGTTATGTGTTAGGATATTTATACCAAATAAGTCATCATTCCATGATTGGGAGCCCTAAAATATTCTTCTGTGGGGCCTAGGGATGTAGCGAACGTCGGAAAAAAAGTTCGCAAACATATTCGCGAACTTGCGCAAAAATGCGAGCGGTTCGCGAACGGTTCGCGAACCCCATAGACTTCAATGGGAAGGCGAACTTTAACATCTAAAAAAGACATTTCTGTCCAGAAAAATGATTTTAAAGTTGTTTAAAGGGTGCAACGACCTGGACAGTGGCATGCCAGAGGGGGATCAAGGGCAAAAATGTATCTGAAAAATCTGCCTGTGTGTGCTTGGAAGAGATAGTGTAAGGGGAGAGCTGTTAGTGATGCTAGATGGCAGTTGGTTGAATAACACACTGGGCAAAAAATGCCTACAGGGCAAATAATGCCTAAAAGGTCAACTTATACACTACTACAGCGGTAGTAAAATAAAAAAAAGTAAAATAAAAAAAAAATGAATATTAAAAAAAAAAAAATTAAAGTTGGTGCTGCTGAACTACTAGGAGCAGCAGATTAGCACACCAGTCCCACTCCCCAACACTGCTAGACTAATAGCACTGGGCTCTTATAGTAGTAGTAGTAGTAGTAGTAGTAAAACAACAAAAAAATAAATAAAAGCAGTCCTTACAAGGACTACTGTTATTGCAGCAGTCAGCAGATGAGATCAGAAGCAGGACAGCTGCCCACTGCAGCTACATACAGAGCACTGCAGTAGAAGGTAGATTACTAGCCAGCAAAGCTACCTAAGCTTAAATGTCCCTCAAACCCCTGCAGACTTCTGTCCCTCCAATAACAGAGCAGTATCAAAACGATTACTAGCCAGCAAACTTTCAACTGTCCCTGAAATCACTAACAGGCAGCAGCTCTCTCCCTACACTATCTCTTCAGCACACACAGGCAGAGTGAAAAAAACGCTGCAGGGCTTCGGTTTTTATAGGGAAGGGGAGTGGTCCAGGGGAGAGCTTCCTGATTGGCTGCCATGTACCTGCTGGTCTGGGGTGAGAGAGCAAAAAAAAGCGCCAACAATGGCGAACCCAAAATGGCGAACGTCGCGCGACGTTCGCGAACTTCCGGCGAGCGCGAACACCCGATGTTCGCGCGAACAAGTTCGCCGGCGAACAGTTCGCGCCATCTCTAGTGGGGCCCAGTAACATCTAATTATACGACTGATTCACACTTGGATAAATAAAAATTCCAACATTCCCTACCTCAAGTGTACTTGTTTGAGCTGGAAGTGCTCTTGTTATTTGTATGTCAGAACAACAATTCAACTTTCATTAAACGTTTTATTTTATATAATAAGTAGTTTTTTGTTTTGCAGGGTCCCCAGTGCTGCTCAGATCTGGCCATATCCTTTCATTACATTGATCCTGAAGACATGTATGCTTTGGAATATTTTACATACCATCTCCGACCATATGGATACCAATATCGTTACCAGCCACCGTTACCAGACAATGCAGACAACCTCCCTGTTTACATACAGAATGAAACTATGAAACCTAATAGAACCTTATCTGATTTCTTAGAACCACCAATGGAGTCATAAAGCATCATGGGAATTTGGACCTACAATTATGTTTTAGCATGATGCAGACAATGACACCCTACAATTTATCATGACTTTTTATGGTTAATTATTTTATTTTGCAGCTTGCCTGGATATAGAATTTAACCTATTCATTTTAAGATGGGTATATGCTTAAAGATCTGCTCATTTGTCAACAGTGCCAAATGTTCAGATTTTAATGGGAATTTCCCACATGCTGAGCCAGATAAGTATAAACTGATGATATTGCCCTGGGTCAATACTAGGAAAATAAAAAAAGGCCTATAAAGAAGTGTCCTCAGAGGACCACATAATGATACCAATGTTGTCCCAGCCCAACAGATATCTGGCTGATATTGGTCGATCAGGCCATTGTCAGAGGATACCAAGTTGAATATCAAATTGAAGAAAATATAGGATAAGTCTTTAACAGATAAAAAGAAAGAAAAATAACAATAACAATTTAAAATCCAACCACACCAAAATGAAGATAAATAGCAAAATAGCTTGTGGATCTTAGTGTAAAAGGCAAGTTGAACTAGATTAGTTTATTGCTCCTTTCTGAGTTTATATAAAGGCACTGGGTCAGTTAAATGCTCTTATACAAGTGATCAATTTCTAAGGCCGTATTCACCACAAGCCCAGCCCCTCCCCAATCTCTCCCCTACTTCCAGTAGTTCAGGGGTGTCCAAACTTTTTGCAACAAGAGCCATATTTGGTGAGGTGAAAAAGGTGGGGGGCCGACCATTCAGCCTGACGCCGCTATCCCTTCCGAGGTAGTTAATTTGCAATCAGGATCATTCACTCCCGGAGTTGGACGCGTACATATCGTTTAGGGAGTGGAGAAGTGGAGTGTGTTTGGACTTATTCTCCGTGCCTCATTTAAACAAGGAATCACGTACCGTAGCAGTAATATTTACTTGGTAATGGCAAATCTGTCAATGCTAATACCTAAGGCTTGAATGGGCATTAACATACTCAGAGAATAGCAAATGTGCTGCATGGACAGCAAAGTGGAGTCATGGTTAGAATGTTTGCCCTCAGTGTGACACTTTGGGAATGTATCAGTGCATGGTTAGCATTGAAATCAAATAAAAAGATAATTCAGCACTGTACTATATAAACCATGCACTCTTCTTGTTGTGAATCAGACTCGAAATACATCAGGAGATAAGCTGCAAGCACATTCACATTACACCATAGAATTGATATTACCATTGCACTGCAGATTATAATGCATGATAATTTATAGATAATTTGAATAAAAAGCCAGAACATCTTAATGTGTACATCTGATGATTCACAAGCAGATCTGGGTCCCTTTTCTTATAAAAAAAAAAAAGTATAGGTTTGGGGTTAGGGGATGTATAATGCCCACCCCCAGCAGTAATGGTCACACCTGTGACTTGCAAGTCGCACCCAGACAGACAGCATGAAATAATGTAAGTGGCCAATGGGCAGGAATGGCAAAGATCAGTCAGTGGAAGGAGAATGACAAACGCTGCTGCCTTGCTGAAGTGAAATGCAACCAGCTGCCTCTCCCCCTTGCATTAAAAGCTTCTGTTTGTCTCTGGCACAATCCCCTTCTCCACTACCACAGCAGCCTCCATGTCAACACCGGGACAAGTAGTGAGTCCGCCAAGCAAGTTAGCGGCAGCACTGACTGGGACTCACCAAGGCGCAGCAACCTGATTGGGAAAAGTTAGTAGCGGCTGCAGCTGGTGACAGGTTGCAAGTGACTTGCGCTCCACCTACTCTTGCCTACAGGTCCTGCTCCAGCTTCCCTTCTACTGTGAGTGCCGGAGCCCTGAGTAGGGGAATCTCATTGCTGAGTCTGTGGGATGTGACGTCACTGCACCAAAATCTCAGTTCCCCAGTGAGAGTCGTTACAGTCGGGAATCCCCAGCCCATGTACTGAACTCTGCGCTTGGATCTGGTCTCGCTGAATGAATTGGAAGTGGATATGGATGTGCATTTCTGTGCTCTGGATCAGCAGCAGCACCTGCTCGGACGATCTAGTCTTGTGGGCTAGAAGCTTCTCAGAAGAGGGCACTTGGGGGTCCATAAACTAAAGTGCGGTAAAAATATTCGCACAAAATATAGACGAATTTGTCGCCAAATATGTTTTCGCCAGTTTACTAACCTGCTGTAAATATAAATTTGCGAATTTTCTTGCGCAAAAATATGTTTTCGCCAGTTATCGCATTTGCTGAAAATAACGCTACGTACACATTAATGCCTGGTTTACTAAACAGCGAAATGTGCAAAAGACAAAATTTACGCAAGAATATTTGCAAAATTTTACCGCCACCTATGTAGTGGCGTAAAAGTATTTTTTCGCCAGAAAATTCTCAAGGGATCAGGAAATATCCCATTGCTGACAGGATGTTTTGGCTTCTGCTTCTGTCTGTTGCAACAGCAGCAGTTTCAGCTCAGAGGCGAATTATTGGCAGCGGGTATCACAGTTCAAGGATTCGTCAGCCTCTACGCTTTTTTGGTTTCATTGTGATTGGCTACATTAAACTGTGAATTTCTATAAAGCAAAGAGATTGACTGGTATGATTTCTTGTTCATATGATTCTATAAGTGTTTATATGATGCAGACATGTTTGATTGGTGTTACTCTAGTAATGTTGTTGGATGGTATAATCATCAGTCAATAAAGTTTATGAGTTTTGAATAGGGATGCACCGAATCCAGGATTCGGTTCGGGATTCGGCCAGGATTCGGCCTTTTTCAGCAGGATTCGGATTCGGCCGAATCCTTCTGCCCGGCCGAACCGAATCCGAATCCTAATTTGCAATTGCGTAACTTTTTGTCAGAAAACAAGGAAGTAAAAAATGTTTTCCCCTTCCCACCCCTAATTTGCATATGCAAATTAGGGTTCGGATTCGGTTCGGTATTCGGCCGAATCCTTCGTAAAGGATTCGGGGGTTCGGCCGAATCCAAAAAAGTGGATTCGGTGCATCCCTAGTTTTGAAGGTGCATTTCTGGCCATAAATGTCACAGTAAAAATTGCCATAATAACCGCCATAAAGCAGGACTATTTTATAGCATAAATATTCACAAAAACTTAATTTGTCACCAGAAAATTCGCAACTCGCTAAAATTACCGCTAACGTAAGCTGGTTCATTAACGTAGTTACCGCAAGTGATCGCAATGACTTCTCAGCGCATCGCTGTTTAGTAAACTTAGTCGCTGCGAATATTCTGGCGTAAAAATATTCTCAGTGATAACATGCGGAGACTTAAAGTCAGATTTACCGCACTTTAGTAAACGGACCCCTAGGTGTGAATCGGTTATCTAAAAAAGGAAAGGAGACGAAGTGTCGCTTGCGGAGGCTGCAGGCAGGTATAAATTTGAAACCGGGCCACAATCGGCCCACGGACCAGACTTTGGACATGCCTGCAGTAGTTTCTTCTACAAATAATTCCTGATTACATATTCTGGTTAATTGTATAATTAATCAAACTGTTCAGGTTTAGCTATAATAAATTTGCCCCTTAGAATTGGATATATATATAAATAAATAAATAAATAAATAAATATATATATATATATATATATATATATATATATATTTAAAATAAACTTTAATATATATGTTTTAGAGGGAATTTCAAACTGATATGCAGGCAGTGAAAGGAGAAAAAGAGTACCGGAAAAAGCGTCAAATTTCAAAGATTAAACTAACTTAGCATTCATTCCATTATCAGCAGGGTCAGAGAGTTGACTTGTAGATTTTAAGAATTCACAATAATGGTTAAAAATTGGCAGCATGGGAGGCTTATTGAAAATCTTGAAAAAAACACCAATTCAAAAGTTATTTACAGTTTAGATCAGTTATTCACATAATAGGCTGACGGTATAATATAAAACATTCTTGTCAAGAGTCAAGAGTGTATTTATTGTCATTTCATCCATATTCGTTTGTACAGTACACAGTGAATTGGGATTATATTAAAACAAAAGGGCAGAGCTGGGGCCAGACTAATTGTGCCTCTGTCTTGGCCACTATGGTCTGCAAGACCCAAAATGTAGTGGTGACAGTTATAAGCAAGCATTAGCTACACCATGGTACATACATGGTGGGTCACACCAAGGGATGCCTGATTTCAATTGGTGCAAATTAACAGTAGCCAGTGGAATCATGGGCGTAAAATATGGTACTTTGTATCTGACTTTTTTCGCACATTACTAACCCTTATGAAATTTCCTACTTTTGACAGTAAGTTACATAGTTAAATTGGGTTGAAAAAAGACAAAGTCCATCAAGTTCAACCCCTCCAAATGAAAACCCAGCATCCATACATACACCCCTCTACTTTTAATTAAATTCTATATACCCATAGTGGCAGCAGTAGTAGTAGTTTGGACCTTGGTTTGGATTTCCTCTGAAAGTTGATTTTCCCTGGAAATCAAGGAAACCCAGAAAAGAAACATAAGTAACATTTACTTTTTCACAGCGAGACTAAGCCAGATCCTAGGTTGTCAAATAAAAGTGACACCGGCAAACTTTGTATCGTCTTAACAAGTCCTGGAAACTCACAAAAACATACATCTTGCTTTGCCAGGTACAATCTCTCTTACATTATGTACTTACCAAAAGGCATCAGAAAAGGCATGTAAATCCTCAGCTTATTTGTAGAAGCATAAAATAAAAATATGCCCTTTCCGCACATGCAAATCGACATTTGAGGTTCTAAACTAATGGAAGTTGAAAAGAATATCAACTGTTCCTGTTTTCACATGGGGCCACTAGAAAGCTTTGCACTATATACACTTATATAAAAACTTTAGCTCTCACAAAGGGATATGCATAACTTTCATTCTCTAGACAATGCTGTCCAAGTTCTGTGGTACCGAGGGCCAAAATTTTACTGGCCTATGTGGTGGAGGGCCGATAATAGAAGTCAGTGTTGGCCACTCCCCCTTTAAACCACACCCACTAAACCACACCCATGTTACCACAAGAACTTTTAAGATCATATCCACATTAACAGTGGTAGCACACCAAAAAACCAAATGGTTGGTGCCAGTGTTGGACTGACCCCCACATGCATGTGCATTGCAGATGAGGGACTGGGGGTCCAGAGGGGGCCCTGGACAACAGTCCCGGTGGGCCCCGGGCCTCCCAGTCCGACACTGGTTAGTGCTCACTGCAGGGAAATCACTCATATGTGAAAAATTGAAGTCATGTTAAAACATACCATTAAATCCATATGCCTCATCCTCCCCTGTGGATAATACAACAACCCCCCAACACATGATTAAACACCTTAGGGGCCCTTAACAACAATTTCCAAATGCTAATAAACCCAAGAACAAACGCCCTAACAGGCTTACATTCCACAGGTAGCGTAGGGCAAGCAGAGAATGGCACACACAGGCAGGGGGCCGCCAGTTGGACAGCCCTGCTCTAGAAGCATAAACCAACCTAACAGTCTCAATAAGAGACACAGTCAAAGCTTTGTCTGTCAGAAAGATATACAGAAAAGGTTTAAAATGCTGCAAAAATGTTTGCAACCTCACAAAAAATGGATCCAAACCAGAAGCTCAGATGGATCTCAGTGCCTTGTCTTTTTCAGGCAAATTGGCTGAGCAGTCATCGCCCAGTCAGCACTGGAAGATGCAGTTGATCAAAGAGAAAGACACACCTGCCTCCTTTTAACAGGTAGGAGGTTTTGTTTGGCCTTGATGACAGCAAATGGCATAACCTGCTTGCATGTCACAATCAAGATTAACCCACAGTGACTCCACTGTGAGATTGAAAGTCAACCTGCCTCCCATGCCAATGACTCCTTGTCCAAATCAACAGGCAGAGTAGACTATGAAGTCTCAATCTGATCTCATTCAGATAAACTGACAGCTAGTACGACTATCCCTTTTAAGGAGCTGCTGAAGCTTAATATCCATAATATATGATAGAAAACTCTACAGGCAGATGTTTGTTACTTGATTACACTCTGGGCAACACTGATCAGAGTCTATGGACCTCATAGGGTTATGCCATCCCTGAATTTTATAAGGACCTTCTCAGTGACACATACTCATCAAAACCATTGAATTTCTAGCCATCATACAGGTCCCACATGCAAATGTTGATTTGAATATTTTGATGGAGGATATTATGGAGACAAAGCAGATGTTAAAGCAATTTTGTCATTAAATGCATGTAACATGTCCTCACAAATGTGTATAGACAATGTTTAAAGCAGGAAAAGTTATAAAAATGTATGACTAACTTGGAAGACAGCATTGTCAGTAAGTGAGCTTAAAACTCTAATCCCATAATAAGTGTTGAAATACATAGAATTGTATCATACTGTTCTTACCATGATTTTGCTTTCCTAAACAACTCCATAACTCCATGACTGCCCCCACCAGAAGGATCCTCCTCCCAATAAGCTTCTAGTGATAAGCTTCTAGAAATCAACCAGAAAATGAATGGGAAATCTGCTGGCACGGTTCTTGTCCAGGAAAGTAAAATCAAGCTAAGCATGACACAATGGGGCTCATTTATTAACGCAGCGCAGTGCTAAAAAGAGCGCAGTGGCCTGACATTTGCCCAGCGCATGCGAGTATTTAATAATGTAGCGCACGATACCTTAACAGTGCGATTTTGTGCGCTGATGTAGGTGCGACTTGTGAAACTGTGTGAAACTGCGTATGAGCTGTCGCAGTGCTTATAATAAATTGTGCGCACAGGAAGATACCGCAAAGGTAAGGATTAGTTGTGCTCATGTATGAATGCGCTGCTTTAATTAGTTGCGTCACATATTGCGCATATTGCGTTCACTTAGACGCATCTGCATTTGTTTCTGTGCTAATATTTGTTTGGTTGCAAAGGTGTTTAGCCTACCTGATACCCTTAAAGGAACCTTGGTCAATATAAACATGTTGGGTGGAAGGCGTGGTTAATATGCACTTTACAGGGGTTGTTCATCTTTGAGTAAACTTTGAGTTAACAAACATCCCCACCAACAGCAGCACCATTGTATTTGCCAGAACCCAGTTTAGCAGTGTGGCTCTGCTAGCGCAGCTGGGCTGGAATGCGCATTTTGAAGAGCGTTACTATTACGCCACAAAGAGGCAGTCGTAAAAATTGTGGTGCTGTTGACCGGGTGCAGTTTTGCACATATACAGACGCAAATCTGCGACGGCCGCAGTGCAAGCGCATTGTAGCCACGCCCACAGCCACGCCCCTAACAACCACGGCATCGTTTGCAACATAAATGCCCAATCTTTTGCGCAATGCGCATAAACAAAACCATCGCAAAAGCTCTGTGTTATGCGCAATATCACGCAAATATATTAGCGATCACACTCGTGATGTCGCAGACAATCTTTTGCGTCCACTTATGCGCTGCGTTAATAAATGAGCCCCAATGCCTTACTCATGTAAGCACATACTGGAATATAGCAAACTAATATCCCCAAACAAATGCAAAAAAAGAAAAAGCGTCACAGTGATTTTGCAGGATTATCACAGAGAAACAAGCACGGACATAGATAAATAGAGGAAAAGAAAAGTGCAAACAGAGTAAATATAGAAATATGTCTTGTTAAAAGCCAAGCACACACCAAAGTGATGACAAGTGTGAAACCAGCATGGCAATCTCATTTGGAAGGAGAGATACTGTAACTAAAAACTCTAGTTAAACACCAGTAGACACATACTACCCATAACAGAAATGCTAAACAGGAATATCACAGAGAGGGATTCAGTAGCCAAAGAAAAGAGAAGCCCTTGTGAAACTTCAAAACAACCCAAGCTAGTATTAGAGTCAAAAGGGAATATCACAGTTAAAAAAAGTGAATAACAGTACAGACAAAGAAACTACAAAATCTGGGATTACACATTACAATCTGCCATCAAAATTCTAGGACACTCCCTTCCACTACACTCCCCTAAGCTTCCTTTATGGGGTAACTCATACCTGACTCATGTCCAACGGTTTCTACTCTGGCCCAAAACAGGACTCAAACTTCTTGGGGATCTTACCTCAGACTTACCTCAGAACTCAATTCAGTGCATTCAGTTCACAGTTCTCTTCATTCTGACTTATTATACATACTACACCCTTAGAAGACATTCTACATTCAGTCCCCCAGCCACTTGACCTCCTGAAGGGCAGATGGCTCAGGGCAATATCACTTGTTTCCACTAGGGGCAGGCTCGTTCTATACTAAATACTAAATCAGATTTATATTAACCCTTCTTTCAAATGGGAAAAAAGGATTCCTGCCCACTTTATGGACTTACAAATGTAGCTTTCTAATGTGTGACAAAATATTAGGAATATTCTGATCATTGCAGCAGAGACAAAGAACTTTCATTTGAAGCAACGTAGGGGGTTCTTCACAGTGAGGACAGTGAGGTTGTGGAATGCACTGCCGGGTGATGTTGTGATGCTGATTCAGTTAATGCCTTTAAGAGTGGCTTGGATGATTTCCGGGCAAGCATAATATCCAAGGCTATTGGGATACTAAAACCTACAATTAATATATATATATAGATTTTAGTATATATATATATATATATATATATATATATATATATATATATATATATATATATTGGTATATATAGTTTATTATACTGTATAGAGGGGTCAGTGTGCGTATATATGGGTGCTGGGTGCCATTTGGAGGGGTTGAACTTGATGGTCTTTGGTCTTTTTTCAACCTGATTAAACTACAGTATATACCATCTAACCATGTAACTATCACAATTGAGGGCTGGACTGGTTCATATTATGGCCCACCTGGCATGTCATGTGATTGACCCCTTCTGGAAGCTGCCTTTGTAGTTGGCAGAAAGAATCAAACTCTGTTCTGCATTTACGACAGGGTCTGTTCCCTTTCTGGCTTATATAGGTGGCCGTTAAAAATTCCAAATTGTTAGTCTTTTTATACGAATGGAAGATCGCAGAGACTGCCCTGCTGTAAACCATCACGACTTAACCCACATGTTCCAGTGACCAGCAGTAGCAGTACCCAACATTGGCATCATTTGCAGGCAGAATTATTAAATGCCAGTTGGCTACCTTTGAAACTCTGAGAAACTTGTAACAATGAATGCACAATAAAGAGCCTCATTCCCTAAAGGATTCGCATGTGATTCCTATCCTATAGTGTACATGTGGGCCCTGGACCACAGCGATTCTTGAAGAATAACAATGAAAGTATCTGCCAGATCCTCAAGCCCAACATCCAAAGCATTTTATTTAATTAATAACCTTATAGTCACATCTCCTGGCTCCATCTTCCGTAACACTAGCTTTAAGCAAGCAAAATCTTGCAAGTTTTGGCTGTAAATTTTAGACAAGCTGCAAATCCATGGTTAAAAAGTTGCTTTGTTTGACCATATTAAGGCAAACACTGCTACTGAACCGTTTACACTGTGCTACAAGGAACTGATGTCATTCCAAGAGAGGTGAAGGGAGACACATTATTCTCTGATAAGGTAGGTTCTCTTATTAGATGTGTGCCACTATTAATGGTGATATTAATGGTGTCTTAGTCATCTTCCTCATGTTGTGTAATCTATTTGTATTTCAGAATAGAATTAAACTAAATAAAAAATATCTAACCCTTGGAGGACTCTTGATAGCAGTTTGGACAAATGCTGTATACGGTAGGGCAGAGAGGAAAGTTTTCCAGTAGAAGGAAAATCTGTATAATTTAGGGTAGGACAGAGAAAGTTTCCCCAGAAATTCAGGGGCCCCTTGCTTAATAACTGTTGCAGAAGAAACCCATCTGATACTCGGAGCAACGAAAACAAGGGAGATCAGAACTTTAGGCTCGTTCATTTGACATACAGAATATTTAGCACCAATAATGCTAACTGTTCAGGAATATGCAATAAATGTTATATCATTAATGCTAATAATACATTATTTGCAAAATTGATTAAAGATCAAAAAATTATTGAATGAGTGAGAATTATGTTTCAAATATTCCTTACCAGTTCTTGGTGATGTTACGGCTTCCTACATCCAGAATAGCCTGGAGAAATATTATTTCAGGAGAAAAATGCTAAGTACTTGTTCTGTATATTGGCAGATTGGGAATGTCCATTTTAATTGTATTGGCACACCCAAAATAAACTGCATGTGTAATGTCTGAGATCAGATGGCACGGTTACCTTTTGAGTAAAAATTCTATTTGTAGTACAATATTTGTGAGAAAGACACCCAATTGGCACACCTGTAGCAGGGAGCTCTAGTTCAAGAATAGCTGGAATGATGGAGGTTGGACATCTTTTGACTTTACGAAGCAATAATTATGGCAACTGAGCAGTTTTTATCAGATATCCGTTAGATGTTGATCTAATAGTCAGAGATAGGTGTATAGGATTTTGAGAAATATAAATATATAATGTGATTTTTTTGCACACATTGGCCTTCAACATTTACTCGCTATTTTGTTGATTTTGTTGATTTTGTTATTTCCAAGATTTTAGGTCAAATGTAAAATAATTTTTTTAGAAAATTCTTGAGATTTTCATTTTCGTTCCTGAATCTCCGAATGACTACATTCAAAGATGTATTAACCATCTTTTCTTGACAATTGTCAAGGGGCCTAACGGCTCCCAGTGGGAGAAGTCCGGACCAAGGAGGAAGCTTAGGGTTAAAGTCCAAGTTCGTGGTATCCAAAAGGTGTTAGGCGTAAGCGTAATCAAGTTCAGACAAGAGTTCCACAGGGCAGGCAGCAAGAACCAGAATCAAAGTCAAGCCAAGGATCAGGAAGCCAGGAAATAGCAATTCAGGAATTAAGGAAACCCAGGAACACAATTCAGAAATTCCTATAATCGGGCATCGAACCCATGACCTGGAAGTCCTTTTATTTTCAAAGTTCACGCCTGGCGCTAGATGTCATCATGCCGGCATCAAGACTCCAGTGTCAGACTATGTGGATCATGGGCGCCATCATCTTTGAAGGGACGCCTCCAAGTGCCAACGGGCACAACAATGAGACATCCCTTAAAATAAAATAGCATTTTGGAAAATTTTAACTAAAACTCAGATATATGAGATGTATTGGTGACTGTTGCTAACAACTAAAAGAAAAATACACACAACTTAGATACTTTTGGAAACTACACCCCCCAGGTTTTTAGATGTGCTATAATTCTTGATCAACATGCAGGTAAGAAAAATTAATTCAGTTGGTCTAAACCAGGGGTCCCCAACACAAGCCACATTCAAATATAAATAGAGTTGGGGAGCAACAGAAACATGAAAAAAGTTCCTGTTGGTACCAAAAGAGGGATGTGATTGATTACTTGGTAGCCCTTATATGGACTGGAAGACTACATGAGGCTCTGTTTGGCAGAAGACTTGGGTTTTATTAAAGAAAACCTTGCTTCCATGCGAGGAATTAAAACAATAAGCACCTGGGTTGAGACTTTGGAAACAACATCCAAAGGGTTGGTGAGCAACATGTTGTTCACGAGCCACTGGTTGGGGATCACTGGTCTGAATCAACCACAGCACAATATGCATTCTTTGTTCTTCAAGCACAAAAATGATGAATATCTACACTGAGAATAAATGCATCAAAATACCAAAAGGTTCACTTCAATCATTATTGTACTTAACTCATTTCGTCACACATTGCACGATTTCTGGGCAAACACTTTCTTAGATGTACTGTAGGTGGTTCTCTAGTGGCTTTAAACTGGCCATGGGAATGTCCTTCTTGCCAGTAGACTGAAGGCAAAATTATTTTCTTTTCTAAACACTGCTTAAAGGAATTGTTCAGTGTAAAAATAAAAACTGGGTAAATAGATAGGATGTGCAAAATAAAAAATGTTTCTAATATAGTTAGTTAGCCAAAAATGTAATATATAAAGACTGGAGTGGCTGGATTGACTTAAAGGTATTGTCTTTAGTACCTCTACCCAAACTATGGGGTAATGTAATACAAGTTGCAGTGTTTGCACTGCATTAAGTAGTGCAAAAAATGATCGTGTTGTTGTTCAAAGTATGAAATTGCTTAGATACATTCATTTTACACCTTGTTAATATCTAAAACCTTTTCTTTACAGCAATGCAATTTTTATGTCGGAAGATGACATGGTTGCCACTGACACTGGGAGCTTTAGTGGGTTTTTGTGCTTTCTTCATGATTTACGCACTTTTGGAACAAAAACCATATCTGTTAGCATTTCGTTCATGGAAGAATAGTGAACACCTGCCAGGGGATGGAATTTTCCATTTTCATCTTTCAGGTAATTGAGCAGCAATATTTTTTTTTAAGTGATCATAGACACTTAAATGTTATCAATGGAAAAAATGTGTGCAATCTGAACATGTCTTTCGACTTGATATTTGCTTAACCATTCTTTTGAAAAGAAAAAGAAACAAAAAGACCCAGTTTGAAAATCTCACTCAGCATTTATTGGAAGATAAAACTAGTACCTCCCCAACTCGGATTTATTGCAAATAATTAATGCAGTTAATGTTTTTAAAAAAGACTGTAATATGTGATGTGCCAGTATAAAGGCAAAGCTATGTTTAAAGGTTCCAGCCATACTAGAAACAGGAATTGCTTTCTGAATGTCTTAGGCTTCCTATGCTCGTCGTAACTGATGGTAGAACAATTTACAACACTGTGCACTGCGCCAGATCCAATTACAAAGTGTTCAGAAGCCCATATTGAATCCAGCATGTATCAAGGTCCAGTTTTTCTATGATCACCATTGGGCACAAGTATCGCTATGGGAGCACCATGGATAATGTGATATTGTGGTGAGATGGAGGAACATAATTTGCCCTGTGCACATGAGCATAGGAACCTGCATAATGGTGATAGTGATTTCTGCTTCTAGGATGGGGCCTAGTGTGTGACCAACATAATATGTACCATTCTGAACATCTCCCTTCTTTATCCAATGCCTATTTATCCAAAGGGGCTAAATGGAGAGGAATAAACTAAGTTCAGTGATGCAGAAGTTATGGATGGAATCCTACTAAATCCTCCTTATTTCCAACATTGCCTAGCAAATAACTGACAGATACTGCTTTCATTAGCATAATGGCAATACTTTGCTATTATTTTGGCTCTAAAAATGGATGTGGTCCCATACAGCAGGGCAGCAGTCAGTACTGATTGCTCTGTGATATCTGCTTAGAAGATGCCATCAGAAGGTCAACTACTACAGTAAGGGGCACATTTACTTAGTTCGAGTGAAGGAATAGAATAAAAACAACTTCAAATTTGGAATGATTTTTTTGGCTACTTCGACCATCCAATTGGCTACTTCGACCTTCGACTACGACTTTGAATCGAACGATTCGAACTAAAAATCGTTCGACCATTCGATAGTTGAAGTTTAAAAAAAACTTCGACTCCCTACTTCTCCAAGTAAAACCTACTGAACCTCAATGTTAGCCTATGGAGAAGGTCCCCATAGGCTTCCTAACAATTCGTTCAATCGATGGATTAAAATCATACAATCGTAGGAAATGCGGTAAATCCTTCGACTTCGATATTCGAAGTAGAAGGATTTTACTTTGACGGTCGAAAATCGAGGGTAAATTAACCCTCAATATTCGACCCTAAGTAAATGTGCCCCTATGTGTCAAGATTCTTAAAACACTTTTAATTTCTAGTAATAATTAAAATGCAAAACCCCTGTTAATGAGTTAGAGCCCTTTTAATGTTAGTTGTTATCGTGGATATGATCTTATGTTAGATAATAATGTTTTACCATTGATTCCACTAAAAATGTCCTTGTTTTACACCTCAGAAAATAGTAGTGTAAGTGAGGAACTCTCCAAAAAGGTCAGAGTGCTTTGTTGGATCATGACTGCACCATCAAATCTACAGACCAAAACTATTCATGAGAAGAATTCCTGGACCCGTCACTGCAATGTAGCGCTATTCATGAGCTCCATCACCGATAATCAGTTCCCTGCCATTGGTCTGGGAACTGGGGAAGGCAGAGACAATCTTTACTGGAAAACAATACGTGCCTTCCATTATGTACACAAGTACTATCTGAATGAGACAGAATGGTTCTTCAAGGCAGACGACGATACATTTGTAATAATGGACAATTTGAGATGGATGCTTTCAAATTACACCCCTGACCAGCCGGTTTACTTTGGGAAACGCTTGAAACCCTATTTCAAGCAGGGTTACATGAGTGGAGGAGCTGGTTATGTTCTAAGCAGGGAAGCCCTTATACGCTTTGTGGAAGGTTTCCGTATTGGTATCTGCACACACACAAGCCCAATAGAAGATGTGGAAATGGGTAATTGCATGCAGCTAATGGGAGTGATAGCTGGTGACTCCAGGGACACTGAGAAAAGAGAGACCTTCCACCCTTTCCCCCCTGAAGACCAACTTACTGGGAAATATAGTGAGAACAAGGAATACTGGTACTGGAGCTACTGTTTTTATCCCATTGTGGAGGTAAGAGTTCAAAATACAAAAACAAGTTCAAGTCATATTTTGTATATACAAACTGTTACATTTGTGACATGGTTCTGCATATATTATAACAATGAAGCTCAATGATGCTCCTCATGACCTCAAGAGTCTAAAAACAGATGCAAAACAGAGAGTAATCAGCACAGCAATTTCATTCTTTATAACAAGATCACGGTCCCCAGCTGCTACCTACCACTACATAATAAATAATCAAGAATAAAGACGGCACCAAAAAGTCTCCAAAATATAAAAAAATCCCTTTTCTTAATGTACTCACTCACCGGGATATCCCTGCTCCCAGAAAGACCCTCCCCAAAGCTTTAAAAGCCAAACCCACCCCCTCTATGGTGTATTTTTTCCATCTGCTTTCCTTGCTTTCATTAAGTGTTTAGAATTTTTAAAACCCTTGAGGCATTTAAAACTGAAATAGCTTTTGTGAGGAATTCCACTTGGGAGACTGTACCAAGTATAAATATGAGTTCCAGTGGGTTTGCCAGTATCACTCAGTATGTATCTTGCCACATGGATGTGGTGTTGGAGCAGGAGTTCCATGCAGCATTTATGTGTGAGAGATGCCGGTGGGTTTTCATCTTGCAATCTGAACTGCAGACCCTAAGGGGGGAACTTGCAGCACTGAGGGTTGCAGCAAATGTGGGGGAGGAAAGGAGGCTCATAGAGCAACCACTGGCAGGGCCAGTGTGGAAGGTGGAGAAGGGGCAGTGGAAGCTAATATTGATAAGGGAAATAGACTCTTATCGTGAAAAAAATTGTCGCATGTCAAAAAAAAAAATGTTGTCGCCCCATAGTTTTCAATGCATTTTGGCAAAATTTTGCCTTTTTGTAAATTTTCAGAGAAGCAAAACGTGTTAGATTCACTAGAGGCTAATGAGGGAGACAGGTTTGTTACAGTTAAGAGGGGAATAAAGGGGATGGGAGGGTGGAGGTGGAGGGGATGGTCCATAGCCATAGCCATAGTCCAAAGCAACAGATTCTCAATTTTAGCTGATGATGCTGGGGAGGACAGCTCTAAGCTGGCATGTATGGAGCAGGATGACTCTCAGAGCACCCTGGGAGGCAGTATCTCTAATATGGGTGGTGGGGGGAGTGCGAGGAAGGAAAGGCAGGTTTTAGTTATAGTAGACTCAATTATTAGAAAGGTGGATACTTACCTGGTGCTTACCTGGTGCTAGGGTTTAGCATGTGGTAAAATGAGTGGGCAGATTATTGGGAGGGACTGGGGAAGACCTGGCAGTCTTGGTACACATAGGTGCCAATGACAAAGTTGTTCAGAAGCCCATGATTTTAAAAACTAAGTGTAAAGTTGAGGGTAAGGACTTCAAAGGTAATATTCTCAGAGATATTACATGTACCCCGAGCAACATTAAGAAGACAACGGGAGCTTAATGCGTGTCTTAATGCAGGGAGGAGGGTTTTTAGAGAACTGGGCTGATTTCTCAGTTTCTTGGTTTTGCCAGGCATGGGCTGCACCTCATGCAGTACTGCCAGAACATTTAATGGGAACAAGTTTATAAACTTGTTGCATGACAATTCTATGGCACAGGTTGTTGAGGAGACAACTAGAAACCATGCTATACTAGATCTAGTTATATCTAATTTTGTCCTGGGGAATGGCATTATTTGCATTAATCGGCATGGGTTTAAGGTCATGTCAGACAAATTTAATTGCTTTTTATGATAAGGTAAGTAAGATGCTGGACAGTGGGGGGGGCAGTAGATGTGATCTATTTGAATATTGTCAAAGCGTTTGACAGTGCCCCACAAACAAATGCTTTCAATACTGAGGTCTATTGGACTTAATGAGATAGGAAAACTGGCTACAGGATTGGGTACAGAGGGTGGTTGTTAATGGTACATTCTCTACTTGGAGTAAGGTTCTTAGTGGGGTCCCTCAGGGCTCTATTTTGGGTCCACTTTTATTTAACTTGTTCATTAATGACTTAGGGGAGGGTATAGTAAGTAATGTATCAGTGTTTGCAGATGACACAAAACTATCCAGCCCAATTAATTCCATCCAGGATGTGGCATCCTTGCAACATGATCTTGACAAACTGGCAATCTGGGCAGCTAAGTGGCAGATTCAATGTTGATAAATGTAAAGTCATGCACCTGGGATGTAAAAATATCCAAGCCACTTATACCCTTAATGGGACTGCACTAGGCAAATCCATTCGGCCAGGATTCGGCCTTTTTCAGCAGGATTCGACCGAATCCTTCTGCCTGGCTGAACCGAATCCTAATTTGCATATGCAAATTAGGGTCAGGGAGGGAAATCACGTGACTTTTTGTCACAAAACAAGGAAGTAAAAATGTTTTACCCGTTCCCACCCCTAATTTGCATATGCAAATTCGGATTTGGTTCGGTATTCGGCCGAATCTTTAGCGAAGGATTCCGGGGTTCGGCCGAATCCAAAATAGTGGATTCGGTGCATCCCTACTTAAAAAGCTGAACGTGATAATACCCACTAACTGTAGTACAGGTATAGCATCCATTATCTGTAAACCTGTTAAAACTGTAAATTATGGAAAGGCCATCTACCTTAGACTCCATTTTATCCATTTTAAACTAAGATATAATTAATTCTTATTGGAAGCAAAACCAGCTTATTGGGTTTATTTAATGTTTTCTAGTAGACGTAAGGCATGAAGATCCAAATTACGGAAAGATCCATTATCATAAGCACTCTGGATAACAGGTCCCATACTGGTAATTCCAGAATCTGTAACTTGCCAGCCAGTTGCCAAATAGACACTGTTGCATCATGAAAAAGTCACATTCTGGGCCTGCAATAATGATGGAATTCTGGGGAGGGAAGGGAGAAATGCAGATTTGTGTCCAGAAATGCAATTTTTACCTTGCTGCATTTGTAACAGATGCTAAGACATTCTTAGCATCATCTGAAGTACACTCAAATTAGGCTGGAATTGTGGTATAGAGCAGAGAACACCTAACCCAGGTGCAAGTGGGGCATGTACTTGCTCTTCTTAGTGGTCTAGCCCTTCAACATTTTTTCTGGAATTCAGAGAAGTCAGATGTATAACAACAACTAATGCTAAGTTCTTTTGGATTTTTATGATGAATGTTGTGTATTTTGTTTTGCAGGGTCCCCAGTGCTGCTCAGATCTGGCCATATCCTTTCATTACATTGATCCTGAACTCATGTACACTTTGGAATATTTTACATACCATTTCCGACCATATGGATACCGATATCGTTACCAGACACCGTTACCAGAGAGTGTAGGAAATCACACTATTCACATTCAGAATGAAACTGAGAAACCTAATAGAACCTTATCTGACTTTGACAACAGACCTTAAACATTTGAGACTTTGTGGGAATTATCTAGTAGAATTAAGCAACTGGACTAAGTTTTGCTGAAACGGTTTCACCACTCATCCAAGCAGCATCTTCAGTTCAACTGGGTGGTAGGAAATGCCCCAGCATTAAACCCTTAAGGGCAGTAAAGTCACAGACATCCAATCACAATGGTTCCTTAAACGTATTTAGCTGATGTTACCAATGTATTTAGAGGCATATTTATAATGTTGAGTAAGCAGGGTTGTATTTGCTACCTGTCCAGTTCTACACATTGGATGTCCAATTCAATTATTTCTGCCCGTTACTTTAGAGCCCCACTCCTAAACATAATCACGTCATCACACCCTTTTTCCCCACTAACATCATCCTCATATTTTACAACTGGGAGTACATCATTTTTTTTATAAACAAGTTTCAGTGAGTCATGTGACAAATGACATCACCGATGTCTATTAATTGGTCTGGTGTATTATAAGGATATGTTCTATTTTACAGTTTATTCAAGGCTCTTGTATAAAAACATGTATGTGTAATGTCAACATTTATATTAAAACATCTTTGCTTTCTATTTCTATTGCTATTTTTAAAACAAAGTACATTTCCTCCGGCAGCTAGAATTACAGTATTTACAGTTGTACAAAAAGTCAGGAACAACCTGCATAAAAATGTTATTTGCTTTCAAATGTGTAGCATTAGAAACAGCACAAGCCTATTGACTTTCTGTTTTTGTGATATAAGACTTTTCCTTTTTCCCCCCTTTTTTTCCAAGCAAATCAATATGTACTGTATCCTCAATAGTTAGTACTCTAGTAAAATACATTTTTAATTAAAGAAAAAACACTGTCTATAAACACATTCACAACAGCCTCTATTCCTATTATTTTATTTCTACTTCCAAAGGAAATGAAGACATTGTGTTAAATTTCAAAAGGGGTTGGATGGCTTTTTAGCAGGTGAGGGAATACAGGGTTATGGGAGATAGCTCATAGTACAAGTGGATCCAGGGACTGGTCCGATTGCCATTTTGGAGTCAGGAAGGATTTTTTCCCCCTCTGAGGCAAATTGGAGAGGCTTAAAATGGGCTTTTTTGCCTTCCTCTGGATCAACTGGCAGTTAGGCAGGTTATATATAGACTTAAAAGGTTGAACTTGATGGATGTGTGTCTTTTTTTAGCCTTACTTACTATGTTACTATGTAACTTTCACAGTTGATATCACTCATTAATCATCTTTGCAACTGTTAGTTTAAGTTCTGAGCTACCAGCCATGTTTCATTCCCTTGATTGTACAAAGTCGTGCTTCTTCATTTTCATCATGTTCTTTGTAGTTTAAAAATAATACACTCAGCACATTTCACAGTGTGAAATTGACTGTATCAATGAAAACAGCTCTTAAAGGGGAAGGAAACCTAGTCGGCGCAACCCCCCCACCCATTTGTTGCCCACCCTCCCTCCTCCCCCCTGGCCTACCCGTCCCGCTGGGCAAATGCCCCTAACTTGTTACTTACCCTTCTGCGCAGGTCCAGTCCAAGGAGTTCACAGACGACATCTTCTTCCATGCTTTGAACGGCGCATGCGCAGTAGGATCATTTCGCCGGTACGATCTACTGCGCATGCGCGTGACTTTTGGCGCATGCGCAGTAGATCCGTACCCGCGAAATGCTCCTACTGCGCATGCGCCAAAACGCCGTTCACAGCAGGAAGAAGATCGCGTGGAAGAAGATGTCGTCTGTGAACTCCTTGGACTGGACCTGCACAGAAGGGTAAGTAACAAGTTAGGGGCATTTGCCCAGCAGGACAGGTAGGCCAGGGGGGAGGAGGGAGGGTGGGCAACACACGGGAGGGGGGGTGGGGGGTTTGCGCCGACTAGGTTTCCTTCCCCTTTAAATGGGTTGTTCACCTTCCAAACACTTTTTCAGTTCAGTTGTTTTCAGATTGTTCCCCATAAACACAAACTCTTTTCAATTGCTTTCCAGTTATTTTTGTTATTGTTTTTCCAAAACTGGTGCTTAAAGTTTCATGTTCTAGTCTCTGTTGTTCAGTCTGGAACCTCAGTGATCCACAGTGATGTTACAGTTTTGATACATTTAGTGGCTACATTAATTGATACGTTTCTCAGCAGCATCTGTGAAATATTAGCAACTATTGTATCAATTCTAACAGCTGCCTTTAATGAAACTCAGGGATTTTGCTCAGCAGGGACAAAGATAACAAATTAATTAACTAAATGTAACAATTTAGAACAGTTACAGCAGCGATCCCCATCGGGGCATCGGGAGGGGGTCGGCATCCAATTCTGGCGTGCCGGCATCCAGTTCAGCGCACCGGCGTCCAATTGGTCGATAGGCTCAGTGGCCCAGTTCAAGACTGTCCCTGAGTTACAGAGTTGGTGACTGAAGGTGAAAAATAAACGTTACACTTCAATATAAGAAAAATTATCACAATAGAAAATAGAAAGTAATTGGAAAAAGTCTTTATCTGTGGTGAACTATCTGAAACCAACTGAACTGAAAAAAGTGTTTGAAGGTGAACAACCCCTTTAAGAAAATTCACAGTGCCATCTTGTGGTTGTCTTAGTATGACACACAAAGTTTAAGCATGAATACTGTTGAATATATTCAAACACTCCTTCAGGGCTTTTACTAATACATCAATCTTCTTCCATATATTCAACATTGTTCCTTGTGGTATTTTCTCAGTGGAAAAATGATGGTGCATTGTACAGTAACCACCACTAGGCATTATATGTAATTACTCTTCTTACTAAAAATATGCTATATGCAAATTCCAAATACTCTTTTGGGGGAATGTAATAAAAGTCGCAAAGAGCACAAATAAGAATAAAACGTCTCATTTCACAATGTAATACTCTTCCTTAAACTGTTATTACATTGTGAATTTTAATTGTGCATTGCCCACTTTTAAGAAGTGCTTGAAGATGTCATAATCTTTTGGAGCAAACATAATAACTTTTTCAGTAAGAAGTTTTATTACATTCATTGCGCACTGGCGCTAACTATAAAATTCGCCAACCTTCTTCCACTGTCAGAAATGGTCCCTAAACAGTTTCCGGGTTCGCAAAAGCTATATTAAATTCTCACAAAGGCAAATTTATTCGCACAGAGGCATAACTTTTCGCATTGCGAATATTTTTTTCCGTTACCCACTTTTATTACATTCCCACAATTTATTTTTTAAGGCCTCAGCACTTAAAACAGGGATGACTTGAAATATAAATATTTGCATAATGGAAGCAAATGTTATTTGAAAAATTTCTAAATATACAACGATATGCATAAACATAAATTTGCATAGTTAAATTGTTTTTATGAAGTTTTTTGTGTATGGAATTTCAATCGAAGTTAATATAGTCCTTTGTAGTGATGAGAGAATTTGTCGTTTCACCGAAAAATTTGCAAAACAGCAAAAAACTTGCAAAATGCATTCAAGTCATTAGGCGTCAACATTTTTTTTATGTGCATTGGACATTTTTTTCTTGTAGTGACTTTTTTGTCTCTGTGACTTTTTTGTCCAATTGCATTAGAGGTAATGGGCATTTTTTCTTATGGTAACTTTTTTGTCTCAGTGACTTTTGTTTGTGGGAAAATTTCGGCTCACGGCTACAAATGGCGAAGTGCAGACTTTTGCTGCGAATCCATGCCTTACAAAAAAATTTGCTCATCATTAGTCCTGTACTGTTTTCTGCATTGTTGGCCCTGATTGCATGTACCATAAATCAGCTCCTCCTGCTAATGGCTGAACTGGCTCAAAAGATGTAGGAATAGTATGGTGCTCAAATTTGTTAGCAGTGCTTACTGCTTTCAGCCATACCCACTTATAAAACCACCTCCTCTAAAAGACTAGACTTCTAAAGAATTTGCTAGGCCACATCCATTTCAACAAAGAGAACTTCCACTTTAGAGTTCATGGTTGCCTTTACATGGGACAGTGCTGTGACCTCCAAGCATAGAACACCTCTCCCACAGTCACAATAACTTTAGCATTTCAAGACACAATAACCCTATCAATAGATGCTACAGAAACTCCAGAATTTCACAAAACAGTGACCTCAGCAATATGTGACACAATGGTATAAGCAATGTGATACAGTGACCCCAGTACCCCTTATTTCATGACATACTGATATCGGTATATATGGCCCATAACCCCAGCATTTTGCACAACATTTAAATGTACCCCTCCCTCTGCCTGTTTGCCAGCCTAGACTGGAGCTTCCTCTCTATTCAGCTTCTCTCTCTGTCATAGGACAGAGCAGACATTTTTAACAACACAGATTTTCCCATTCTGAATATACATACTCCTCTATCCAATGACAAAGAAGTTGCTAGGAGAGAAATCTTTGGGGTGAAATAAACCAAACTCAGGAATGTGGAGATAAAATGACATTATGGATGGACTGGATATCCACTGAATTCCCCCTACTTCCTGCATTGCCAACCATCTTAGCAAAAGACTGACAGATACTGCTTTACCACAGTACATTTACACATTTCTTTAAAATGGATGAAAACGTTTCATTCATAGTTTTGGAGAGTTTGAAGCATTAGATCTACTTTCATTGTGCCACATGTTATATTTGTGTTCTCAAGCACCCAAATAAAATTTACAAAACCGGCAGTAAGCATATCCGGAGTTATAATATGGGGTCAATGGACAAGCATTCCTCCTACTTAATGAGAGATAATGAGTTAATGACATGTTTTCTAACACATTACATTACTTTGCACATGTAGAATAATGTTTCCCCATTGTTTCCACTAAATTTTTCCTTGATCTTGCGCCACAGAAGAGAATAGTGTAAGTGAGGAACTCTCCAAAAAGGTCAGAGTGATTTGTTGGATCATGACTGGACCATCAAATCTACAGACCAAAACTATTCATGTGAAGAATTCCTGGACCAATCACTGCAATGTAGCGCCAGCCCACTGGAACTGTTACCTTGTGGGCCCCCGTACAGTGTCGGACTGTGACACCAGGGGCCCACCCAAAGACCTTAGATCAGGGGCCCACTCTCAGTACTAATATTCTTCCTCACTCAACCTCTATTCTCTTTTCTTTACATATTATAATCTATCAATCCATCTATTTATCCTCTTTGTTCTCATAGAAATTGGTAATGACCATGAAAAAAGCAAAATCTTAAAAAGCAGGAGGGCCCACAGACACCTTGGCCCACCGGGAGTTTTCCTGGTATCCCGATGGGCCAGTCCAACACTGGTTTCTACAGTTTCTAGCCTTTTGTGGAGGTTAGTGTTCAAAATACAAATATGAGTTTCAAGTCATAGTCTGTATATACAAACTGTTGTGCAGGATTCACATTATCCCCAGCTGTAAATTGATTTAATATACCTGAGCACTGGTGTTGGAAGTGTCCTTGTTGTATATTTCTGTCTACTGCTGATTACTTAATGAAACATTAAGCAGGCAAATTCACGAAGCGCCGAACGCTAGCGTTACTTCGCTAGCTTTGGCATTTTCGTTACTGCGCAAATTCACTAACGAACGCTGGCGTAGTTTCGCTAGTGTTACTTCGCACCCTTACGCCTCACGAAGTTTCGCTAGCGACGTAACTACGCAAATTCACTAACTTGCGCAGTGTACTGAACGCTGCCTTTTACGCTAGACTTCCTTCGCCACCTCAGACCAGGCGAAGCGCAATAGAGTAGATAGGGATTGCTTCAAAAAAAGTCTAAATTTTTTCTAAGTCCCAAAAAACGCTGGCGTGTTTTCTACATTATGGGTGATAGGCTGAAAAAGATTGAAAATTTTTTTGGGGCTCCCCTCCTTCCCCCCTACATTTCCTGACTCATGGCAACTTACCTAGACAGTGGGCACATGTGTAGGGCAAAATAAAAATTTTATTTGATGTTTTGAAGCTTTTCTAGCCATTTGTAGTGCTGATACATATTCCTCCATTGAAATTTGAATTTGGCGCCGTATGCAAATTAGCCTTCGCTAGCGTAACTTTGGTTGGTGCTAAATTGATTGAGAACTAACCCTTTGATATTATATATTTTGTTTTCACCCTTGTTATGGTTTACTGCATATAATATTTGATCTCCCCAGTTTGGAATTTTGACTAAGAATTAGCTGATGGTTAACTCATATAGCAGCCAAGCAAGTGTCAGAATAGAGAATGAATAGAGGTGTCTTCAAAAACTACAAATGCATTAAGAAAAAATAGTTAGAACAATAAAACCTAGAGACAAAAATGAAAAGCAGTAGCAAAATAGCTTGTGTTATATGCAATATGTCCATTGAAAAGTAAATGTCAGGTGGAATGTCTGTGTAATGTAATAAAAGGCATTCTGTTTGTCCAGCTGCAGAATAGAACAGCAAATCAGCAGGTAAACATCTTACTAGTTATTATGGGTTACTTACTGCATGTGTGCGAATTTGGTGCTTATTATAACACATGGTTATTAGTATCTCAATGCAGAAATCTTATGCTTAATATCAGGTAGCTTAAGCAGACTGGTTCTTGAAGGCTGATGATGATATCTATGTAGTGATGGAAAACTCTGTTGAAATATCTAATATGTATCTAATATGTTCTTTTAGTGGGTTTTTGTATAATTTCTCAACATTCCTATGGATTTCTTAATGTAAGAAAATTACATGAAATATAAGATAATTGTATGAAAAGTAGGGACATTTTTTTCAAATTCATGCTAAATTTCACCATGTCTGTTATACTGAAAAAACATGGGCTGTTGCACTGGAAAAACAGATTTCAATGCATTATTGAATGCATGATTTTTAATGCATTTCAGTGACATGTTGCAATTTTGCAAATGTTTCTGTGGTTTTGTGAATTGTTTGGCGAAGGGTTGCTTATGACTAGTGATAAATTTATACTGATTTAATCGTATTGCATATTATTTTCTTATGATTATTATATAATATACTGACACATATATTTAGTATATTATTGGGTGAATAATTTTGAAAAACACGTAGGAAAATTATTCTGTTCCCCTTTAATGGGGTTATGATCAGAACAAGGAGTAGATCTAGAGTTATCACCTAGGGTGGTGATAAAGGAAGATTATTTCATACTTACCGAAATCTTCCTTTCCTAGACGTACTCCATGTCATCACGTTATGGGATAGCCCCTCCTCCCTGCTCCCATTAGAAGGAACCTCCCCAAGCCTTTAAAAGGCCAACCACACCCACCTACCGGCGTCTTTGTAACAAGCTCTTAAATTACCGGAAAAGAATGGGCGGGTGTGATGACATGGAGTACGTCTAGGAAAGGAAGATTTCGGTAAGTATGAAATAATCTTCCTTTTTCCCTAGCCGTACTCCATGTCATCACGTTATGGGACGTAGCAAGTTAACGTTATCCCATGGGAGGGAATATGCTTTAAGAAGAAACTGTAATAAGGAAAGGAGTATCTCTGACTAGATAGTCCACCATCATGCAAACTCCTTACTTTAATATAGAGAGTCCAGGTGAAAACCCCAGAATAAGTTCACCAGGCTAATAATAGGGCTATAATATAGCCTATACTAAAGAGAAAAAGAGAGAGCGCGAGAGAGAGAGAGATGTTAGCCCACTGAGAGTGAGGAACAAGTTAGCTCACTAACCACCACTTCACCCTCCAGAAGAGAGAGAGAGAGGAAGACAGTCCTGTAAAAAGGTGAATTCAGCAAGCTGAAATACTTACTCTCCTACTCACCAAAAGCATTCATCACATGTATGCCTAATTTCAGTGCACATTGTAAGGTACCTGTAAGAAACACTTGTTAGGAGTAAGAACCCAAAACGGACAAAAAATAGGAATGATCTGCTTAGGATATATCCCTATATGTAGGATATCCAATGTACCCTGAGGTACCCAAGTCCAGTACCTAAATATCTTCATATCAGAATGCGTGTTAGTCAGGACTGTTCTAACAGAAAACAGATCCTAAAGATCGGACAAGGGCACCTGAGAAAACAGTTGGGATTAGAATTCCTTACACTGTGTAAGGTCCTATGATGAGGCAGACTCAATTAACTGTAAAGAGTTGAGCAACTACAGTACCTAAGAAAGAACCCCTGTTGGTTGACCCAACCTAGTACTCTGAGAGGTATAACTGAATACCCCTAAGGTTACAGATCCAGTAACCACCGTGCAACTAAAGGACTAATTCCAAGATCTATGGAGGCAGATTAAATGCCCTGGATAAATGTTTACAGTCACCCACAAACCTGTGTTCTTTCTACCCATAAGGGACCCATTTCTATGTGGAATCAACTATACTACATATTTAATCGTTGAGGCTGACCTTGGAACTGGAGGAACCCTATGGATGTTCCAGTAAGTGTCAGAAGGGCCTCTGATCTCCTAGAGTCATTCTGGATCATATGTATCAGGAGTGGCACAGGAATGTGAATCCGAGGATAAACTAGGATAATAGGAGTGTTGTATCTGGAGGGGACATTGAGCTCTGTGCAAATGTTTCAGACACAATTTTCAGCAGGTGTAAATGTAATACCTCTAATATAGGGAACAATGTGACAGACATGGTCAAAACAGATAAAAACAATACTTCCAAACCTCCCCTTTGACGCTAGACAAACCTGTAGGACAGATACATAAAATATCCTTAATTCATTCTCAATGAAATTAATGACTGGAAGTGGTAAGAGATTAGACTCTACTGTAATGACTGCAACCGTCCCACTTAAGGGAAGACTCTGATCCTGCTCAGAAGAGCCAAGTACATTCTCGGCCGAAGCAATAGGACAGGTAGCAACTGTAGTATGTAACTGTGAGGAGGAAAGATCCAAAACTGCTGGTGTTCCTAGAGGGCACAGACCTAGAGACGAAAAATAAATTACCGCTCCTAGGATGCCTCCATCTGCTGTCCAATCAGATACCTATCTGGTGTGGAAGAACAGCTGGCCCTGTATTCTAAAAAAGAAAAACCCACTAACTAGGGGATTGAGAAATTGAAGAAAAAAAAAAAAAAAAAATAAATAAATAAATAAATAAATAAAATAAATGGACCCAAAATAAGGGCCTTCTGGACACAGAGCCTTAAGTCACAAAGCCGTCTTGTTTTGTTGATAGTATAAGGTAGTATAAGCAGAATATCCCTATCCTGGGCCAGACTTGAACAGAGGTCATCCCTAAGGACTAACAAGAGACTTTGAGGACTCCTATAGCCTGAAAACCCTTGGTTTGAAATATACACCCAGTGGCTTGATACGTATGTGTACCCTGTCTCTATAGATCCCCTGTATTGGCAGATAAAATGTCCCATCTATCCTGACATTAAGAATATCAGTAGAAATAGTATAGGAATAACACTGGGTAGTGGCTCCCCTCTCTAATTTGTAGGAGGCACCAGGGATTCACCCTAGAAAACGGTAGAGATACATCTGGGGATCCTTCAGCCAAGCAGAAAGAACTGTATACCTTGTTCTTCCTTAAACCTATGAATATGGAATTTCCACAGGTTGCACCCCTAGAAACTAGCCAGATGTCCTGGCTGCTATAGTGAAATATATGGATGAGGAGTTCAAGTACTGATTGTTCCAGGAATCTGTTGCATAAAAATATAGGTTTATTGAGCCAACGTTTCTGGTTCCAAAAAAGAACCCATCCCAAGGACACAAATCATATATAGATATCTGTGCAAACATATATACATACTCATATACATGCCTTAGTATTAAAATATATGCACCTGCCTATGGCCCTCTTATAGATGCAAACATATATGTTGCTTGGTCGACCAGTTGTATTATGGAGCTTATCCATTCATTGAGCATTTGTTCTGAAGGCAGTCTGCCGGATGTGGGCCATGGTGCAAACATATATTAAAATATGTGATAATAATATGTACCTCGGTTAGTGTCCTAAGCTCCTGGTAGAGCACAGTGCCCGACCCCAGAGCTCGAGCTGCGTGGATATCTGGTCCTCCATTCGTTCAGGCAGTGATCGGTGATACAAGGCTGCTGAATCTGGAAAAATTTACCTTAAATGGTCCCAAAAGTAGTACATACCTGTGGTTATTGTTAACCCAGCAATCCTTATGACAGACAGGTTTCAGAACTCCTGTAGTGTTTATCAAGACAAAGTTAAGCTTACCTGCCATCAGGAAAAAATATTGCCTAGTGCTTAATTTATTAAGCCCTATTTTATCCCAGGAGCAATGCCATGGAATGAAAAGACCTTCATATGAAGGTACTCATCTGGATTAAACCTGAATGTACCCCAGAAACAATTACAACCCCATGTAATGCATAGTTTAGGTTAGCTGCAGTCAGAGCAAACCTATATCAGACCTACATAGCTACCCAGTCCAGTGATCTACATTTATTAGAGCTACTGGTTCAAGGTCAGCAATACTTAGAGCATATCATACTGCAGAGAATAGGCGCCTACAGATATGATCACGGCAACATGTAATACATAAAATATTAGCTACTGTTTAGGGCAAGCGTAAATCTGGTCCTAGCCGTTCCCGGGCCTGTGCTTTACATACCTTAGGGCTACCTATTCTAGGTGAGCCATAGCCAGGGTATATACTGCGGAAGAAAATATAAGCACAGATTCAATCACAGTAACATGAATACATGGTTTATATTAGCTGCTGCTTAGGGCAAGCATATCTCAGGGCCTAGGAACTCAAAAGGCCTGATCCATTAGGGCTACTTGTTCCATGAGAGAAATAGCCAAATCGTAAACTGCAGAAAACATGTAATACATAGTTAGGTTAGCTGCTGCTTATAGCAAGCATGTGTTAGAGCCTAGCAGCAAGACAGATCTGTGCTCTACATCTCGCAGGGCTACATGTTCTTTGTGAGCAATAGCCAGAGCATAAGCTGTATAACAAAATAGTAGCACAGGTACAATCACAGCAACATGAAATACATAGTTAGATTACCTGTTGCTTCGAGCAAGCATGTCTCAGGGCCTAGCAGCCAGCCAGACCTGTGCTCTACATCCTGTAGGGCCACGCTTTACCTGTGAGCAATAGCCAGAGCTTAAGCTGTAGAACCAAATAGGAGCACAGGTACAATCACAGCAATATGAAATACATAGTTAGGTTAGCTGCTGCTTCGAGCAAGTATGTCTCAGGGCCTGGCAGCCAGCCAGACCTGTGCTCTACATCCTGTAGGGCCATGTTTTACCTGTGAGCAATAGCCAGAGCTTAAGCTGTAGAACAAAATAGGAGCAAAGGCACAATCACAGAAACATGAGGTCCATAGTTTAGCTGCTGCATAGAGCAAGCTTATATCGGGCCCTAGCCTTCAGCCAGACCTTTGCTCGACCTCCATTATGGCTACCTGTTCTATGTGAGTAA
This sequence comes from Xenopus petersii, assembly GCA_038501925.1. Classification (NCBI taxonomy): domain Eukaryota; kingdom Metazoa; phylum Chordata; class Amphibia; order Anura; family Pipidae; genus Xenopus; species Xenopus petersii. The sequence goes on from CM076675.1 coordinate 136,525,729, forward strand.
TAGCCAAAACATAGAATGCCGAACAAAAATAGCGCAATACATATTATGGATTATCTGATGTTTATAGCAAGTATATATCAGAGCCTAGCAGCCCCCCCAGCCCAGGGATCCATATTCAATAGGGCTACTGGTGTCCTATTTGTAAATGGCCTGAATTCGGCACCCAGCCTGACAGTATACAATACTTGTCAGCATAATAGAGTGTTAGCCCAATTATCTATTTGTATAAGGGCTACTGCTTTCAGGCAGGAAACAATCATAACCAGGCACAGTGCAGATAAGCATATGAATATATAGCATGCAAGCAGTTAGTTAGACTTTAGTACACTGCAGAGCAGCATATGGAGACACTTCTTACCTGCTGCTCATTATGCAAGGCTGGAAGCTGACCCCTTAATGCCACAAATTCCAGGACACTATTGTAAACAGGAAAACAGGCCTCAAAAGTTTACTGACAACAGCAGGACTTACCTGAGGCTGCAGCTTCCTTGCTTGCTGAGTTAGAGAGTGGGTGGGGCCATCTCCACTTGCTTTAGCTGGACCTGATTATACTCAGCTGGTGTCTGCACTCAGTGGGGGGTTGATTATACTCAGCTGGTGTCTGCATAGGCAGGGAACCCAATGCAACTGCGTAGGTTATACTGAGGCAAATTGGATAATTAGTGTTGGTGCTTCCTGCACAGGCCCAAGTTTGCTATAATATGAGGCCTATAGCGAAACTTTTTTATATTTTTTATTTTTTATTGTTATTTTAACTACCTCCGCCTTAGGAAAGTCTGTTGAGGAAGGCAGTTGGCCATGACCTGCCCCCATAAAAACAAAAATAAAAGAAAGGTAACAGGGGGCAGTAAGGTTCAGGCCCCTAAACTAATTAGCCTAAACTAACTGCCACCTCCCTCGCCCAGCCGTAAAAATGGGGTGTAGGGGCCACATACACCACTGCCGTCGGACGCCCTTGGGGCAGGCCGGGAGGGCACACGGATGGGGGGACAAGCACCTGCCACCCAATGCTCTTGATAGCAATACAGGAAGGCAACTGAAATACAGGCAGACAAGGAGTAGCAAACATTGCACCTCAGTGCCTTACCGGATTCAGGAGCTGAAGTTCAGAAGGCTCCAGGTCTGAGGTAGTGTGCTGGGGGGAAAAAAGGTCCCATGGACCAAAACCCCTGTCCCTAGGACGCCTTTTGGGCAGGCCTAATGCTTTCCTAGGCTTAAAAAGAGAAAAATTTGCTTCTAATGATTGAGGCATTTGTTCAGAGAACAAAGCCAAGAGCATAAGAGAAGGAAAAAAAGACGCCGGTAGGTGGGTGTGGTTGGCCTTTTAAAGGCTTGGGGAGGTTCCTTCTAATGGGAGCAGGGAGGAGGGGCTATCCCATAACGTGATGACATGGAGTACGGCTAGGGAAAATATTTCATCAACTCAGTATCATCATCTGTAACTAAACTATGGTGAAAAAGTCACATTTTATTATTGCCATAATTAATAATTTAAGGGGGCAGCACTTGGATGACTATGTGGTAAAAAAAAAAATGTTAAAAAAAAAACTGCCCTGCTGCCGGATACTTACCATCAAATCTAACAGCAGAAGTGGGGTCTGTGCGCAAAAGTCACAATCATCAACATCACATGCATACATAGAACGGGCACTCACAGGTATGATAAGATTCTTTAATATCCTAATTAATATGATGCAAACTGTTGGTTAAGTATTCATTTTGGGGGTATAGTTTTTATTTTATGGGAATTAAACTGCCTATTGTAATTTTTGCTTTAACTCTCAAATAACAACAGATGTAAACTATAATATAAAACATATAATACAATAGGACTTCATCCCCCAAAATCCAGGTAATGATACTTAATTGGTAATATTGAATATAATTAAAATTCAAAATTCAAAAGCTTGATGTATGTATACTGAAAAGATTTAAAAGAGAGATGCATCAGCTGCAGACTAACTATATTCTCATATCCTTAGTTTCACGGATTTGCTAGAGTGAGAGTTATAGTTCAGTGCTTAACAGCATATTGAATAAGATCATTTTACGTAGTACCAGTACTAATCGCAGAATTTGATATTAAACTGCTGTTCCTTGCACCACTGTAACTTCTGTTAAGACTTTCGACAATTCCTGGGAGACTTCTGCGCAGAAAATCAGGGAGGGGCCCCTCTTCCACAGTCGTAACATAGTAACATAGTAAGTTAGGTTGAAAAAAAATGCACATCCATCAAGTTCATTCTTTTAACTCTATTTTAACCTGCCTAACTGCTAGTTGATCCAGAGGAATGCAAAAAAAAAACCATTGAAGCCTCTCCAATTTGCATCAGAGGAGGAAAAATTCCTTCCTAACTCCAAAATGGCTATTGGTCTAGTCCCTGGATCAACTTGTACTATGAGCTATCTTCCATAACCCTGTATTCCCTCACTTGCTAAAAAGCTATCCAACTCCTTCTTAAAGCTATCTAATGTATCAGCCTGTACAACTGATTCAGGGAGAGAATTCCACATCTTCACAGCTCTCACTGTAAAAAACCCCTTCCAAATATTTAGGTGGAAACTCTTTTCTTCTAATCGGAATGGGTGACCTTGCGTCAGCTGGAAAGACCTACTGGTAAATAAAGCATTAGAGAGATTATTATATGATCCCCTTATATATTTATACATAGTTATCATATCACCCCTTGAGCACCTCTTTTCAAGGGTGAAAAATCCCAAGCTGGCCAGTCTTTCCTCATAGCTGTCTTTACTCATAGCTGTGTGCTCTATAAAGTGGAAGAATGACCCCCCTCCTCCCATGAATAAATGCCCCTTTTAACACAGCTCCAGACCTTATTTGCCCTTGATGCTGCTGACTGGCATTGCTTGCTACAGCCAATTTTATTATCTACAAGGACTCCAAGCTGATTTGCCTAGTGCAGTCCCATTAAGGGTATAAGTGGCTTGGATATTTTTACATCCCAGGTGCATGACTTTACATTTATCAACATTGAATCTCATTTGCCACTTAGCTGCCCAGATTGCCAGTTTGTCAAGATCGTGTTGCAAGGATGCCACATCCTGGATGGAATTAATTGGGCTGGATAGTTTTGTGTCATCTGCAAACATTGCTTACAAAACATTGCTTACAATACCCTCCCCTAAGTCATTAATGAACAAGTTAAATAAAAGTGGACCCAATACTGAGCCCTGAGGGACCCCACTAAGAACCTTCTCCAAGTAGAGAATGTCCCATTAACAAACACCCTCTGTACCCGATCCTATAGCCAGTTCCCTATCCATGTGCAAACAACTTCTTTAAGCCAAACAGACCTTAGTTTAGACAGCAGTTTAGTCTGATGTGACCTATCCTTCATAAAGCCATGCTGATTGCTGCTCATAATGCCATTCACTAGGACAACATTTTGAATGTGATCCCTTAACAAGCCTTCAAATAATTTGCCCACCACAGACTTACTTACTTACTTACTACAAACTTACTGGTCTATAATTGCCAGGCTGAGATTGTAATCCCTTTTTAAATATAGGAATGACATCAGCTTTTCTCCAATCCATAGATACCATACCAAATGAAAGTGAATCTGAGAAAACCCGAGAACCCAGGGGTGTATGGAGGCTTGAGTTAGAGCACTAGTGCAGCAAATTGCAACACTGCGGTCAATTGACAATCTTGAAAGGAATAACTCACTTTTGGATTTTGTAATAACTAATAATATTGAACTCATCTCTAGCATTTGTGTGGGTGAGCATTTAAGGAATAGTAATCATAGCATGGTCTCCTTTGAGATTCTGTTGCAGATTCAATTCTATAAGGGAATAACTAAAACACTAAATTTCAGTGCAAACTTTGACAGTATATTAAGTGGGAAATGCTTTTCACAGGGTTAAAGACAGAACACAAATGGGAAGTCTTTAAAATGCTGCTTAATAAATATACATGTCAGCATATTCCCCTTGTAAGCAAGGAACGTCGTTGCACAGCAAACATTTTTGGTTCAATAGAAGTGTTGGTGTTGAGGTGGGTAAGAAAAGACATGCTTTGAAGTCTTTCAAGTTAACTGGGACAGCCAAATCATTTATAAGGTACAAGAAGGCCAATAAATCATGCAAAAAATAGATTTGGAAAAGGATATTGCAGCAAGCAGTAAAACTAATCCAAAATTATTTTTTAAATATGTTAATAGTAAAAAAATGAAGCAGGAAGGAGTGGGACCTTTAATATCAGAGGGGGTCAGCTGGTTGATGAGATCAAAAAAAAGCTCAGATTCTGAATTCATATTTTTCGTCTGTCTACACAAATGAGGAACCAGCTACTCAAGGTTTCTTTATTAATAGTCCCAGTTCTAGTAATACAACTAACGATGCATGGTTCACACATGAGGAAATTAAAAAAAAACTAGAACATGTTACAATCAACAAAGGTCTGGGGCCAGATGATATTCATCCCAGGGTAATTAGCGAGCTTAGCTCTGTGATTGCCAAACCTCTTTACTTAATTTTTCAGGATTCATTGAGGTCTGGCATAGTACAGAGAGACTGGCGAATTGCTAATGTGGTGCCGCTATTCAAAAAGGGACCCCATTCTCAGTCTCAAAACTATAGGCCAGTTAGTCTGACGTCAGTGGTAGGAAAGCTTTTCGAAGGGTTAATAAAGGATAAGATACTGGCATAATACTATGAGTTTGTGCCAGCATGGTTTTATGTGTAATAGATCTTGCCAGACTAACTTAATATCTTTTTATGAGAAGATGAGCAGGGACCTCGATTCTGGGATGGCAGTGGATGTGATTTACTTAGACTTTTCTAAAGCATTTGATACAGTGCCACACAAAAGGTTACTGGTTAAATTAAGGAATGTTGGCCTGGAACACAGTATTTTTACCTGGATAAAGAACTGACTAAGATAGACTACAAAGAGTGGTGGTAAATGGAACATTTTCTAATTGGACCAGTGTTGTTAGTGGAGTACCGCAGGGTTCTGTACTAGGTCCCTTGCTTTTCAACTTGTTTATTAATGACCTGGAGGTGGGCATTGAAAGTACTGTTTCTATTTTTGCAGATGATACTAAATTGTGCAGAACTATAGGTTCCATGCAGGATGCTGCCACTTTGCAAAGTGATTTGTCTAAGTTGGGAAACCGGGCAGAAAACTGGAAAATGAGGATCAATGGTGATAAATGCAAGGTTATGCACTTTGGCAAAAATAATATAAATGCAAGTTATACACTAAATGGCAGTGTGTTTGGAGTTTCCTTAAATGAGAAGGATCTAGGTTTTTTTTTCTAATTCTGGCAGTGTCATTCTGTGGCTACTAAAGCAAATAAAGCAGGGGACTCTTTTACCCATAAAGAGGATCACTACACCAGAGGCCACCCCTTCAGACTAGAAGAAAATAACTTTCATTTGAAGCAACGTAGGGGGTTCTTCACAGTCAGGACAGTGAGGTTGTGGAATGCACTGCCGGGTGATGTTGGGATGCTGATTCAGTTAATGTCTTTAAGAATGGCTTGGATGATTTCCTGGACAGACATAATATCAAAGGCTATTGTGATACTAAATTCTATAGCTAGTATAGGTATGGGTATATATATAATTTATTTGAAAGTATTGAGGAGTGTGTATGAATGCTGGGTTTTCATTTGGAGGGGTTGAACTTGATGGACTTTGTCGTTTTTCAACCTGATTTAACTATGTTACTAATTAACTTTGTAATAGCATCAAACATCATATAACTTTTACATACATTAATATTTGTGAATGTTACAGTAAACATTACCATAATGGTCTGAATATAATCTTTTTGGTATTGCTGTCTATCACAGTAGTACTATGTAGTATTTCAGTTCTAGAAATTAAACATAAAATACAAGAGAAAAGAAGAACAAAAGGAGAAAGTGGGGCACATTACATTCAATTAAATGTATATAAACAATACAGTTAAGGGAATTTGATTCTGCTCTCTCTCTCTCTCTCTCTCTCTCTCTCTCTCTCTCTCTCTCTCTCTCTCTCTCTCTCTCTCTATATATATATTTATATATTATTTAAATCGATAATAGATGAGGGGGAAGAATCCCTCCAAACCTATAGTCAAACCACAGTTGCCACACTTTAAAGGAGAATGAAAAGCAAATTACACTTGGGTGGTGCCAAAAGTTAGGCACCCAAGTGATTATAAATATACTCACATGGTGCTCCTATCAGCAGAAAACTGCATTGGCCTGGGGTTCTATCAGTGAGCACCATGGAGCGAGCCTCTTCAGCAGTAGAGCAAGAAGCTGAATTTTAACAAAAAAGCCGGCTATTTCATTCTACTGCACATACATCTGCCCCGGGAAATTTGAAAACCTAAGAAGAAGGAAGACAATCGCTCTGTGGTGCTCGCTGGAAGAACCCGAGCCTGGTGCAGATTTCTGCTGACAATAGCACTGGCCCAGAGTGTCAGGTAAGTAAATATAATAACTTCGGTGCATAACTTTTGGCACCCCGAATGTAAAGTGCCTTTCCTTCTCCTTTAAAGGAGAACTAACTTAACTAAAGAAGTAGGCTAGAAATGGTGTGCATTATGTTTTGGGCTTCTATACCAGCCCTTTAGCAGGAAAGATCTATGGGGCAAATTCACTAAGCGCCGAAGCGCCTAACGCTAGCGTCAATTCGCTAGCGTTGGTCATTTTCGTTACTTTGCAAATTCACTAACGAACGCTGGCGTAAATTCGTTAGTGTTACTTCGCACCCTTACGCCTAGCGAATTTTCGTAAAGGACGTAACTACGCAAATTCACTAACGCGCGCATTGTACTGAACGCTACCTTTTACGCTAGACTTCCTTCGCCACCTCGGACCAGGCGAAGCACAATAGAGTAGATAGGGATTGCTTCAAAAAAAGCGTTTTTCTATATTATGGGTGATAGGCTGAAAAAGGCTCCCCTCCTTCCCCCCTACATTTCCTAACTCATGGCAACTTAACTATACAGTGGGCACACGTGTAGGGCAAAAAAAAAATTTATTTGATGTTTTAAAGGTTTCCCAGGCATTTGTAGTGATTGTACATATTCCTCCATTGAAATTTGAATTTGGCGCCATATGCTAATTAACCATCGCTAGCATAACTTCGTTTAGCGAATCAACGCTAGCGCAACTTCGCAAACTTACGCTACCCCTGAGCGCAACTTCGGATTTTAGTGAATTTGCCCCTATGTCTCCAAAGATGACCCTGTAGCTCCCCATCTTCTTTTCTGCTGATTCACTGCACATGCTCTGTGCTGTTGTCACTTACTGAGCTTAGGGACCTACTACAACTACAGTACACAGAATATAAACGTCACAATATAAGGCTGATTAGTAATTAATACTTATAATTATTACATGACAGCACAGAAACCAGTGCAATTAGCATCAGCATTTAATTATCAGTAGCATCAGTTTATATTACAGGCCAACCTCATTTTCTGCTTTATAATTTGCGATAACGGCTAAGCTTAGTATATCATCAGCGACTCAAAACCCACTGAGCATGTGAATGTCGCTGACATTTAATGGTACACTTTGGATTGTAATTATCACAATAAAAGTTGTATTTTATCTGGTTTCGCTATGTCAGGGTTGAACATTCCCGAGAAAATTAGACATCTGAACTTTTTCTATATGGATACCTAGTATTACAACCTTGTGGATTGGCATAGTATACGTAATGACGTGCATATGTGGTATGAAATTTGTGGGAAAAACATTGAGGGAATTCCGTAGGAGAATCCTAGAACATGTGGGAGATGTAAAAAATTAAAGCAATACATCAATTGCAAATCACATCAATGGATCTCACAACGGTAACATTAATGTATCTATTGTGCATACATTGCCACACTGACTTCATGCAGGCTGAACCCAAAGTGTTGCAAGATTTCGTTACTTCTGTCAGCAACATTATATAATGCCAAGGATGATTTACTCGTTGCACTGGTCCTTTACTCCTTAGAGGTAAATTTACTAAGCGGCGAAAATTCGCCAGCGACAGCATCGCAGGCAGCGCAACACTTCGCCAGGCAAAAATTCTCTCAGACAACCAGGCCCGGATTTATGGAAAGGCCACCTAGGCCCGGGCCTAGGGCGGCAGGATTTTAAGGGGCGGCATGCTGACCAACCACACCCACATTGGTTCAAAAACACTGGGGATGCACTGGAGATACAATAATTTTTTACATTTCCCATGCACCAATTCCCATTGCTCCTGTTCCCCTGGAGGGGACAGGGGCGACGAACGGTAGTGGGCCTAGGGGTGCCCACTATGTAAATCCGGCCCTGCAAACAACGCTAATTCACTAACATGCAAAGTTGCGTCCAGGGCGCCGAACACCGGCAAAGTTGCGTTAGTGTTAATTCGGCAAGCAAAGCGAAGTTGCGCTAGCATTGGCTAATTTGCATACTGCAGGAAGTTAAAGTTGAATGGACGTATATGTTGCAGCAAATACATTACACTACACAAGCCCGGGAAACGTTAATAAAATAAAATAAAGTTGTCATATTGCCCTACACATGAGCCCAGTGTATAGTTTATGTGCCATATGTTAGGAAATGTAGGGGGGAAGCCGGTTACCACAAAAAAAATTTACGCACTTTTGCAGCCTATCACCCTAAAAAAAGGGAAAGACTCCAGCGTTTTTTGGGACTTATAAAAATTTTCAACTAAATTTTAAGTCCTAATTACTCTGGTCTGAGGTGGCGAAGGCAAGTCTGGTGCAAGAGGTAACGTTCAGTAAAATTTTTAGTGAATTTGAGCAGTTATGTCCCTTTGCAACTTTGCCTGGCAACTTGCAACTTTGCCTGCGCAAGCATCAGTCTCTTTTGCTAGTGAAGTTTGCGCCCGTTAGTAAATTGGCGAAGTACCGAAATTATGTCACGCCGGTGATTTTTTGCCAGTGTTAGTCACTTCGACCTTTAGTAAATTCACATCTCCTACTCTAGTAATCTGTTTATCTTATTCAACTGCAGTGAATTTCATTACATTATAACAAGGGCAGCGCATGCACATTAGGTATACTGCACTAGTAAGGGCAATGCATGCGTCCTGCTCTGAAGGGAGAAGTGAACTGCATAACTTGCCAGACTAAGAATCATCCGGAAGTGATGGGATGAAGGAAGAAGTACTGCATGCAAAAGAACACTGAAGCGACTGTATTTGATGCAACAGATGACGAGCACGCGTCACTGCCCCTGAAGAATGCGGCAACACTGCGAAACATGTAGAGCGTCGCATGTGGAGGGTGGTGAGATAAGCTCTGAAACACTCCCAACGTAAATAGGCAGGTTTGCGCCTCATGGGAAGATTGGAAGGGAGGGGGGCTTCTGATTGTTGGTTTGAGACGTGCCAAGTAAAATATACCCATTGACAGTCAGCATCAATAGTTCAGCTACTAGTGGTCCACCATTTGTCCACTATAAGCGTTTTTTAATTGTGTATTTTATCGACATGGTCCAGCACGGCGTAACTCATAGTCAAGCAGTGAGTATGTATAGTCATTTGATGGTACACTTTGGATATTTATTATCACAATAAAAGTTATATTTTAACTGGTTTCGTTATGTCAGGGTTGAACATTCCCGAGAGTAATTAGCCATCTGAACTGGGTTGCTCGGAGTGAAAAAGTTAGTACTCAGATATTATGTGTGCTACTTTGTATCTCCAGTTGTTTTTTTCTATATGTCACTAACACTTTCCAAGATGGTGACCCACTGTGAAAAGTTCTGGATCACTGCTACTACACCATCTTGGAAAGTGACACTCACATTTTTAGTTGGCTCTGAGCAGCTGTTGAGAAGCTAAGCTTAGGGGTCGTCGCAAATTATCAAGCAGAAAATGAGGTTGGCCTGTAATATAAGATGATGTTACAGGGCTGATTGTTAAATAATGATGCTAGTTGCACTGGTTTCTGTGCTACCTTGTAGTAATTATTCATATTAATTACTAATCAGCCTTATACTGTGACATTTATATTGTATGTGTTCAGTATTTTTTGTGTCTGTCCCTAAGCTCAGTAAGTGACAACAGCACAGATCATGTGCAGTGAATCAGCAGAAAAGAAGATGGGGAACTACTGGGGCATCTTTGGAGACACAGATCTTCCCTGATTAAAGGCGGTGGTTGACTTGTCTGGTACAGAAGCCCGAAACATAATGTACAACATTTCTAGTCTATTTCTTTAGTTTAACTTTCCTTGTCATTTAAGAATGGCTTGGATGATTTCTTGGACAGGCATTATATCAACGGTTATTGTGATACAAAACTCTATAGTTAGTATAGGTATGGGTATATATATATATGTGAAGGTATGGAGGGGTGTGTGTATGGATGCTGGTGTCAGGCCTCACCTGTCCAGAGTCCAGATATGAGGAGACGAGGTCCAGCAGGAGTGTCACAAGCTGTAGCAGACAATAGTAATCAGAGGGAGTAGGCAGAAGAATAGTCGGGGTCAAATGCAGGCGGAGTTCAGTTGAAAGTCGATATCCAAAGCCGAGTCAAAACCAGAATCAAGAAGTCAGGGTTTCCAAAAAGTTCAGGAGCAGGTTAAATTATCAACAAGCACAGAGCCTTTCCCTGAGCGTCCTTTTAAAGGGGTATTTTGGCACCAAACGTAATAACGCCTGCATCCTGCGTCATCACGATGACGCAAATGCGTTTGCGCCCGCGTCCGTCTAGGCGTGCACGCTCATGCGTGCTGAATCCTCACAGCTGGTTTCATTTGAGGGGTTGAACTTGAACTTTTTTCAACCCGATTCAAATATGTAACTATGTAACTATATGAAATATGGCATTTTTAACAATATTCATTTTTAGGGTTTAGTTCTCCTTTAAGAAATAGAGGATATTTATTTAACACAATACTATTCAACTTCTCATTTATAAATATCCAATCGATTTTAGGCTTAAATAAGTTATAGTTTATACAGTATCACCAATACTTGTCTAGCAGCTAAAAATATTGGTTAATTAATCTCTTTGGTATGTAAGTTGTACCTTGTGGTGGTGTACCCATTGTGGCAACATATGGATCTTTCTGTAAATTAACATTTAAAACCTCAAATATTAAATTATGCACTCGTATCCCATATCTAGATGCTTGGGGACAACACCAACATATGTGGAGCACCCTATAAAGCAACTATCCTATCTATTGAGTAGTGATGGGCGAATTTGCACCATTTAGCTTCGTCGGAAAATTCTCGAATTTCGTGCGAAATTTGCGAAACGGCAAAAAATTTGCGAAACAGCGCCAGCGTCTTGTTTTTGACGCCGACGCCCGTTTTCTGAGGCCGGCGCCCGTTTTTGAAGCCGGCTTCCTTTTTTTTCAAGAACATTTTTGCCGGCGATGCCGGCGGATTTTTCCCGCAAATTTTCGCGGGCGTTTCACGAATTTATTCGCTGGCGGCGAATTCGCGCCTGCCGAATAAATTCGCCCATCACTACTATTGAGTGTAAAGTTCCATAGAAAAGTCAAGTAAGATTGTATTATTCAAGCTTGATCTTATATTATCCCATAATTTACGCCATTTTATACTGGTTTAAGTTTGATGGTGTACTTTGGATTTTAATTATCACAATAAAGGTTGTATTTTAACTGGTTTCACTATGTCAGGGTTGAACATTCCTGAGAGTAATTAGCCATCTGAACTGGGATGCTGGGAGTGAAAAAGTTAGCACTTTTAGTATCTCCAGTAATTTTTTCTATATGTCGCTGACAGTTTCCAAGATGGTGACCCACTGTGACAAGTTGGAATTTTTGGATCATTGCTGCTATTGAGAAGCTGAAACTAAACTGGTGCAATAAGGAGAGTTTGTCTACGCAAATGAGGAACCAGTTAGTGAAGGTTTTCATTCTAAATAGTAATTCCAGTAATGATTCATGGTTCACACATGTGGAAATTCAAAAGAGACTAAAACATGTTAAAAAACGACTTTTATGAATAGTAATTCTTTCTTCCATGATTTGATATAGTGAAGGTCCAGTAATTGCTTGGGAGAATAAATATGTTTATATAAATATGTGATAGATTCAGGGGTGTAACCATGTTTATACATGGTTTCTCAAAAAAGAACACTGAAGCAGTGTTAGGAATATCTACTGATTTGGCTGACAGGAGCCAATGTGCTATATAACCAACACCACACTTGACACATAAATCTGTGCTTGAAACAAAAGATTAATTAACAAAAAACATAAAAAACACACCCATACATCTGCAGAAAAGTGTAAAGGAGCAGAAAAAACAAGTCCTTGAAAAAGGCCAGGAGTCAGCAAGAATCAAGTCTGTATAACAGGCCAAAGGTCAAGGAGCGAGCAGCAAACATACAGAGTCCGAAAACAGGCCAAGGCCAGAATCAGGAAGTCAGATCAGTGGGAAGAAAGGCATGAGCATGGTCACAGAAACAAGGTCGCAAGAGGATCAGGAACAATGTTTCAGAATCAAGATCTCAGGAATTGAAAGATTGAGGTCATCAGAATGGCCAATAATCCAGCATCAGGAAGTCTGAGCAATTGTCCACACCTGGACAATGTGATGGATCAGGTATTATTGACAGAGTCACAGACAATATTCTGTCAGGATCAAGCTGACACCATACTGACTCCTGTGGCTCAAGCAGGAGGAGCAGAGACCAATATACAACAGGTCCCTGGTTCCTCACACTCAGTGATGCATTGGTTCTAGCACTGGGTAACACATGTAGAAGTGTTCCACATCTGGAAAATTGTTTTGCATAATTAATATAGGGTGGCTGGATCTTTCACATCAAATCAAATCTAAGGATAATGATACACAGTGTTGTATTCATAGTTTAATTACAGAATAGACAATACTGAGAATTGTCTCTGCTAAAACACTAAAATCCCATAATTGCTCAAATTTGCATGTGTAGGAATGCCATAAAAATAAATTGAGTTGACTTGTGACTTTGGTCACTTGCCATGTGTAATGTGATTGGTTATGGCTACCTTAAATAGTGTGTACTCTGCCAATTAAGCCTGTGATTAAATACCACCCTAAGCATGAAACGTTTAAGGCTTCCCTTGTAGGATGTTATTAATATTTTTAAAATTCAATAATTTATCTACACTGAAGTCTATGGGGCTATTTTTTAATATTCAAATTTAATTTCTATTTTTCACTGCTCTCTAAAAAAAATTTTTAAACTCTTAAAATTCACGGTTTATTAAGTGAAAAAAAAAATTAAAATCTCTAATACAAAAATTTGCCAGGTAAAAGTTGTCGAGGTCCCATAGAAGTCATTGGAGGCTGTGCTGATCCTATTGGGCCATTTTAATCAATTCGGACTTTTAGAAGTTTTCTCATTTTTTTGCTAGTCCAAAAAACTCAAAAGTTTTTGATGTTTTCTTGTTTTTTTTCCCGATCGTTCAGTATTGTTTTTCATTCATGCTTCTTAGATTCAGACCTTGTAATACATTTTATTACATATGTGGTTTGGTAGTGAGTTAAGTAGTGGTTTCAAAAACCTCTAAAACTACTAAAGGTTATTGGTTACATGCCAGACTTCTTTCCTAAACTCTTTGCTTGTCATTTAACGGTGTATTGTAATGAAAAATGGTGTAATGAAAATATCATGCCTCATTACAATTGATTATTTATTTTGGGCATGCCTCCTTTATACCTTGGCCATGCCCAGGTATACTCAGACAGATCCTTCATCTGCGTGAGACCCAACACACTATCTAGTAAACCCTATGCATTTTTAAGCACTGGTATGATGGGGCCTATTTATTAAGCCTCATATTTTTCTGGTCTAGTATTTAAAGGGGAAAAACCTGAAATTTTTAGAGGAAAAAAAACTTGAACTGCTAAATACCCAAATCTGAAAATACGTCAGCTAAAACCTGTACATTCATGATAGTTTGAATTGTTGCTGTTTGAATTCAAATTCGAGTTGTCAGGCAAAATTTGATAATTGAGTTGAGTGTTCCAGGTGACAATTCTAAAAAGTTGGATGATTCAAATTGACGTCGCAACTTTTTTTCCACACCAACTTTTTCAAACAGATACTATATTGGTAAATTAAAGGACCAGTAACGTAAATCTTTTTTTTAAAAAAATTTGTTTCTACATAATGAAAAAAAAAATTTTAACTTTAAATTCACAAAGTCTTTATTAAGAAATAACTTACCGATACTCCACTTGTGCTCGTGCGGCACTCGATTTCTCGTCCCTGCCTTGTATAGGAGATAGCCAGGGAGGAGAAATCGAGTGCCGCACGATGGATCGTCGCCCTTTCGCCTTTTCTGAAGAGGAGCGCAAGCGAAGTGTCGGTAAGTGATTTCTTTATAAAGACTTTGCGAATTTAAAGTTAATTTGTGTCTTGGTTTTTTTTTTCGTTATGTAAAACAAACAATGTATTTAAAAAAAAAAAAACATTTACTTTACTGGTCCTTTAAAGGAATTGGGGTTTGGGAGTTTGGTCAATTTTTTTTAATTATAGTGAGAAAAAGTCGAGTTTTAGTAAATACCTCCCTCCCCAGGTGTCTCAGTGCTTACATCTACCAAACTATATCCTTTTCTATTAGAGGCCTTGTGGAACCAGAGGCTGGCTGTCTCAATGGGAGTATTTACATATATAAAATAGTTTTGGGGAGAATTATGTGTACTCACTGGTTTAGAAGTAGGGCGGCTTCCACTCTGTAGAAGTGGGTGTATGGTACCCGGAAGCCAGTAAAGTAACGAAATGCCCAAAAGTAAGAAAGCATCTCAGTGAAAGCTAGGGAGAATATCATTGTAATAGGGTTTCCTTGAAACTGATTGCACTGTTTACTGCCCTTGAGTTTGATCCATCTGCACCAACCATTGGCATTGATGCAAGTCCATGGACCCTAATGGTAAAGTGTTTTAGTAGTGGCAATAGTAGATTTACGCTTAGGTGTGAGTCATGGGCTAGTATGAGCAAGTTACACAGCAGATAAGCTCTGTAGAACATAATGTTATCTGTTATCCACTATTTAACCTGTGCCATATAGCCTTTTTTCAATTTCCACCATTGCTACACAGCAGCTTGTTTATATGAACTATAGTAGTTTTTCTGAAGCAAGCACACCAGTTTTATCAGTGCAGGGCAACAATACATGATATTTTCATTACTTTAAAACACTTTCATTTTTTGGTGTTACTATTCCTTTAATGTATCTACACCAGCAGTGTAAAATGCTGCTCATGGCACTGGCCTCACTCAGCTGGAGAGCTATGAATGTATATTGGCTGAAATATTATTCAGCTAAAAAAATTTTTACATTTTTAATTTAAGTAAAAAGCAATAGGTTGGGGTGGCTCCATTGTCATCAGTGGCACCTGAGCAGGTAAAATAAATAGAACTACTGGGACTCATTCATAGTGCTGCTCACTGTCTGGGCACAAAATAACAAGTAAGAGGCTAGAGGAGTTTTATTATAAGCACCTGAGCAGAGAGTATAAATAGAACAAGCTGAACTGCTTTGGAGCCCAGATACTTTTAGAGTGCTGCTCCCGAACTGTCTGATTTACAAGTGGAGCTAAACAGCAGTGGTTTTACTGTAAGTATATTGCAATTCACATATATTTTATAACTGAAACAGTGGCATCTTTTTGTACTTAGTTGTAGTATTTAGCTAGTATGTTTTAATTTTAATTTTGCACAGTCTATAGGAGGCATTTCACTGCATGTTGAACTATGCATGTGACAAATGAAGAATCTTATCTTATCTCTCTTATCTTATCATGTACAACGTAGATCAGCAAAAGCTGCAGGCACACACCTGGTCTCTCAATTTCCCGTAGGGTGCTTGAGGTATAGGAGGACGGCACCTTCACCAATCAATTCAAACGAAATACTCTAGCACTTATCATGTTCAAGTCATCTTAAAACAATTCTATAATTAGTTAGAAGGCACATAGGCTTCCTTGGTTATCTCTGATAATGCTCCTTTTTTCTACCTTCTTCTCTCTTTCTGTCTGTTCTACTTGTCTTTTTAATTTTATCTTGAGCGCAGTGAGTGTCTCTATATCTATGGTTGATTTGTCCTTATGTCCTGTTTCTATATTGTCATCTTTTATATCACCTTGAGATTTTAAAATGGAATAGTGATTGCCATATTTCAACTCTTTCACTGAAAAAGAGTACTTCTAGAAAAACAATTTGGTTTTGTGATAGGGTGTTTTCCAAAGCCATAAACCTTATTATTTCCACATATCTTTCTTCTTGTATTGAATCTCAACTCAGCATGCATAGTTTGTTTATAATGGTTATTTTCTAAAAGTAGGAATGGGAATATCCTAATATTGGGACATATTTTCCAAAAAGTGAATATAGCTTACTACAGGTCAGCAGAGGAAAATTGCAATTTGTATTTCAAAGGTATCAAAGAACACACATACTCTCTCACTGTTTCATAAATGTGGCTCATCGCATATAAGTCCTGGAACAGCAAAACAATGATTGGATGGTCTGGAAAGTGCACTTTGAGCCTCTATTTGGATTATCCTATCCCTACGTAGCTGTACCGAAACTTCCACATTAAGGGGAAAAAAAATAACAAGTCATACCTGAAGCTGTAGCAAATTAGAAAATGGCAAATGTGCTGGTTATTGCTGCATTAGAAAGAAGGAAAGGGAGGAAATTGTGGTAAGAGGGGTGGACAGCAGGACAAAGTGAAGAGGTAAATGGAGGCTAAAAAGGAAAGAGGAAAAAGGAAAAAAAATGACAAGATAAAGAGGGAGGATTTATCAATGGACCTTATGTGCCCAAGCCTAACAGCATTTATATTATTAATTAAATGTATGCAGTGGGGCTGTCCCATTGCTGTCTGTCCCTGTAGGGGATATTTGTTGCCATATGCGTTTCATGGTGTATTTAGTATTTTACTTTACACCAACATAAGATCTTATTCACTAAAACAATCAGATGTATATTGTACATCTTTATAAGAAAACTATATTTATTTGCTCTATACTGCATTCCATCCTTTGATTTGCAAAAATACTGATTTTGGATATCAATAATAATTTATTTATACATTTCATCTACTGTACAAATAGCCAACACCTCTTGAACAGATTTAGTACCACTGATACATGCACATAGTTGTCCCTGCTACCCAAACCAGATTCTGATTGAAGGATACTTAATTAAGCAAACAATAAAGTTATCTACCTCCTAAGTCATAAAATACGTATTCTTGTCCTACCAGTTAGGCCAATAAATATTTGGACAGAGACAACTTTTCTTCTAATTTTGGTTCTGTACATTACCACAATGAATTTTAAATGAAACAACTCAGATGCAGTTGAACTGCAGACTTTCAGCTTTAATTCAGTGGGTTGAACAAAAAGATTGCATAAAAATGTGAGGACTAAAGCCTTTCTTTAACACAATCACTTCATTTCAGGGGCTCAAAAGTAATTGGACAATTGACTCAAAGGCTATTTCATGGGCAGGTGTGGGCAATTCCTTCGTTATGTCATTATCAAGTCTATGGGCGTCATTTTTTCGGCGAAACGAGGCGAAAAAATTTGCCCATCCCTAGTCGTCAGATATATAGAATTGGTTAGGAAAGTATCCCCTTTCAATCAAGAAAACCACCCAAAGTAAATATTTATCCCTATATCTTACAGTATTAGATTGGAGCCTTTGATCCCGTAGCTCTGTATATATGAAATGCCCCCTTAATAAATATTCCCACAAAGTGCAAGTGCTTGGTTTACATAAATGAATAAATTAGCCTCAATTGAGGTTATTAAAGATGAATTGATGTATTATAAAGCAATTTAGTGCTTAATTGAAGAAAAATTAAAATTCAAGTAGATTTTCAATTAATGTATTATATATACTTTATAATTTGAAATTCATAAACAGTTCATTAAGTGACTATGAAGATTTTCATTCATCCAGGTCATAGTATATCTAGTAAAGGTCAATCTAAAAACAACTGGACTTGCTGAGTAATCAGTGAAGACGTTTCACTACTCATCCGAGCAGCTTCTTCAGTTCAACTGGCTGGTGTGGGAAGTTCTCGGCATATAAACTCTTCCACTAATCCATTTACAATGGCACATTGTAACTCTTCAAAGAGGTGACATCTGAAGAAACTCACAAAGGTGTTGATTCTGTGTAGTTGTGATAGGATTATCCAATGTGTCATGCAACTCCTAGATACAGTTGTTACTTGTGAGAGTTGCATGAATGGATGTGTGAAGTGTTCTGAATCCGCCTGGGTACAGATGTTAGAACAGCATTGTATGTAGCAGACAGGTGGTGTCGAAGGCCCCCACCTCTGTTCAGAGATGGTCTCTCCACCTTGACATGAATCGCCTCTTTCACGCCTCGTTCAAACCAGCGATCTTCTTTATCCAAGATTTGGACCTTGCTGTCTTCAAAGGAGTGTCCCTTGTCTTTTAAGTGTAGAAAGACAGCTGAGTTTTGCCCTGTAGAGTTCTCCCTCCTGTGCTGAACCATTCGTTTGGAGAGCAGTTGTAGAAATAGAAATAACCGCCCGGAGACACATAGTAGGGGAAATATAGTCATCCCATATGTAGCTGGAGTGTCAGAGAAACTCAGGAGGATTTTCAACAAACACCATGTCCCTGTGTTTTTCAAACCTAGCAACACACTGAGACAAAAACTGGTACACCCAAAGGATCAAACACCAAAAGAAAAACAAAGCAATGTGGTATACGGAGTCCAGTGTATCGAGGATTGCACAGATCTATACATCGGTGAGACAAAACAACTGCTCTCCAAGCGAATGGCTCAGCACAGGAGGGAGAACTCTACAGGGCAAAACTCAGCTGTCTTTCTACACTTAAAAGACAAGGGACACTCCTTTGAAGACAGCAAGGTCCAAATCTTGGATAAAGAAGATCGCTGGTTTGAACGAGGCGTGAAAGAGGCGATTCATGTCAAGGTGGAGAGACCATCTCTGAACAGAGGTGGGGGCCTTCGACACCACCTGTCTGCTACATACAATGCTGTTCTAACATCTGTACCCCGGCGGATTCAGAAAACTTCACACATCCATTCATGCAACTCTCACAAGTAACACCTGTATCTAGGAGTTGCATGATACATTGGATAATCCTATCACAACTACACAGAATCAACACCTCTGTGAGTTTCTTCAGATGTCACCTCTTTGAAGAGTTACAATGTGCCATTGTAAATGGATTAGTGGAAGAGTATATATGCCGAGAACTTCCCACACCAGTCAGTTGAACTGAAGAAGCTGCTCGGATGAGTAGTGAAACGTCTTCATTGATTACTCAGCAAGTCCAGTTGTTTTTAGATTGACCTATACTAGATATAGTTCATTAAGTATTGGTGAATATTGGATTATTAAAAATCAATTTAAACACCAATATTGAGTGCAAAAGTGCCAACAGGTTGTGATAAATTCACTTATACATCAATTACAGTACATATATTAATAGCACTAATTCCATGAGAAAGTGGGAAAGAGAAATTGAAGATGGGTGGAGAAGTCCCAAGTAATCTAGTTGATCATTTGACTTACTGTGGGACCACAAAGAGGGAGAAGTCAGTGCTTCTGGGACTGTGGTCTCAATTCTATTTTATCTGGCTAAGTTGAAGAGCTATCTTTCTAAAAAAAACACAAATCCCAGGGCACTTATAGTGAAAACAGTTAAAAAAGAGTGCAGATAGGAATCTCCATAGTCAGGGCTAAAAGGAGCGCTCAAGTCACTATCTAAAAAAGCAACTTGCGAAACGCACGTCGGCCTGTTATTTCATAACGGTTTATACCATTTTTAGACAAAACCTTAGGGGGGTTCTTTTTAAGAAATAATAATTTTGGATAGTGACCTGGGTAAGAACAGAGGTATTCCTTGTTTTGATATTTTACTACCCCAACCGTTCTATATCCTTTGTTTACCCAGACACAAAAAGCATGCAACCCCCTTGCAATGCAAGTTAGCTACCGTACTTACAATTCAGTGACACTGTTTGCACAGTTGTGTAACATACTAATTGTGCAATTTAGCAAACACATTCCCTATATTATAAATATATATCATATATAGTATAATGCATTTATCATATAAATACTCTCTACATATGGTCATTTTTCTTTCTGTTTTTTTTTTCTTTTATCATTCACATATCATTCATTAATTAATGCCAATCACTAAACTCATTCCCAATTCAGTCCTTTTCTGTACATGAGGTAGCATTGTCTTTACAATTAGTGGGGTTAATTTGCCCCTGGGCAGTATCCCATAGCAACCAAACAGTGATTAGCTTTTTTTCAGCCAGCTGCAGGTTGAACACTGAAAGCAATCATCTGATTTCTGTTTATGTAGTAACAACTTCCTTTATAGTGTAAATCGCTCACCCTATGGACTTTCTGACCTGGGTGTATATACTGTATATTCCTTATCGCTTACTAGGGCTCATTTAGAAACACTGGCCAAGTGTGCTCCTGGGCAGTAATCCCATAGCAACCAAACAGCTTTTGGTGTTCAAGCTGCAGCTGGCTGAAAATAGCTAATCACTGATTGGTGGGTTACTGCCCAGTAGCAACTTTGCCCAGTGTTTATATAGATGAGCGCAGGCCCGGACTGGCAATCTGTGGGTTCTGGCAAATGCCAGAGGGGCTGCTATAAGGTCCCATAGAAAGTCAGTATTTAGTGGGCTGGTGGGGGCTGCCCACTATATGTGCCAACATTAAATTCCACTTTATACATATGTAGTTACTTATTTGTTAGTAGAAGACTTAATGGGGAATGTAATAAAAGTCACAAAGAGCAAAACAATTTGAACAAATAAGGAAAGGAATAAGGAAGCATTTTGCAATTTTGCAAGTTTTAATTGCGCATTGCTCATTTTTAAGAGGTGCTAGAAGGTGTTGTAATCTTCTGGAGCAAACCTAACAACTTTTTCAGTAAGAAATTTTATTACATTCACTGCACATTCACTGGCGCAAACAATTTCCCAAAACTTCTTCCACTGTTGGAAGTGGTCGTTAAACTGTTTCTGGGTTTCTGGGTCGTTAAACAGTTTCTCAAAAGCTATATTAAATCCACGCAAAGGAAAAATTGTTCGCACAAAAGCATAACTTTTTACATTGTGAATATTTTTTCCATTATCTAATTTGATTACATTCCCACATATATGCATTGGTGCTTGTTATTGTATGTGCAATGCCATGGCTATTGTAAGTGTAAAAAGCTGTGTGATCTGTGTAACCTTGTATCTATGATAAAGTGCATGTGTTTCAATAAAGAAAAGTTTGATTGATATTGCAAACCTGAATTAGAGCCATTTCCTTAGAGTGCCTTCCAAGATGTATATTCTGTTGTATATACTAGCTATGCTGTAGGTTCAGGGCAGTGCACCCGAGTCCTCCATTAAACACAGTCCTGGAATACAGCAACTACATGCAGGGGAAATTGTCCTGTTATGTCCATAAAGATTCTTTTTGGAAACTACTAGAGCTTTCCTTT
The DNA here is from genome assembly GCA_038501925.1 of Xenopus petersii. Lineage (NCBI taxonomy): Eukaryota > Metazoa > Chordata > Amphibia > Anura > Pipidae > Xenopus > Xenopus petersii. The sequence continues at coordinate 136,547,211 of CM076675.1, forward strand.
TTCATTATGATACTAATGTTGGACACAGGCTTTTTGTGAATAAACTAAAGATGTTCTGGGTGTATTGAGGAAATTTCCAGTACAGTGTCTTTGTTATATGAACTAGGACCTGCAGACTAATGTCTAGACTGGGGAGAATCCTAGCACACTTTTTTAATACAAATTAGAGCTACTGTATACGGTAAGAAAGCCCTCAGTACATTCTCTTTGGTTTACAAATTAGAGGAGCCATAATGTTACTGACCCAGTGTAACTAGCTAGGCTGCTTTTTCATTCAAACCAATACCTATATTAACAGCATCACTTCGACCTAAACCTATCCTATATGACGATTCTATTTTGTAGTCTTCATATATAAATAAAAAAATTACATTTGATTAATCACACTAGAAAACCTTATATCTTTTCCACATTCAAAACATTTGAAATATTTGTTTCTTTAGTAATATACTGTATATACTAGGTGAGAGATACCCCATCTGCAGCTTTGGCTCATCTAAATGCATATTTTATTTTAACTTTCAGTATTGCTTTAAATTGTATGCCAAATAGTCTGTTTAGCCTGACTGCAAAATATGTAGCTTGCTCTGAGAAAGACTCATTTTAGGCTTATGCATATTCCTGAGAGTTGTCTTCTTCGATTAATTAATTATTGAACCTAACTTATTTAATTGCCATTTTTTCTTTTTTATTCATTTTGTATGTATTCAGTGTCAGACTCCTCTCCATCATCATCCAACAGTGTTTTCATTCATTTTATTTTATTCTGACTTCTATCAGTTCTTCCTATGGGACTGAGTGTTCTTATTAGTCTCACCCCTATTCTCTTTATCAGATCTAATTTGTATACTCTACCATCTTCATCTTTTGTTTTGCAGAACTTACAATGAAATTTCCATGTCCCACTCTATCATACTGTTACTTTTCCCTTGGTCTCATAGTGGGATTCTTCTTTACGTTATACATGTCCAGCAATGTCTCAGTGGTTTCTAAATGGCATAAACTTCCAAGACCCTGGAAATGGATTAATGTAAATTTCATTCAAGTCAAATCAAGTATGTAAAGAAGCTAATGTACTGTACTGTTATCTCTGAATATCTCTTGTTTTTATATTAATCGCCTTGATTATTTATCACCTTTCTCTAAAAAGCACTGTGAGCGATGATCATGTTACATAATTATAGATGCGTAAAGGCTTTTGAACACCTTTACTTCAGGTAGCCCCCATAATGGTAAGCCAGCTAAGGTTTTGGAGGAGTAGCTTATTCCCTATACAGGTCAAAATGTTTCCCTGGAAGTTTTGTAGATAGTAAGGTGTATAGCTCACTCTAAGAGATGACAGGTGTTGACTTTGTGCAGAAAAGAATCAATTCATAGCATAGTTGCGTCTGGTTGAAAAAAAGAAAATTGTCCATCAAAATTTAATCATCCAAATGAACACAATGCCATAATTTTCTATTCCTGGTCATCCTCAAAGAAGCGCAATAATTACATTTGGGTATGCTCTCCCTGCTGGTATATACAGAAAAAACATAGATGCCCCTAACATGCATTAATACCTCCTCCTCCTACATTTTAAATCTTCTGAAATTTCAGTGGTTCTCTCCATCATCCAACAGCAATGTTAATAAGACAATAGGCTCATTCATGTAAAACCCAGAAACTACTTTTGTCAAAAAAGATGGAATTGGTCTCAATACCACAATCTAGGCCAGCCTGAAGAAAATCCAGGATTTCAGTGGAAGAATGATCCAAGGAATTAAATCCCTGGCTTCAGACCAAGAGATAAAACGATTCCAGATCCTGTGGTCGGTAGCAGATGTCCCTACCCTGCAATGCCGATGCAAAAGCATTGTAGTCACTTCCATCTGAGACAAAAGTAACTTCTTCAGGACTCAATATTAATGGAAAGATCAAAGGGGAAAAATACTGTACATACTGTAAATACTGTCTCTTTGTCTGGGTACCCTTTGCTCAGGGCCTCCACCCAGCAATACAAGACTGTAGATGACAATAATGTCCAGTAGGCGAGTTTCTTTAGCTCAAACCTTCCAGAATTCAAGAATCTCTCCTACCGGAAATGGCCGGAGCTTTGGATTCACTCACAAAATATTGATCAGACTGTCACGATATACTCCCTTTCATGTTAATAAATTTTTGCTTCATCTCAGCATTTGAAGGAAAATCTATCCATTTGTCTTTTTGAGGAAGGTGTTCCTACAGTATCATTTGTAGATGATACTGTATCATGTAATTGCTTGTCAAAAAAAGATGTTTGCCTTTATATGGAAGTTTACATAACGTATTCTTAGGAATAGTACAAGAAATGTTACAGACTTTCTGTGAAGCAGGATTGATCGACTGATACTCCAAGATAAAATTCTGCTGATTTTTTCAAGTGATGAATGGCTTCACACACAGTCTCCTTAAGTAAATCCTCCAAAATGACTTGCTCAATAGTATCAGACCAGATGGCCGTAGGTTTAGATACTGATACAGTTTCAGCAACAGTTTGCAAGTGGCACCTGCTGGCATATAGGGTTTTTGTAATTCTGTCTCCATTTGCAAATCCATTCGATGCTTAAGGGCAGAAATATCATCAATTGGTAAAGCAGTGTTCTTGGACAAACATGCTACTTGAACATCAGCTGAAGGTGGGTTCACCCAAGTCTCTAAGTTATCTTAAAGAAAATAGTAGAGATTAGCAAACCTGCGTGGGCATATAATAAAAGTCGCTAACAGAAACAGTATTCTCAATTTGAAAAGTTATGCCTTTGCACGAACAAATTTTGCTTCACGCGAATTTAATATAACTTTTGCGAAAACTGTTTAGCAACCACTTCCAACAGTGGAAGATCGTTTGCGAATTTTATAGTTTGCGCCAATGCGCAGTTAATATAATAAAACTTCTTCTTGAAAAAGTCGTTATGTTTGCTCCAAAAGATTTAGACACCTTCAATCACTTCTTAAGAGTGCGCAATTAGAATTCGCAATGTAATAACAGTTTGAAGGAACAATATTGCATTGTGAGATGTGGATTTTTATTCTTATTGGTGCAAATTGTTTTGTTCTTTGCGACTTTAATTACATTCCCCGATGGTCTCTACAGAGATCTTTTTGGACCCTTGATCTAAGTAGCAATAAAACTGGAAAAAACGTGAAATAAAACTTTTTGCAGTAAATCTGCAAGTGCCTGGCTCTATTTCAGTTATACCAAGTAGCAGAAAGTTTGGGCTGAATGTCATCAAGATATAAAGTAGGTGTGACTGCTTTAATAAAAGGTGGAATGAGCTAAATGTCAAAACATTCTGAATCCTCTACAGTAATTCATCATCAGAACACAGCGATTCCTGGTCCTTTGCAGAAGAATAATCTTAAAAAGCTGCAGTTCTGACACTGCCTAATTAAAATGACAGTAAACATTTAGGGGGTTATTTATTAAGCTCTGTATTTTTCTGGTCGGACTTTTAATGGGGGAAAATACCATTTTTTCGGGATTTATTAAAGTCAGATGTTAAAAGTCCAATGGAAAAAAGTAAGTGCGGATTTGGAGTCGGAGACGTTTTCACAAAATAGTGAGAATTTTTCAGATTTTGATAAATAACCCCCTCAGTGTTAGTTCATAGTATTGGCATATTTGAATAGTTGTCCTTATATAAAGAACACAGCTCTCGGCTGTCCCCAGGCATAGCAAACAAGTAAACATTTCACTGAGAAATGCAGACTTAACTGGCATGAGAGCATATACTGTAATCCAAAGAAAATCTATCCTTGAGGGAATGGGAATGCCCAAAGCAAGGTTCTCAAACCCTTCACATGCTTATTGTTTCGATGCTTGATCTGTACTAGAGATGATGTATGGATCATATATCCTCCCTGTGATCGTCACTAGTCTATTCAGAAACATCAGTAGTACATAAAAAGTGCATGCCAGTGTTATAGAGAGCACTTAAGAGACAGTTGTGTCACTGTCATGCAAGGCATACTCCTGTAATAACATATTTGACATAGTCTTTTATTTTTCATAGTTGGATTATGTCATTCTTTGCAAACTGTGACATCTGATATCTTTTCTTTCCATTGGTGTTTTTAGAATCTTCAGCAGGGAGAGAAGAAAAAAAAAGGAAAGTGAAAAAAGGCTGCTCTTTTCAAAGTAACAAAAATATAACCATAAGGTAGACAGCAGTACACTCCATGACCAGCAAAATGTGTAGGTTGCATGCTTAATGGCAGCTGAATCCACCCTGTAGCTGCTTAGGACAAGAATGCTGAAGCAGTCCATGCTTTAAATTTTCAAAAGATATAACAATGTTGTTACTTCTGGTGTGCACAATAAACAGGGAGCTAAAGCCACAGTAATTAATCCCCATCATAATGCATCAAAGCTATTGGTGGAGCTTTGGGTGGAGGGAGCTTGTCAGAGAAAAGCACCAAGTCATCAGATTCCTATGGATCAATGAGTACCCAACAGAAGAAAACAAAGATGGGGGTATTGGTGAAGGAGGTATTTTTTGTGTATTGGGGACATGTACTGTACAGTATATTTACTTATTCATATACACTGACATACCAGCAGGGAGAGCATACCTAAAAGGCATTGCTATGCTGCTGGGGATGACCAGGAAATAGCACTTTGCACACTGCCATTGTGTTCAGATATTACCCCACAAAAAATCCCAGAAATTGCACTAATAGAATACATTATAAAATGATCAGTAATTACATAAAACTCAGGCACATACTGCAACCCCGCAATTAGAATAAAGGAGAAGAAAAAAGAACCTCACTTGACCTCTTATGCTATTTAATAATCACTCCACAAATATTGCTCCTCTATTCATAGATAATAAATCAATCATAAAAGATCACATTAATTAATCCAACTACTCGATGTATAAAGTGCAAGTGCTTACAGTTAAGTTTAATAACTAAAGTGTGGTGCAAGGATATCAATTAATACCTTTAAGTGATAAATAATTCTAATTAAAAAACTACAATCGCTTGATTCAATTGAGGCGCCGATTTATTTAAGAACTCATCAACAGGCTAAATAAATAAGTAGTTCCAAAGGATTTGAAGTGCTGTGCAATACTTAATAAATAGATTTGATTCCCAAATGAATTCCAATATACAAATAGAAAATGGAGTCAATAATTATAAATTAATAAAATAAATAGTAAGGCCATCTGCTCAAGTTCGTGAAAACAGAGAGAGAAAATGATATAAAGAGTGGTCTAGTTTTTCCAAAAGCTGCTGCCTAGTAATTTGTATTAATTGGAATTAATTTTGGAATCAAATCTATTTATTAAGTGTTCTTCCCCCCACTCAGTGTCCTGTTGCTTAGTTTACCTATGAAATGGCAAAGTCCGGTCCTGCAAATAAGTACCTGTTTCAATTCAGCGCTGCAAACACATGTGCACTTAAATGCTGAGCTGCTGCTGGTGGTTTTTTTCTTTCTGTATTAGCATATCAGCTTGTACGTGCTGAAAGTCTTGACCTTGTTAGCCCCGCCCACTTAGTCACATCATCCAATAGGATGTCGCCCCTATTGTTTCTATGACTACACTAAACACACTCCTGCAAGCCCCTCTCCCTAAAGCTAAACAATTCATAAATGTGTAAAATATTTCACAGGCCTTAAATAATAAAAAGAATGTAGGAGTCATGACTTTTTTTTAAAAAAAAAATATTGCTAATAAAAACCATTAATTTCATGTAACGCCAACTTGGCCAACCCCCCTGGAGCCAAGGTCGTACCTGCTTACCAACTCGAGTCCTGAGTCCCCTTTGCAAGGTGAAAGGGTACTGGGAATGCTTCTCTGCCTCCACTTAATGGGATCCGGGAATACATCTGCGGTGGCCCCATTAGGACATCAAATCTATCACACACTTTATTATATAACAGATATAACTTTTATGCAAAATTAAAGGGGAAGTAAAACTTTACATTAATGAAAATGTCCACTACCCAAGGAACCTATAGCAGACCAGTCCTGGTAATTCCCTGCCAGGAAAAGTCCCGCACTACTCCATTTTGGCAGCTCAAAAGTCTCAATCCCTTGTCCCCAAAAGAGTACCAGTCCTAGGTAGCGCTACCTGCCCAAATACCTTTCCCACTGGAAATTGCTTGCTCCCACGTGGCAGGCACACAAACAGCCTGTTTCTCCAAACAGGAGATCGCTGGATCCTCATTCTTTCCTACCCCTTTCCTCAGGTAACACTCACCCCAAAGGAGTCACACAGACTGGTAGTCTCACAAAGAGCTGACAGGCATCCACAGCGATGAAATCTTTATAGGCTCCAGCACCCCAGCCTACGATCACTACATCCTGCATCCAAATCAAGATCCAAATCAAAATGGATGTATGAGCACATGGTAATCTCCTTTTATATTGGTGCACAGCGACACCTTGTGGCTTCCTTTGGGATCAGCCATGCTGCACCAATCCAAGAGCTCTGCCCCTGGAAACTCTAGGAAACCCCACTCTCAGCCATGAGGCTCCGACCGAAGGGGAAATTAACCCTTTGGGTCCCTACATTCATATTTTATTATGTCATAAAGATAATAAAGCCTGATTTGATAAAAATATAAGTTGAGAAATGATTTTTGCAGAAAACATTGGTGTTCAGTGGTTACCCAAGGGTAAAGATGCAGCAATCTCCATTCTGCTATTTGCGTGTGATTATAGTGCAGCGTAGGAGCTTGATGATCCGTGCGGTCAAGGAAAAAACCTTTGCGCATGCGCAATATGCAGGAGACGCAGAAGGAAGTGAAGTCAGTGGCTACAAAATGGCGGAGGCAAATCCAGACAAACTCCTATAGCGGTTAGGGAGGCGGAACCATGGTACTTAAAGTGATTTTCAATTAAATCCTTTTCTTCTCCTTCATCATCTTTCAGCAAAATTCTTTATTTATGAATGAACTTTTTATTTGAACATATTTTTATTTGTGTGTAATTTGCTGTGTTAAAGTAACTGATAATCATTGGAATTTCTTGACTCCATCTAGTATCTGACATACTGTATGAATTACTGTTTTTATCTTCAGATAACAATATACATGAGGATCTTTCTAGAAAGGTCAGAGTCCTTTGCTGGATAATGACTTCACCAGATAACTTGCAAAAAAAAGCCATTCATCTTAAGCACTCTTGGACCCGTCACTGTAACATAACGTTATTTATGAGTTCCACAGCCAATGAAAGTTTTCCAGCTATTGGATTGGGAACAAAGGAAGGGAGAGGGGAGCTGTACTGGAAGACAATACGGGCTTTCCAGTACATACACCAGAACTATCTGGATCAAGCAGATTGGTTCTTGAAGGCTGATGATGATACCTATGTAGTGATGGAAAACTTGCAGTATCTGCTTTCCAATTACTCCCCTGAACAACCTGTCTATCTTGGCAAACGCTTTAAACCTTTTGTTAACCAGGGTTACATGAGCGGTGGAGCTGGGTATGTCCTAAGTAAGGAATCCCTGAAGCGTTTTGTGGAAGCTTTCCGTACCAGTGTCTGCACCCACACATCCTCTGTGGAAGATCTCGCACTGGGTCAGTGCATGGAAAAACTAGGAATTATACCTGGGGACTCTAGGGACTTGGAAAAACGTGAGACTTTTCATCCCTTTACACCAGAGACCCATATAATTTCCCGTTACACTAAATCCTCAATTTACTGGAATTACTGCTATTATCCTCTCATACAGGTGAGTCACATCATCATACTTTTTTACACAGGCACAGCAAGTTACACGGAGCTTTGTTTACAACAAACAATTACAATAATTTAAAAATGTGTGTTACAGAGTTAAAAAAGATTTAGATGGTTAGAGTACATGAAATGTAGAGTACATAGAAAGAAATGTAAGGGAGATAAACAATTGGTAATTTATAAGAAGTTAATGTCTGTTTAATAAAGATGCTTTGAATATGCTTTAGGAAGAGTTTTAAATCTGATAACTGAAGGAGGGGAGTTTCAGAGACAGGTAGAAGTACGAGAGACATCTTATAGTTGAGAATTGGGTAAAGCTATGAGAAGTGAAGAGAGGTAAAGATCAGACATAATAGGGCAGATTTACTCAAGGGTGAAGTGGCTAACGCTAGCGTCAATTCGACAGCATTACTGCCCGCAGGGACATCGCCAATTTACTAACTGGCACAGGCGTCACTTCACTATCGAAAGAGTCAGATGCTTGCGGTCATTCGCAGTCTATCGAATTTTCGCTCTGGTGAATGGACATAACTGTGCAAATTCAGTAAAATGCAGATTTTACTGAATGTTATCTCTTTCGCCAGACTTGCCTTCGCCAGCTCAGACCAGTCACAGTGCATTGGAGTGCATAGATCTTCCTCAATCTTCTATTACTTACATCATATTTTTTAGTGGAAAAAGCTAAGTCCAAAAAACGCTGGCATCTTTTCCTTTTTTCAGAGTGATAGCCTGCCAGAGTCCTTAAAATTTGGGTAACCAAGTTCCCCCGTACATTTTCTAACATATGGAACATAAACTATACAGTGGGGTCATGTGTAGGGCATTATAACAACTCTATTGTATTTATTAAGGTTCCCTGGACTTGTGTAATGTAATGTATTTGCTGCAACATATACATCCATTAAATTTTAAATTTCCTGACGTCTGTATGCAAATTAACCTGAGCACAAGACTCTATCGAATTTGCAATAGGCGGAAATGAACGCTAGTGCATCTTCGCTTTCAATTGCTCGCATTGCCGAAGTAACACTAGCGAAACATCGCCAGCGTTTGGCGCCCATGGCGAAACTCCGCATTCCAGTGAATTAGCGTTGTCTGAGCAAATTTTCACCTGGCGATGTGTAGCGAAGGCTGCGAATCGGTGGCTGGCGAATTTTTGCCCTCGAGTAAATCTGCCCCATAGCTTGAGTGAAGAAGTGTTTTTTGAAACCAGAGCTGAGACTGGAGTTGTGAAAGGTGATATACTGGAGCACCTGTAGTAGTTAAGGCAGGAAATTATAAGAGACTGGATAACTGGTTGATGGAAAGGTGAAACCTAAGTTACAGGGCAAAATGTTAGAGGAAATATAATGAATTCTGCTTTAGAAAAAACAGTTTTAGGTGGTTTTCTGACATCCAGGAGGAGTAGCAGAAAGACAGTCTGTAACTGGGAAAAAGGCAAAAGGAGTGAAGTCAGGAGTAGACTGAAAATGTTTCATAGAGAAGAAGTATAGAGTAAGAACAGCAGATGGCCAAATAGAGAGCCTTGAGGAACTCCAGGAGGGCAAAGCAAAGTTGTAAGGGCTTTCCAACCTGTAGGCCATAATGGAAACATTGTTAAAAGTACAAATACTCCAGACAGTATTAATCTGTTAGCATAATATACAACTACAACTTATACAATACAACTAAAGCACTAATTGTTTCGCAAGGGCCCCATTACAAATTACAGGACTCTATAGGAATAAGTTAGCAGGGACCTCCCCTCCAGGAGCCCTAATTATTGGCACTCAGGTCATGTGGGGTCAGACATCACACTCACCGCCAACACCCCACAAGCCCTGCCCCTGACACATTTAGGTTAAACATATTCAGGCGGCCTCCACCCTGTTCTAGATCTCTAGATTTCTTTGTATGTATTAGTATCATATGGCTGACATGCAGGTTTTATATGAAATCATTGTCTCCCCACATTTATCAGTTTGCATTATATTAGCTCTAAGATAGGTGTAGTTAAACACAGCAACCAATTAGATGTCTGTGTTGATCTAATTGGTAGTCCACTGATCAAAACTAATTACTAATTGATTTCTATTGTCAAATACACTACAGTTTAGCACCTTTATTAAAGCAAGAAGAATAATGGATCATGGATTTACAGATGTATCAAACAAATAAAATAACTAGACAAAGTTATAAATGCAGTCATAAAGTTTTCACTGGAGATGGAAAAAAGCTGATCATAGAATATTTCTAAATTAAGCTTTACAAAAGGCAAAATAGTAAGTAATTATTCCAGGTTCCCTTTGTGAGATAATCTAGTTTTATTTAGTTCTATTGGTTTTATTTCATATATATTATTTTAAGATTTTATTAAATCATTTAATATATTGTTTATAAATTGTCCTTAGGGCCCACAGTGCTGCTCAGATCTTGCAATATCATTTCACTATGTTCCTCCGGAACTGATGTATACTTTGGAATATTTTGTGTACCACCTGAGGGCGTATGGATACCAGTATCGTTACCAGCCTCCACTTCAGGACTCTGCTGCAAACGTCTCTGCTTATGTCAACTGATCTCCATGGAAAAAGACCCTCTGAATCTAAAAACTTTGCCCAGCTCTGATACTTGGATTTATAAACAAAGTGCCAAAATATTTTTTGCTATTTTTGTTAATAATATTATATTGATATTAATAACATATGCATTGTGCTAACTTACAAATGTGATCCAAGGTATTGGAGTTAAGCTGTCCACATACTGGAATATATTATTGTATGCCAAGATTTTCCAAGATGTAGCACAAATTGCAGTAAGAAAACTGTGTGAATGCGGTGCACACATGCGGCTGTGGTGCAGATCTTTATGGGGTTGCCTGGGGAGCAGGTCTGTGCCGGCAGAGGCCTGGGCCCACCATCTTTTTTCCTGGTGTTCCGTTGGCCCAGTATTCTGACCCAGGGGCCTTTTAAAAACATTGCACAAAGACCACATTCATGGCCAATTCTGGTCAGATTTTCCAACCTTCTAGACTAGATATTGATCTGTGAGGCTATTATTTGGGTACCTTTCATGAAGCAATAGGATGCTGAATGCACATTGGGTAAATCAACAGCCATGGAGGATTGTGTTTAGAACTGACAAAACCACACTTACATTTACATATTTAGCATGTATTTCTATACACAGGGAAGGAAAAGGTAAGAAGCCTAAAGAGATTCAGACTAGCAAGTGATTGAATGAATTCAAGGTGGTGATAGATATACTAATTCTGGTAGAGAGTTATGGAAAGTATGATATAGCCATATATTATCAATTTTTCACAGAAAAGTAAATGTAAAAGTAGTAGTAGTAGTAGTATGTAAAAGTTCTAATTATGTACAAAAATACCCTTTCACTAAAAAATGTTTTTGATCTAACTACCTTTAACCATGACATAGTAAGGAAAAAGGCAATAATGGTCAAGGCAGGCGGCTAGAATAGGAGTCAAAAACAGGCAGGAGTCAAATAACCAGGATAATCCAAAAAGTAGAAATGGTTCGGCAGGATCTGCAACAGAAACCAGCTTGGACACTGTCAAAATGGAGAATTGGTGTTTTAAAGGGAAATTGGCGCCAAAATTCAAATTCCCTACCAAATGATGCCATGATGACGATTGGTGTCATGATGCCCAGTGTCGATGCTGGCAAAGCGACGCCAGCGTCACTTCGAAGATTGTGGCCTCTGCGCTGGACATGCCTGCACCCCCTCAGCCTGGTAAAGACGCGCTGGGATGGAAGGATACGAGGAGATCTCCCGGCACGTCTTACAGTGTCTTCCCCCTGTCTGCACTCCTTATGTCAGCCACTCCCTCCCGCATGGAGTAGCTGGCGTCTCGCAAAGGCAGCGGCTGGGAAGACACAGCATTACTGGGTGAGCTCCGACGCGATCCGCATCATTTTCGTTCATTTAACAAGATAACAGTTCCCTGGAAGATCTAACAGCACTCAATTGTAAAAGCCAAGTCCCACTGAGACTGATTCAGTTACATTAAGTAGGAGAAATAACAGCCTGCCAGAAAGTAATTCCATACTAAATTGCAGGCACAAGTCACATGCCTGGGGCAGCACTATTAACTGATTTGTTTTGGAAAAAACACGTTTTCCCATGACAGTATCCCTTTAAGTGATACTTCATACTGTATGCATGGTTATTTTGTTCTTCAGTCAACCATAAAGTTCAGATTATGTTTGGACAACTTTCAGATATATTTGTAATCTGACTTCTTGCCTGTTAAGAATTCAGTTGTATTAGTATTATTGACATTTGTTTTTTCTATTAGCAATATTTTTAAAATATTATCTTTGATTTTGACTTGTTTATGAAAATCTATTAAACATGTGAGAGAGGTTTTATTGTATTCATTTCAGCAGAGCACATAAATAGAACATAAAATAGAAATATAACTAGAAGTGGAGTTACAAGAACTTAGAACAGCAGTTAATTTACTGTAAGAATGTTACAGACTTAAAGCTGCTAAACTCATTTATTAAAATATGCTAATAAATTATAGGATTATAGATAGTTTGGATCGAGTCTGGGGGTAGTGTCAGTTTAGTTAAAACTCTGTTCTCTCTAATAAAGCTTGATCTTGTCTACTTTCTCCTCTTTTTTTCCTTCTCTTCTGTCTTTTTATCCTAAGTGTAGTTACTTGTCTTATCTGAGATATCTTCATTTTTGAATATAGTGATCTTTTTGTTTGGTCTATTTCTATGTATTAGAATAAAAAAGAAAATAACAAAAATTGTGGTACCGTGTTAGCCAGTATAAAAAATAACAAACAAAAGCATTGTAGACATGATACTTATAATGGCCAACAATAAAAATACATTGCAAGCTTCTGGAGCACTAAAGCCCCTTCTTCAGGCAAATACAAATGAAAGCTGGAAAGGCACGTCATATATACTGTTAGATCATTGAAAAGTATTCATAGGCAAGAATTAGAAAGCAACAGAGATAAATTGTACAGATAATAAAATGAATTAGGTAGGTTGTAAATAGTCCAGTGGTCTGGATTTAGTCAGGCCACATAGTGTGACATAAAAACCTGACCCTAAATTAGTTCTGAAGACTGTGATTTTGATTGCAGAAGTGTTGCCCCACTGGTGTCTCGCATGATTTTGTCTTGATCTTATGTCTGTGATGGTTCATCCTTGTGAGTAGTTCTTGCCTCGTTTCTCCAATGTATATGCTTCCTGTAGAGCACCTAGTACATGTAATAATGTATAGCACAACTCACAAAAGTGTAATAACCTTCAGGCAGTTTATTTAACTTTTTAACAAAATAAACAGTACAAAATGAATTCCTTGCCACTCAATAGGTTTCTAACAAACACAGGTCAGTTATACACAGAAGAAGGCTTAACACTTAACTCCCAAACCGAGAACATACAGAAAACAAAGTTCCAACCTTGTTGTGATTCCAAGTCTCCCGCTGAGCTCACACAGATGGCTCTCCTGTCTCCCCCAGACTGGAGCTCCACATTCTGGCTTGAGCCGTCTTTTATTATGCATGTGAGGTGTCCTAGGTAGATTTAAAACACCCGGGTGGATTAGCAATGTTTTTTTCAGGATTGCCTTTAATGGCAGGTTGATTACACTGACATCTTGTGGATTGTTGGTGTTTAACTGTATTTTTTTCTGCTTTCTCAGAAACTGGGGATTACACTGCCACCACATGGATTATACCGTATGAATAATAAGCATTTATTTATATGCTTGAATATACTTAAAAAATGGACTACAATAATGGCTAATCGCTTTACATGGTCTGATTTTTTAAATTGAGTGCAAGACTGAAATGTTTCTGGTTTCTCTCTGTGAGACATTAAGGGCCCATTTATTAAAGGGTGAATTTTAAAGGTATTAGAACTTTTTGAAACAAAGGTGATTAAACTCTATTTCTCTAAAACCGCAAATGCCATAAAAGTTGGTAAAAGATCAGAATAGAAAAAATACAAACCACAAAATGATGAATGGTGTGCTAAAAAGTACCTTTAATAACTCTAGAAATTCAAGTTTTTCAGACAATTCAAAGTCTGAAAAGTTAACAAAAAAAAATATAATAGTATCAGCACAGCTTCCATAGACTTCTATGGGACCGCTACAGATTTTAGTTGGTGCAGTTTTGTGGTTTTTAAGTTTAAAAAAACATGAATTTTTAGCGAAAAAATATGATGTGTGAAAAAAATAAAAATCCCGAATGTTAGTAAATAGGCCTCAAAGAAACAGCGGCGGATGAAGCCGATCAGGCACCCTAGGCAACACAGTCTACTGATGTGTACTGATGCAGCAGTGGGGGTAGGAGAGTCCAGACTAGCGGTAGGCAGAATAGGTAGTAGCCTACAGCCCCCAAATTGCACCCTAGGCAGGTGCCTCATCTGGTTACCCCTAGTTCAGATCCTGCTAAAAAAGGCTTATAATAAGAGCTACTACATTGCACCAGTTGCCTACAGCAAGCTCTTTGCTTCCATATTTGAACATGCTGTAGACAGTTTAAAGCTGATACAATTACAATACAGATTAAGTGCTCAGTGTCAAGGAAACAAAAGGCTAGAGGACCCTACCCTGTAGGGCTTACAGCAGTGATCCCCAACCAGTAGCTCGTGAGCAACATGTTGCTCTCCAACCCCTTGGATGTTGCTCTCAGGGTCCTCAAAGCAGGAGCTTATTTTTGAATTCCAGGCTTAGAGGCAAGTTTTGGTTGTATAAATACGAGATGTACTGCCAAACATGGCCTCAGTGTAGGTTGACAATCCACACAGGGACTACCAAATACCCAATCACAGCACTTATTTGGCAGCCCAAGAACATTTTTCATGCTTGTGTTGCTCCCCAACTCCTTTTACTTCTGAATGTTGCTCACGGGTTCAAAAGGTTGGGGTTTCCGGGCTTACAGTCTAAATGGGAGGGTAACATACAGACAAAATTCAGAGGGGTATTAAGGTGCTGTGGGTTACAGTTTGTTACACTGTTATATAAGTGCCAGTTCAGGTGTTATCCAGGTGCTCCCAGAGGTAGTCTTTGAGTTTTGTTTTAAAAACACTGAAGGAGGATTCTCTCCTAAGAGATTCAGGAATGGCATTCCAAATATAAGGAGTCGCAAGAGAGAAGGGTTTGATACGGAAACAGCAGTAGTAGTGGGGGGTACAACCAAGCGATTGCTCTGCGAGGAGCGGAGGTTTCGGGCAGGAACATATAGAGAGACAAGAGATGAGATGTAGTTAGGTGCAGAGGAATGAAGGGCTTTGAAGGTTATGAGGAGGAGTTTATAAGTTATTCTTTGTTTTATAGGAAGCCATGATAAGGACTTCAGCAGCAGAGGGGCCTGTACCCTTTTGGATGAGAGGAGGATAATTCTTGCAGCAGTGTTTAATACAGACTGTAGAGCGGAGAGATGGGAGTTAGGGAGGCCAGTTAGTAGAAGTTTACAGTAATCTAGTCTGGATAGGATAAGAGCATGCATGAGCATCTTGGATGTATCAGGTGAAAGGAAGGGACGGATTTTGGCAATATTGCATAAGAAAAAGTGACAGGTTTTGACAGTGGTGTTAATATGAACAGAGAAGGAGAGAGAGGAGTCAAAGATTACCCCAGACAGCGAGCTGAGTTGACAGGATTAATGAGCATGCCATCAATAGAGATAGTAAATAGGGGAGTAGGCTTAGGTGGAAAGATGATAAGTTCAATTTTTGTTAGGTTGAGTTTGAGGTGGCGCTGGTTCATCCAATTTGAGATAGCCAGGAGGCAGTTAGAGATTTGAGCCTCTGTTTCAGCTGTTAATGAAGGGGTGGATTAATATATTTGGGTATCATCAACATACAGATGATAATTAAAGCCAAATGAATGGATGAGATCTCCCAAAGACAGAGTGTACAGGGAGAACAACAGCGGACCAAGTACGGAGCCTTGCGGCACCCCCACATTAAGTGGAACTGGAGATGAGGTTTTGTTATCATAGGAGACAGTGAATGATTGGTTAGAAAGGTAAGAAGAGCGAATAGAGAATCTGCATCAGGAGAGAGTGATCAGCTGTATCCAATGCAGATGATAGGTCAAGGAGGAGAAGAATGGAGAAGTGACCTTTGGCTTTGGCAACCTGCAGTCTCAGTAGAGTGACCAGGCTGGAAACCAGATTGCAGAGGGTCCAACAGGTCATGGGTGTGTAGAAAGTTAGTAATACGGGAGAACACAATACGCTCTAGGAGTTTAGAGGCAAGTGGTAAAAGGGAGACAGGACTGTAATTTGATAGACAGGCTGGGTCAAGTGTGGTCTTTTTAAGAATAGGCTTTACACAGGCCTGTTTGAAAGGAGAAGGGAAGGTTCCAGAAGCTAGAGAAGAATTGAAGATGTGAGTAAGTAGTGGGGTAAGCTCTGCAACACAGTGTTTGAGCAGAGAAGAGGGCCATAGGGTCAAGGGGCAAATTGTGAGTGGGGAGGACAAAAGAAGCTTGGAGACTTCAGACATTGTTACCGGAGGGAAGGAATTAAGACATACAGAAGGGGGCTTAGGAAGGAGGAGCTGGTTTACATTAGTAGAGGTAGGAATCTGATTGCGGATGGACTCTACTTTGTCTTTAAAGAAATCAGCAAAGTCCTGAGGAGAGTGTGTCAGGTTGTCTGATACTGTTGATGAGGGATGGAGAAGAGTATTGAATAGAGAAAACAGGCGTCGTGGGTTGGATTTGTGATTGTTTATAAGGGTACTGTAGTACTCTTGTTTGGCTTTTGACAAGGCAGAATTGAGGCAGGACAATAGAAATTTATAGCGAATAAAGTCTGCTTGCGTACGGGATTTTTTCCACATACGTTCAGCAGATCTCGTGCAGGAGACTTACTGCACCACAAACCTAATCAAACAAATGATTTATGCTTTCAAAGTTGGCCACATGGGTCACCATCTTGTAACTTTGTTAAACATCTTTGCAAGACCAAGACTGTGCACATGTGGATTTTATAGTTTTTGTATTGCTTAACACAAACTTTCTCCAACTCTGCAGAACCAGTGGCTGCAGCAAAATAATCCTCCAAATAGAATCCCAGTTTATCTGTAAATCTGGCTCCATGATCTTTGTCCCTGCAGTTGGAGTTATTAACAATAAAGGGGATGTAAAGGCAAAATGAAATCCAATACAAATCTCTAAACAGTGACTGCTCTATGGGAAACAAACAAAGCTGATTGAGTCCTACATGGCTGGGAAGTAAGCGGAGGCTCACCCTGCTGTTCATAAGTATGAATGGTACAGATTCTTATTCATTAAAGAAAGTAAAAATGGGATTTTATTTTTTGCCTTTACATGCCCTTTAAATAGGAAGGTAGGTGCAGGTAGCTGTCCCTGCGTAAGTCAAGTTGCTTTAAGTGCAATTTGCACTGGACACTTTTAGAACTTTTGCCAGTGGCAAGCCTTAGCAGCAGGTCCCTTGCTCATTATCACAAAGTGATCAGTTTTATTAACAATTTACCACAATTTGAAGTTTTGTCATTGATAAGCCAATCTGTCCTACTGAAACATTTGCAAAACCATGCAGGGCAAAAATTATCAAAACACATTGGCCATATTTTGTGGTGTTTTTTTTTTTTTTTTTTACAACAAAATGGCTCCTAAATTTATACCACTCTTAAATAAATCTGACCCACAAACTGCAATATTTGGCATATAAGTATATGGGTATTTTTTTACATATAAGACCCAAGTCCAAGGAACTTTCTTTATCAGCAGGTCTGACCAATTTGTTACTCTTGTGTTAATGGAAACTACAAGCGACAATAAACAGGTCAGCAGATTATTTTATAAATCTTATATCACATCAGTTGATGTTTGCAAAATAAACCTGCCAATAAAACACAGATACCGTTTAAATTTTTTCTGTTTTTTTTTCCCCATTGAGCCAGGGTTAAGGGCACGTGCCAGGACAGCACTGTCTGTTAAACGTTCCACTGCAAGAAACGTGGCTGGAGTATTGACTTCCTCTGAAGCGGAAATATACTCTGTTATTATTGTGTGTACAGAACACACATTCCCTGTATGCATTGTGAATAAAGCACATCTATTTCTTCACGATAAACAAGGAGTGCGGGTCCATTTGCTTTATTTTATATATATATATATATATATATATATATATATATATATATATATATATATATATATATACTGTAGTTGGAATCACTTACAGAGCTGGACAAGAAGGTACAGAATTACAAGGGACTCTACCCCAAAACTTGCTCTAATCCCCTCGCCAACCATCTAGCATTCACTTGCACCTGCTCCATGCATTGCTCCTAGGTACGATAGTCACTGGGAAGAGCTAAACCCTAGTTCCAGCCTGGGTTGCCCATAACAAGGGATAATAACTAGGGGCTGATTTATAAAATCTGTACTGGGGAATCCTGACAGTCACAAAAATTGTTTGATTCAGATAATTGTGCCACCCTGAATTAAATTAACAAGGGATTTGTAATTTTTATTGAGCAAAATAGATCTGATTGGTTGCTATGGTGCAGTTTAATGCTTGTTAATTATATCCGCTGATTGTTTGCTTCCCTACAGAATTGTGCAATATGGCAGCTTTAAGGTGTAAATTTGGTATAAATGTATTTATGAATATGTTCTGTGTGCAAAGTTCCCTTCAATGCTCATATTTTCCTGGGAATTTTCCCTTTAGTTAGGGAAATGGTGATGTAAATACTGAAAAATAAATTTTTGTCAATGCAGCCATAAACACATCTGCAAGGAGGATCCATTTCTAGGCATGACATTGACAATAACATCATTATAAAGTCCCTTGACAACAGGGCAAGAGGCATAGGACAGGCAGTAAATACAAGGGTCCCACTGCAGCCACCACTGCTCCCAAACTTGTATATCTTAATGTTGCAGGCAGTGTTGTATTCAGATGTGGAAAAGCTGCAGGTCTGTGTGCTCCGAAACGATGTATAGAGAATTGGGACAATTAATTTACTGTGCTGTGAAATAATAATCAGATTGCACCCTTTTTGTACTTTACATCCTGCCTTCCATGTTGTATATGACCCTTAGGGGGTTATTTATCAAAGTCCGATTTTATCTCAACATTTTCTGCTGCAAACTCCGATCAAATCCGCTCAGGTTTTTTTACCCTTATTATTGCATTTTCCCCAAAATTTGCTTTGCAGTAAAAAATCAGATTTTCACACAGGTCTGAGATGCCAGATTTTCAGATTCAGACTTTTCAATCCTTGGGGTTTAATAAATTCCGAAAAATTCGTGATTTTTTTTTTCCACTAAAAATTCAGATTTTATACTTAAAAAACACACATTTTTTGGATTTTTGGCATTCAGGGTTTTGCAAATAACCCCTTTACAGTCAGCCACATTTTTGCTTGGAATTCTTCTCTTACCAATTTTAATATTAAAGAAAAGCCCTCACTTTAAACAAATAGGGAAATGCATTTTTCTTAAAATTTTGCTGCAGGATTTGCTTTGCACAGGAGATTGCTGTGTCACTATTAAATATGAGTTATTAATCTCTGATAATTTGGCGCGTTACCTTTGTTTACTGATGGTATGCCAGCTCTTCTTTTCTGCATTTTAGAGGGTTTTCTGATAATAATGACTTTTTTTCCCAGTCCATAAGACAAGACATGAGATACAAAATGCAGCAGGCAGGAGTGGTAATATCCATAGAAGCTTATTGTGTTCAATAATTTTGTTTCATAATAAGAATCACTTAAAGGAACATTTCAGTATTAAATTAAAAACTGGGTAAATAGGCTGTGCAAAATAAAAATGTTTCTAATATAGTTAGGCAAAAATGTAATATATAAAGGCTGGAGCGACCGGATGTCTAACAGGACAAAACACTTCTTCACACTTTGCATCTCTCTTGCTCTTAGTTTGTCAGCGACTTGAAGGGGGCCACATGGGACATAACTGTTTAGTGAGTTTGCAATTAATTTTAGCATGCAGTTCAGATTAAAAAGCAACAGTTATGACCCATGTGGACCCCCCTCAAATCTCTGATTGGTTACTGCCTGGTAACCATTCAGTGGAAACCAAGAGAGCTGCAAAGCAGGAAGTAGCGTTCTGGCTATTATGTTACACACCCAGTCACTCCAGCCTTTATAAATTACATTTTTGGCTAACTAACTATATTAGAAACATTTTAATTTTGCACAACCAATCTATTTATCCAGTTTTTATTTTTTTTTTTTATTTTATACTGAACTGTTCCTAAAAGAAAACACAGGAAGTATAAGAGCTATGTTTAAAGTACAAGGAAAGGAAAATACACTTGGTGGTGCCGATATGTTAGACACTTCCTTGTTCTTAATAAATTTAAAAAAAATTGAATTGAAAGTGAACATACCTGTGCATTAGACACAAGAATCTATACCTGTGCATTAGAGACTTTTACTATATTGTCCATGTGTAAGCCTAGGCAGACGGAAGAAGATTGTGTCCCAGTCCTCTGACTGTTGCAACCGCTCCATGAAAAATATTAGTTAAATATTTGATACACTGGGGATGTATTAAACATTGACACCCCCAGTGTATTACCATTTCCTTGTCTTTAAATAATCCTCAGCACATAAATCAAAAGGAACCCTGAAGTTTGGCTAGGAATTGCGATGCATATACAGTAGACAAACACCCCATTCTATAAAACAAATGGGTTGTCTTAGGTTGGAAAATGTGAAGGTTTCTTTCAGTGTAAGTGGAAACAGACAGTGAGGGTTTATAAGCAACATGTTCATCATATGGAGAGGAGAAGTTAACAGAATCAGTCACAATCACAGTTTATACAATATCACAGGTACAACTGGGAAGTGAAGAGGCCAGAGAAGCAAATGCATGTAAAAATACAATAATGTTAAGTCATTACTAACACCTTTCCTTTTACATTTTTTTTAATTCTTATTTGTTTTAAACATGTTGGTGGTGTGCAAGGGCAGTACTCCATGACAGTAGTGGACATATGCAAAGGTTAGTTCAATGCAGTGCACAGATACACAGTTACAGGAAAAGAAAATGTTGTTGGAATAGTCATGTAGCAATATAGAATTAAAATGAACCACACTATTATACAGAGTCGGCCTTCCGTCACAGGGCCCCCCTCCTCTGGACCTTTACCTGTTGCCACCCTCCTAGAGGCCCCCCATCTGAGCCATGACCCCCCTTTTGGCTCCCGTTTGTACCTGTGCGTCAGTTGCGTCCACAATAAAGGCAACCCTGGCCATAGGAGAGTGTGTGTCTGGGTCGGCGGTGCCCACGAATTTTCACGGTTTTTACCTGGTACCCCAGCCCAGTCTGAACCTGATATTATAGTACAGTACATTGTGTAGCATCAGTGGTTGTCAACACTTCTAAGTTCAATCCTCCCCCCCCCCCCCCATTGGAGATCCTTCCTTAGGACAGGGCCCCACTTAAGATATAAAAGTTTACAGGTATATAAAATAGCGGTGTATCGGTCATTTACCAAAAGCTCCAAAAGTAGCTATGACAGCAACATTTCACATTCAATCTCACCCTAAGTTGGTCTTGCATATATTTCTAGAAGAGCACATAAGCATTGTCCCCAGATTTTAACCTAACTGGCTTCCGGCTGAGCCCCTGTCACTGCTTCAAACAGTACAGAGTTCCCAAGAAGTACTTTTGTCAACATATTTTATTTTAGTTGTGTAGAGTTTCTGGGATCAACAAAACTCCATTATTTTGACATTTTCAGGTAAAAATGCAGGCATGGCCAGAGAATACTTGAAAATACTTGGCCTTGGCCAGACGGATCAGAACATAGCATCTACTGTCCTGACATTGTTGGAAGATACAACTACGCGAGCTAACCCCTCCATATACGTGTTATATTACAGATATGTAACAAATACTGTGAAGCTGAGGATACATGGTCTCATGATGAGAACTGTATGCAAATATTTAAATGAAAGATAAATAATTCATGTTTGTGCAAGGCCCATGATTTAAAATGACCAGTAATAATAATAATAATAATAATAATGACCATAATTCATTAGTGGGAAAGACGTCCAAGCCATAACTTACTGTACTAAAAGCACTAGATACTGCACCAAATTCCAATCTTGTAACAATCTGAAATAATGAACCTTTGCTTCATAATAGGAAGTATTTTCCAATGTCTGCCTATTATTCTCAATTAACTCCCCTGAATCACCTGCACTTGTCTGTGCAGTCTGACAGTTGCAGTCTGTCTACTCTTTAAGACTAAACCTTTACCTTTTACATCCTGCTGACATTGATACATATGAATGACAGGCAACTAGTGATTGGCGAATAAATTCAGCAGGCGCAAATTTGCAGGGAATTTCCGTGTTTTCGTCGAGAATTTGCGAAACTGCTGGGAAAATTTGCCACATTGAAAAAATTTGGACATAAGAATAGTCACGCACGTATACACTGTCGCGCATCAATTTTTTTTTAATTAACTTTAATGCATTTGGCCAAAATAGGTCCGAATTATTAGCTCTGAGGTGAGTTTCTCAACTCTCTTCATGGCAGCAGTGCCCCTGGGCATTTGAGTTATTTATAGAACTATATTTATCCGGCTGTCGGATGAAAACGTTGCACGCTGCGTTTTCATCCGACAGTCGGATAAATTTAGTTCTTAACTGCGATTTCTCCTTTATCTTCAGAACATTCGACACGTCGCATGCGTTTCTTCGCATGGCGACTTGTTGGCTCGAGCCGCACCATGGAGTTCCTCCCTTACTGAGAGCAAACAGTGGTGGTTATTGCAGCTAAATGGCAAGAACCTCAGTATCACTGGAAAGAAAAGGCAGTACAGGTTTTCATACTTAAATGATCCCACTGATTTTTTTTTTTTTTAGTTTAACCATTTTAAAATAGAGTTTAAATATGAATAAACATTATTTCACTTGAGAAGATGAAGTCAAAGAAATGCTAATCAGTGATGGCAAATGCCACCTAGCCGAGTTGAACAACATATGTTAGATCTATATATATATATATTTATATTTCAAGAGGGAATTCTGAAAAAAAAATCAATGAGAAGCAGACTGTATATTTAACAGTCAAAAAACAAAAAGCACACAGTGCTTATTCACAATATAATACAATCTTTATCTTGCTAACAATTTCATAAACATAGCAATACTAATAGAAAATACAATCCACTGAAGCAAAAAATGCTTGTTTAAAGGGAGTTCTGTGTGTTGAGAGCCCAATTGGAACATCATTAATTAAGCACATTTCATTTTCTTTAAATCATTACTGGTGTGTTTAGTAAGCTGCTATGGATCACCAGCCCCCCATTTAATTCCAGCCATTAGAAACGTTTGAAGCTCATTTCAGCATTCGCAAATTCCTTCATTTGAAAAAAAAAAAGCATATAGAGATGAATAGTATAGGTTGAAAGTTAGTGAGTCATGGCCAATATTGACCAATTAGAGTCATGTTTTCTAACACAGAACCCCGCAATTACGATTACAATTTCCAAAACATCAGTTCAAATGTTTACCAGACATCTGAGAGCACAATTTCTCCTTCAAAACACTGTACAATGTACATATAAGAATTAATGTATGATCCATGGGGTGAAATTATACATTACCAGGTTTATCCAATTGATGAGTTCAGGCTCTATATTTGATATGTTCTGTTCCATGAATGCAACTTATCCATCATGTACTACAATGAAAATGTAAAGCCTTTTTGTACAACTCAAGGCCAATCCCTCCTGAAGCCACCACTATGATCATCAGTCAGCAAGGTGCTGATAAAGAATAATGGAAGTTGTACACCAAAATCTGGAAGGCTACTAGCTTGATGTCTCTGCATTAATTTAAATCTAGATCCATTATAAACTTCAATATGGCCTTTTACACATTATCAATGGACACTAAACTTTCCAGTTTCTGGTGGTTACTGAAATCTTGCAAATTCCTTGGATCAATTGTTGACTTTGCCATAAGGGAAATATTGTGTAAAATGGCTCCTTTGCTATTGAAAGGATTAAGGCATTAAATACAAACACACTGGATTATAACAACAAGGAAAATAATATTACAGTGGGCAGTTATTAAAATGGCTGGCATTTCTTCCAAAATATACACATTTTATCTACACATACACTCAGAATTACACTTTTGCTTAATTCTTTATCAGTGGGATATATAACATGTTGGCACAAAAGAGCAACCAGACAAGCCCCTCTCTCTGTTGGCGCAAAGTCAGTGATTATTTTCCTCTTTCTTAAAAGACATTGTTGGCTACACAAGGGCAGTCCGGGAATCAGTCCTCACGATGCTGGCAGAGCTGCTTTTCCTTCTTAGACTGGGAGTGGACAGGGCACTTGTGGACTCATTGGGGCAGCCATGTTGCAGCAGAATGTCCACACACTCCTGGCTGTGAGTTTTCTTAGCATACAATATGGCTGTGTGGCTATTGCTGTCTCTTGACTTCACATCAATGCCATACTGTGAAAAGAAAAAGCGCCACAAATCTTTCTTAGTAAGAGACAAGACAAAGGAATACACAAGAAAGCTGTTTCATGATTGAAACACTCTGTATCACAACATTCTATGCATTACAAGATACAAGTACAAAAAACTTTTCTCCAAGGCATGCTAATTAGTAAAAAAATATTTTATTTACATCAATAATTTAAAAGACATAAAGAGTATACCCTCTAACGCCTGACGTGTTTCATGCTTACCCGGCAGAATCTGCCTATGACTAAGTGCTGGGTAAGCATGAAACGCGTCAGGCGTTAGAGGGTATACTCTTTATGTCTTTTAAATTATTGATGTAAATAAAATATTTTTTTACTAATTAGCATGCCTTGGAGAAAAGTTTTTTGTATTCATAGTTTTACCTCTGTTTGGTCACTAGAGGTCTCCGGTATGCGTATCTATAGCATTTACTGATTCTGCTCCCAATTTGATCCTTATAATACACATTACAAGATACAAGAACTTATAAATCAATGTCTTATTTGTGAAATCTCTACACAGAAAGAACATTTTCTAAAGCAGAATATATGAATTACTATGAGCTTAAATACTTTAGATCAGTGATCCCCAACCAGTGGCTCGCGAGCAACATGTTGCTCTCCGACCCTTTGGATGTTGTGCCCAGTGGCCTCAAAGCAGGTGCTTCTTTTTGAATTCCTGGCTTAAAGGCAAGCTTTAATTGAATAAAAGCCACGTGTACTGCTAATCACAACACTTATCTTTACGGCCCAGGAATTTTTTTGCATGCTTATGCTGCTCTCCAATATTATTTTACACTTGAATGTGGCTCACGAGTAAAAACAGATTGGGATATATGAATTACTATGAGCTAAATACTTTAGATCAGTGATCCCCAACCAGTGGCTCGTGAGCAACATGTTGCTCTCCGACCCTTTGGATGTCGGCCTGCTTTAGATCAACATTTAAAATGTATATTTTCTATATATAACATTATTTAAGTTATATTTTGATGATGCCATGTGGCAGGGAACGGTCAAATGAAGAACCTTTGTCATGGATCTGGATTCCAGAAGGGAAGATAAGAACTGGGGACTAACCTCTTGTGGGTTAAACCTTATAACAGGACAAATATGGAAAAGGTTTTAGGCATAATGATGAAAAGTTTGACCCCACTGGTGTCTTCATGATGAAAATGATTCATATTTGGAATTTTGGAATGTTTGTGGCCCACAAAGCAGTGAATCGTAGGTCAGTGTGCATGCCAAATAAGCTGACAATACTGGTTTAGATGATGCCAGCTTCATTCATTACATTTTAGAAGTAGACAGTGAATTAATTTCAAAGTACATCATTCCATTGAGCTTCTCAAACTAAATGTGAATAAGAGTGTGAGAGGAGAAGCCAGGAGTAGAACTAGCTGCAAACAGATAAGGTTGTATTCACTTTCATACTAAATAGGA
Organism: Xenopus petersii; assembly: GCA_038501925.1. Taxonomy (NCBI): domain Eukaryota; kingdom Metazoa; phylum Chordata; class Amphibia; order Anura; family Pipidae; genus Xenopus; species Xenopus petersii. The sequence goes on from CM076675.1 coordinate 136,572,849, forward strand.
AAGTTCTACACGCAAGGGATGTTTATACTGATCAGTATAGATTTTCAAAGTAATCGCTGACTTTTGGTGCCAAATACAACAAGAATTCCATTCATCTAAACTCATAAAATGAAGTATGGAAATTCCCATTCCTTTGATCAATACAGTAGATATCTAAATAAATAATAATCTAGACAACTACTTGGTCTCCTGCACATACTGAGGAAGAAAGTGATAGTAAACTACTATTGTTACAGTGAGTATAGTGAGAGCACAGCTCACATTCTCTCAAAATATTCCAGCCAGGTACATGACATAGGGGGTTATTTATTAACAAAAATTGAGTTCTTTTTATTATAAAATCCGAGTTTTTTTTTTTTTTGAGATTTATTTTACCCGAGGATGGAAAAAGTCAGAATCCGAAAATCTGGTATCTCATACCTGGCAAGGTTGAATACAAGTCAATGGGAGAGGATGTCCCTATCCTATTTGGAAATTTCTGTGGTCTGCACTCAAATTAGCCGGAAATCTGACTTTTTCCGACTTTTTGGGTAAAAACATGAAAAAAAATGAGCGATTTGAGATTTCACTCGACATTTTTGTATTTGTCCCTGATCCGATTAATCTGGCTTTTTTAATAATAATAAATAAGCTCCAATCTAGTTTGGTCGAACTTTTTTTAATTAAAATTGGATTTTGATAAATAAATAAGGCCCTCTATGTGATTAAACCAGTTAAGCTCACCCAGACGAGCAGCTGTGTGATCACAACTTCACCCAGTTCGCAGGCCACATGAAGGGCAGTGCGCTTGTCTTTATCTCCAGTGCTTCCGTTTATTTGCTCCTTGTTGCTGTGGGCTAAGAGAAGAAGTACATTGCCGAGGTCTCTCTCTTGTACAGCCTTAAAAAGCTGTTTCACCAAAGGGACCCCTGGACTCTTCAAAGGGGCCAAAAATAATCGCTGCTCATACTTTGCTCTGATCCATGATTCTCTCTCCTCTCTGTGCAAAAAGAAAAAAAATAAGATTTGGTGAAATCTGTTTCTTCATAAAGGGAACGACACAGTCTAGTTACAGGCTACAACGCTGTATTCTGTTATCACTGAGACATGGAAGTCCATATGTAAAACAGGTGTGTGAAATAATGGTAATGTATTTTAGCATATTATACTGGACTGGTGTATGAATATGAGTTTACAGGTATGGGATCCATTATCCAGAAACCCGTTATCCAGAAAGCTCCGAATTACAGAAAGGCTGTCTCCCACAGACTCCATTATAATAAAATAATCCAAATTTTTTTCAAATGATTTTCTTTTTCTCTGTAATAATAAAACAGTACCTTGTACTTGATGCAAACTAAGATATAATTAATCCTTATTGGAATCAAAACCAGCCTGTTGGGTTTATTTATGTTTACATGATTTTCTAGTAGAGTTAAGGTATGAAGATCCAAACTACAGAAAGAACTGTTATCCAGAAAACGCCAGGTCCTGAGAATTCTGGATAACAGGTCCCATACCTGTACAATACAGACTAAGGGGGTTATTTACTAAACTCCGAATGCAGTTTATCTGACTTTTAAAAAATCCTGAATTTATCAGAATTTATTAAGCCCAGAGAATGGATAAATCAGAATCTGAAAATCCGACATTTCAGACCTGTCAAGGTTGCATATAAGTCAGTGGGAGAAGTCCCAATGATTTTTTGATGTGCGCTGGGTTTCGGACAATACCCTGAAGTTTTCTGAGTTTTCGGGTGAAAATGATGAAAAAATTTTGAAAATCGGATGAAAAATCTGAAAAATTTGTAAAAATCTGATTTTTTTTCCCACAAAGCAAATTTTCAAAAATGAAATAATAAATGAGCATAAAAAACCAGAGCGGATTTGATCGGAGATTGTAGCAGAAAATATTAAGATCAATTCGGACTTTGATAAATAACCCCCTGAATGTTAAAATTGGGATAACAATATTAAGAGAAAATCAGAACTTCAAACTGTTTCTTTAACCTTAGCCATAGTGCACAGTTTATTTTTAGCTTATGCTTGCTTTGTATTTGGGACTTTTCCATTGTTGTGGGGCTGTATCTGTTTCTGCTTATGATCTTTTTTGGTGGAAGTATCTGAAAACCTTGCTAAACTTCTTATATACGGTATACTGCTTAGCTTATTTCTTGACAATAATATATACAGAAATGTGTCTGTTTGTTATAAATTTTATATCATGTTATCTATTTGTTATAAACATAATATAAAAAACTTTAAAATATCAATCAATATTGCATTCATTATCTAATAATAATTCATCATTGTATGAAACAAAATGGGAAAACGTTATATTAAACTCGTATTTTATAAACTGAAGATCGATTTTAGGCCTGTCTAGAATATTGATATGAATCAATGGAATGCATACAGTATATATATATGCAACAAATATCAGCTTAATCATTTTCCAATATTAGATTGCGTATCTGTGAAATGTCACTAGCTGTTTGTTGAAACAGATCATCTTTGGTAAACTGTAATTCTGTGAACAAATTCTACACTCTCACCTACCTTTTTAATGTATAAACACAATATCCTCCTAATTTGTCTGCTATTTACAATAAAACCATTAGGGATGCACCGAATCCAGGATTCGGTTTGTGATTCAGCAGGATTCGGATTCTGCCAAATCCTTCTGCCAGGCCGAACCGAATCCGAACCCTAATTTGCATACGCAAATTAGGGTTCGGATTCGGCCTCATATGCAAATTAGGGATGGGGAGGGATTCGTGTGACTTTTTGTCAGAAAACATATGCAAATTAGGGTTTGGTTCGTTATTCCGCCTAATCTTTCGCAAGAGATTCAAGGGTTCGGCTGAATCCAAAATAGTGGATTCGGTGCATCCCTAAAAACCATATAGGATATGTTTCCAACCATATCTGCTGAAAGCACTCTGGAAAAGCTTCTTATTTTACTTATGTTTCAGCATGTCAGTAACATTTCATTCAGTCATCATTCCAATCCTTTACTGTTAGCATAGCAATAGTTCTATAGATGAGTCAGCCTGCATTTTCTGCTCTGCTGAGCAAGCTTTTAGTAGATTATATAGTTATCACAGATAGAAGAGACCCTTGAAATGTGTGCTTGCATTAACCCACAATATACTGCATTTCTTCTGCTCCATTTAATTTTAAATATAAATCCTACCTAAGCTAACCACATAATAGTCTGTTTTTAATTGCAGATTTAGATTGCAGTGTATACCAAGAGAACATGCATACAAACAAATATTTACAGAGGACCCATCATTACATTTGTTTATAACAAACAATAAGGACAAAGGGTACCTTGAGGAATCAGGCAAAGGTTTGGTCCTTCCATGAGTTGTCATCTCCCATATGCTGTTGGCCATTTCATTACCAATAGAGGTTAGAACAAGGGTGAGCTCCAGGGGCCAGTCATCCAAATCCAGCGATCGAACCCGAGATAAATGAGTACCAAGGTTCCTGTGAATTCCTGAACATTCAATGCAGATCAGGGCACCCAAGTTCAAGCTGGCCCAGGTGGGATCTATGGCATACAGGTAGCATTAGCATTAAACAGAATACTTGGCTGTTATTCAGATAAAAACTGGTTGAACCATCATTGTTATCTCGGTGCACAATATATGGCATAACTTGTTTTGAAATGTTTCTTGTTGCTATTTTTTTATTGTTGTTATTTTTAAATTATGTTTAATATTAGTAACAGACAGACAGCGCTAGCTATTCACAAATTCAATGAATTATGGTTAATTTATTTAAGCCATTGACACCTTTAAAAAACAATGTTGGGCTGGTAGAACGAGATATGTATATATAAATATATATATATAGTGTGTAGCATGCAAATTGATCACAACTTTGTCCAAAATTTTTGCTCTTACTTAAACGCAGTAAAAAGTTTCCACTTCAGCATCACAACAATCCATGTAATTACTGAATTGCAGCAGGAGGCAATGGGGTTCCAGGATTACTACATGATGCTGTAGTTGTCTGACCTTGATGTCAGGAGGTTTGTGCCAAGCAATGCCTCTAGCCACAATCCCGGTACCAGGTCGAAACTAGTGTAGTGTTTTGAACAAATGCCACATTATGTAAAAAACTTACTTGGGGCACCACAATCTACACAAAATGAATTCCCTTTAGCATTGCGAATGGCTTGGATAGCGACCGCTTCACTCTGACTGTCCATTCGAGCCTTAATAAAACAAAAACACACTCAATCAAAAGTGTTTGTAGTTCTTTTGACTTTTTCAACAGGTTTCCTTGTTAGTTCAGGTATGTTCCATAAGAGGTCTTCTCACCTTTAGCAACTAAATAGCAGGTAAAAATTACTGGTCAACATGTGGTTACTGTAGGTCACTGAATCTGGGCAAACTTTGCACTTTTTATTACATCTCCCCATTTTTCTTGTAAATAAGATGGCGATTTCAGTCACTCGCATGGGCGAGACAGAAAGCAAGGGAGAGGCAATGCTTTAAAAACAAGCCTTGTGGGGGAATGTAATTGAAGGTAAAACATTTGCCAAGGTCAAGTCACACATACCCATCACGTAGATGTTTGCTTTTAAACAGGTGTAAAGGCATCCGGCTGAGTGGTTGCTGTAGGTTACTAGACCTGTAGCAAACACTTTTTTTTACTTTTGCTCACAATTAGGAAGAAGAAGCCTAACACAAGAAAACTAGAAGTAAGCAGGCCAAGCAACACAGTATTAACATGTATTTAAAAAACACCAACTTATTCCACATTACTGTACAATGGATGGGTGTATACATTGGTTGGAGTGATTTGAAATTAATTATGTATCACCACACGGACACTTTACTTTTATAAGTGGCTGAAGGATATTCCACAACTTGGACAATTTTTCGTTTGATGGAACAATTTTTTCGTTTGCTAATATTATTCACTTTGGAACTATGGCCTTTTTTTCACTTTTTAACTCTTTCAAGTTTTCTAAGTAATTATGTTTGCTAATTAGAGCCGAATTTGTAATCATTTAAATACTGTGCTCATTAACATCCGGTATGCTTGACAAAGGGGTTACGCCCCAAAACGTTGCATCCGCAATAAATGAGCAAGGGGTTTCCCTGCTAGAAATAACCCAAGTTGTGCCAGTGATTTCTCTGCTTTTCTTGTATACATTGGTTGACACATCAATGATTTTTAAATTAGTGGAAGAACCCCATTAAAGTTCGGGGCTATGCATTTAAGAACCTCTAGCTGTTAGTGGTAGAGGGAAAACAAATAATGAGAATGTATTTCCTAGTGGTAAGATCTCTTTCCAGCTGATAACATTCTTATAAATACAGTATGAACTATCTGATTAATGGCTACTTTCCACCACTAGAATCATTGGGGCAAATTCACTAAAGTCAGGCGCGAGTGCGCTACCACTACATTAATTCACTAAAATTTTAAGTTGTGTCTCAGCAGCCGAACGCTGACAAATTTTTGCTATCGTTACTTCAGCAGTGCGAGCATTTCATAGTGAAGTTTCGCTAGCGTTCATTTCTGCCTAGCGAAACTTCGTTAGTGCTCTTACGCTTAAGTTGATTTAGGGCAGGTACATATAGGTCATAAGGACGTCTTTATTAGAGATGTTGGTGCAAATGCATGAAAAGGCCACTTTTTATTATGGTCCAAGGAACCATAATAAAGACATAAAATATCCTCTAATGCCCTACACATGAGCCCACCCTAATACAAATGTGGCATGCCCCTCTATTTCGCTAGCAAATTGTCCTCTATGCCTGTTAGTAAATTGGCGATGACCCTGTGGATTGGATTTCTGGTGAATTTCCGCTAGCGACGGCAACTTCACCCTTTAATAAGGTTTAATTTAATAATCTGCCCTATAATTTCTTAAACCTGTCCATGTTGGTGGATGCGAACACATGTCTTCTGGTTGTTCTGGTTTCCACTCACATTACAAAAAATATATATGTATGTTTGTGATTGGGTGTGTTTGTGCGCTTCACTTATGGGAATCATTAAACATTCTGCAGACCACTGAATGCTAAAAGGAACTAATAGGCAGTAGTCCAAAGCTCACTGAGATCTCACCTTATTTTTGCTGCTCTCACAGCACTGCAGACTTGCGAGAATCTGACTCTCAATGGCATGTACCCAGGAATCCCTTTCTTCAAAGCTGCTAGTCTCAAAATGCCATGTCTGACCGGTACTAGCAACAATGATGAATTCAAAGTTCTCTTCTATTGAAACAATGGAGTGATTAGGCACAAGCTATGACAAAGAAGCAGTAGCAGTAATCATAATGGCACATTCTATAACAATACAGCCAAGTGTCTATTACAGCAAATATTACTTGCTTAGACTACAATACTGAATTACATTTCCAATTGTTCAAAAACTAACAAAAAACAGTAACATTTGGAAAGAGAACCTAATCATAAATGCATATGAAAAGGGTGTTTAAAGTGGCGCACATTCCCCTCAAGTGCCAAACAAAAGAGTATGGAATTCTTTTCTGCCAGCCAATCAGAGGTCTTTACTTGGAAACAGAGGAGCAAAAACTTGCCATTCATCTGTATCGCAGGACAGATGGGTCAGACCTTCAATTCATTCTTATAATTCTTAGTTTTGCAGATCTGGAATCTAAGCCTACGAAAGTGATAAAGTGATAATAAGTGATGGTAGTGTTGATAAGTAGGGATGTAGCGAACGTCGGAAAAAAAGTTCGCGAACATATTCGCGAACTTGTGCAAAAATGCGAGCGGTTCGCGAACGGTTCGCGAACCCCATAGACTTCAATGGGAAGGCGAACTTTAACATCTAAAAAAGACATTTCTGGCCAGAAAAATGATTTTAAAGTTGTTTAAAGGGTGCAACGACCTGGACAGTGGCATGCCAGAGGGGGATCAAGGGCAAAAATGTATCTGAAAAATCTGCCTGTGTGTGCTTGGAAGAGATAGTGTAGGGGGAGAGCTGTTAGTGATTTCAGGGACAGATGATAGTAAGTTTGCTGGCTAGTAATCTGCTTGATACTGCTCTGTATTGGAGGGACAGAAGTCTGCAGGGATTTGAGGGACATTTTAGCTTAGGTAGCTTTGCTGGCTAGTAATCTACTGTTCTCTTTAAACAACTGCCATACGTTGCCCTTGTAGGCATTGTTTGCCCAGTTTTTTTGGACGCAGCCACTGAAGCACAGTTGCCAGAAAAAATATGCCATATAAATGCTGAAAATAGTCATTTTTCGCCATACGTTGACCTTGTAGACATTGTTTGCCCAGTTTTTTTTGGACGCAGCCACTGAAGCACAGTTGCCAGAAAAAATATGCCATATAAATGCTTAAAATAGTAATTTTTCGCCATACGTTGACCTTGTAGACATTGTTTGCCCAGTTTTTTTGGACGCAGCCACTGAAGCACAGTTGCCAGAAAAAATATGCCATATAAATGCTGAAAATAGCCATTTTTTGCCATATACGTTGAGTCAACGTATGGCAAAAAATGACTATTTTCAGCATTTATGTGGCATATTTTTTCTGGCCTCTGTGCTTCAGTGGCTGCGGCCAAAAAAACTGGGCAAACAATGCCTACAAGGTCAACGTCGTTGACCTTGTAGGCATTGTTTGCCCAGTTTTTTTGGCCGCAGCCACTGAAGCACAGAGGCCAGAAAAAATATGCCATATAAATGCTGAAAATAGTCATTTTTTTGGTCGCAGCCACTGAAGCACAGTTGCCAGAAAAATTATGCCATATAAATGCTGAAAATATAAATTTTTTTGGTTGCAGCCACTGAAGCACAGAGGCCAGAAAAATTATGCCATATAAATGCAGAAAATATGCATTTTTTTGGTCGCAGCCACTGAAGCACAGTTGACAGAAAAATTATGCCATATAAATGCTGAAAATATAAATTTTTTTGGTTGCAGCCACTGAAGCACAGAGGCCAGAAAAATTATGCCATATAAATGGAGAAAATATGCATTTTTTTGGTTGCAGCCACTGAAGCACAGAGGCTAGAAAAATTATGCCATATAAATGGAGAAAATATGCATTTTTTTGGTTGCAGCCACTGAAGCACAGAGGCTAGAAAAATTATGCCATATAAATGGAGAAAATATGCATTTTTTTGGTTGCAGCCACTGAAGCACAGAGGCCAGAAAAATTATGCCATATAAATGGACAAAATATGCATTTTTTTGGTTGCAGCCACTGAAGCACAGAGGCTAGAAAAATTATGCCATATAAATGGACAAAATATGCATTTTTTTGGTTGCAGCCACTGAAGCACAGAGGCCAGAAAAATTATGCCATATAAATGCAGAAAATATGCATTTTTTTGGTTGCAGCCACTGAAGCACAGAGGCCAGAAAAATTATGCCATATAAATGCAGAAAATATGCATTTTTTTGGACGCAGCCACTGAAGCACAGTTGCCAGAAAAAATATGCCATTTAAATGCTGAAAATAGTAATTTTTCGCCATACGTTGACCTTGTAGACATTGTTTGCCCCGTTTTTTTGGACGCAGCCACTGAAGCACAGAGGCCAGAAAAAATTAAACCAGTAGGGTTTGCACCCTAGTTTGTAACGGTGGCGGAGGGAGGAGGACGCTAAAGGACAGCTGTGTGTGGAGTCATGAGGCTTGAAGAGAAGGACAGCTGCATAGAAGTCAGAACAAGTCTTCCGGCGTGCAGTAACCCTCCGAGATCCACCCCTCATTCATTTTAATAAAGGTCAGGTAATCGACACTTTTGTGACCTAGGCGAGTTCTCTTCTCAGTTACAATCCCTCCTGCTGCACTGAAGGTCCTTTCTGAGAGCACACTTGAGGCTGGGCAAGACAAGAGGTTCATGGCAAATTGTGACAGCTCTGGCCACAGATCAAGCCTGCGCACCCAGTAGTCCAGGGGTTCATCGCTCCTCAGAGTGTCGATATCTGCAGTTAATGCCAGGTAGTCCGCTACCTGCCGGTCGAGGCGTTCTTTGAGGGTGGATCCAGAAGGGTTGTGGCGCTGCCTTGGACAGAAAAACATTTGCATGTCTGATGTTACAGACCGGCCAAAGGGCTTTGTCCTTGCAGGTGTGCTCGTGGCAGGATTACTGGCACCTCTGCCCCTGGAATGTTGATGAGTTCCTGAAGTGACATCACCCTTAAAAGCATTGTACAACATGTTTTGCAGGCTGGTTTGTAAATGCCGCATCTTTTCGGACTTGTGGTATGTTGGTAACATTTCTGCCACTTTATGCTTGTACCGAGGGTCTAGTAGCGTTGCGACCCAGTACAGGTCCTTCTCCTTAAGCCTCTTGATACGGGGGTCCTTCAACAGGCATGCCAGCATGAAAGACCCCATTCTCACAAGGTTGGATGCAGAGCTATCCATCTCCGCTTCCTCATTATCAAGGACTGCATCATCCACGGTCTCCTCCCCCCAGCCACGTACAAGGCCAGGGGTCCCCAAAAGGTCACCACTAGCCCCCTGGGAAGCCTGCTCCTGTTGGTCCTCCTCCTCCTCCTCCACAAAGCCACCTTCCTCCTCTGACTCCACTTCTGGCACCTCTCCCTGCGTTGCAGCAGGTGCCTGGGTTCGTTCTGGTGATTGCGACCATAAATCGTGCGCTTCCAGCTCCTCGTCACGCTGGTCTACAGCCTCATCTGTCACTCGTCGCACGGCACGCTCCAGGAAGAAAGCGAAGGGTATTAGGTCGCTGATGGTGCCTTCGGTGCGACTGACCATATTTGTCACCTCTTCAAAAGGTCGCATGAGCCTGCAGGCATCGCGCATAAGCACCCAGTAACGGGGGAAAAAAATCCCCAGCTCTGCAGATCCAGTCCTACCACCCAGTTCAAAAAGGTACTCGTTGACGGCCCTTTGTTGTTGCAGCAGACGTTCCAACATAAGGAGCGTTGAATTCCAGCGAGTCTGGCTGTCAGAAATCAAACGCCTGACTGGCATGTTGTAGCGCTGCTGAATGTCAGCAAGGCGTGCCATGGCTGTGTAGGAACGTCTGAAATGGGCCGACACCTTTCTGGACTGGGTGAGAACGTCCTGGAATCCTGGGTACTTGGAGACAAAACGTTGGACTATTAAATTTAACACATGTGCCATGCAGGGCACATGTGTTAAATTTCCCAGTCTCAACGCTGCCAACAGATTGCTTCCATTGTCACACACCACTTTTCCGATCTGCAGTTGGTGTGGGGTCAGCCACCGATCGGCCTGTGACTGCAGAGATGACAGGAGTACAGATCCGGTATGGTTTTTGCTTTCCAGGCACGTCATCCCCAAGACAGCGTGACAACGGCGTACCTGGCACGTCGAATAGCCTAGGGGGAGCTGGGGGTGCACAGGTGTGGAGGAGGAGAAGGAGGACCCAGCAGCAGAGTAAGAAGAAGAAGAGGAAGAAGACGAGGTAGAGAGCGATGGAGGAGTAGAGGTGGTGGCAGAACCGCGTGCAATCCGTGGCGGTGACACCAACTCCACTGTTGTTGTTGTTGTTGAGCTACCCATTCCCTGCTTCCCATTCCCAGCCATTACCAAGTTCACCCAGTGGGCAGTGTAGGTGACATACCTGCCCTGACCATGCTTGGAGGACCATGCGTCAGTAGTCATATGGACCTTTGGCCCAACACTAAGTGACAGAGATGCGGTAACTTGGCTCTGCACATGTTGGTACAGGTGTGGTATTCCCTTTTTAGAAAAAAAATTGCGGCTGGGTACCTTCCACTGCGGTGTCCCAATTGCTACAAATTTGCGGAAGGCCTCAGAGTCCACCAGCTGGTATGGTAAAAGCTGGCGGGCTAAGAGTGCAGACAAGCCAGCTGTCAGACGCCGGGCAAGGGGGTGACAGTCAGACATTGGCTTCTTACGCTCAAACATGGCCTTCACAGAAACTTGGCTGGTGGCAGATGACTGGGAATGGGAACAGGTGGTCAAGGTGGAAGGCGGAGTGGAGGGTGGTTCAGATGGGTCAAGGAGAGCAGAGGTAGAGCAGTAAGATGCTGGACCAGAAGGAGTGTGGCTTTTAGTTTGCCTGTTGCCTTTGAGGTGTTGCTCCCAAAGTGCTTTGTGCTTGCCGCTCATGTGCCTTCGCATAGAAGTTGTACCTATGTGGCTGTTGGGCTTACCAAGGCTCAGTTTCTGACTGCACTCATTGCAAATTACAATGCTTTTGTCAGAGGCACACACATTAAAAAAATCCCACACTGCTGACTTTTTGGAAGTGTGCGATCTGGCGGTAACAGTAGAAGTTGGCGGCATTGGCGGCAATGGCGGGTGCGTTGGCCGGCTGAACACAGGTGCCGATACATGTTGTTGCCCTACTGATCCCTGCGGGCTGGCCTCCCTGCTTCTTCTAAGTCTTATTCTCCTACTGCCTCTCTGACTCTCCGTCTCTCCATCTGAACTACCCTCCTCTTGCTCTCTTCTACTAGGCACCCACAAAACATCAATCTCCTCATCATCATTCTCCTCAGATGCATCAATTTCTTCTGACACATCACAGAAGGAAGCAGCAGCGGGGACCTCCTCCTCCTCCTCATCACTCATCATTATGTCCATCTCTGTCGTGTTCTCTGCCAGAATTAAATCTGGTGTAACGTCCTCATCTCCTTCATCTTCTTCTGCCAATAATGGTTGCGCATTACTCAGTTCAAGAAACTCATGGGAAAATAACTCCTCTGACTCCAGTGAAGAAGGGGCACCGGTGGTGGAGGAAGTGTTACGTGGGGTGGCCATAGCAGTGGAGGATGAGGAGGATGTTGTGGTAAAGTTAGAAACGGTAGAGGATGGGGTGTGCTGTGTAAGCCAGTCAACTACCTCTTCAGCATTTTGGGAGTTCAGGGTCATTGGCTTTTTAAAACTGGGCAATTTGCTAGGGCCACAGGATTGCATAGCAGCACGGCCCCTAGCACGGCCTCTGCGTGGCGGCCTGCCTTTGCCTGGCATTATTTTTAAAAAAACAACAACAACAAAAACTCAGTTGGTTTTTCTGGAAACGATAATACACACAGCTAGATGGCAGTTTGAAGAAAACAGTGTGCAAATAATGCCTACAAGATCAACGTATACACTACTACAGCGGTGGATACGGATTACGTAAAATATATGAATGCTGCTTGAAAAAAAGTAACTCAAGTGGTTTTTCTAGAGACGATAATATTATCAATATTTAGACAAAATGTGAACAAGCTCACACAGCTAGATGGCGGTTTGAAGAAAACACTGTGCAAATAATGCCTACAAGGTCAACGTATACACAGCGGTGGATACGGATTACGTAAAATATAAGAATGCTGCTTGAAAAAAAGTCACTCCGGTGTTTTTTCTGGAGACGGTAATATTATGGATATTTAGACAGAATGAGAACACGGTCACACAGCTAGATAGCAGTTGGTTGAATAACACACTGGGCAAAAAATGCCTACAGGGCAAATAATGCCTACAAGGTCAACGTATACACAGCGGTGGATACGGATTACGTAAAATATAAGAATGCTGCTTGAAAAAAAGTCACTCCGGTGTTTTTTCTGGAGACGGTAATATTATGGATATTTAGACAGAATGAGAACACGGTCACACAGCTAGATAGCAGTTGGTTGAATAACACACTGGGCAAAAAATGCCTACAGGGCAAATAATGCCTACAAGGTCAACGTATACACAGCGGTGGATACGGATTACGTAAAATATAAGAATGCTGCTTGAAAAAAAGTCACTCCGGTGTTTTTTCTGGAGACGGTAATATTATGGATATTTAGACAGAATGAGAACACGGTCACACAGCTAGATAGCAGTTGGTTGAATAACACACTGGGCAAAAAATGCCTACAGGGCAAATAATGCCTACAAGGTCAACGTATACACAGCGGTGGATACGGATTACGTAAAATATAAGAATGCTGCTTGAAAAAAAGTCACTCCGGTGTTTTTTCTGGAGACGGTAATATTATGGATATTTAGACAGAATGTGAACACGGTCACACAGCTAGATAGCAGTTGGTTGAATAACACACTGGGCAAAAAATGCCTACAGGGCAAATAATGCCTAAAAGGTCAACTTATACACTACTACAGCGATGGATACGGATTACGTAAAATTTATTATGGCTGCTTGAAAAAAGTCACTCCGGTGTTTTTTCTGGAGACGGTAATATTATGGATATTTAGACAGAATGTGAACACGGGCACACAGCTAGATAGCAGTTGGTTGAATAACACACTGGGCAAAAAATGCCTACAGGGCAAATAATGCCTAAAAGGTCAACTTATACACTACTACAGCGATGGATACGGATTACGTAAAATTTATTATGGCTGCTTGAAAAAAGTCACTCCGGTGTTTTTTCTGGAGACGGTAATATTATGGATATTTAGACAGAATGTGAACACGGGCACACAGCTAGATAGCAGTTGGTTGAATAACACACTGGGCAAAAAATGCCTACAGGGCAAATAATGCCTAAAAGGTCAACTTATACACTACTACAGCGATGGATACGGATTACGTAAAATTTATTATGGCTGCTTGAAAAAAGTCACTCCGGTGTTTTTTCTGGAGACGGTAATATTATGGATATTTAGACAGAATGTGAACACGGTCACACAGCTAGATAGCAGTTGGTTGAATAACACACTGGGCAAAAAATGCCTACAGGGCAAATAATGCCTAAAAGGTCAACTTATACACTACTACAGCGGTAGTAAAATAAAAAAAAGTTAAATAAAAAAAAATTAAAGTTGGTGCTGCTGAACTACTAGGAGCAGCAGATTAGCACACCAGTCCCACTCCCCAACACTGCTAGACTAATAGCACTGGGCTCTTATAGTAGTAGTAGTAGTAGTAGTAGTAGTAAAACAACAAAAAAATAAATAAAAGCAGTCCTTACAAGGACTATTGCTATTGCAGCAGTCAGCAGATGAGATCAGAAGCAGGACAGCTGCCCACTGCAGCTACATACAGAGCACTGCAGTAGAAGGTAGATTACTAGCCAGCAAAGCTACCTAAGCTTAAATGTCCCTCAAACCCCTGCAGACTTCTGTCCCTCCAATAACAGAGCAGTATCAAAACGTTTACTAGCCAGCAAACTTTCAACTGTCCCTGAAATCACTAACAGGCAGCAGCTCTCTCCCTACACTATCTCTTCAGCACACACAGGCAGAGTGAAAAAAAGCTGCAGGGCTTCGGTTTTTATAGGGAAGGGGAGTGGTCCAGGGGAGAGCTTCCTGATTGGCTGCCATGTACCTGCTGGTCTGGGGTGAGAGGGCAAAAAAAAGCGCCAACAATGGCGAACCCAAAATGGCGAACGTCGCGCGACGTTCGCGAACTTCCGGCGAGCGCGAACACCCGATGTTCGCGCGAACAAGTTCGCCGGCGAACAGTTCGCGACATCTCTATTGATAAGCAGACATAGTTGAGGTTTGAACTGTTCCAATACCACAACCTAGGGGACATTCAGCAGAAATCCAGTTCTCCCAAGAGTTTAAGGGGGTAAGGATCACTTTATTGATGAAGCCTATTATGTAACCATGAAAGTCATGCAGATAGAACGAGACACATGCAAACGCAAATTCATCGTGTTTTACCTGTCTTATAAATATTTCTCAAGCTACCAAATGTTTTTAACTTCCACATTTTGCGTTTGGCTGTAGGTAGATTCCATATATTGAAGCAGAAAAAAGCAAAGGATATAAAGAAAAGGTTAAAGGAAACATGGAAACATCAGAAATACTGTCAGGCCAAAACCAAAAAAAATTTCCAATTAAGAGCAAGAATGTAGTATTCTGTGTGGAGGTCTTGTAGGAACATAATCTGGGGTATTACGTAGACCTAAAGGGTACTTTATGACCATAGTGCAGTGTGCAAAGTGCAAGATTTGGATGCAAACGGGCATATTTTTTAACCACAATCTAGCATTCTCCTCCCCACAATTTCATTATAATTGCAGCCCCGTGGGGAGCTGCATCGAGGTGTCAAAAACAACACAACTGCATGAGTACTAATAGCTGTATTTATAAATAACCCATATACACCAAACCCAGGATTTAATTTGGGATTCTGCATTTTCTGGCTGAAAACAAATACATAAACCCCTTAGTGTTCAAAAAATTTTAATCCAAAACCTTTAAGTCATGTTTATTAGGCTCAGATTAATTTCTAGAAGTTTTCCAAATTTTTTATCAATATCCAGCCAAATAAATAATAATGCATACAGCACATTCCTAGTATTTATAAATCCCAAAAGCAATGTTGAAAGAAAGTGAAAAGCAGCAAAGAGCAAAGTTTATCAAAAGCTTTCTCTGTCCTGCCCAGCACAATGCAATATATTTTTTGTAAGATATAGATAACCCAACTAGGCATTTGCTTTAAGTTTCTAACTTGCAGTGCTCTGTTACTGCAAAATGCATCAGTGTTCTTTATTGAGCCCCAATGATCTCAATAAAACAGTGGCTTGTACTTGATGGTAACTAAGTTGCATGAATCAATATTGCTGGCAAAACAATCCCATTGAGTTTATTTTATGTTTAAAGGAACAGTAACGTCAAAAAATAAAAGTGTTTTAAAGTAATGAAAATATAATGCAGTGTTGTCCTGCACTGGTAAAACTGCTGTGTTTGCTTAAGAAACACTACTATTGTTTATATAAATAAGCTGCTGTATAGCAATGGGGGCAGCCATTCAAAGGAGAAAAGGTTCAGGTTACACAGCAGAGAGCAAATAAGCTCTGTCTGTCTAATGGTGTTATCTGTTATCCATTTGTTAACCTGTGCCATATAGCCGTTTTTCATTTTCCGCCATTGCTACACAGCAGCTTGTTTATATGAACTATAGAAGTGTATCTGAAGCAAACAGATCAGATTTACCAGTGCAGGGCAACACTACATTATATTTTTATTACTTTAAAACACTTACATTTTTTGGTGTTACTGTTCCTTTAAATGTTTTTTAGCAGTCTTACGGTGAGCTTAGCTAAATTACAGGGAAAAAAAACCTTATTCAGAAAAGCATTCAGGATATTAGATCCTATACATGTACAGCCAGTCCTGCAAAGTTGCTGTTAACTTGCAGTTATAGGCAGACACCCTGTTTTGATATTTAGAGCTAGGTTAGAGACAGCCTTGAAGCTGCCCTACATGTCTGAATGTGCCGGTGTTCACCATTCCATTGGCTACTTCTTCTGTGTGCACAGGCAAGACATACTTTTGTACTATGGAACTCCAGGGTACCAGATACCACAAATATATAGATAGCAGGGAGCACCAACCATCAGTTTAGATATTGTGGTGTGCAGGGTCATATGGTATAGACATAGATAAAGGAACAGACAGAGATGACCCGTAACTTTGCACCACCCCACACAATATTTAACATTTGACAAGAGGTCTGTATACAAGAATAAATAAAACTTAACTTTTAATAAATGCCTTAAAAATGTCCAGAATTTAGTGCAAGATTAAAAATTGTTAGTAACAGGTTTGCAATTGACCAAATGGCGGGTCAGTATCGGCTCAAAAATTGTTGTAGCCGTGGCGTTTGGGTGTAAGTCAAAGGGGTGGGGGATCAACAAAAACCCGGTATGTACAGGTGAAACCACACCATATTAAGCAACAAATTAAAGTGCCGGAAAAAGACAAGGGGTGCCGGGAGGCCACTCAATCAAAGACAACAAAATCTAAAAGTGCGCCTGACGCGCGTTTCGCCCAGCATTCGCAGGGCTTTGTCAAAGGCCTGCGAATGCTGGGCGAAACGCGCGTCAGGCGCACTTTTACATTTAGTTAGGCAGGGTTTGCACAAAAGACCTCTTTGATGCTGGACGGGTGGGCAGCTGAAAGTGGGTGAAAGGGTTGGTTTGGGGAATTGATCATGGGGATCCTATGCTGCATTTAAGCTAATTACTTAACCAGATAACTGGAATTTCATTCACCATTTTGGTGTTTGCCACACAACCATTTTGATTAAATTACTTGATACGGACGCTAATAGAAACATACTTTCTGTAACCAGTTTATCTGGAATTTTGTGTACCATTTGGTGCATGTTCTTGGTGGGGAGGGACACCCAGGCGGGTGAAATGCTGGCGCTAATTGAATCATACCTCCTGTAACCAGTTTATCTGGAATTTTGTGTGCCATTTTGGTGCATCTTCTTGGTGGGAAGGGACACCCAGGTGGGTGAAAGGACCAATAGAGAATTGTTGTCTTTGATTGAGTGGCCTCCCGGCACCCCTTGTCTTTTTCCGGCACTTTAATTTGTTGCTTAATATGGTGTGGTTTCACCTGTACATACCGGGTTTTTGTTGATCCCCCACCCCTTTGACTTACACCCAAACGCCACGGCTACAACAATTTTTGAGCCGATACTGACCCGCCATTTGGTCAATTGCAAACCTGTTACTAACAATTTTTAATCTTGCACTAAATTCTGGACATTTTTAAGGAATTTATTAAAAGTTAAGTTTTATTTATTCTTGTATACAGACCTCTTGTCAAATGTTAAATATTGTGTGGGGTGGTGCAAAGTTACGGGTCATCTCTGTCTGTTCCTTTATCTATACCAGATACCACAAAACCTGCTCATACCCCTTAGACATCCTAAACTGCTTCTAACTGGGCACAGATCTTAATAAAAAATGAAAATGAAAAAATAAACCCACAAATAAAATATGGAACTTCAAGTAACAAAGCCACCCTGACTAACAAAGGACACCAAAGTCCAGATATGGGTACATTTTGGTGTAATAGTTTGTTATATCTTAAACATCCCATTTGGATTGAACATATTCCAGTCATCTCAATTGTAACACAATCTTTGTGGCAATCACATGTTTAGCTTCTTAATAAAGCTTTTATTTATAAAGAGCAAAATGCCATACTTTTTTAAAGTCCTGCCAACAACAAACCAGTTTGGTTTAATAACTGATTCATAAGTGACTTGGCCAATAAAATTGCTATTTCAGGACTTAGAACTGGCCTTAGACAATGCCAATGGGGAGCCCCTCAATAATATGGCACATATCACTATTCAGTTTTATACAAACTCATGTCCATTTGTAAGAAAGGTCATGAAATTACAATTCGTGAAAACTCTCTGCACAATGAAACAATATGTTAAAAAAGGAGTCAGCTCAAATAACTGAAATGTATGAAAATTGGGCCAAAATTGTGATTCTAGCATAAAAAAGTGCTCACCATCTGCCTGTCCAGCGGATCCTTCTGTTTTGGAAGGGGTCATGTTCTTTTTCCTTTTGTTCTTCTTTTTATCACTCATTGGGGAAGAGGGTGGATCTTTGTTGCTGGTGGGGCTGGAAATAACATCCCCAGTGGATCTGCTTTCTGTGTGTGGGGGGGGGGGGGGCATGAGAGAGACAAATCACAATGTAATAACTTACTCAAGCTTCAATTACTTCTATCCATCTGCTCATCTTTATTTTTGTGACGAAAATGGATGACAAGAACTGTGCATAACTGCTTATTAGTAACAACATTATACAAAACCAAATAGCAAACTGGGAGAAGAATCATTGCAATTAAACAAAATGAAAAGAATCCATTATCCATTCCATTTGGAAGCACATGAAGACAACATACAATGCTGCAAATTTAATTATCTTTCTCAAAGCTATTGGCGATGTGCATAAATCCTGCAAAAAGTCAACTCTGCTCAAAGAAATTATTTAAGGAACAATTCAGTCATAAATTATCATTGAGGCTTAATGGCACAGAAGCAAAACTTTTTCTTATAAATACAAAAAAAACCCATTGTATTCCAGTTTATTAACTAGAATACAGATACATTGAATGTGGTTATAAGTGGCTATAAGGGGCCAATATAAAGTTACGTTTACACTTGGAATCTAGAGTGCAATGGAAACAACAGCTATACATTGTGTTGTATGCATGTCTTTTTTTATAACGAATATATGTAGTGTATATATATATATATATATATATATATATATATATATATATATATATATATATATAACCAGTAACCAGTTCTGGAAGTGATATACAGCCAACTTTAATTGTGCAACAGATGGAGCAATTAAGGCTGAGCCAGAGCTGACCTTAATAGGGTGACTCTGCAGTTTGTGTCCCACTTCAGGAGTATCCAACCTACAACCTTAAACAGTTGTCAGGTGTTGAGTACAGGATTTTCTTGCACCTTGTGGCCCCCTGGCCTGCATGATATGGCACTAATGTATTACAAGCAAGGTTAAGATATTTGTGTTCCATTCTAGGAGTGCAAACTGCTGCATCATCAAACTCAACCTGCAGGGTAGTGTGCAAAGTGCAAACAATAGGGCACTTAAGGCCTTTTTTTCCACTTTTCATCTTGTCTCCAGTTTTGTAAATGAGTCCCATGATCTTACAACTCATCAGAGAATCACCAGATACAATTTGCTCCAAACACAGTCTTGTTTCTTCACAAGCAATTGCCATTTACTTACTTGTTGATTGCACCTTGTTACTTGGAGTATTGCCCCCCGGAGAGCTGCTGACATCTTTTAACAAGCCGTTGATGCTATTGGATGGGCCGCAGGCAGACATGGCTATAGGAGGTCTCTTACCAGGGACCTTCACTGTAGTTCGCAATAGATCCATCTCCTTCCCATGTGTACTATGTAAGTAATCCTTTAAATAGAATTGCAGTCCAGTTTATATATTTCAATCAGGGCCCTTCTGTAACTATTTAGCTCAATCTATGCACTAAAGTTAGAGTTGCCACCTGGTCTGTATTTTATTGGCCCACTTTGTCATAGTGTGGTAATTATTAACTTAGATCAATCAACGTTTGAGATAAAAATTGAACTTCTCAATGAAAAATAATATATTTTTTGCCTGCAGAATGTGATTTTTGTATATTTATCACTTTTTTATTGTAGCATCTCAACAATGTTTTCTCACTGCTTAGAGCCATTCAAACCAATTAACATGTGTTTAAATGAAAATATTCCATTCCATCACTCCATGTACTCTATAATTCTTTGCTTTACCAGGGACAGTACAAACTCTTTTTCAGCATAAGCAAAATGAACAGAACTTATGCTGAAATACATGAAGTCTATTCATTTAATTTAAAAAACCCATACTTTTTATATTATGTTTATTATAAAGCAGCAAGGAAACAGTTTTGCTGACACATTTACTACCTTCCCTGTAATTAGATGAGTCAGTTAAATGGGTGATTCACCTTTAAATTAAGCAGTGTGATATAGACATTCCTACAATTTGCAACTAGTATTCATTTTTTTATTTTTTTTTATTTGTTGTGGCGAGCAACTAGAGACACCTGCAAAAAGTCAGACGTTTACCAGGAACTCACATTAATGGTGGGATGGTAGAGCAAGACCCCATTGCTTGTCAGGGTAACATACTTCTTCTTCCATTCTTTATTCAGAGAGTTGCCACTGCGTTTCAATAAGAAGCTCTGAAAGGAAAAGCCACATTTAGAAACCTTTCATTGGTTAGATATGCAAATGTTTCTTTAAAAACGGACAGTAATTCATGTCCTTAGTTTGGAATGTGAACCCAATGGTATTATTAAGCAAAATAAATTATAGTTAGCAGATCCAGTTAAAGCTAACATATCTACGGGATCTATTATCTAGAACGCATGTAGCTTGGGTTTTTCTGGGTGAGCGGCCACTAAACATTTAAATACTTATACTCAATAGGACTTTTTTTGCCACCCACATGATTTATGAAGATTAGGTCCAATAATGTATGATGTACAAGGTAATGTTTTATTATTATTTAGAATAGGAAACAAAGTTAAGAATCGTTTGCTTAAATAGGACTCTACAGAAGAATGCCTTCCCACATTTCATAATGGGTTTCCAGAAAACAAGTCCTGTTATGGATAATGCTAACCATTAGATCAAATATAGCCTACAACTGTGCTATATATATTATGTAATTGCTGCATGCTCGTTTTGTTTTCTAAGGGCTCTAAGCGACAACATATTTTTATGGGTTTGGTGTGCACACCAAACCCATCTTAGGCACTGATGTTTTCAGCGCAATCCAAAGCGCTGCAACAAAACAATGTGTCAAATCGAATGCAATAGAAATAAGGTAAGAGATAGAAATGTCAGATAAAGTTGCAGCGTTGATCCGAAGTGACACGACTGTCGGATGCAGACGCAGCGTGCAGCGTCTGCATCAGACAGTCATGTCGCGTCAGATCAATGCTGTGACTTCATCCGTAATTCTGGGCCCGGTGGAATGCACCAATATCAACCATGTCATTTTGAGCACTGAATGCATGCATTTCTATCACTGGAAAACTGGGCAGCAAACTGGAAAATGAGGTTCAGTGTTGATAAATGCAAAGTTATGCACTTTGGCAGAAATAATATAAATGCAAGTTATACACTAAATACCAATGTGTTGGGGGGGTTCCTTAATTTTGGAGATAATAGGTAGTCTAATTCTGGGCAGTGTCATCTTTTGGCTACTAAAGCAAATAAAGTTCTGTTTTGCATAAAAGGGCATTAACTCAAGGGATGAAAACATAATTTTGCCTCTTTATAGGTCCCTGGTGAGGCCTCCTCTGGATTATGCAGTGCAGTTTTGGACTCCAGTCCTTAAGAGGGATATAAATGAGCTGGAGAGAGTGCAGAGACGTGCAACTAACTGTTACAATTTTGAGGGTAAAATGTCAAGGTTGTGGTTGTTATTTACTCTTCATTCTTCAAGTGCATTAGAGGACATTATAGAGAAATAGCACGAGATCTTTTTTCCCATAAAGAGGATCACCACATCAGAGGCCACCCCTTCGGACTACAGGAAAAGAACTTTCATTTGAAGCAACATAGTGAGGGCAGTGAGGTTGTGAAATGCTGATTCTATTAATGCCTTTAAGAGGGATTGGATAATTTCTTGAACAAGCATAACATAGGCAAATTTCCGTTATTCCGCCTTCTCCCATAGACTCCATTTTATCCAAACAATCCAATTTTTTTTAAAAAATTATTTCCTTTTTCTCTGTAATAATAAAACAGTATCTTGTACTTGATCTAAACGGAGACACAATTAATCCTTATTGGGTTTATTTAATGTTTACATGATTTTCTAGTAGACTAAAGGTGTGAAGATCTAAATGATGGAAAGATCCATTATCCAGAAAACTCCAGGTCCCAAGCACTCTGGATAACAGGTTCCCATACCTGTACTAAAATCTACCATTATACATATAGATATTGGTATGTGCAGTTTATGTGAGTGTATTGAGGGGTCAGTGTGAGTGTGTAGAATATGCTACAAGTGTGTAAAATTCTGGGCACAGCAGAAGTGCTCCTATCATGGTCTTCTTGATCATGCAAAATGCACTAATCTCAATGTTATTAAAGGTCCTGGAGAATCTGCTAATCATGTAATTTTGGGGTGTGGAAAATGCATTTTCAATCATGTAATTTGGGCAATGTAGAGTGCTTTTCCATATTACAGGCCTTTCAATATAGTTATAGTCTGTAGACTATATTTTTTGCCTCTGTGCTGATAAATTATATGTGTCTCCCACTTACAAGGCTACCTAGAGCATATGCTTTATTCTTTTTTCTAATCTCGGTAGAAGGCAAATGAGGTTTGTATGCACTGCCATAAATGTGTGTAAGTCCCTCTCTAGATGGATTCAGTTGGAATGTGTGTGGGTTGACCTTGCAGGGGCTCTGCCCACAAGAAACAGTCAGTAGCCTAATCATAAAAGAACAAAATAAAGGCTCTCTGCTGCATCTCAACATTCACTTCCATTTGCTGTTATTTGCAGAATGCAATTGTAACAATTAAGGTGCTCACTTAAGAGAGACTGTGTAGGTGTCTGTCATTTGCTATTGCAGCACATTAGCTAATAAAAGGGTAACAAATTAGCTGTTCTAGGATGGTAATTCTTGCATAGAGGATGCACATTAACCCTTTTTACAACTAAATATCTGGGTTATGGCAACCAAGGTCTTCCACTGGTTAAATCTCTGTTACCAATAGGCACCGGTTAAAATATATTCTTGAACAATGATTTATTTTGGTTTCTGGTAAACAGAAAATAGGTACTGGTACCTGAGTAGCAGATGATATGCTCAATTTTCAGGTTGTGTTTATAACGCTCATAAAGCTCCCCTGGGAGCTACTGAAGAGTAAGGGGTTAATGTAATAATCTGCAAAGCCATAAAAAGGAACTTAACTCAGCCTCTCATTGTCTGATATTTTAATTAAAGAAGTAAAACAATTGAGACTGAGGTCATCTGTGGCCCTGCTTGATTAATTACATATACATTTATTATTAGATCTTGGAAGAGCTTCATGCACATGTTATGTCTGCACATGTGTTGCAATAAAAGTGTGTGTGTATTGGTCTTAGGGCTGGACTCCATGAGCATTTTCTGACGGATGGTGTCGCCGTGATAAAACGCAGACGACAAGTTGTATGTATCCAAATATAATGGGACTGATTGTGTCATGTCGGATGGAATATCCCCATTTAGACCCATTATATTTGGATGCATCTGACTACCTCTGACTTGTTCTGACTTGGCCTGCATTTTATCTCGCCACCACCATTCGTCAGAAAACACTCTTGGAGTTCAGGTGTTAGGGATATATTTTCCGAAGGTCATCAGGAAATAATTCAATTTTTTGCCTATAGGACAACCATGCAGGAGAAATATAGAATATAAGATTAAATCATAGAAGTGTTGATCATTTAACTGCCACCTATTTTAGAAGATTACTCACAAAACATTGGGTTATATAATAAAAGCACAATGTTTACTCAGGAGCAGTAACCAATAGCCACCAATCAGCAGGTAGAATTTACTGGTCACCTGTTTAAAAGCAAACATCTTATTGGTTGCTATGGGTTACTGCTCTTGAGGAAACTTAGCACCTTTTATTACATATGCGAGTTTGACACCTACAAATATTAAAATAAGGGGCCTTGGGTTCAATTCTCACATAAGAATTTGCATCTGTTATTTGATAAAAAGGTGTAATATCCCGGTTCCTTTAGTATTAATCTTAGGGGCAGTGATTAGTACAGTGTGGTGACTGCTCATAAATATTTTTCTTATAATAAGCCAAAAAACACACAAATAGGGAAGCATTTCTAGCACTGTGCATCAAATTATTTATCAGTTCATGCAATTATTCCAAGAGGAGGTGATGTTTGTAGTCATATTTTTATATGAGTTGTATAGTTATTAAATCATTCAATAATGATCTCGTGTAAAGCCAAATTTCATGTTTTTGCTTTAGGGCACTGCATAGGATAATACAAATATGATATAGCCCTAATTCAGTTAATGCCACATTGGTTACTGTGTTTACCTGTTTAATTGGCAGAGCTCGACCCCCACCAACACCATCTCCCCGATTATCAAAACTTCTCTTTTCCAAATCACTTCCCCTTCGATTCTGCAAAGAAAATTATTTTATAAGTCAGTTATCTAACAAGAAAAGGGCCAAAGTCCGTGGACCCAAAGTGTAGTACAGCCATTCTCTTCAGCCAAAGCTTTTTGTTAATAAATGGATGGTTGAAAAGGGTATTTAGGCATCACAGTCTGCATTTGGTTTGTATGAAAGTCTCATGGTATTAAGCTCTACCCGTTATGATACGTAATCATTTTGGAATGTGTAGGTCATAGGGATAAACAAACAGGGGACAGAGCAGCAGGGTAGTGTAGCATGCTAATCATCTCTTAAGGACACTGATTAAGGTAAACCAAGAGTTTCTGCTTTCTCAAACGTAAAGTAAATATTTATTTTTACTCATTATGACTTTGTAGACAATCTTTTATATTTATATATATATATATATATATATATATATATATATATATATATATATATATATATATTATAGACACCATGGATTTGTGTGCATGTAATCCAGTGCAATGTGAAGAATGTGGCTTTCATCTGAAAATGGAATAGCTGCAAAGGCTCCCATGGTCCTTAAGGGGCACAATCTAGCTGTACTAGCTGCTCTAGTTGCTGCAGTTGTACCATTGGTAATTATCCCCACAATTACCCATACTCTGAAAATATGTGTGTTGACAAAGTATGAATGCTTTGTTAAATTAAGGGCTGGACTTAAAGGGGACCTACTTCCCTGCTGCTGTTCCCCCTGATCGCCGGCACTAGGGACTGGATGGGTGGGTCTCAAAATCTCCCTCCTAGTCACCATTTCGGTTGCAGCCAAACTTTGTTACCCTAGGTCGGGGGGTCTTTGTGGCCTGTCCATAAATCTGGGCCTGTTTAAATTATCAGTATATTTAACCTTTCAGATTATATGTTCATTGATAGTGACCGAATAATCTTTTAACATAACACAAGATGAAAATAATTTTTACAATAAATGGAATTTAGGCCATGATGTGCTGGACTCCCGCAAGGACCCCTTCGAAATGTATATAGTTTATTTTTAAAAATGAGAAATTATTGCAATGTGAAAGCTGATACCAATTTAAATTCCTGTATTATTTGTGTCAAGGATCCTAAAACTGCAGTACAGCAACATTTTTCAAACAGCAACCTTTACTCTTTAATGAACTAACTAAAGGATGTGTGGGGGATGCTGGAATCGGTAGTTTAACAATAGCTTAAACTTCATCGAGGAGTGATGGCAGCACCTAGATAAAAGGCAAAACTGGAGGGCAGTATTACTAAACTCTTGAATAATTAGAAAAAAATGTTAACTGATTGTCTAGGAATGTTATGGTCTAGATTAAACCAAAATTAATTTTAATGTAAACTAAACTTTTAGGAGTTAAGGGCTCAACCAGCTTTATTAATAATCTTTCTGAACGTGGAGTATTTCAACTTTGCTTTAGAGAAACAATTTTTCAAACCTCTTTACCTAGGTGATTCCTTTTTTCCTTCTGCCGAAAAATATTCAGAATGTCAAGAATGCTGGGAAGAATGTTTCCCTCATTTGCTGAGAAGCAGCAACATCTACACATAAAATGCAGTTTTCTTATTTTATTCACTTACTGTAAATAAGCTTGTGCGCCTCTTAGCACCACGATGGAGGGACGTGGGTGTACTAACCCCAATGGACACCTCGCTTCGTAGTTCTCTGTGACTGATGTTTGGCGTGGAAGGCAGTGATGATGAATAATCATTTGTTGTTGTTCCATTACTTGCCTGTAACAATAATAATATAAAATGTTCTACAATTAGCATGACAATTTCATTATCTAACATATTACAGTGAGTATATACAGAAAATTGACACAGATGCAAGCACCAACATGTTAGTTTGCAGGGTTTGATGCATCAATTCAGTTCAGATCAATACAGCACACCCTCTTTTCCACTGTCAAGGCCAAAAAAAAGGGAAAATACAGCGCTAGAGCATCCCAGAGCATGAATGAGTAATGCAAGCGGTCCATGGGCACATACAGTATCAACTCTTTCATGGACTCATTTAATCTCCTTACACCTTTTTCAAGTTAAGTTTAAGTACAAAAGGTGCTAGGTGCAAAAAAATACAACACATTTTTTGTGTTTGATGTGTTAATGTACTTTTGGACCTGGAAGTTGTGTCTAGCATATTTATTTAAGGAGTACTTCTTAAAAATGAGTATGGTTAGGAATGTCATATTGTATAAACTAAAATTAATGAACCAACCTAAAAGGTTCAGCATCTCTGTAGTAGTAATGATTCATGCCTTCAAAGTTGTCACAGGAGTTTCATGCTCAATGGGCTCTGAGCAGTTGTTGAGAAGCTAGGCTTAATGTTCTCCACAAATGATCAAGCAGAAAATGAGTTTTGCCTGTCATATAGGCTGATCTACAGGGCTGATTTTTAAATCTGATGCTAATTGTGTTGGTTTTTGAACTGCCATGTACCAATGTGAAATATATATTATATACAGGTATGGGACCCACTATCAGGAAACCCATTATCCAGAAAACTCTGAATTACAGAATGGTCATCTCCCATAGACTCTATTTTATTTAAATAATTAAAATTTTAAAATACTATAATAATAGAACAGTACCTTGTACTTGATCCAAACTAAGATATAATTAATCTTTAGGGAGGATTTATTTAGGGGGTTATTTATTAAAATCCAAATTTTTCTGATTTCTTATATAAAAAAAAGTCCGACAACTAGAATTGGCACGATTTTCCCTTATTTATCAATAAAAAACCTAGAACAAATCAGGGGAAATCGCAACTTTTTCAGATTGACGAATGAAAAACCCGAATTTTTCTTGTTTGATGTCGAAAAACCATAACAAATGTGTGTTTTTGTAACGATAAGTTACCCTGGTGGTCCAGTGGCTTACCCTAGTGGTCTAGTGGCCGGCGGGGCGCCTGCCACACTTCCATCGGGGACGCCCGCCACGCGCATCCTCTTTCCTCCAGCGCCGGTTTCCCCAATGGCGCGTGTGGCACGCATTTCCAGGTTTCATAGGCGCAGTTGCGCCGGCGTGATGACGACATCACACTATGGCGCGAAATTCAAATTGTATAAAAGGGGATTTATGTGTTTAGGACTTTGCCCATTGTTAGTTTCACTTCAGTTTGTTTCCTGGGTGCTTATACTACTGATTCCTGTTTGATCTACTGTGTTTGACCCTTGCCTGCCTGTTTGACTCCTCTGACCTCTCCAATCCTGACCCTTGCCTGCCTGTTAACTCTGAACTCTCCAATCCTGACCATTTGCCTGTCCAGTGACTATTCTACGCTCTCCAACCCTGATTCCGGCCTGTCTGACTATTCTACTCTGCTTGTGCTGCCCCGGCCTGCCTGTTCCTCCTGTTTTGTCTGGCCTGCCCTCCTGACGTGTTCTTCCATTCCAGTATCCTGGTGAGACGATTGTGCCCCTTTACTCGTCCAGAACCGTTAGCTTTGCTCCTCTCTCAAATAAGACCTGGCAGCATCCAATTAGCCGAGGGCTCCTCCCGAGGTGAAAGGCGGCGGTTATAGGTGGAAGTGAGAGCCGAGACCAGGGAGCTTAGCTTGGGCCGATTCGTGACAGTTTTCATGGAAAAACCAGCATCAAACCCTGAACATTTAGTGCGGGTTAAAACATCTTCAAATGGTTAAGGGGACATCTGCCATTGACATATGCTTTTGATAGCAGAATTTGCTTAACTCCTGGTTGTTACTTTTTTAACAATTTTGCAAAAGTCTTAGTTCCCCAGCAAAGACAGGTCTATTAATCAGCTGCCTTTTCTTACATCTTTTAACAAAAAACTGTAATACAATGCAAGTCAAGACAGAGTTTATATACCTGCACTGATATTGCAATGGATCCAGAAGAGTGAATTGGAGAGCTTGGTAATGACTTGCACGACAGAAGTTGTTGCTGTCTCTTTATTGCAACCATCTTCTGAGCAACTGCAATGAAAAAACACACAAGTGAAACTAAAATATCCATAACAACCTAATCACATGTTGCATTTACAGTACAATTAATGGATTATCAAGGTGAGATATTTTGTCTCATTTTAACAAAAAGTAAGAGTAGCCATACATTGGGGAGTGGCATGCCCACTCAGGATCAGATCAAGAGTCAAACACAGATTTTCACACAGATATTTCAATAATTTCTGGTATGGATACTTTTAAATCTGATTAATTTAGTGCTGTTTTGTAAGCATATATTCAGAAAGTTAATATATAAGCCTTCGGTGGTCAGCCTACTATGTTAGCAAGAGCCCTGGCCAGTGCTGTGAGTTTGTGACTCCACTCACCTTCATTAAACACCCGATCAACATTGAGTCCATAGGTGGCACAGGTCTCATAGTAAACACAGCGTTTTATGTCACTGCAGAGACCTCTAGCCCGCACATCTTCTACCACTCTTTTATTGTTTGCACTAATTTTATCTGGAAGGAAAAGACAAAGGTTAGTTCATAACCATAAACTCAATAACATTTGCCAGCGAAAAATCCCAACTAGGATTAAGGAAGCACCCAGTTGTATCACCCACATAAGTACTGCAGAATCATTTGGAAGAATAGTCATCTTTTCACAGATTTTTAGGCATGTCCCACAAAAATAATATAAGGCTCTGCTAGGGCTAAAACCCAGGAGCTCCCTCTAGGGTTGTTGGCTGCTCTTTTTAACCAATGGGTCAGGAGAGCAGCCAGTGGGTTGATCTCCCTTCCTCTTGTTTCCCTGGCTGTGTTGCATCACCCAGGCAGTCTTATTGGTTGGGTGGGGTCAGTCAATCAGGGCCTGTACTTGAGCATTGGCCTGTGTTCCTGAGCACTGTGGCATGTACCTAGCTCTGGCTCCTGTCTCCACCTTATCTCGTTCCTGTCCTGTTGTTGTTTCCTGCCCTAATCCTGCACCCTGACCATTTCTTGTTCTCAAATCCTGCTCTTATTCTGTTCCTACTACTATTCTTGCTTCAATGTATCCCTATTCCAGATTTTGCCTCTTCACCTGCACTGTCTTTAAGGCTATTCCTGATTCTTAGTCTGCACTGTCCTGCTCCAGTCTGTCACCAGTTCTCCACATTTTTCTGACTTAAAATTTGAATATTTATTTGTATACTGTCTTAATAATTTAATCACAGCCTAATAAAATTCACAAACCTTGAAAGTACCTTAAGCGCCACATTTTTGCTAGGTTTGAAATCCTTGTAATTTTACCTTGAGTCCCAACAAGTGCAATAGCGATGTCTGAGACATTGCGATAGTTTGCCAGAAGAGCGTAATACTGGAATATATCTTGAAAGCTTGCCTCATTCTCCAGGCTGAATACAAAAATGACGGCATCCACCCAGTTGGCAAACTAAGAGGAAAGACCAGTGAGGTTAAATCAATAGGCAATCTTTTACAGAGCATAGGAAGTAGCAATATCTGGCATATTCCTTCCCCTGGGGAAGCATCAGGATACACTGTAATCATTAAATATTTTTTTAGAGAATCTTGATGGCTGAACTCACTGACACTAGTCTCATGACTGTAACACAAAGGGAAAAGTGTAGCTTTAGGGGTTATAATAAAACCCACACATTAAGTATAACCATAGTGAATTTACTAACTTTTAAGAGGTAACAGAGCCAAGACCATAGTATGTAAATAACAAATCAAAGAATGAAACTAGAGTGACACTCAGTGCTGCAGTATATATATATATATATATATATATATATATATATATATATATATATATATATATATATATATATATATATATATATGAATGATCTGTTATATTCTATTCAAACAATAGGCACCAAACTAATGATTGCATAACCACATGCCATCCTTTATTCATACATAAGAGCATTATCTCTGGGGAAACTACAAATTCTTTAAAACCTCCTCTGTATTGTATTTCATTGATAACAGTTTTTCAGGGAGCGTGAGCCCAACAGGCTCATTTTACACAACCTCACTGCTCAAATATAATACATGAGCTGGGATTTCTTCTACTTGCATTGATAGCATGCATTCAAGAGAAGTGTTCAGATATAATCCTGTACAGACAGTTTGCGAACATTCTTAAAAAGGAACCGTCAATTATTTGGCTTTCAGAGAGAAGCTGGGTAGTTGAAGCACAGTGTTCCCCAACCAGTGGCTCATGAGCAATATGTTGCTTGGATGTTGCTCCTAGTGACCTCAAAGCAGGTGCTTATTTTTGAATTCCTGGCTTGGTGGCAGGTTTTGGTTGCATAAAATCCAGATGTACTGCCAAACAGAACCTCCTTTAAGCTGCCACTCCACAAAGGAGTTACCAAATGGCCAACCACAGCACTTATTTTGCACCACCAAGAAACATTTTTCATGCTTGAGTTGCTCCCCAACTTTTTACATATGAATGTTGCTCACATGTAAAAAAGGTGGGGACTCCCATTGTAGTACAACAACGGCTGGAGGGTCACAAGTTGGACCTGTGGGTTTCAAAGTATGTATGTCATCTATATACATTTGAAATACACCACTGCAGAGTCCAGAATGAATGAAAATGGTCTAGAACGTCATCATTCCACAATAACTCTAATTTGTGTTTATTAGTATAACAAATAATCTCCACCTTGAAAAAACAAAGAGATAAAGTAAAGAATTGCAGAAGGAGCCTAATGGCTTTTCTTGAATAACTGGAGATTATTTTCTGCATCATCCATCTTTGTGAGTGCTAATCTCAAGTGCCATCAGAGTTACCTTGGCATCTGGAGCTCCAGCTTCTTCCCTAATTAATAGGAGGTAGCTCTGCCCTTCCACACTGATTTCTTTCTTGAACTGAGCACCTGGATGCAAGGGAAAGAGAGTCATATTCATGAGATGAAACATAAAGAATGTCCATTTGATTCCAAGTGTTTAGATGATAATAATTTCCAACACCTAGAAAGCATGTGGTATAGTTTTAGCTGACACCTGCTGATGGGTGTTACTCTTAAATGAACCCCCCCCCCCTTTTCCCCACTCTTCAGATTGCTAATGGAATGCCCAAAGCAATAGCCGAGAAGAAAAGCTTACCACCTGATAATACACTAGAACTACCGTGTAAATGCATACAACATGCTTCAGAAGCAACACAATTGACAGCATGAAAGCCAGAAAACTCCTTGTTAACAGGTTAAATGTACTCAGACCTGGCACAAGTGAAAAAGAACAGATAATGTGATGTTCGTTACTTTGTAAACACCAGATGCTGGAAAGAGCATCCAAAAAGTACACGCTGTGCTATAATAAAGGCACCAGAGTCTTACTTATTTATATTCTTGCTAAGTCTTAAACAGCTAATTACTTGCTGGATTTTGCGCAGTAATTATCCCTGGTTTTCAAATTGTCAAAAAGAAAATGTACCAAAAATATATTATTATTTAAAAAACAAATAGCTAATCTAACGCACCATTCCAGTATGTCATAGTAGGCACCTTCCCCAGGCCAATGAGAATCCATACTGCACTAGGAGGGACCCACCATGCGCTTCTCCTTATGTCTATCTTATCAGCAGAGAAAGATCGCCTTGCATATAGAGCACACTGGAAACAAACTTTCAGTTTCTCCTTCCCATTGATTTTACTTACAACAATATTTGTTATTTTGTATATTTTGTCAAAACACCACATTTTATTTTCATTCTTTGACCGAATATACTGTACTTCAGCAGGAACATAGGACAATTATTCTCTCACTCCAGCTGAGCTGCAAGCACTTTCATTTACGCATATGGAGATGAAAGCTGAAAATGTTTAATTAAAAAAAAAGCAATAGGATGTTCTAAGAGTTTGGCAATGGATTTGTTTAGAATCTAAGGACAGAGCAGCTGCAGATAAAAGGAATGTATAGCAAGGAATGCATAGCAGCAATATTGGCACTGTCATTTTTGGCTGCATCATTTCTGGTTACCTACTTGTATTGTCCTGATTAGTTACAAGGTAAATATAAAGCACTGCGTATCTTGACAGCGCTATATAAATAAATGATGATGATGATATCCACTGGCCCCCAACCACAGGGCAGTGTGTCTTCTTATTAGGATAATGTAGGCCAGGCCTAGAAAATAACACAGCCACATATAATGGCTGCCTACCCCATTGTACAGGTCTGCATTTACCAACACTATACAGGGGCATAGTAAGCTAGTGGCTTAGGAGGAGGCCTATAGTATATCCAAAATTAAAAAACAACTCAGGAGGCGTTACCTTTAACAAAAAAGGGAGTTTAAATTTAAAGAAATTATGAGAAAATGTAATACATGTAATTATCCAGAATGCTTGGGTCCTGGATAAGGGATTTTTCCGTCATTTGGATCTTTATACCTTAAGTCTACTAGAAAATCATGTAAACATTACATAAACCCAATAGGCTGGTTTTGTTTCCAATAAGGATTAATTATATCTTAGCTGGGATCAAGTACAAGTTACTGTTTTTATTATTAGAAAGAAAAAGAAAAAAAATTGGATTATTTGTATAAAATGGAGTCTATGGGAGCTGGCCTTTCTGTAATTAGGAGCTTTCTGGATAAGGGATTTCCGAATAACAGATCCCATACCTGTATTTCAAAGGACTTTAAAGCACAATGAAAGCTTTGCAAACACCAACTCATCCATTAGTAAGCAACCGCACCACTTTCCAAATACTAAGGTTTATTTTTGGGAATAAGGTTTTCCTTGTCCTTTAAGCTCCTTGATTAAAATGTGTCCTTTAAGCTTCTTCATTAAAATTTGTAACATATGAGTGAGCTTTGGCTTTACATGACAGTGCTGTTGTAGGAAGGCAAATAATGACTCTTAACCAAGTCAACTGCTTATTGGCCAGGGAATTGTCCAAAACGATCAGCACTTATTTATATCCGATCATAGCTCAGTCTGATATTGATCTATTCATGCATAATTATGTTTAATTGGAGTTTGTGGCAACACAGCCAAACAAGCAGATCTTGCCATGGGTTTGGAATTTATAGCAATATATTTGGGCTAAAATCTAAATAGTAATGGGTTGAATATCTGTGGGCGTCATTTATTTTCATACAAGCACATGCATAACATGCATAACAGTTAAGAGACAATTAAGAGAAAAAAAGAGACTGTACATTGTAACTGCATCAGCAAAATTAATTGATGTTGTAGATTCAAAGCCTGATCATTGAGAACATGGCCAGAAAAATAAAAAAAAGATCTTATTCTTTAAAAGTATGCTCTGCTAAGTTAGGTAAATTAAGATAGGTACATTTTCATGTAAATTGGACTACTAAGAAGAATCCTGACCCTCTGTATAATGCAATTTACCAATAAATATAAAATATCTCAAACATTCAGTATATATAATGCGGTGCCACTTTTAGATTTGATATTTTTACAAAATATTGCTTTGTGAGAATGCTGAAATGTATCTTTAGCTTGTCGTGACTTCATCCCTTTGTGTTACGCCATCCTTGCGTGGCTACCTCTTAACTTCAGAGGATTTCCTTGTCTCCATGGTTACTGAGCCCAGAAATGGAGAAGGGATGCTGTCACAGCATGTCTACTTTTCTGTAACCATAGAAACCCACAAGAATAGAAGCGCAAGGGGAAGGAAGGGATGCGGATGAGTGGCAGTCAAACCAGGAGGTTTTGGTTCAAGAGATATAGTGCATAGCCTTTTTAATCTATTCTTCCTCTTTTGAAGCCTTGTAAATATACGCCATTTCCCCGCAAAATCCATTTCATCCTGCTGCATTGATGTTAAAGTTAATACGTTAATGCATTGTTCTGTCTGAAATGTCCCCAGCTTATTTTATTAATGACATTTTGGTGAGATTATAAAACACATCACTAATAATGTTATATTTGGAACACGTATTTGTTGTCTCCATACACTACTATTCTAATTTTGACTTTGTAAAGTTTATCTTCACCCAATATTTAGGAAGACAAAGTCAAATGGGTTATAATACTGACAACTTTACAATGTGGCATGACCATGCAATGTTGTACATTGATATATCGCTACAGTAATCTAAGGTAGTGAAATTCTTCTATTTTTATCATACATATAACCTTCTTGGTTTAAGTAATACGCTTTAAGCAATTTGCTATTTTGTATGGTTTAGTAAACCCTGCACACTTTTCTTGTGTATCGTTACCAGGGGTAAAATGTCTCAATAGGCCAGTATTTAACCACGTTACAAGCCAGGCACTGACTACTGGTGACTGATTATGATTAGTAATACAGGTAGCAACCCAATTAAAAATAAGTTAGCTATTTTTCTCTCCTGCAGAACAGATACTAGCACTGCAAACTCTAGACTGGCAGTGAAACAATCTGTTTAAGCAGTTTTGTATAGGAAGGGAAAGGTATTAACTGCCCAATATGTAGTTTAAAATCTGGTTTGTTAGTGACTTACTGGGTAGAATCTGTTTTAGAGTTTTGATTATATTGTCTTTTTTTCTGCAAGCTTTAATAAATATGGCCCTATAGTAACTAGGCTCAAGTCCTTGTGTGTATGGCTCCTAAGACCCTACTATTAAGCTGTAGAGGTCAGCTGCATAAATCACTGTCTAGGGTACTAATACTCATATTACAAACCCCACTCTTCTGTTATGGCTCAGTTTCCTACAGATACAACTTATTGCCTATGTCTAGTCTGTAAAGCTTCCTTTAACAACCCTACACCTGTGCCCTGTTCATTATATTTACTCCTGGGTTTGTTTCTGTTATCTGACTATTGGTACAGGTATGGGATCTGTTATCCGGAATGCTCGGGACCTGGGGCTTTCCAGATAATGAATCTTCATATCTTAAAGGGAATCTGTCATCATTTTAAAATTTTTTTTTGTTTTTGCATTTTTATAAAAAACACACATCCATAAACACTGTCTGGCAAATAAAATGTTAATCCACAAATCCATGCATAAGTTATTTTAGTTTGTATTTTGTCATGGGGGCTTCCATTTCTGCTCATTACACATTCATCCTGTGCTGCTCTAACAGCAGGCACAGCATTACCTGTGTGCTTGGAGGCAGCCACTCTGTAATGAAAAGCCAAGTTGCACTACGACATGAGAATCTAGCTGTACCCTCCCCCTCCCCTCTCTGCCCATGCGTGTGATGTTTGGAGGAGAGCGGTCACATGGTTTGCAGGGAAGCAATTACTTTCACTTTCCTACGTTCTGCTCTACAACTGCACTAGCAGCCCCTCCTCCCACAGACACTATCAAAGCTCCTGCCGTTCTGTAAGTTTGATCTCTGCTTTCCTTTGGAGGGGGAGCTTTCTCTCCTTGCTGCCTTCCTAGTTAGTTTTACTGGTTACTAGATGAGGTAAAGGAGCTGTGAGTTCCCTCTGCTATCCACCTCACACACACGTTGCTCCTTTCCTGCCTGCAATACTTCTTTTTACATTAACTACTTACTGCCTCCTTTTCATGAGCTATTTTAACCCTTCCTAGACTTCCTCCTAAGTTTTCCTGGTTTTCAAGTGTGTCCTCCTTATTTTATCCTTTTTTTCTATTCCCTGTCATCTGTCCTGGGAGTTTACTCCTGTGTTTCTGCCATTCATTTTTGTGTAAACAAATATAATAAACTATCTATATAAAATATTTTTTCCAGTGCCCAAAATGAATTGTGTGTGTATGTGTATATTTATATATACCTGAGGGCAGCTGGGAAATGTCAAAATGTCTAGCCCCATAGCAAATTTTAAAATTAGATATAAAAAAATCCATTTCTTGTTTTGAAAAACGGATTTCAATGCAGGATTCTGCTGTAGTAGCACTATTAACTGATACATTTTGTAAAAAACATGTTTTTCCACGACAGTATCCCTTTAAGTCTAGTAGAAAATCATGTAAACATTAAATAAACTCAATAACCTAGTTCTGCTTCCAATACGTATATCCTAGTTTGGATCAAGTACAAGGTACTGTTTTATTATTTCAGAAAAAAATTTGATTATTTGAATAAAATCGAGTGTACGGCCTTTCCATAATTCTAAACTCTCTGGATAACTGGTTTCCTGATAATGGATCCCATACCTGTATTCTAGTTTTGATCTAGTCTGATCACTGAGTTCCCTAAACAATGCTAGACATTATTTACTACAATTACTGATCTTCACCCAGCCTGCCTGACTTCCAGTTCTCTAATCCTCATCGATTATATACTTCTACTGTGCCCTGTGGCAGTGACGTACACCTAATTTAAAGGGACAGTATACCCCTTGTTCAACATGCGTTAATTTAATAGGGCATGTGCTGAGCTTACTATTTGCCTTTTACTTTCACCAGAAAACAATATATGTTTTGTTATTTCTTGAGCTAAACAAGGCAAACTGTGAAAAACTGAAGTTACTGCAGGTTTGGTCCTTGCAAGGTAGAAAGTTAGATTACTGGAGCACAGATAATCCCCTTGCATTATGGACTTGTATCACAATTTTTTGCAAGCCCAACTAACTTACTTCTGCTAGCTTCATATTAAAGCATTCCTCCATATCATAATTCAGAAATGATGCACAGCATGAATGATTAAAAATTGTCTTTTATTTTGATTATTTTATCAAAGAGCATACAATATATATTTCTGCAAGTGCCCTCTTGTTCTCTGCTGTGAAACATCTCATTGTTTCTAATAAGAGCAAAATAAGAATTGATTATTTGAATAAATTGCCATGCTTAGCTGCAAATTAGGATACAAATCTACAATATTTTAAGTTAGGAATAAGTAATGAATGTGGAACAGCAAGAAAGCTATGTGACTGTTGAGAGTCTTCAGCACTAGTATAAATGGACAGCTCCGATTGGAGGCGTTAGGAAATGTGTCACTCAGTTTAACTCTGAAGATGCAGAAAATGCAGAGGAAAGTTAAAGACAAATTGTCATGTCAAGATGTAGTATTAAACAATAATTCTTCTGCAATTAGGTGCTATTAATGTCTCAATTTCTGGGTCTGCAAACACATATGTACACGCATATACATGCATACACTCAAACATACTCGCACATAAGGACTTATTTATTAGTACAAGTGCAGGGTGCAAAGTACAATTTCAAGCACAAGTCACCATGTTTTTTACCGTCAATGCAAAATTTTCCCACAATTCTAGTGTAAAAGTGGCCTTGAGGTGGGGATGCATCCAGTGCAGTTGTGGCTGTGCACATGCTCAGTGTGGTCTGGGCTGCTTAGGGAGCTTCATAAATTATTAAAACAGCACAAGTCAAATAATATCTGGCAGAAGCCGATACAGCAAGACTGATTAATAATCAGAATAGGCAGACTGCACTGGGTCCTGTGTCGTCATGTAATCTAATGTGGATTTTATCGTTTTTGTATAAAATCCAAATCTGCAGAACCAGTGGCTGTTGCAAAATAATCCTCCAAATAGAATCCCAGTTTATCTGTTTAAATCTGGCTCCATGATCTTTGTCCCTGCAGCTGGAGTTGGAAACAGTAAAGTAAAGGCAATGTAAAGGCAAAAATAAAATCCAATACAAATCTCTACATCGTCACCGAATGCTCTCTATATATATATATATATATATATATATATATATATTTAATATTTATATATATAAAAAATACTTAAAAACACTTAAAAGTAGAGTGTTGAGATTAGGAATGATAGGAATTCCTATAGCCTGCCACTGGAAGATATCCTGAAAACTGGGCAATACCCTTCACACGCTGCCAACTTACTCTCTGCTGTGTATTCCCTTGCCTGTAGGGATTCAGCCTATACGTGCTGTGAGTATATGCTTCCTTTAAAATGCTGTGTTATTCTATGCTCCATTGTGGATCAATGTGCTGAATGATCTAGTGCTATTGTTTAACAGATACAGTTCTATGTTCAACCGTTAAAGAACTACTGGCGCCCATCATTGTGCTATCGTACCTAGTTACAGTTACACTACACCCTGCCTCCACCCCACTGCGAGGGCTTACCCCTGAGAAAGAGAGCTCATCATCTGTGGTCTCAGCCCACAAAGGAAAGTAGCTAAAACTGCTAAATACAAAGCAATTTACTATAGCGCTACATATATACAGTATACTGCATATATCTCTTTTGTCTTTTCCTTGGACATTTGTAATAAAAAGTGGCCACTTCAAGCATTTGCACCAACATCTCTAATAAAGACATCCATACAACTTTAATGTACCTGCCCTATTCAAATTGACCTAAGCGTAAGATCACTAGCGACTTTTCACTAGGCATAAACGAATGCTAGCTAATCTGCGATATGAAATGCTTGCAGAGTGGTGCGAAGAGGTCACTGGCGACAATTCGTCCTTTAGTAAATCTTTTAAAGTTTTTTAAGTACATAATACCCACCTTTACAATAGTATGTCTTAACTTGTTAAATATCCTCTAGTACATAACCACTCCCATAGTTACAAATCCAAGATTTGAAAATCCCTAAGGATTTAAAAACCCAACAACCACCATTGGAGGCAGAAGCTGATTGATTATTGTGAAAATGCAATAAACTGTCGCTCCTGAGTTACCAAGAGGGATAGGAAATAAGTTATTAAAGCCCTGTGTTTGCCACTGTATCACTTGTGAGCCATTGAAGGGAAATGTTTTATGTTAGGAAGCAGATGGACTTACTGAGGGAATGGCTTATGACGGCTTTTCAACAGCAAGGTAAAACTCTACACAAGTAAGCTCACTGGCCCAAATGCTGCCAGCAGTTGCATATTCATTAACGGGACTATAAAACAATTACAATGCATATTTGAGAAATAACACAAAATGTTATAAAGTGCTTGGTTGTCCATTTTCTATGGCTCCTTAAACTCTTGTGAGATTAAAATCATCCACATTCTAGAATACTATGCAATCCTGAAAAGGCTTCTTTTTATCTATGAAAGACTTGAGTTATCGCTTCCAAACATTTAATCATGTCTTTTTAGAGTAGTAAAGCTGAAGGGTATTGATTTACTTTAGGGATGACTTATCGATGTTTCAGTGAGGCAATAAACTGTCAGGCTGAAGAAGGAGCACCAACATACATAGAAGCAAGAAGAAAGGGTTAATCACCAATAGGATGGCCAATTTGTTATACACCCCCAGTGACTAAAACTGCTGACTTCAGATGATGCTCTTCTTAGCTTGTCTTAGTGCTTAATGCCAGTCTGGAGTACTTTTATAGTGGGCATTGGGCCATCACCTTCTTTCCTTTCCCAGGGATCCCTCCTGGCCCTCCACAGCTGCTCCTCAAACTCAGACAAGGAAATTGGGGGGGGGGGAAGGGAAATGCCATAGAGTCCAGGCAAATTTAGGGGTGCCACATTTTCTTGAGAAAAATACTAACCTACCAATATTATTATCTTTCCTCCTTGTTAATAACATTGCCATCAAACATAATTCTTACCAGCCAGGCTGATGAAATACCAGGTAGGTGACAAACCTAGTCGAATGAAAACTGGTTAAAGCACAGTATAAACAAACATTATACAGTACAGGGATCTCCTATTGCTTCACAGCCTCAACAGCAGGCAGTTCTGCAGCGAGAATGATCAGATGAGCTGGCCATAGCACAGCAGGGTAACTCTAGCCTTTCAGTATTTCCCTGTGATGACCTCCAATCCCAATTCAATTTTGACAAAGTGCCAGTTATTATCCACACAGCGACAGTCAGTCAATATCTAATCTAGACTGCTCTGGCCCATGGGAAGCTCCCAATTGGAGAGGAAAGAATGCATTAGTTGGATTGTGGGCACTTCCGCCACTTATGGATAAAAACAGAAGATAAATGTGTGGCAAAACCAGTATTCTAAATAACCGAAGCCTTGTTAAATTGTCAGCAGAAGCATTGCATTGCTCACTTGGAGGTGCCTGTGCTGCTTTAATTAATTAACTTTTTGATTGCCTTGATTTTTAATGTTCAGTGAGGGAAAGCTGTTCTCTTGCTTTGTAAAAGCACATTTTAGTTCCAGCTGACATTATATAACAGAGTTTGCCATTTCAAACAACAGTACAAAACGAACCCAACGGAGACAGCGTGTGGGTGGTTTTTTCAAAGGAACTAGAAAATTATTGTGCAAGTCCCACAAATGCATGTGCCTCCTTAAAGCATTGAGAACAGGTTACAGTTAACCATATAACCCTAATCATCGAACTTCCCCTCTAAATGAAATCATTTAGATAAAATGGCTGTATTATATTATTTATATTATTATATTAAGAAGGAAAGGGATTGATTTGTTCTTCCCCACTTTAAAGGGGTTGTTCACTTTAAAACCCTTTTTTCGGTTCAGTTGGTTTCAGAATGTTCACCATATTTTCTTATATTGAAGTGTAAAGCTTAATTTTTTCACTTTTTTCTGGGTGGAGGGGTTGCTGGCTCTTTAACTGTTCTAAATTGACACATTTGTTATGTTTGTCCCTGCTGAGCAGAATTCCTGAGTTTCATTAAAGGCAGCTGTTAGAATTGATATAATAGTTGCTAATATTCTACAGATACTGTTGAGAAATGTATCAATTAAGGGGCAGATTTATCAAAGGTCGAGGTGAATTTTCAAATGAAAACACTTTGAATTTCGAGCAATTTTTTGTGTACTTCAACTAGGGAATAGTCCAAATTCTATTTGAATTTGAAAAAAATTTGAAAATTAGAATATCGAAAATGTACTGTCTCTAAAAATTCGACCATTCGCCATCTAAAAGCTGCCATATTGCTGTTTTAGCCTATGGGGGACCTCCTAGAACCTATTTGGAGTCAATTGGTGGACTTTGAAAAATCAAAATTGTTTTGGGAAAAACTTTTGATTTGAATTTGATCGAATGCGCTTCGATTCATACGATTCAAATTCAGCTGAATATGGACCTATTCAATTGAAAACTAACCTATTCCGCAAAAAAAAACCTTTGTCTTAATTTTGAAACACTAAAGACTAGGGATGTAGCGAACGTCGGAAAAAAAGTTCGCGAACATATTCGCGAACTTGCGCAAAAATGCGAGCGGTTCGCGAACGGTTCGCGAACCCCATAGACTTCAATGGGAAGGCTAACTTTAACATCTAAAAAAGACATTTCTGGCCAGAAAAATGATTTTAAAGTTGTTTAAAGGGTGCAACGACCTGGACAGTGGCATGCCAGAGGGGGATCAAGGGCAAAAATGTATCTGAAAAATCTGCCTGTGTGTGCTTGGAAGAGATAGTGTAGGGGGAGAGCTGTTAGTGATTTCAGGGACAGATGATAGTAAGTTTGCTGGCTAGTAATCTGCTTGATACTGCTCTGTATTGGAGGGACAGAAGTCTGCAGGGATTTGAGGGACATTTTAGCTTAGGTAGCTTTGCTGGCTAGTAATCTACTGTTCTCTTTAAACAACTGCCATACGTTGACCTTGTAGGCATTGTTTGCCCAGTTTTTTTGGACGCAGCCACTGAAGCACAGTTGCCAGAAAAAATATGCCATATAAATGCTGAAAATAGTCATTTTTCGCCATACGTTGACCTTGTAGACATTGTTTGCCCAGTTTTTTTGGTTGCAGCCACTGAAGCACAGTTGCCAGAAAAAATATGCCATATAAATGCTGAAAATATAAATTTTTTTGGTTGCAGCCACTGAAGCACAGAGGCCAGAAAAATTATGCCATATAAATGCAGAAAATATGCATTTTTTTGGTTGCAGCCACTGAAGCACAGAGGCCAGAAAAATTATGCCATATAAATGCAGAAAATATGCATTTTTTTGGACGCAGCCACTGAAGCACAGTTGCCAGAAAAAATATGCCATATAAATGCTGAAAATAGTCATTTTTCGCCATACGTTGACCTTGTAGACATTGTTTGCCCAGTTTTTTTGGTTGCAGCCACTGAAGCACAGTTGCCAGAAAAAATATGCCATATAAATGCTGAAAATATAATTTTTTTTGGTTGCAGCCACTGAAGCACAGAGGCCAGAAAAATTATGCCATATAAATGCAGAAAATATGCATTTTTTTGGACGCAGCCACTGAAGCACAGAGGCCAGAAAAATTATGCCATATAAATGCAGAAAATATGCATTTTTTTGGACGCAGCCACTGAAGCACAGTTGCCAGAAAAAATATGCCATATAAATGCTGAAAATAGTCATTTTTTGCCATACGTTGACCTTGTAGACATTGTTTGCCCAGTTTTTTTGGTTGCAGCCACTGAAGCACAGAGGCCAGAAAAAATTAAACCAGTAGGGTTTGCACCCTAGTTTGTAACGGTGGCGGAGGGAGGAGGACGCTAAAGGACAGCTGTGTGTGGAGTCATGAGGCTTGAAGAGAAGGACAGCTGCATAGAAGTCAGAACAAGTCTTCCGGCGTGCAGTAACCCTCCGAGATCCACCCCTCATTCATTTTAATAAAGGTCAGGTAATCGATACTTTTGTGACCTAGGCGAGTTCTCTTCTCAGTTACAATCCCTCCTGCTGCACTGAAGGTCCTTTCTGAGAGCACACTTGAGGCTGGGCAAGACAAGAGGTTCATGGCAAATTGTGACAGCTCTGGTCACAGATCAAGCCTGCGCACCCAGTAGTCCAGGGGTTCATCGCTCCTCAGAGTGTCGATATCTACAGTTAATGCCAGGTAGTCCGCTACCTGCCGGTCGAGGCGTTCTTTGAGGGTGGATCCAGAAAGGTTGTGGCGCTGCCTTGGACAGAAAAACATTTGCATGTCTGACGTTACAGACTGGCCAAAGGGCTTTGTCCTTGCAGGTGTGCTCGTGGCAGGATTACTGGCACCTCTGCCCCTGGAATGTTGATGAGTTCCTGAAGTGACATCACCCTTAAAAGCATTGTACAACATGTTTTGCAGGCTGGTTTGTAAATGCCGCATCTTTTCGGACTTGTGGTATGTTGGTAACATTTCTGACACTTTATGCTTGTACCGAGGGTCTAGTAGCGTTGCGACCCAGTACAGGTCCTTCTCCTTAAGCCTCTTGATACGGGGGTCCTTCAACAGGCATGACAGCATGAAAGACCCCATTCTCACAAGGTTGGATGCAGAGCTATCCATCTCCGCTTCCTCATTATCAAGGACTGCATCATCCACGGTCTCCTCCCCCCAGCCACGTACAAGACCAGGGGTCCCCAAAAGGTCACCACTAGCCCCCTGGGAAGCCTGCTCCTGTTGGTCCTCCTCCTCCTCCTCCACAAAGCCACCTTCCTCCTCTGACTCCACTTCTGGCACCTCTCCCTGCGTTGCAGCAGGTGCCTGGGTTCGTTCTGGTGATTCCGACCAGAAATCGTGCGCTTCCAGCTCCTCGTCACGCTGGTCTACAGCCTCATCTATCACTCGTCGCACGGCACGCTCCAGGAAGAAAGCGAAGGGTATTAGGTCGCTGATGGTGCCTTCGGTGCGACTGACCATATTTGTCACCTCTTCAAAAGGTCGCATGAGCCTGCAGGCATCGCGCATAAGCACCCAGTAACGGGGGAAAAAAATCCCCAGCTCTGCAGATCCAGTCCTACCACCCAGTTCAAAAAGGTACTCGTTGACGGCCCTCTGCTTCTTCTAAGTCTTATTCTCCTACTGCCTCTCTGACTCTCCGTCTCTCCATCTGAACTACCCTCCTCTTGCTCTCTTCTACTAGGCACCCACAAAACATCAATCTCCTCATCATCATTCTCCTCAGATGCATCAATTTCTTCTGACACATCACAGAAGGAAGCAGCAGCGGGGACCTCCTCCTCATCACTCATTATGTCCATCTCTGTCGTGTTCTCTGCCAGAATTAAATCTGGTGTAACGTCCTCATCTCCTTCATCTTCTTCTGGCAATAATGGTTGCGCATTACTCAGTTCAAGAAACTCATGGGAAAATAACTCCTCTGACTCCAGTGAAGAAGGGGCACCGGTGGTGGAGGAAGTGTTACGTGGGGTGGCCATAGCAGTGGAGGATGAGAAGGATGTTGTGGTAAAGTTAGAAACGGTAGAGGATGGGGTGTGCTGTGTAAGCCAGTCAACTACCTCTTCAGCATTTTGGGAGTTCACGGTCATTGGCTTTTTAAAACTGGGCAATT
Source organism: Xenopus petersii (assembly GCA_038501925.1). Classification (NCBI taxonomy): domain Eukaryota; kingdom Metazoa; phylum Chordata; class Amphibia; order Anura; family Pipidae; genus Xenopus; species Xenopus petersii. The sequence continues at coordinate 136,617,206 of CM076675.1, forward strand.
TGCTAGGGCCACAGGATTGCATAGCAGCACGGCCCCTAGCACGGCCTCTGCGTGGCGGCCTGCCTTTGCCTGGCATTATTTTTAAAAAAACAACAACAACAAAAACTCAGTTGGTTTTTCTGGAAACGATAATACACACAGCTAGATGGCAGTTTGAAGAAAACAGTGTGCAAATAATGCCTACAAGATCAACGTATACACTACTACAGCGGTGGATACGGATTACGTAAAATATATGAATGCTGCTTGAAAAAAAGTAACTCAAGTGGTTTTTCTAGAGACGATAATATTATCAATATTTAGACAAAATGTGAACAAGCTCACACAGCTAGATGGCGGTTTGAAGAAAACACTGTGCAAATACTGCCCACAAGATCAACGTATACACTACTACAGCGGTGGATACGGATTACGTAAAATATATGAATGCTGCTTGAAAAAAAGTAACTCAAGTGGTTTTTCTAGAGACGATAATATTATCAATATTTAGACAAAATGTGAACAAGCTCACACAGCTAGATGGCGGTTTGAAGAAAACAGTGTGCAAATAATGCCTACAAGATCAACGTATACACTACTACAGCGGTGGATACGGATCTCGTAAAATTTATTATGGCTGCTTGAAAAAAGTCACTCCGGTGTTTTTTCTGGAGACGGTAATATTATGGATATTTAGACAGAATGTGAACAAGGTCACACAGCTAGATGGCAGTTGGTTGAATAACACACTGGGCAAAAAATGCCTACAGGGCAAATAATGCCTAAAAGGTCAACTTATACACTACTACAGCGATGGATACGGATTACGTAAAATATATTATGGCTGCTTGAAAAAAGTCACTCCGGTGTTTTTTCTGGAGACGGTAATATTATGGATATTTAGACAGAATGTGAACAAGGTCACACAGCTAGATGGCAGTTGGTTGAATAACACACTGGGCAAAAAATGCCTACAGGGCAAATAATGCCTAAAAGGTCAACTTATACACTACTACAGCGATGGATACGGATTACGTAAAATATATTATGGCTGCTTGAAAAAAGTCACTCCGGTGTTTTTTCTGGAGATGGTAATATTATGGATATTTAGACAGAATGTGAACAAGGTCACACAGCTAGATGGCAGTTGGTTGAATAACACACTGGGCAAAAAATGCCTACAGGGCAAATAATGCCTAAAAGGTCAACTTATACACTACTACAGCGATGGATACGGATTACGTAAAATATATTATGGCTGCTTGAAAAAAGTCACTCCGGTGTTTTTTCTGGAGACGGTAATATTATGGATATTTAGACAGAATGTGAACAAGGTCAAACAGCTAGATGGCAGTTGGTTGAATAACACACTGGGCAAAAAATGCCTACAGGGCAAATAATGCCTAAAAGGTCAACTTATACACTACTACAGCGATGCATCCGGATTACGTAAAATATATTATGGCTGCTTGAAAAAAGTCACTCCGGTGTTTTTTCTGGAGACGGTAATATTATGGATATTTAGACAGAATGTGAACAAGGTCACACAGCTAGATGGCAGTTGGTTGAATAACACACTGGGCAAAAAATGCCTACAGGGCAAATAATGCCTAAAAGGTCAACTTATACACTACTACAGCGGTAGTAAAATAAAAAAAAGTAAAATAAAAAAAAAATGAATATTAAAAAAAAAAAAATTAAAGTTGGTGCTGCTGAACTACTAGGAGCAGCAGATTAGCACACCAGTCCCACTCCCCAACACTGCTAGACTAATAGCACTGGGCTCTTATAGTAGTAGTAGTAGTAGTAGTAAAACAACAAAAAAAAAAATAAAAGCAGTCCTTACAAGGACTACTGTTATTGCAGCAGTCAGCAGATGAGATCAGAAGCAGGACAGCTGCCCACTGCAGCTACATACAGAGCACTGCAGTAGAAGGTAGATTACTAGCCAGCAAAGCTACCTAAGCTTAAATGTCCCTCAAACCCCTGCAGACTTCTGTCCCTCCAATAACAGAGCAGTATCAAAACGATTACTAGCCAGCAAACTTTCAACTGTCCCTGAAATCACTAACAGGCAGCAGCTCTCTCCTTACACTATCTCTTCAGCACACACAGGCAGAGTGAAAAAACGCTGCAGGGCTTCGGTTTTTATAGGGAAGGGGAGTGGTCCAGGGGAGAGCTTCCTGATTGGCTGCCATGTACCTGCTGGTCTGGGGTGAGAGGGCAAAAAAAAGCGCCAACAATGGCGAACCCAAAATGGCGAACGTCGCGCGACGTTCGCGAACTTCCGGCGAGCGCGAACACCCGATGTTCGCGCGAACAAGTTCGCCGTGAACAGTTCGCGCCATCTCTACTAAAGACACGAACATTAAACTTTAAACTTACATTTTGGTAAACAATAAATAAAAAGCAATTGAAAAAAAGTCTTTGTTTCTGGTGAACTATTAAACCGAAAAAAGTGTTTGGAAGGGTAACAACCCCTTTAATGATTGTGAATCGCTTAGTGTATCTAAAATGGAAAGCAATTTCACAAGATCTATGGAATATTCTAGCCACAGGATGGAAGAAAACAATTGCATTGAATAATGCTTTGGCATATTGATCTGCATTTTAGTTATAAAGGGCACCTATCATGCTGAATTTGCTTTCCCCAATAGTATAGAAGCTTTAGGCTTTAGGCACCACAAGGGCAGGCAATGATGGTCATTCACTCATAATGCAGATGTGTGTCCGACATGCCCGACACATGCCGAAAAATACTATAATTTCCCCCCAAACAGAGTTCAAGTTCAAATAGCCAGCAGCCCCAGTGGGAGACACAATGTTTGCATGGTATATCCACCTTTTAGGGGTGCCGCACGCAAAAATTTTTTATATATTTTATATATTGAACTTATTGCACCAGCCTAAATTTTCAGCTTCTCAATAGCAGCAATGATCCAGGACTTCAAACTTGTCACAGGGGGTCACCATCTTGGAAAGTGTCTGTGACACTCACATGCCACCACTGAGCTTAGGGGCTCTGAGCTTAGGGGTCGTCACAATTTATCAAGTAGAAAATGAGGCTGGTCTGTAATATAAGGGTCAGGCCACATGAGCAGATTTGGGGAGATCACCCCAGCGACAAATCTCCTCTTCTTTGGGGCGACAATCTCCCTGAACTGCCTTCCCCCTGCCCTCCGCACTAGGGAGCCCTACGCTCGTGAGGCAACTTCGGGTGAGTTCGGAAAACGAAGCACCACGTGTGCATTGCAGCCGGCAATTTTTATTTTAGCCAGCGGAGGGCAGGGGGAAGGCAGTTCAGGGAGATTGTCGCCCCGAAGAAAAGGAGATTTGTCACTGGGGAGACTAATCTCCCCAAATCTGTTTGTGTGGCCAGACTCTAAGCTGATGCTACAAGGATGATAATTCAATTTTGATGTGGATTGCACTGGTTTCTGTGCAACGATGTAGTAATTATCTGTATTAATTACTAATCAGCCTTATATTGTGACATTTCTATTCTATGTGTACTGTATATTGTGAGTGGGTCCCTAAGCTCAGTAAGTGACAGCAGCACAGAGCATGTGCAGTGAATCAGCAGAAAAGAAGATGGGGAGCTACTGGAGCATTTTTGGAGGCACAGATCTTTACTGCTAAAGGGCAGTGGTTGCCTTGGGCTGATACACAGTTAAAAAACATAATGTACAACATTTCTAGCCTACTTTGTTAGTTAGGCTTTAGTTCTTCTTTAAAGAGGTCCTCCATCCAGAACATATTTTTATAGTGAAGAAAATATACTAATAGGCCGCTTTCCAATATACAGTATGTTAATGTAACATTTGCAGTTTGAAAATCATATAATTGCTATTAAAAGCAATGTTTGCTTATCATTTTCTGATATGTGGGTCTGAATATTAAAACATGGTAATCCAAGTGGCACTCCAGGTCTGTCAATCAGCCGGCTTGCAACATTGTTTCAGAAATCAGAGCCAAGAGTGTGCAAAGGATGGAAACAGTAAGACAGACACTGCTTTCAGCTCTAATTTATATTTATAAATAACAAGATTTCTGTTGAATGTATATTGGAAAGTTGATAAAAATGATATTTACTTTCACTATACAAAACATAGTAGTGGTGGCAAAATTTTACTTTTTTTCCATGCTTGAAACACGGGTTATATATAAACACTGGGCAGTAACTCATGGCTACCAATCAGATGTCTGCTTTCAATTTTCTACCTGCAGCTATCTGGAAAATGCTAATAATTGATTGGATGCTATGGGTTTATGCCCAGGAGCAAATTTGCCCAGTGTTTATAAATGATCCCCATTCTGTATCCAAATTCCCATAACAAACCAATTCTGCCTACAGTTCTGCCTGAAAACAACCTAATATTATGCACTAAAAGATCATACTGTATGAATTTTCCTTTACATTTCATGATAGCAGAACACATAACTGATGTGCTTTTCTGCTTGATGGTGTTAAATCACCACCAGAATGATATATCTCACTTTTATAATATATCGCATTGTCCAAATTCGTAAGCTCTATGACAAAGAGGCATATTTCTGCACGACAAAAAAAAAAAACGTAAAGTGCTGCATATCTCTACAGCACCAAGGCATGGACTCTCTAAGCCTGATACACAAACAAACGTGATACATTTTTCTAAAGCCAGAGGCTGACTCAGCTGGAAAATCTATATGCAAAGCTACACAGCTCTGTACAGACAGGGAGTCTCTATGCTGCACAGTGCTTAAAGTGATACTGACACTAAAATGTTTCTTTTCAAAATATTAATCTACATTAAAAGTTACTTATAGTTCTTGTTGATAGTTCTGCTTTTGTAAGTACTTGTTATCTCACATAGACTCCAATATAATCAAATAATTCACATTTTTTAAAGTGTAGTAATGAAACTAGGGATGCACTGAATCCAGGATTCAGTTCGGCATTTGGCCTTTTTCAGAAGGATTCGGATTCGGCCGAATCCTTCTGCCCAGCCGAACTGAATCCAAATCCTAATTTGCATATACAAATTAGGGGCGGGGAGGGAAATCGCATGACTTTTTGTCAGAAAACAAGGAAGTAAAAACTGTTTTCCCCTTCCCATCCCTAATTTGCATATGCAAATTAGGGCTCGGATTCGGTATTCGGCCGAATCTATAGCGAAGGATTCGGGGGTTCGGCTGAATCCAAAATAGTGGATTCGATGCATCCCTAAATGAAACAGTACCTTGTACTTGATCCAAACTAAAATATAATTAATCGTTATTGGAGGCAAAACAATCCTACTGGGTTTAATTAATGTTAGTTCCTAAACCTGACTGTTTTGCCAACCTGACTGTCCCTTCTCAGCCTGCCAGTTACAGTTTCTGATGTGGACTACTGCTGTACAAATATGGCAGCCCCCTCATAGAGGAACGTATTTATAAGATGCTTCAAAAACTTTTAATAAGCCAGAAAATAGGATATATCGCTCCACAAATGAAATTGTAGACTTACTTTCAGGTGCTTCTAGAGGTTGATAGGAACCAGTTACAAAGCGATGCACAAGGGCAGACTTGGCACTTTTAGTACTGCCCAAAATCCCCTACATAACAGAATATAAAATATACGTTAGATTTCATACTGCCTTGTATATTAACTTCAGCTCTAATCAAACCATAGATGACATCTATTCTAATGAAATCCTAAGGTCTTTGTCATAGTAATTTCTCTTCTTCTGCAAAAAGTACAAACCATATTTTAAGCAAGATAACTTGTCTATGTAATAGAGTCAAAGTTATAATTTACTTATTTGTCCCTGTACCAAAACCTCAACAAAAGAAATGGCTGAATACCAAACTGCATTAGGTTCCTAATTTGCAAATTTTAAAATAGTTTAAAAAAAAGTGGCGTCCTTTCTGGCCAGAAATGTAAAAAGAACTGCACCAGACAAGCTATATGGCTATATTCAATCTCTCATTCTCTTTTTATCGGCCCCATGTATCACAGACTAATGGATAAGTCACTGTGAGAAGAGTACAGACTACTGGCTCTAATCCTGAAGAGGTGTTATATTGAGAGCTGGCAATATGTATAAACATGGAATAGGGGAATGGTTATAGTTAATACAGGAAAGTTTTGAATGGAACTGGATCACTGTGCAGGTGGCTCTGCTGAAAGCAACTTGCAACGTATGGTTTATGGGTAGCTGGACTAATGCTACTAATTCTATACCCCTGCCACTTATTTTGATTTGGATTAGGCATATTCGATTTGTAAACCTGAAACTAAGGTTATGAATTAATAAAACTGACTGCGTTTCTGACCACTGAAAACTATAATCCAGAGATGGAACATATAAGCCCTTTTTACCCAGGAAATTACCCAATATGCGACAGAGAATTATTTTGGATAGTTATTTTACTTACCACTCTGATTTCAGGTACAGTCCGACTTAATGTCCATTCCTGGCTGTTCATCACACATTCTGCAAATAATAATTATTTAAGAGGTCAGAAGACAAATTCACAGCCAAATAAAATGAACTGCAGATAAAAATATCAAAACATAATACATTACAGTGATGGCTTCAATGTTTTGGTAAATCTTTACACCTAATTCTCATTAATGTCAATGTGTTGAAAGAAGATATTTCAGTTAGGATGAGCCATTGTAACACAACTCTGCACTGTTATACATGTAAATCACATTGCATCAAACTATGGTGAAGGAAGCCTTTCTATGCTGTATGCTTTACAGAGGAAGACATCAAAGATAGTGAACACTGGCTGGTGATTTTAGGGTGAAGCCATGTTAAAATAACTTATTAAATAAAAATTTTAAATTATGTGAGCAAGCACCACAATTGGACAACAACACAATTCTGAGATTTAATATTAGTTAATAGAGTGTCATCAATGCTCCCTTAATCTATATAAGTATTCCACTTATATTTTTCTTTCTTTTCTCCAATATGCCATCCTCACTGAACTTGGTAGTGTTGCATCTGTAAATAAATGTATAGGATCCTTTATCTGGAAACCGGTTATCCAGAAAGCTCCAAACTACAGAAAGGTTATCTAATATAGACTCCATTATCATCAAATAATTCACATTTTTTTAAATGATTTCCTTTTTCTCTGTAGTAATGAAACAGTACCTTGTACTTGATCCCAACTAAGATATAATTGAGCCTTATTGGAGGCAAACAATCCTTCTGGGTTTAATTCATTTTTAAATGATTTTTTATGGTATGGAGATCGAAATTATGGAAAGATCCCTTGCTGGAAAAGCCCAGGTCATGAGCATTCTAGATAACAGGTCCCATACCTGTACTGTAGGCCAGTTAAGCTGGGGAATCCTACATGCAGAAATCTTCATAAGTTATTTTGCTAACAGGTAAGAACAGTGCATGTTTGGCATCTCATACAGGTGCACTATAGTCACTATAGTGACAGTATTTATTGTATACATACAGATAGTTATGCAGGGATGGGATCTGTTATCTGGAAACCTGTTCTCCAGAAAGCTCCAAATTACGGAAAGGCTGTCTCCCATAGACTCACTTTTATCCAAAAAAAATCAAATTTTTAAAAAATAAAATGCTACACAAAAAAGGGGTTGTGGGCAAAGGAAGTGTAACCTTTCTGGCCAGGGTAGTTACTTGATCCTCCCCCATGCCAGTAGCATTTTATAATGGGAGAGGTTGCCAATACCAAAGCATTGTTTTTTTTTACAGGCTTGCTCCTTCCTCCCCTGCTTATGGCTTTTAAAATATAGTGAGACAAACACCAAAGTACTGATCTACGTGGGCCTGAACCTCTCCTATGCCATAGCATTTAAAGGCGAGAGGCCTTGCACTTGATCCAGACTAAGATCCAAACTAATAAAGCAGTTTATTGTCCAAACTACGATATAATCAATCCTTCTTGCAGCCTATTGCATTTATTTAATCTTTACATGATTTTCTAGTAGACTTAAGGTATGAAGATCCAAATTAAAAAAAATCCGGAAAACCCCAGGTTCTGAGCATTCTGGATAATAGGTTCCATACCCCCTGCACTGCCTTACATGTGGTCAAATACTGCTGAGTTTACACGTAATGGATTAGCTAACAACTGTATAATATATAATTGATTATATTTAAAAAGTGTCTTATTTCAGTGAGATAAAGCTTATATTTAATTTTCATTTCAATAGATCATCCGTTAAACAACCATTAAACAGATGTAGTGGCATTCCAGTGGTGGCCTGGGACAAATGATGTTCCTTCAGTATGCTGCATTAATACAGAGATCTGTCCAGAAGAGTGGTGTCTAGCCTGTGCCCCTCAATATGTTAATTTAAAAAAATAAACCAGCACCCCTTTATAACAGAGATATTAAAAACAGCTATTGAACAGCAGGTTGAACGCCAGTGATCTAGAGGCATGAATGTCTCTATGCCTTTCCAAGGCTGTCTGTGCCCAGCTCTTTGCCATTTCCATTATATGTTTGTATTTGTTAGAATGTACTAAAAAACTATAAAGAGAGAACTATATGTGGCAGGGTGCTGTGAAGAATTAAGTAAACAATTAATATATGAACAGCATTAATTGGTTTCCTCCAAAGTGTCCCACACACACAGATTGGTTTATTAAGAGCATTGTCACCCCACGGGATGTCTGTTATGACTTCTGTGCCTCTATCTGTATCCTTAAAATGCTTTAAAGAAAAAAACACAAGTCCTTTTATCCCCTCACCCCAGGCAAATATGGGTTTGTGTAACACATGCACGCTTTGCTGTGTGGGCAGCTTTGTGATCAAAGCCAAGAATAGCATTACAATCTGGAAGCTGAAAACATTATGTGATGATGGAAGATTAAATTCGCTTCCTTTTAATCGCCCATAGAATACAACATCACAGTACTAAGAAGAGAAGCAATTAGCTTAACTGTTTTGGCGTAAACTTTATTAGCATCAGTGGTCACGGATAAAGGACTGAAATGCTTCACTGTGCAAGTCGTCTGCTCTAGTACAGGTATTGTCATTGCATTTGTTCAGCACTAGTTTTAGTTTTCAAACCAGTGTAGACAGGTTGCTATAAAAAACCCGGCCTGGATATTGCCTCCATCTATTAAAACAATGGCAGTTGTACAATAATAGGGGCTAGGTTTGTCTGGACACTCACAGCAACCAGTCAGGGGTTTGTTGTCAGCATTCTAATTGCACTAAACCAGTAATATGTTACTTCTATTGGGATGCTGGTCTAATGTGTGCCTTTTGATAACATATACAACCCATATTGGTATATATATATATATATATATATATATATATAAATATATATATATATATATATATATATATATATATATATGTATGTATAATTTATATATGTGTGTTTATTGATGGCTCACTATGAGTGTGTGTATATATATTGATGCACTGGGGTTCATTTAAGGGGGTTAATATTAATGGACTATGGTCTTTTGTACAATGTATGTCTCTTCCTTGTAGGAGAAGAGAAAAAGTTATGAATAAACACAGCAACAAGTTTTCACTTATCTGTATCCTCCATGTTACATGGAGGCAATATGGTTCAAGGTATTGTATCTAGAGTGGATTGGTAAGAATAAAGAGAGGGCTGCTTTGGATGTCTGTAGCTCTTCCAGCTATTTTTTTTTCAAGGATCTTAGCTGACAATTTTCTTGGAAAATGCAGAATATATTATCATGTGTATATACCATGCAATTTCAGTACACTTATAATTGCACTAAATTATGTGTAATTGTGTTTCCTCTTTGTATTTCTTCTCATGGTATGGTAAGGTCCCACTGTCTACCAGTCATCCATTGGTATTGTTATAATAAATAATCCTGCCATATGCCTCCACCCAGCACCGATCCTAAGGAAATCACCGCTCCTGCAATGCCGCCCCCCTTGCCGGCTTACCTGCCGGGAGGCAGGAACACTAATGCGGAGAGCCCAATTGCGCTCTCTTGCATTAGTAAAGCCGAATTTCAGGTTTAAAAAACGGAAATTCAACTCTTAAAGGTACCAGGAGCGTCTTTTTGCTGTCCTGGAAACCTCTCTGGCGTGCTGCCTGAGGCGAGTTTCTCAACTCGCTTCATTGGCCGCGCACCCCTGCCTCCACCTGACTATGTTACAGTAATAGAAGTACTGGGCTGGGGACATTGTTCTTATGTTACACAAACAACTAATACAGTGAAAGCCTTCTTATAATAGAAGGAATTCATATGCCTCGTGCCACACATACAGCATTGCATCTAGAACCAGAAAAAACTGTAAGAGACAGAGGAATATTTACGCATTCCATAAAATTGTAAAAGTACACTCATTCAGCACTGTAATAAGAGGTGTAATGTTCATATCTATATCTATATCTTCTCAATCTACAAGTAATTGGGACCATTGACAGATCATTTGAACCACTGCTGAACCTGATATCAAGGCGTCAAGGCCTGAGTTGGATGATATTAAACATGTTTGAGAATTTAGCTAAAGTGATAACAGACCTCAATGTAATGATATATCTATATATATATATATATATATATATATATATATATATATATATATATATATATATATATCTATATCTCTATATCTATATCTATCTATCTATCTATCTATCTATCTATCTATCTATATATATATATATATATATATATATCAGCAGTCTTTAAAAAGGAAACTGTACATTAACGTGTCTGGTGTCACAGGTCTTAAAATAGGCAAAACAATGGCCAAATATGGAATAAAATAAGAAAATAACTTTTTGCTACAGTGAAAACCCAGTAGGTCTGGTTGGTGGAGTGGGTAGTTAGGGTAGTGAATGCAGACACTTGTGTACAGTGGCCGAGGCTGGGCGGGTAGGGGCTTGGCTGTGGGAAGGGGGGTGTTTTGCATCCCTGGGTTAGGTTTTCCGGTGGACCCAAGGTACTCCAGTTCAAATCTGGATCCAACAACCAAGATTCAGCCAGATTGAAACCACTGGCTGAATCTATGATTTTCTTTTCACCAGAACTGATTATCCCCAAATAAGGCCACCTGGGAGAATGTTATACCTGTACAAATCAACCGAAACAATATACCTTATACTTTGTGCAAATAACTTTTCCATTTTCGTAGTTCATATAGGTTTTGCAAACTTTTAGTAACGTTGAGAAAAAAAATACTTCATAGTGCACCCAAAATTAGCCACCTACAATACAACTGCACTGTAAAAACAACACACAAACACTACATTTGCACTTTAAAACTGTGTAATGACAATCTTTCATGAAATATAAAAAATGTATATATACATATGAATAAGCAACATAATAAAAGTCACAAATGAAAATATATATTGCATGAATAAGAAAAGTATCAAGTGCACAAAGCATTCTAAATTTTAACTGAGAATAGTAAGAAGTCTAATTACATATACTAAGCACTGTATACTGTGACCAATCCTTTTTCTGCTGGTACATGAAGTGCTAACCTACATTAAATGCACAATGGACACATTTCTCAAAAGAAAATTATGCAAATTGCACACATTTTTCTCTGAACAACTTTTACTTCAGATCCCTAAGGGATTAATTTGGGTAAATCAAACTGGAATTTGAGGCAGAAACATATGCTTATAGAACCATGCAGTTATATTAATATATAATCACCATTGTCTATAAATACAGAATATGTATGGGGTATATTTGGTTTGTTTTTTGTTTTCATAGAGAAAATTGTGAATCTGTGCTATTGACTCCCCAAAGCAGTTGTTCAGGCAGATGCTAAAAATCGTTTCAAGAAAGGGTTGGAAGCCATTTCAGCAAGTAAGAAAATATAAGAAACATGAAATATAGGACTGCACTGGTCTGCTTGCTGTTTTGGAAAAAGCAAGGGATTAATCTGTGGCTGTTGGAGATAGTCACAGATTTATAATTTTTTCCTTCCCCAGAATTAACTAGAAGCTCATCAGAAAGTGTGTTAGTAAAAGCAAGAAACCTTGCAATTTTTACCATCAACTGCAATGCAACTATTAACTAAAACAACTAATTTTTAGAGGCTTTAAGGACCCCTGTCCTGTACAGGACCAAAGAAGTTAAAATGATGGGGTTAAAAAAATCTACAGTATCTGTATGTGTATTGACTTTTATTAGAAATAAATAAAGGCACTGGTGCAACACAAGCAATTAGCAGAAATACATTTACTTTGAGTAATCGTTTCTATGTAGGTTTATGCAAGCCACTCATTAAACTCTCTTCCCCGACTATTCTGACTGACTGTTCAATCTAATTATGGATGATATCATGGTTTAGTGAAGATCTACCTCAGTACCAGGTGTGAAAGCAATTTATTTTTGGCACACTAACTTCTTTCTGCTGTTTTGTGGAAGGAATGGAGAGTGGTTGCCTGGCAACAGCAGGAGCCCTGACACACGCAGTCATAACAAGCATTGCTTGGCAGCTCAGGTATTCATATCATACGGTAGGCGGGAGGGCACATCTCCGCTGACTAAATGTGATCAAAGGGCCAGTGGTTGTGTCACAGACTTTACACACAGAGAAGGGGAATCGTAAGCAAACAAATCTGCCTTTCCCAAATGCTGATCATACACAGATATTAACCCCATTTGCAGAGTTTAGAAGATACAACTATACCTTGGGCGTTCCTTGCAGCAACAGTAAAAAGGTACACAAATAACAGCTCCGATCCTCGCCGTACCCACATTCAATCACGTAAAAACAATATAAAGTGATTGTGATAAAACAAACTTTAGTTTCTCCTAACTGCTTCAACAAATGGTATGTGTATATGGTATATGTATGATGACCTTTGCTCCTTTCCCTATGTGGGTTTTGATGTTGTATAGCCAGACCCGCATTCCTTGGTAAGTGTACCCTACCGTGAGGGCAAATAAACAAAATACACATAATTGTAACAAAATACACATAATTGGCACAAGACCCTATGCAAGAGCTGTGTACTGTCTGGATCCTACATTCAGACTAAACTGGGCATGCTCCCCAAATGGCACCCCATTGGCCCAGCAGTACTAGTTGTGTTTGGCATCATTAAAACTCATGGCCAGATTGGTCCTTAAAATGGCCCACCTGATTGGCCCTTCTGGAAGCTGCCTTTGTGGTTGGCGGATGGAATCCAACCCTGTTCTGCTTTTACAAGGGCTGTTCCCTTTCTGGCTTACAAAGTTGGTCACCTAGAATTTCAAATTGTCTCAAATTTCAATAGTCTTTATATGAACATGGAGGACCACAGAGACTACCCAGCTGTAAGCCATTACAGTTGTACCCACATGCTCCAGTAACCAGTAATAGCAGTGCCCAAACCTGGCATCATCCACAAGCAGAACTACTGAATGCCGGCTGGCTACCATCTAAACCTGTGATATTGACATGGCCATGCTACAATAAAGAGTTGCATTCCTTAAAGGAGTTCTGTTGTGTGAGTCCTGCCCTATGCCCACGTCTTTTCGCGGCAAGGTGTCGCAAGATTACCACCAAAAAAGACTTATTTGTATGTTTTAAGTATGATAATTAAAAATGTATAACCATTTATGACATCTATACAACAGTGCTTATAAAAATTTTATTGTAAACTTGATTTCCCATTATATAACAGGTATGGGATCCCTTATCCAGAAACCAATTATCCAGAAAGCTCAGGCTCAATGAAAGGCTATCTCCCATAGATTCCATTTTAAGCAAATAATTAAAATTTTTAATAATTAATGAATCCCTATTGGGCTAATATTTAATTAGTATTTAATTAAACCCAGTAGGTGCATAGGTTCTATGTCTTTCCAGGAAATCAGTTGCAATATGCTGATTCCTGGTAGATGTTGATGATGGCAATGTATTGTTGCCAGTGGAAATCACACTCTCGACAATACATCCCTAAGTACCTTTGAAATAAAAAGGCTTGAAATTGCCTGTTGCATAGCAGTACAGGTATGGGACCTGTTATCCAGAATGCTCAGGACCTGGGGTTTTCCAGATAACAGATCTTTCCATAATTTGGATCTTTGTACCTCAAGTCTACAAGAAATGAATGTAAACATTAAATAAACTCAATAGGCAGGTTTCGCTTCCAATAAGGATTAATTATATCTTAGTTTAAAACTACAGAGAAGGGAAAACTTTTTTTTAAATTTTTGATTATCTTACTAAAATGGAGTCTAAGGGAGGCAGTCTTTCCATAATTTGGAGCTTTCTGGATAACGAGCTTCTGGATAACGAATCTCATACCTGTAAAAAAAAATTTAGGCAATTACTCAACTGAACTGATTCACAACTAGGGTTGCTATCTTTTCTGTCTTCCTAGTTTATCTTTCTGTCCTACTAATAAAATTGTCATCAAGCTTCAATCTTTTTCAATTCAAAGGTGTTTTGGACATTTTTTTCCCCTGTGGGTAGCCAAAGTTACCCATGTGACGTAAGCCTTGTAATGTCTCCTTGTCTGGAGCACACCTCACTGGACTGCTCATTCAAAACAGCATTTGCATTTAATTCACTGGGCACACTCTGGTGCTCCTATTGCTGTAACCTGCGGTGGGAGCCTTGGAGCTACTGCCAGCAGGGCTGACACATTTTTTGAAATAAAAGACTGGCCTTTCTTCCCTATTAATAACATTGGCACCAAGCATCATTTTCACGAACCAGGCTGATATTTATTGCTATTGAAACAGTAAGGGCCTTATTTATCAAAATCCAAATTTTTCTCAGTAATTTATTAAAAAAAGTCCAACCAAACCAGAATCTACCATTTGACCTTAATTATTATTTAAAAAGCACGATTTAGTCGAATTGGGGAAAAACTCAATAAAATCGAGCGTTTTTTTCTGGAATTGCTTTATTTGCTCGAATTGCAGATTTTGGAGAAGAAACATTACAATTTAGGTCTACACACAGGCCGTGACTGTGAGTGCTGGAACACATGGGAGAACATCGGCTTTTCTCCCCCTTCATGCAGACCTCTGTGCAGGCAGGGGAAAGCCTAGTCTCAGCCCTATGGGCCTTTATTTGTAAGGTAGCATGGGACACAGGGAAGTTGCAACTTAACAGACAACATGAAGTTGCTCCCAAGCACAGCCGGATAACAGGGACATTGGCTCCTTAAAATCCATCACCCCATGAAAGCAGTTTCTAAAATCTTATAAATTACCAAATTAATAAAAGTTGTATAAATATTGCACCCCGCCCCCATTATGGCCTGTCATTGTACGGAAGAAAAGCTTATGCTAGAATGGTAAAGTCTTTACGGAACCCATTTCACAGCCGACCAAAGCTCTAAGTCAGTACCTGTCTCATGCTCCCGCACACTCTCATTTATAGATACATTTGCAGTACTTGGCTAAATGCCCAAAGTGTGTCATAATATATTAGCCATTCCTCTGTGGACAGAATCTCAGCTCTCACCAGTTAAAATAACTATTATATATACACAAAATAAGAGCCTAAGAAATAATGCTTATATAGCAAATACCACACTTTACATTTTCACAGTGGCCATCGTGCCTAATATTCTATTTTTGGTTAACAGAAAAATCCCAGATTAGATTTTTATAGACCAACTGTAATCTTTGTATGACAGGTATAGGATCCCTTATCTGGAAACCCGATATCCAGAAAGCTCTGAATTACGGAATGGCTGTCTCCCATAGACTCCATTTTATACAAATAATCAACATTTTTAAAAATGATTTCCTTTTTCTGTGTAATAATAAAACAGTAGCTTGTATTTGATCCAAACGAAGATATAATTAATCCTCATTGGAAGCAAAACTAGCCTATTGGGTTTATTTAATGTTTAAATGAATTTCTAGTAGACTTAAGGCATGAAGACCCAAATTACAGAAGGATACGTTATCCGGAAAACCCCAGGTCCCATACCTGTACTAATTCTTTACTGCAATGGTTACTGTTTAGTCACAAACAAATACTGTACATATACTGTACAAATACTGTACATATATATATATATATATACGTATACATAAGATTGCAAATTAGATGTACAGACTCAAGCTATCATGTTTTCCAGACTTAAGGTATTAAGATCGAAATTACAGAATGATCCATTATTCGGAAAGGCCCAGGTCCTGAGAATTCTGGATAACAGGTCCCATACCTGTACTGTTTTATTATTGCAGAGGAAAGGAAATACAGTCATTTTTAAACATTTAAATTATCTGGTTAAAATGAAGTTTATGGGAGACGGTCTTCTGATAATTTGGAGCTTTCTGTATAATGAGTGTATGGAAAAGGGATCACTTACCTGTAGAAACAATTTTGACCTTATTAGTTGTCCTCCCAGACCATTTTCATTCAGCTTAGCCAAACCCCAAATCTAATAAACCACATAGGCTGGTTTTGATTCCAATAAGCATTAATGATATCTTAGTTGGGATCAAGTACAAGCTACTGTTTTATTATTACGGAGAAAAAGGAAATCATTTTTAAAAATATGGATTATTTAGATAAAATGGAGTCTATGGGAGACAGCCATTCCGTAATTCTGAGCTTTCTGGATATCGGGTTTCTGAATAAAGGATCCTATACCTGTAT
Organism: Xenopus petersii; assembly: GCA_038501925.1. Taxonomy (NCBI): domain Eukaryota; kingdom Metazoa; phylum Chordata; class Amphibia; order Anura; family Pipidae; genus Xenopus; species Xenopus petersii. The sequence goes on from CM076675.1 coordinate 136,633,733, forward strand.
AGCTTTATAGAAGTATTAACCAGTGGTTCATTGTTCCGTTAGTCTGTACCTACAGCATTTACTCTCATTTACCATGCCTCTATTTCCATTCCTCTATTATGTGCTTAATAGCAGTTTATCTCTCAGTAAATGTATATTTTTCCATGGGAAATGAAACTGAAATAAAATTATAGGGAATATGCAGGACATATTAAACCACTTGCAAAATCAACATGTAACATTCTCGCATCCATTCTATGGTTAGGGATATCTCTAAATATTTCTAAATGCCAACCCATCTTGTGAATGTATGTTATCATGTGAAAGTTTAAAAAAACAGCAAACAGATGGATTATCACTCCAATATGTAACCCCAGAGATCCTATACTTTTCTACCCACTCCCTCTAAATGTGTTCTGTCTCTGCACCCCAGTAGTATAGAAGGAAGAGACATCAAATTCTCATATCTAGAAAAAAAATACAATAAATCTATAGTTTAATATTATTATAGCCAACATATTGTTATATGATAAATATATAATGATCATTTACTTACAACACCACAGCTGTGGACCTGCAAGTTTCCCTGCAATCAGTTGTGCACAAAATCCCATTCAAAATACTTGCTTCACTATTCATTCCTTACACTTCCATATAGTTGCACTGACACCACAGCCTTCCTTCTGCCTCCTGTTCTGAATCAAGAGCTGTTGTGTCTATCTATCTAAACAAGGCAGTGGATTCAGAGTTCCCACAGTGGCCTTGCGTCCTCAGATGCAGTATAGACAGGGTAGGACTGGGGGCTCCCTGCCCAAGCCTCAACCCCCCCCACCCCGCCTTAGGGAAGTCAGGACCACTGGATTTGGGCAGGGAGCTGGTTTGGGCCGCTGGGCCCACTGGGTTTTTTCCCCGATGTCCAGCCATACGCATAGATACCCCAAAAGACCAGACATACTTTTCACTGTCATGGCAAATGCTGGAAAATATATATACCAATCAGCAGTGCAAAAGCAATTTTGATGCATTAACTGAAATTGTATCAGGCATAACCCCCAACCAAGAAAATACACTGATATTCTTGGGGGAAAAACATTGTAATGTGGATTAAAGATGGAAATTGTGTTCAGAATTTCACTTGCACACTGCATATGCAGTAAGTAAATGGCCTCTCTTAAAATTCATTGCTAACACATGCACCATCTTTCAGCACCATGGACAACAATTCCATGCACATACCATTTGATTTCATGCTAATCCTTATGAGTTCACATGGAATTTACATTGCATTAATCATGCTGAGTTCAATGCAGTGGCTCTTCCGTAAATAACTTCTAAGGAACTAATGGCCAGGTAAATCGACAAGATCTCCTAATTCAATTCCAAATTTCTCTATAGACTTTTACTATGTTTGCATGAGATAAACCATGAGATAAAAGAGATAAACTATGAGGTAAAGGGGTTTTCCACGCTTCAGTAGCAATGGAAAGTCATGTTAGAACTCCAGACATTTAGAAAGTGCAAGCAGTGTTAGATCATTTTAAAACGGGCAATCTCCTGTAAAATATGGGAAGTGCGCCTTAATGGGGTTATTTATCAAAATCCGATTTTTTCAGATTTTTTGAAATAAAAAAGTTTGACCAAACTAGAATCTACTATGTGACCATATTTATTACAGTAGAACCCTCAGTTTACTAAACTGAGGGTTCTACTGTAATAAATATGGTCACATAGTAGATTCTAGTTTGGTCTGACTTTTTTATTTTACTATATTCACTATATAATACACAAACACCATGGATATCTTGTAAATTATATTCTTATAAACGGAGACTAGTCATGTCATCAGTTATAGGGATCGGCGAATTTGACAAGTTTAGTTTCGCAAAAATACGCCGCCAGCGAAATCGGCCAACGCCCATTAAAGTTTATGGGCGTCCAAAAATTTTTGTCGCACAGCAAAATCTATTTGACCCGCATCTTTTTATTTTGACGCACAACACCATACAAGTCTATAGGCGTCATTTTTTCAGCGAAACAAGGCGAAAAAATTCGCCCATCCCTAATAAGTTATAAACGGTAAGTAGTGATGTCATTTTTATCACATGATTCGCTAAAACTTGTGTATTATAATAAATAAAGTACCCCTTGTTGAAAAATATGAGGATATTAGAAGTAACCTCAGAGTTCCATGACCTGTATAAAGTTCAAACGTAGTGATGCACGGCCTTATAAAGAGGACTGCCGATACCCTCCTCTTGTATTCGAGAAAACAAAAAGGTAGCACTCACAATTTTCAAAAAAATTAATTAAGTGAAAAATATATTTAAAACACAGGCTAAGTTTCGGACATGCAACGTGCCCTTTATAAAGCCAAAAAATAGTAAACATATATCTACTTGTTCACTCTCTTTAAAGGGGAAGGAAACCTAGTCAGCGCTAAAACCCTCCCCCCCTCCCGTGTGTTGCCCACCATCCCTCCTCCCCCCTGGCCTACCCGTCCCGCTGGGCAAATGCCCCTAACTTGTTACTTACCCTTCTGCGCAGGTCCAGTCCAGGGAGTTCACAGGCGACATCTTCTTCCACGCGATCTTCTTCCTGCTTTGACCGGCGTTTTGGCGCATGCGCAGTAGGCGCATTTTGCCGGTACGGATCTACTGCGCATGCGCCAAAGTTTTCTGATTTCACTTTGTGACTTTTGGCGCATGCGCAGTAGATCCGTACCGGCGAAATGCGCCTACTGCGCATGCGCCAAAACGCCGGTCAAAGCAGGAAGAAGATCGCGTGGAAGAAGATGTCGCCTGTGAACTCCCTGGACTGGACCTGCGCAGAAGGGTAAGTAACAAGTTTGGGGCATTTGCCCAGCGGGACGGGTAGGCCAGGGGGGAGGAGGGAGGGTGGGCAACACACAGGAGAGGGGGAGGGATTTTGCGCTGACTAGGTTTCCTTCCCCTTTAAGGAGACTCACAGGCAGTGACTTCACATTAATATTCTCACACATTGTTTAGCAATTATAATATATACATATTTGACCTACATTGTTTTTTATACATTACCAAGACCATTACAGAAACTATGGCCAACAATGTACACAGAATGTACATAGAAATTCCCATAATCCTACATAAGACCAATACCAAGACCATCTGTGCAATAGATCAGACTGGGAGGCAGTGCATGCGCATTTAACTTTTTCGAATGCGCGTCCATGCCATCTTTATAGCGTAACTGAGTAGAACATGGCAGTGGGGAATACAGAGAGATAACTGTAACTTCAATACGGCACTATGGCAGAGAGGAGAGATTTATTTCAAAGGTATTCAAGCGATCAGTTAGATGCAGGGGCACTGTATTAGATGAGGATGAATAAAGTAAAAGGCTTCCCTTGTTCTTTAACTACATACACTGCCATTGCCTGAAAATAACAGTCAGCATATCAGGATTGGAAAATGATTTCTGCCCCCATCCCAAATAAGGCCAAGAAATGCTGAAGAGGGTGATTTACATTGTAAATCTCTGTGATCAGCCATGCACAACAGCCTTCCAGAGGACAAGAAACCGTGCCAGCACAGATAATCACAGAAGATTGCTGAACATTTTATTCAGCAATCATTTCCATTTATTGTAACATGAAAGAAAAAACTGTAAGGAGAAAACAAGACGGTGGTAATTACCTACTTACATGTGGTTACTCATATTAGCATATCATTGGCAGGCAAGCTGTTACTGTCTAGGCAAATAAATGCATAGCTACACTGGGTATTATCATACTCTGATACACGGATAGGGAAAGTTGTAGGGGAGGCTTTGTCTTGGCTTTATCCCAGCTGTGAACGAATTGGAAACATCAAGTAAAATATTTCTGTTGCTGGAAAATACAATCATTATTCAGAAAACAGTCCAAAATAGATTATAAGCTCTACAGTGTCACAGACTGAAGTGTGATAAACGTATCAGAGCTATACAAAGAAAGGATAATAATGGTAATAAAATACATCATTACCTCTTCATTCATCAAGTTAAAAAATGTCCAAAGCAGTTTCCTATCTGAGTCACATGGGACAAATTCTCGCTGATTGGAAAATAGTAATCATATCTTAAATGAATACCTGCCAAAGTAAGCTTCCTAATTGTCTAAAAAGACATCTGTTCTTGATTTCTTTCTAAACTCAAAAGGGAACCTTCCTGTATGCTGTACAGTTGGTGAAAAGTCAATGGGGCAAATTCACTAAGATGCGAAGTTGCGCCAGGGGCAACTTCGCCGAGCTTCGCCGCACTTCGCCAGGCGTAGTTTCGCCAGCGCTCTGAAAATTCACTAAATTCCGAAGTTGCGCTCACGGGTAGCGTAAGGTTGCGAAGTTGCGCTAGCGTTGATTCGCTATGTAAAGCGAAGTTACGCTAGCGAAGGCTAATTTGCATACGGCGCGAAATTCAAATTTCAATGGAGGAATACGTATCAGCACTACAAATGCCAAGAAAACCTTAAAATCTGCAAATATAAATTTTATTTTGCCCTACACATGTGCCCACTGTCTAGGTAAGTTGCCATGAGTCAGGAAATGTAGGGGGGAAGGAGGGGAGCCCCAAAAGAAAATTTCGATCTTTTTCAGCCTATCACCCATCATGTAGAAAACACGCCAGCGTTTTTTGGGAATTTGACTTTTTTGGAAACAATCCCTATCTACTCTATTGCGCTTCGCCAGGTCTGAGGTGGCGAAGGAAGTCTAGCGTAAAAGGTAGCGTTCAGTACACTGCGCAAGTTAGTGAATTTGAGTAGTTTCGTCGCTAGCGAAAATTCGCCTGGAGTAAGGGTGCGAAGTAACACTAGCGAATCTACGCCAGCGTTAGTTAGTGAATTTGCGCAGTAGCGAAAATGCCAAACGCTAGCGAATTAACGCTAGCGTTCGGCGCTTCGCGGCTTAGTGAATTTGCGCCAATGTGGTCTTAGCTGAAGGGGAAGGATGGGAAGCACAGTGGATCATCAGTTCTATAGAAATGAAACTGTAGAGGAGGCCTCTCATAGTGATGGGCAAATTTATTCAGCAGGCATAGATTTGCAGCGAATTTTGACGTTTCACTGCCTGGGAATGTTTTCGCAAAACTGCGGCAATAAAGTCGCACGCATAAAAATTGTTGAACGTCAAAGTTATTTGGACGTCCATCGACTTTAATGCATTTGGACAAAATAGTTGTGCCCCCATTGACTTCAATGCTTTTTAGGTGCAAGCCAGAGGTGTCCCCATTGGGCAGCCAGTAAGTACAGGGCTCCATTGCTGCCTGCGTCTCAATGATTTGGAAGTTTAGGGACAGGTGGAGGGGCCTTTGTGCCACCCCCTTCTGCTATAGCTCGAGCGGTGCAAGGCAGAAATGGGCATTTTACAAGTTAAAACACTGTACTGATCTTGACCTATGGAATATGTTGAGGCTCTGTAAATATGTCTGTAATTAAAATTTGAAGATGACTCACCCATATTCCTGGCTGTAATTTCAGTATTGGGGGAAGTCTAGATATTGACAACAAAACCCAGGTAATGCCTTAAACCAGCCCCATAAGCCCCCAATGAATCAGACTAAAGCAAATACAAAGTGCTTAAGACGATAATTCCACTTCACCCACAAAGTAATAAAAAGCTTTATTAGTGCTTATAGCATGTTTCCTTTATACTGTTTTTATTGTCAAATTCAGACTTTCCATTAATAGAAGGCCACAAACTGTCTGCTCCTATTTAGCCAGGGGCCCTCTACTGCTCTGGGTAAATAAGAATGATTACTTTACTGTAGCTAAATAATAGTGAACCTTTTAACCACAGCAGAGGATGAGTTTTATGTAAGGATGAGTCTTGGTTTTAGACTTAATAAATGTACTAATAATAGCTGCCTTAAATGGGTAAAGCTGCCCCTCTCCCACTTCATTTATTGAAATACAAAGAAAACTGCACTCATAAACCCAACAATGGCTTTGGGGCATTTCAGAAATTGTCAGCTAGATGCTAATCAGCACACACTGAATAGTATGGAAGGTTGTGCTCTACTGAATGTGAATGACTTGGACGCCTGACATCTTTTTGAGCAGGATGATGACATAGAAAAAATAGCTTAAATCAGTTCTTGGGTAACCAGTCAAGCAACGAGAAAGACTACTTTCTCCTAAGGAATCTGTTCAACTATATTAAGGGGCAGATTTATCAAGGGTCGAATTTCAAAGTGAAAAAACATTTCACCATCGAATAGGTGTAGTATGATAGTCGAAGTCAAAGTTGAAGGTTTTTTCCTTAAAATTAAAATCATTTGATCGCAAGTTGAAATCCTTCGAATCGTCCGATTCGTAAGATCCTTTGAGTCACACTCAATTCAGTGAGAAAAAAACCCAAAACCTCCTAATTAAATTCCGAATGTTTCCATAGATTTCTATGGAGTTACCATGAGATATATAGGGCTAGAATTAAAAAGTTTCATTTACAGGATTGTTCACCTTCCAAACACTTTTTACATCTACTAATTCTTTTCCACATTTGCCCATACGCTTAATTCAATGGGAAATGCTTTTCTCGCATAACTGAATTTAGTCTTTTTCTATAGAAATGTAATGCTTTTGATATTAAACATAAGCAGGTAAATCAAAAATTCTATAATTTGCTTATACTCAAAATTGAAATAAAATGGCCTTTAAACAGTCCATATACCGTATGCAAGTACCAGCATTTCTGCCTAACAGATATCATTTAACTTTGCAGTGCCCTACCTGATTCATCTGCTTCCAAACAAAAGGAAATATGAGTTAATGTATCAGCCCCAATGTGCTTATAAATAATAACCTGTTGATGGTAGAAAAGGAAAAGGCATAATTTTGCACACAGTGTTAGTAGAGAGCTCATTTAATTGTCAACTCGTTAATCACACACAATACCACAGCATGTTATTTAACTCACGGCTTGTGATCCGAAGTCACTCGTTTCTCTGGAAGTCACTTAAATTTCTTCCTCTGACGCACCCTTTGCTGTCAGCTGTGTGAAGGGTAACACACATGTGGGCTGCACTGGGTCCGACTTATCTATTATCAAGGCCAATGTGCACAATTCAAGCTCATGGGGAATTTGATATTAGGTTCCTGCCATCACAGGGCAGTCCTTAGAAATATATGTAATAAGAGATTTGATACTGGTCTAGTCACCTATAGCAACCAATCAGCAAATAGTATTTATTGGTCACCTGTTTAAAGGGAAGGAAACCTAGGTGGTGCAAAAACCCTCCCCCCCTCCCGTGTGTTGCCCACCCTCCCTCCTCCCCCCTGGCCTACCCGTCCCGCTGGGCAAATGCCCCTAACTTGTTACTTACCCTTCTGCGCAGGTCCAGTCCAGGGAGTTCACAGACGACATCTTCTTCCACGCGATCTTCTTCCTGCTGTGAACGGCGTTTTGGCGCATGCGCAGTAGGAGCATTTCGCCAGTACGTATCTACTGCGCATGCGTCAAAAGTCACGCGCATGCGCAGTAGATCGTACCGGCACCGCCGTTCAAAGCAGGAAGAAGATTGCATGGAAGAAGATGTCGTCTGTGAACTCCCTGGACTGGACCTGCGCAGAAGGGTAAGTAACAAGTTAGGGGCATCTGCCCAGCGGCATGGGTAGGCCAGGGGGGAGGAGGGAGGGTCGGGAACAAACGGGAGGGGGGGTGGGGGGTTTGCGCCGACTAGGTTTCCTTCCCCTTTAAAATATCTAATTGGTTGTTATGGGTTATTGCACCTGGGGAAATTTGTGCCTTTTATTACATATATTACATTTTATTACATATATAGTTATATAACACTACACCAACAGTACCTGACATTTCTAGGTAAAAAGATGTCCAACATGCAGCAGGTCATTATATCACATACAGCTTGCTGGAGGTCCAAATTGAATTAATATGATAATGACAATATTTGGGTCATTTTCATTACCCCTCTGCACAGGTGATAGAAAGTCTCTTAGCACTAACCTAGTAAAAACTTACAAGTGGTGTGAAAAACTATTTGCCCCCTTCCTGATTTTTTATTCTTTTGCATGTTTGTCACACTTAAATGTTTCTGCTCATCAAAAACCGTTAACTATTAGTCAAAGATAACATAATTGAACACAAAATGCAGTTTTTAAATGAAGGTTTACGTTATTAAGGGAGAAAAAAACTCCAAATCTACATGGGCCTGTGTGAAAAAGTGATTGCCCCCCTTGTTAAAAAATAACTTAACTGTGGTTTAGCACACCTGAGTTCAATTTCTGTACTCACCCCCAGGCCTGATTACTGCCACACCTGTTTCAATCAAGAAATCACTTAAATAGGAGCTACCTGACACAGAGAAGTAGACCAAAAGCACCTCAAAAGCTAGACATCATGCCAAGATCCAAAGAAATTCAGGAACAAATGAGAACAAAAGTAATTGAGATCTATCAGTCTGGTAAAGGTTATAAAGCCATTTCTAAAGCTTTGGGACTCCAGCGAACCACAGTGAGAGCCATTATCCACAAATGGCAAAAACATGGAACAATGGTGAACTTTCACGATCGCTGCCCGGAGCAGGTCCTGGAGCTCCGGGGGGAGCGTCCTCCCCTGCCGGCGTCGCTCCCAAAATGGCGGCGCCCATGGCCGCCATGTGGGTAGCGGCACCGGCGCGATGACGTCAGCACGCCGATGTCGGCGCAAGGACGCCAATGACGTCACTATAGCGCCAAATTCAAAATAAAAACACCATCTAGACGCCAGAATGGCGCCCAAGTATAGGAAAACATTTCCTAAGTGTTTCCTGGGTTTCTTGTGAGCTTTTATTGCTAATCCTGTTCCTGATTACTTATCTTGACCCCTGCCTGGACTTTGCTGTTATCTGCCTGCCCCTGAACTCTTGCCTGGATTCTGACTACTCTTTGGATTAACCCTTTGGACACTGCGACCTTGCTCCCTCAAGAGCGCTTCCTCCTCGATCCTGACTACCTCCCTGGAGGGATCTCCTGGCTCCCTGACATGAACCTTCCCAGGAGTGGCCGGCTGACCAAAATTACCCCAAGAGCGCAGAGACAACTCATCCGAGAGGCCACAAAAGACCCCAGCAGTGTCGGACTGGCCCGGCGGGACACCGGGAAAATACCCGGTGGGCCCCGACCCTCATGGGCCCCCGCCGGGCCAGAACCCCTCTCTAAATATTTATATTTTAAAAAACATAAATAAAACTTATCGGCGCTGTTGCGCATGCGCGCCAAGCGGCGCTGTTGCGCATGCGCACCGAGCGGCTTCCTAGCTGAGCCGGCGCGCCACAGTGGGGGGACGGGTGGCCAGAGGGGGGCCCTCGGCAACAGTCCCGGTGGGCCCCGGTCCCCCCAGTCCGACCCTGTACCCCAGGACAACATCTAAAGAACTGCAGGCCTCACTTGCCTCAATTAAGGTCAGTGTTCACGACTCCACCATAAGAAAGAGACTGGGCAAAAACGGCCTGCATGGCAGATTTCCAAGGCGCAAACCACTTTTAAGCAAAAAGAACATTAAGGCTCGTCTCAATTTTGCTAAAAAACATCTCAATGATTGCCAAGACTTTTGGGAAAATACCTTGTGGACCGACGAGACAAAAGTTTAACTTTTTGGAAGGTGCGCGTCCCGTTACATCTGGCGTAAAAGTAACACAGCATTTCAGAAAAAGAACATCATACCAACAGTAAAATATGGGGGTGGTAGTGTGATGGTCTGGGGTTGTTTTGCTGCTTCAGGACCTGGAAGACTTGCTGTGATAGATGGAACCATGAATTCTAGTGTCTACCAAAAAATCCTGAAGGAGAATGTCCGGCCATCTGTTCGTCAACTCAAGCTGAAGCGATCTTGGGTGCTGCAGCACGACAATGACCCAAAACACACCAGCAAATCCACCTCTGAATGGCTGAAGAAAAACAAAATGAAGACTTTGGAGTGGCCTAGTCAAAGTCCTGACCTGAATCCTATTGAGATGTTGTGGCATGACCTTAAAAAGGCGGTTCATGCTAGAAAACCCTCAAATAAAGCTGAATTACAACAATTCTGCAAAGATGAGTGGGCCAAAATTCCTCCAGAGCGCTGTAAAAGACTCGTTGCAAGTTATCGCAAAAGCTTGATTGCTGCTAAGGGTGGCCCAACCAGTTATTAGGTTCAGGGGGCAATTACTTTTTCACACAGGTTTGGATTTCTTTTCTCCCTAAATAATAAAAACCCTCATTTAAAAACTGCATTTTGTGTTCAATTATGTTATCTTTGACTAATAGTTAACGGTTTTTGATGAGCAGAAACATTTAAGTGTGACAAACATGCAAATGAATAAGAAATCAGGAAGGGGCAAATAGTTTTTCACACCACTGTATAACATAACCTTGCAGACACGGAGCACCAGCAAATTTAAAACATCCATTTATTGTAAATCCATTAAAATGTAAATACAGAGCATCGTAAGCTCGATAGCTTTGACGCGTTTCGTGGATAAACCACTTCCTAAAAAAGCTAAATTGTTTCAATCCATTAAAGCAATTAAAAGAACAAATACCACACCCCTTGTAAAACCATTAACCCTATCGTTGGCAAAAACCAAGAACAAAGGAAGTGTGCAACTAAAGGTGGCCATACACGGGCCGATAAAAGCTGCCGACAGACCAAGTCGGCAGCTTATTGGCCCGTGTATGGGGGCCCCCTACGGGCTTCCCCGATCGAGATCTGGACGAAAGTCGGCCAGATCTCGATCGGATGGGACTAAAAATCTCGTCGGATCGCGGCCGCATCTGTTCGTTGATGCGGTCCCGCGATCCAACCGCCCCTTCCTGTTTGTTAGGATCCGATCGTTGGGGCCCACGATTGGATCAGCCCGATATTGCCCACCTCAAGGTGGGCAAATCGGAGAGAGATCCGCTTATTTGGCGACATCGCCAAACGAGTGGATCTCTCCGTGTATGGCCACCTTAACATACATGTTAATTGAAAGATTAAATAATAGATTATTTAATTAAATTGATATTACATATTAGGCGAAACATTTTATAATTTTATTATTTTATATCACATTAGATTTGATTTGATTTAATTAATTAAGACTCCATCAAATAGATACTCCAAACAATTAATTTAAAAAGATAAATTGATTGTATATATAAATATATAAATTAAGAAGAAAAACATTATCATAGATTCATAGTCAATATGTACTGTATATAGCAGTGGATCAAAAAAAAATCCACTGCTATATATATATTGACTATGAATCTATGTTAGTGGGTGGGTTGGGGGACACCCCTCTCACCCTTTACTAACACAGTACTAAATAATGCACTGAAACAAAATGTAGAGGCCTGTGACAATTCATACTATGCAAAAGGCACACTGCTTTCTGCATTGTGTCTGATCCCTTATTCCTTCATGTTATAGTTAAATGAACAGGACTTGTAGTTAAAACATGTTTTGCTTATTTAAATTTTCATGTTGAGTATTGAAAAGTGAATTTCACACTTCCAGTGGTTCTTGCCTTCACCTGTGGAAGGAAGAAGAATTTAGTTAATCTATCGGTCTGCGATAAGCCCTCTGTATAATAAATTTATAAGCCTGACATGTGGCCTAGGAGATGGATGGGGGTAGTTTATACATTCCCAAAAACAGGCCTGGTTTAATCAAGATCTCAGTGGCATTTGTGTGGCCCCCAGTCTCCCATAGTTCCATAGTTTGTACTTGACTTTGTTTAAAATATAAATTATCCCTGGAAAATATGGTGTGTTGGAACTCTCTATTAATAAAGATGTAAACCTTGAGTTCTAAATAGAGCTGATATCATAATACAGGTATGGGGCCTGTTATCCAGAATGCTCAGGACCTGGGGTTACACCGGATAACAGATATTTCCATAATTTGGATCTCCATACCTTAAGTCTCCTAGAAAATCATGTAAACATGAAATAATCTGGCTCCAATAAGGATTAATTATATTTTAGTTGGGATCAAGAACAATGTACTGATTTATTATACAGAGAAAAAGTTTACTATTTGGATAAAATGGAGTATATGGGAGATGGCCTTTTCTTTTTAAAAAAATAAGATAAAATAAGCAATGTTAAATATTAAAAAAAAAATAATATCAAGGTTTACTTACTTAAATAGACTGCAGGGCACGGCACCAAACATATTTAATGAATAAAGTATTCCCAATCTGCATACTGAATGTACTAATTAAAATTATGCCTGGGAGCTCAGTTAAGGTGTTTTCCAGTACCCAGAATAGCAATAACAGCTCCCCAGTGATCCAAAATAGGCTCATTTGCTTGTGCAGTTAAAGAAAAATGCCTCAGGCCATATGGGAACCCTCACATACAGTATTTATATAAATGCAAACATGAGAAAAGGAATGTTCTATGTACACATTAAGAAACAATAGGGTAAATTTACTAAGCCGCGAAAATTCGCCAGTAACGACTTTGCAGTCATCGCAACACTTCGATCAGACAACACTAATTTACTAAAATGCGTAGTTGCGTCCAGTGTGCCGAACGCTGGTGAATTTTTGGTAGCGTTACTTCGGCAATCAAATCGAAGATGCGCTAGCATTCAATTATGCCTAGCGCAACTACGTTAGAGGTCTTCGCTCAGGCTAATTTGCATAAAGCGTGGAATTATAAAGTTATAAAGTTGAATGGACATATATGTTGCAGCAAATACATTTCATTACACAAGTCCAGGAAACCTTAATAAAGAAAATAGAGTTGTTATAATGCCCTATACATGAGTCCACTGTATTGTTTATGTTCCATATGTTAGAAAACGTATGGGGGAACCCGGTTACCCAAAAAAAATTTAAGGACTTTTGCAGGCTATTACTCAGAAAAAAGGAAAAGATGCCAGCGTTTTTTGGGACTTAAAAACTTTTTCCACTAAAAATATCATTACCGTATATACTCGAGTATAAGCCGACCCGAGTATAAGCCGAGGTACCTAATTTTACCAACGAAAACTGGGAAAACTTATTGACTCTAGTATAAGCCTAGACACAACTACAGCCCTGTCTCCCAGCAGCGCACATTCTGCCAAAGCGACCCCCCAGCGATCAACCGGACTTCTGTGCAAAGTTGATGGTGACAGAGAATTGCCAAACGGATTACTGTGTGCATTGTCTCACTGTCCCACTACCATGTGCAGAGGGTGCTGTGTGATATTGCCATCACTGTTAATCTTTCGTATAACCAACAGAGGGTGCTGTGTGAAATTGCAGTCACTGTTATTCTTTCATATAACCAACAGATGGCGCTGTATGATATTGCAGTCACTGTTATTCTTTCATATAACCAACAGATGGTGCTGTGTGATATTGCAGTCACTGTTATTCTTTCACATAACCAACAGAGGGCGCACTGTTATTCTTTCATATAACCAACAGAGGGTGCTGTGTGATATTGCAGTCACTGTTATTCTTTCATATAACCAACAGAGGGTGCACTGTTATTCTTTCATATAACCAACAGAGGGTGCACTGTTATTCTGTCATATAACCAACAGAGGGCGCTGTGTGATATTGCAGTCACTGTTATTCTTTCATATAACCAACAGAGGGCGCATTATTATTCTTTCTTATAACCAACAGAGGGTGCTGTGTGATATTGCAGTCACTGTTATTCTTTCATATAACCAACAGAGGGCGAACTGTTATTCTTTCATATAACCAACAGAGGGCATTGTGGGATATTGCAATCTCTCCCCAAGTGAACTGTTGGTATAGGAATGATTAAAAGTGACTGCAATCTCAGCTACTGCCCGCTGACCCGAGCAGAGGTAGACTTTTTCATCACATTTTAGATGCTGAAAAACTCGGCTTATACTTCGAGTATATACGGTAATATCAGAAGATTGAGGAAGATCTATGAACTCCAATTAGGGATGCACCGAATCCACTATTTTGGAATCGGCCAAACCCCCGAATCCTTCGCAAAAGATTCGGCTGAATACCGAACCGAATCCTAATCCTAATTTGCATATGCAAATTAAGGGTCGTAAGGGGAAAAAAAATGTACTTCTTTGCTTTGTGACAAAAAGTCATGCGATTTCTCTACCCGCACCTAAATTGCATATGCAAATTAGGATTCGGGTTCTGCCGGGCAGAAGGATTCGGCCGAATCTGAATCCTGCTGAAAAAGGCTGAATCCCGAACCGAATCCTGGATTCGGTGCATCCCTAACTCCAATGCACTTCGTCTGGTCTGAGCTGGTAAAGGCAAGTCTGGCAAAAGAATTAACGTTCAGTAAAATCCGCATCTTAGTGAATTTGCATAGTAACGTCCATTCGCCAAAGTGAAAATTCCAGGGCGATAGAGTGCGAATTACTGCTAGCATCTGTCTCTTTTGCTAGCGAAGTTACGCCTGCACCCGTTAGTAAATGGGCGAAGTGCCTGAAAGTGGTAACGCTGGTGAATCGTTGCCAGCGTTAGTCACTTTGCCCTTTATTAAATCTGCCCCAATATGCCTTCATAATTTACCGTCTGTAAGGAGATAGCAGCAGATGATAAAACTCTCTTAACAGACAAAATTTTAAGGGAGGAAGCATGTATAACGTGATGTAGAAAAAAAATACTGAGAGTTTCTTGTTTGCAGTGTTGGACTGGCCCACAGGGTTACCAGGAAAACTCCCGGTGGGCCCAGGTGTCAGTGGGCTTCTTGCTTCTAACCATTTGGCCCGTTTCATGGTCATTCCCTATTTCTTTATGGGAACAAAGAGGCTTAATAATAGAAGAATATAGTATAGTATGGAGAGAAAAGAGACAAGGAGAATAAAGAGGTTGAGTGAGGAGAGGGGGTATAATAGTTTGGTGGGTCCCTAGTATCCCAGTCCAACACTGCTTGTTTGATTTGTAGGGCTAATGAACTACAAATCTCAGCATCCATGCTGAATTCCACAGATTCCACAGCATTCTAAACTATAAAGAGAAAGGAAGCAAAATAGGAAACAGATGTTCATATTAACAAACAAATGTAAGTAAAGATATGGGACCTGTTATCCAGGACATGGGGTTTTCTGGATAATGGATCCTTCTGTAATCTGGATCTTCATACCTTATGTCAACTAGAAAATCATGTAAATATTAAATAAGCCTAATAGGCTGGTTTTGCCTCCAATAAGGGTTACTTATATTTTAGTTTTGATCAAGTATTGCTTAATTATTACAGAAAAAAAGGAAATAACTTTTAAAAATATGGATTATATGGACAAAACGGAGCCTATGGGAGACGGCCCTTCCGTAATTCCCTGCTTTCTGGATAACGGATACCATACCTGCACTTGCATAAGTAGAAGCTAATGTTACCAACAGTTGATGGCACATGCTAAATATTTTTATGTCCATAGGATTACTGTTGCCAGCAACGTACTCTCCAAAAATGTGATGCACAGGTGTAATACAATGTATAGTCAATATTTATTATAGAAGAATCTGTTTTTTTGGTTTTTTTTTTACAGTAGCACTGTCCTTAGTACAAAGGGGAATAGCTATGCTGTCATATATTTATGGAATATCGTTATAATGGCTATAAAAGTCCTAGTGTACCCTGCTATAAGGACTACTTTACAACCCCATTTAACTGACCATGTGTCAGATGCCATCCCTTGTGGTTAATTAGAAGACTGTAACACAAAGGAATAGCTATGAAAGATCATAATCAGCCTCGGAGACAATTGCAGCACATGGAAGCCTTATGGATGTATTTATTAAAGGGGTTGTTCACCTTCAAACACTTTCTTTCAGTTCAGCTGGTTTTAGATTGTTCACCAGAAATAAAGACTTTTTCCAATGACTTTCTATTTTCTATTTGTGACCGGTTTTCTAATATTAAAGTGCAATGTTTCATTTTCTAAAGCAACTCTGGGATGGGGGGCAGTCTGTGGGTTCTGGCAAATGCTGCTATACGGTCCCATAGAAAGTAGGGATGCACCGAATCCAGGATTCGGTTCGGGATTCGGCCTTTTTCAGCAGGATTCAGATTCAGCCGAATCCTTCTGCCCGGCTGAACCGAATCGGAATCCTAATTTGCATATGCAAATTAGGGGTGGGGAGGGAAATCACGTGACTTTTTGTCACAAAACAAGGAAGTAAAAAATATTTTCCCCTTTCAACCCCTAATTTGCATATGCAAATTAGGGTTCGGATTTGGTTCGGTATTTGGCCGAATCTTTCACGAAGGATTCGTGGGGTTCGGCCGAATCCAAAATAGTGGATTCGGTGCATCCCTAATAGAAAGTCAGTATTTAGTGGGCTGGTGGGGGGCTGTTTGGGCCTCTGTGTACCTGAAATGCCAGGGTCTATTTTAATTCTCAGTCCAGACATGATGGGGGGTCGTCGACCCTTTAACTGTTTTAAATGGATACATTTAGTTGATACATTTCTTATTTTTGTTCCTGCTGAGCAGAATTCCTGAGTTTCATTAAAGGCAGCTGTTAGAATTGATACAATAGTTGCTAATATTTCGCAGATGCCGCTGAGATATATATCAACTAATTATATCAACTAAATGTAGCAACTAAATGTAGCAAATTGTAACAGTTCAGAATCTGCACCTGGATCACTGAGCTGCCAGACTGAAACACTAGAGACAGTTTTAAACTTTAAACTTACATTTTGGGAGAACTGTAAAAAATAAAAGATGGAAAGTAAATGCAAAAAGTCTGTGTTTCTGGTGAACAATCTGAAAACAACTCAACTGGAAATAAGTGTTTGGAAGGTGAACAAACTCTTTAACTCAGGAGACAAATATCACTGGTGATGCTGCCCATAGCAACCAATCAACAACTAGGTTTTGAACAGTCACCTAAAAGTTTAAATACAAAAGCAAATATCTCATTAGTTGCTATGGGCAACATCACTGGTGATATTTTTGTTAAAAAAAGTGTTTGTAAAAAAATTTTCCACAAAAATCAAGTGTATAAGCAACCAGCTTGTAACAATTTATAAGGGTAAACTAAACGAATAATGGCATAGTGGGATTTGTAATATTTGCAATGCTAGTCTCTACAGGTATGGTATCCGTTATCCAGAACCCTGTTATCCAGAAAGCTCCGAATTACAGAAAGTACTTTTTCCATAGACCTGATTATAATAAATATATTACATATTTTTCTTAAATAATAAAACAGTACCTTGTACTTGATCCAAACTAAGATACAATTAATCCTTATTGGGAGCAAACCCAGCCTATTGGGTTTATTTAATGTTTACATGATTTTCTATTGGACATAAGGTTTGGATCAGAATTATGGAAAGATCCGTTATCCAGTACCCCAGGTACCAAGCATTCTGCATAACAGATCCCATACCTGTATACACTAGCAGCTGTTTAAATGAGCGATTGCAAATGTTATTTATGGCTTTGACTAAATGTATCTAAATTGACCCCAATGAGCATCTGCAACCACTTAATTAATGGAAAACGTGAACTCTCAATAAGGAATACTGTGCCTGAACTTTGAAGTGCATCTCGTGAAAACCTGAACCTTAATTTCTTAGTCCAGCTAAGAAAGTGCAAGCCCTGTTCTTGCAGCGGTTGACATACTGGATATACGTTAAAACAAATTATGCTTAGAGCAAATGGCTAGCTGGCAATCATATTTCAGCAGCTGAAAAATATTAAAATCCTTTTCTTGGCATAACATGGATTTAACTTTATTTTCCCTAGCAGTACTCGTACCTCGTTTGATCTTAGGTAATTACGACACTCAGTAAAACTCTGCAAAAGCAGCTTTACAAGCAGAAAAGCATACGCAACAAAATCTGCTTATGTGGAATAGTCCGGCTTTATAGAAATGAGAAATTCTGCAGTTTAGGCAGCTACGGGGTAGGTTGAAAACATCTTGTACCAAATACACATGTATTACATGTAATACACCAAAATTAGGTACAGCTACGTGATCTAGAATGCTGTGGTCCTGGCAGGCCCGGATCTGTGGCGAGGCCACATAGGCCCTGGCCTAGGGCGGCACATTTTTGGGGGCAGCATGCCGCCCAGCCGCTCTGTGGGGAGCCTGTGTGACCCAGTGCTCCGGCACTCGCATGCTGGCGTTTTTGCACCAGCGTGTGGTAGTGCGAGCGGGCGCTAGGACCGCACAGAGCGCGCGGCTAGTGGCGCCCGCCCAGCGAATCCGGCACTGGGTCCTGGGTTTTTTCCATAATTTAGAGCACAATGCCTTTAGTGGTTCCTAAAATGTGGGGCCGGTCCCCATTAGCCTAAAGGACATCTAATTAGAGAATTAGGAAGAAAGATCATTGCTCTACTGGACCTGAAAACTATGGATGCACCAAACGAGGGATGTGGGGGTCGGGTTTTACCCAAACTGCACCCTCCCGATATCCACCCTGCGCCCGCCCATGCCCAACTTCCGGGTTCTTTTCTATAGACCTGCCCCACCTATGACATCACAAAAGGGAAGGGACGAGCAGGCGCACGTCTAAAAAAGTTGAACCTGGAAGTCGCAAGCTGGCATTGTAAGATCGCGGGCGGGGAGAGCAGGCAGAAGAGCTCACCCCGGACCCGCCCGTCACCGGGAAAGGGGGCTGCAAGGTTGGCCCAAACCTGCCCGGTTCCCGGACGACCTTCACATCACCAAACCCTACTTTGGGAGAATCCCAAATACTTCACACAGGATGCAGTCGAGTACTATGTACTATATCAATATTTAATGAAAAATTAAATTAGTTAAAAATCAAAAACAGTCCATACAAATTGGAGACTATGGGAAATGGCAATTATTGTATGTTGAAACTTAATGGGCTTCTGGATAGATTCCATGCCTGTGTATATTGATTTCTGTTATTTCTAAATTAATAAGAAAAGTGTACACACACCCAGCCCTCACAGACCAAGAGGCCCAATATGTTTTTTTACAGTGTAAAACCAACTATGGGGTTATGTAATAAAAGGCATTGAGTTTGCTCAGGTGCATTGTACATAGCAACCAATCAGCAGGAAACATTTACTGGTCACCTGTTTCAAGGCAAACATGTTATTGGTTGGTATGAGTTACTGCACCTAGGAAAACTTTGTACATTTTATTACATAAAGATAAAGAACATTGAATTCATATACTGTGTTTTAATCCTGTTAACCTGGTCTTTCCACATAAAATTCACATTCTCATTAATCAAAGAGGCCCAGTACAGTGAAGACAGACAAATGACAGTCAGACCTAGCCTGGTATATATTGAATGGAGATAGACAGGGGATTCCTGTCCCAAAACTACAGTAAGTGAGTGAGTGAGTCAGTCAGTCAGGGAGGGGTGGCATTGGCTCACACCATTATAGACGGAGGTGGAGTGGAAGCTAGAAAGACTAGCATTCAGTACTAGGAGGAGATTGGCAGCAGGCCCGGATTTGTGGGAAGGCCACCTAGGCCCGGGCCTAGGGTGGCAGGATTTTAGGGGGGCGGCATGCTGGCCAGCCACACCCACATTGGTTCAAAAACACTGGGTATGTGCAGGAGATACAATCTCCATGAAAATTTGCATGAATAAAAGGTAGGGGACAGGGGGGCAAACGGCAGTGGGCCTAGGGGCGCCCGATATGTAAATCCGGCCCTGTTTGGCAGGGGATGACCCTGGAGCCTTTCAGTATCAGTGAGGGACAACTGGTTTCCATGTTAGAGAACAGTATTGCAAGAATATCTTAGCACATCATGGTGCTCTGTTGGCCAACTACAAATACTGATTTTATTTTATTTTATTTATAGTTGTCCACATGAACAGCAGGCAAAATATGTGGGTACTAATATGTTAGTAAAATATATAGAATATACTACACTAATTTACACATCATATTGTAATACTGAGCAATGATAAAGAGTGGCAACTTGAAAGCAACCTAAAAGGCCACAGGGCCCCCGCACCCACAAATGGCCCCCACCATGCCCCCACACAACTCCCCCCTCCCCTGAGCATGCGTAAATTAAACGTGCCTTCAGCGTGTCGAGGGAGGGAGATCAGCTGCCTGGGGGAGCACTGAAGGGGATCGGGTCTGGGCTGGCTGGGCTCACTGGGTTGTTTCCCAGTGTCCCGCCGGCCCAGTCCGACCCTGACAGTAGCCTACAAGTAAAGCAAATCACAATATGTCAGCCTTTGTGATTTTGTGATTTAGTTGTAGTACCCTGTAATGGAAGCAGCAGCATCTGTGCCATCTGCACTCATATTCCCCAAATAGCCAGCTTCACCTTCTCCAAAGTGAAATATATTTAACATTTTTCATATCAGTAACACAGATCAATGCACCAATTTGTTTTGCTTTATTGTCCCATAGATTTCACCTGGTCTCAGACACTAAGGGGCAAATTTACTAAAGGGCGAAGTGGCTAACGCTGGCGAAAGTTCACCAGCGTGACGTCATTTCAGGACTTCACCGTTTTACTAACAGGCGCTGGCATAAGTTCGCTAGCGAAGGAGATAGATTCTAGTGCTACTTTGCACTCTTAACAACAGGCAAATTTTCATTCTGTGGACGTAACTAAGCAAATTCACTAAGATGATGGTTTTAATGAACGTTACCTCTTGCGCCAGACTTGCCTTCACCACCTCAGACCAGGCGAAGTGCAATAGAGTAGATAGGGCTTCCTCAAAAAAAAAAAGGATTGTAATTTTTTTTAGGGTACCCGGCTTCCCCCCTACAATTTTGGAGGTAAGTAAATTTGCCCCTAAATTAGATGGCCAACCACGAGTACAATATATCCACTTATAGCTCAATTTGTTAATTTGAATGAAAGAAAACAAAGGTTCCAGGAAGAATACAATTAATGGCCCCTAATAAAATTGACTATTGGAACATACTCTAATATACTGTATATGTAATATGTGTCCCCCATGTAAATCAGTTATTTCTGTCATTTAACCAAATTTGCTGTTTAATCCCTTTTTCTTTCACAGCCTTATTTATTTCAGTCTGGCAGGGAAACTGGGCTACAAGCAAAATGCAGAAGCAAATGGTGACCTTGGCAATATGAAACTGACTTGGGTATTGCTAGAAGTTAGAGAATGTAATTCTTCTTCATTTGTGTACTGCTTTGTCTACCTGTATTGTTAATATTCAATTACAGTTGTTAACGGATTCAAAAAGAAAACACACACACACAAATTGAAATATTGCTGCCTTTAGCTGTAGGAGGACCTATCCCAAAATAGCTCCCTTATTCCTATACCAACCTGTAAAGAAATGTATCCCACAAGATCAGTTTAGATGCATATAACTGAAAAGCCAGTTTCTCAATGCAGCAATTCAAAATCAATTCAAAACTGAGTACAAATTGAATTCCAGATTTTTTGACACAAAATCGGGTTGAAAAAAGACAAAGTCCATCAAGTTCAGCCCTCCAAATGAAATGAAAACCACCATCCATACACACACCCCTCCCTACTCTCACATAAATTATATATACCCATACCTATACTAACTATAGAGTTTAGTATCACAATAGCCTTTGCTATTATGTCTGTCCAAAAAGTCATCCAAGCCATTCTTAAAGGCATTAACTGAATCAGCATCACAACATCACCCGGCAGTGCATTCCACAACCTCACTGTCCTGACTGTGAAGAACCCCCTACGTTGCTTCAAATGAAAGTTCTTTTCTTCTAGTCTGAAGGGGTGGCCTCTGGTACGGTGATCATCTTTATGGGTAAAAAGGCCCCCTGCTATTTGTCTATAATGTCCTCTAATGTACTTGTAAAGTGTAATCATGTCCCCTCGCAAGCGCTTTTTTTCCAGAGAAAACACCCCCAACCTTGACATTCCTCCCTCATAATTAAGTCTTGCATTCCTCTAAACAGTTTATTTAAAAGTTTAACCTTTTTTAAATGTTAACTGTAACAACAACAGAATACAACAAACAGAAGTGCAGTGTGTATATGTAGGCCTAGTTTGAAATAAATAAAACACTGAATAGCCCAATTAAATGCTAGTGTTCTTATCAGTTTAATGTGACTTCTGCTTCTGAAGCTCCATGCTGATCTTCCCACTCTTGTCTTGAATGTGTGACTGCGGTACGGTGTTGGAGGGACCAGCACCCTCCCAAGCAATCAATTGCAAGAATACTCTGGCACTCACGGCAGGTTCAAGCAGGGAGATCCTCTTGCGTGTTTATTTGCAGAAAATAAACACGCAAGGGGATCTCCCTGCTTGAACCTGCCGTGAGTGCCAGAGTATTCTTGTAATTGATTGCTTGGGAGGGTGCTGGTCCCTCCAACACCGTGCACCAGGCATCTACCTATTGAAGGCCAGGGTGTGCGAGTGGGCCATATTATTCAATGACTGCGGTAAGTCTTACTGCGGCACGGTCTTGCCTGTCACTCCTGAGACATCTATACAGCCCTCGCGCCTTCTGGCGGCTTCATGAGGAGCTGCGACCGCCGTAAGCTCACCGTTAGCTTACCACGGTTGCACACTCAATAAGCCGCCGAACAGGTGCGAGGGCTGTATAGAAGACGTAACAGGGAAAGCCAAAAGACCGAGCCGCAGCAATCAGGATGAAGAGCCGCTCTCTCCAGCTCATTAATATCCCTTAAGGACTGGAGTCCAAAACTGCACTGCATACTCCAGATGAGGCCTCACCAGGGATCTATAAAGAGGAAAATTATGTTTTCATCCCTTGAGTTAATGCCCTTTTTTATGCAAGACAGAACTTTATTTGCTTTAGTAGCCACATAATGACACTGCCCAGAATTCGACAACTTGTTATCTACAAAAACCCCAAGGAAACTCCCAACACATAACTTGCATTTATATTATTTTTGCCAAAGTGCATAACCTTGCATTTATCAACATTGAACCTCATTTTCCAGTTTGCTGCCCAGTTTCCCTACTTAGACAAATCACTCTGCAAAGTGGCAGGATCCTGCATGGAACCTATAGTTCTGCACAATTTAGTATCATCTGCAAAAATAGAAACAGTACTTTCAATGCCCACCTCCAGGTCATTAATAAACAAGTTGAAAAGCAAGGGACCTAGTACAGAGCCCTGCGGTACTCAACTAACAACACTGGTCCAATTAGAAAATGTTCCATTTACCACCACTCTTTGTAGTCTATCTTTTAGCCAGTTCTCTATCCAGGTACAAATACTATGTTCCAGGCCAGCATTCCTTAATTTAACCAGTACCCTTCAGTGTGGCACTGTATCAAATGCTTCAGCAAAGTCTTAGTAAATCACATCCACTGCCATCCCAGAATCGAGGTACCTGCTTACCTTCTCATAAAAAGAAATTAAGTTAGTCTGGCAAGATCTATTACGCATAAAATCATGCTGGCACAAACTCATAGTATTATGATTTGCTATGAAGTCCAGTATCTTATCCTTTATTTACCCTTCCTACCACCAGGGGCGTTTCTATCATAAAGCAAGGTGATGTATATCATCTGGCCCCGGACCTTTGTTAATCTTAACATGTTCTAGTCTCTTGTTCTTGATTTTCCTCATGTGTGAACCATGTATCATTAGTTGTATTACTAGAATTGGGACTATCAAGAAGGAAACCTTCACTGGTTCCTCATTTATGTAGACAGACAAAAAATGTGTGTTCAGAATCTGCGCTTTTTTTTTGTTTTCATCAACCAGCTGACCACCCTCTAATATTAAAGGTCCCACCCCTTCATGCTTAATTTTTTACTATTAACATATTTAAAAAATAATTTTGGACTCTTTTTAGCTTGCCTTATAGCTTTTTTTTTTTTGCATGATTTCAATGGAGTTTTCATCTTTTTCACTAACTGGTTGAGATAGGTTACTGATTGGGAACAAACCCTGTGTGTGCAGAACTGCAACTACATAAGCAATTTTCAGTAAAAGTATCAGTTAGCAGTAGCAGCTGCAGTAGATGCATGCCACAGTACTTTATACTACCAGGCAGTTCTGCCAGTCATTCAGTAATGTGGCCCCACTGCATGCAGACAAATACCCAGCAATACCCAGTGGCAGTGTCTCTGCACCCTGAACAGTAAAGATAATGCAAAATCAGCAACTGAAAACACAGAAAGAGTATATTACAAAGGTTCATCAAAATGCAAGTCATTTGGGCTTTGTGAACAAAGATGCAACATGTAAAGTGCAAAAAATAGTATTGTATTATTATTTGTATTTTGCATGCTGAATCTGGGTATGTGCAAATAACTGAGGGCTCCCTTCATTAATACAGTAATTCCTGTATCAGTGAAAGGCTGGTGGGGGAGACACTTAGGGGTTTCCCTCTCCCACCTGGTCCTTACAGTCTGCCCACTGCGCTACACTCAGTGAAGAGCACAGAGCTTTAGAGGGGTGCTCTTGTGCCCATTACTGCTCTTGTACTTGCCACCCTGGGGTCATAAATAACCCCTATTGTACATGGCACCAAAGGATTGCAACATAGTAAGAAATCCAAAGGTACACAGGATATTTGAAGTCAGGGTAAGCAAGAGCCAAAGTTGTTCCTACCAAAGGCTTGCAAGCAATGTTCTCTTTGAGCTGTATGCTTATGCGTGCACACACAAATTTTAAGGCCGGCACACACAACAAATTGTGGTGCTCATAAACAATTTTGTGTGAAAAAAAGATCGTTAATCTTTAATGATACTGTACTTTATATTTATTTGTATGTATTATTGTATAAAGCCCTATTTGTTCTATTAATGCTTTGTTCTGCTGTACAGTGCTGTGAATGACTGCAACATGCTGGGTTCCACCGGTGTTTGGAGCTTATATCCATCATTGTGAATACAGCCCAATAAGGAAGAATTGGCTGCATGTGGGTCTTTGCTCCCCTGCATTTAACTGGAATACAGATGAACATAGGTGAAAACGATGGTGAGGCAGAGCCCTTAGACTCGGCCCCTGAGAATGAGATAAACGATGAAAGATTGCCTTTCAGTCAAACAGTTTCTCCTATGAAATGAATGGACAAAGTAAGACTATTGTTTTAGCCACTCTATGCTGACTAATACAAGCATGGGACACACAGCACAACAATCTTTTTGGCAGAGTAATTGCTGGATACAGAACTGTAAATGTATGTATATATTTATTTGTATAGCACTTCCTTGAGGGCAAAGCACTGCACAGCAAAACAATAAATTAGTAGTTAACAAACAAGGGTTCACTGCAATAAGTAACAATAAGTACATTATAAGAAATACAATTCATATAAATATAAAATATAACTACAATACAGATTAAGTGCTCAGTGTCAATTCAACAAAAGGATGGAGGAACCTGCTCAGTAGGACTTACAGTCTAAATGGGAGGGTAACTTACAGACACAATTCGGAGAGGGCTATAAAAAGCTGTAGGTTGCAGTGGGTGACAATGTCAAATACAGTAAGTAATGGAATAGATATCAGATTTATTTTACCCTGATACCCAAGAAAGTTAATTTTCTAACTCAAGGATCTAACTGCATGCAATATATAGCGAATAAAGTACCCCCTCTTGTAAATTATAAGGATATTATAAGTTAACGAGGAGTTTCATAACCATATAATGTTTATATATGTTTTTATACAGGTCATGGAACTCCGAGGTAACTTCTAATATCCTCATATTTTGCAACTGGGGGTACTTTATTTATTATAATACACAAGTTTCAGTCGTGTGACAGAAATGACATCAGAACTCACCATTTTTGCTTCTATACATGCTCCATACTTCTGCTTTTCTGAATAAGGCATAAGGTTCACAGTACAAGCAGCATAGACACAAGAGAGACCTGGGAATAACATCTGCCTTTGGGATATGTCACTTCCAGAGTTCACTTTGCATGTTGCACCTACACAGGCAATTTATTTGCACCCAATGAAATGCATGATAATGCTCTTGCCAGTGCTCAGATCATTGGCACACACATCAGAAGTGTCTCAAGTAGCTACTTAGTGGCTACTTGATTGGCCAGAATTGTGGCATTTCCATGTGTACATGTAAATAAGCCCTAAAATCTTTTTACACTTTGGTATTTTGGATTTTGCAACTGCTGCAATAACATGCTTTGAACATGGGGCTGGCAAACTAACGCCATGTGATCAGGGATATCATAATCCTGTATTGGGTCTTTAAAGACCTTCCACTATGTTATGGTTAACAACCAAAGGGCACTTTCCTCTCACAGCTTAGGATACATACCCATGGTCATTTTTTTATTAATAGCTTAAGCCTTATAGCATACAGTGGATTCTCATGCATTTCATCACACTTGATTTTAGCCTGCTCCTTGGGTCTGCACCTATGGGAGTGATCATAGCAAAAATAGATTCAGACTTTTTTTAATGCAATCAGTGGTGATTAACACTTGCCTTGCCATGCAGATGGAATGCAAGTAAATCCACTCTAAATAAAAATGCTCACGAGTAAGTAACCTTAGGCAACATTCTTATGCATTTCTAAAACTTCTAGACCTTCTATTTATCAGCCTGTAGGGAATATTTAGTGGTTATTTGTTTCTAGAATGCTGACTTTCATATCAGACTTTAAAGAATGAGTTAACAGGTGAGCAAAAGCAGTTGGTGCCATCAGCCTCTACCCTGGTGCCAAGCACAAGCTTATAAAAGTGCAAGGATCGGACAAATGTTAATGAGCCATGTGACATCACCAAGAATGATTAACAAATGATGACATCAATAAGCAACATTTATAAAGATATATATCACAGGTTTCCCAATTGCTGACACAAGAGGGCATGAAATTAACTACAGGGGAAAACTTTTTTTTAGAAATGTTACGGAAAAAGAAATTATAAAGTAAAATAGCAAAAGTGTCACAGCCTAATCCTTCAAGTTTGTCTCTTCACAGCAAGGGTCCATAGAAGAAACAAGCATAAACCCCTTGAGTATTCGGTTGACTGCTGTGAACTGTCAGATGCGACTAGAGAATTAAATAAAGTCCTGTTATTTAAAGTCATTCTTTCTCACTAAAAGCAGTTTGTTTCCTTCTGCAGCATTGTAAATACTGCACTCTGCTGTGTTCCTGAATGGATGCACAAGAGGATATTTTAAATAAAATGCATTACTTAAAAATAACTATGATTGCGGGAGACTGCTTATACGCTTACAGACCACACAACACTGACCATCACTAATGCCTGTAACAAAGAAATCATCGACTTGAAGTGGGCCAGATGTTGCAGAGCTACAATTCCCTGCACTCTGATTGTTGCACCTAGGGCCTATTTGATAGGATCAGCAGATAACACAGTTCTTGACTCCCAGCAACGTGGGGGTTTGATAAATGAGTTCTCTTATCACTTCCACATTTTTGTCAGCTACATTAGATACTAATAATGCCATTCAGGAGAAGACCTTGGCAGCATATAACATTCACCTGTTCTAACGTTCAGGCAACCATGCGGTGTGTGTGTCATAACTAATTGCAAGATTTAAATCAGCAATAGAAAATGTCCAATGCCGTCATTATGTCGTCATATATATGGAATGCTATTGTTAGAAATATTCCATATTCCTGTTATTGATGAATATTCTTTCTATTACACCGATACCAAATAATTCTAAATTGTAAAGTACAGATTTTGTGTAGTGTTTGTCTTACTGGCAAAGCAATAAAAAGGTAATTGTGAGCAACCTCTTTTCATTTGGTCACTGCCTCCCTCCCCCCCCCCGCCAAATTATTTGGACCAGTAGCATTAAAAAGTCAATATATTTTATTTGCATTTAAAGTTCTGTTTATCAAAGCACCTACAAATACACTATGCCACAAATGTCCTTTTTTTATACAAGAAAGGATTTTATTCTATAGTCCTGTAGAGAGCCGTGACATCCAATCCCTGTTAATCTTCCTGTATGGGGCCCTCCAGCAGGTGCACCTGATTTCTGTCTGCAAAATCGACAAGATTTCGATCAGTCAGGTTTGATTTTCCAGACGGATTAAGGAACACATTGGCTAGTTACATACCTCCCAACATTTTTTAAATAAAATAAAAGAAATAAAAAAAAAGCCAGGTTATGAAAGTTTGAACATATTTCTGTGTTTTTTTTCAGTTTTGCTAATGAAGGTGAATTTCCCTTTAAGCTGTGAGTCTAGCTTCTCCCAAGGGACCTGTTATCTTATATTGTTACAATTACTTATTTGCTTATCTTAAAATTTTTACTAAAGTATCTTATCTGCAGCTGCGGCTGTTCTCGGCTCTCTGCCAAAAGCCAATTAAGTTAGAAACTTTGTTTCTTTTTCTGGCTGTCCAGTGCAGATAAAAATGGGACTTTCCAGTACAAATGAGGGACTGCAGGGTAGGCTGTCAAAAGAGGGACTGTCCCTCTGAAAACGGGACAGTTGGGAGGTATGTAGTTGATGTGGTCCTCGCTCCAACAGCTCTTATTCACTTCTTAGTAATGTGATTGCTTGGCCCTCAGGCCAATGATTTTACATTATTAAGCCCGATATTTCCCACCTTAGGTAAGCATATCTGGGAAAGATCCACTAGTTTGGTGTGTCCTATAGTGTAAGGCCAGGCCAGCGGACCCTATAGTGAAAGGCCAGCTTTAGCCCTATTTTAGTTTAAAGGGGAAGGAAACCTAGTCGGCGCAAAAACCCTCCCCCCCTCCCGTGTGTTGCCCACCCTCCCTCCTCCCCCCCTGGCCTACCCGTCCCGCTGAGCAAATGCCCCTAACTTGTTACTTACCCTTCTGCGCAGGTCCAGTCCAGGGAGTTCACAGACGAAATCTTCTTCCACACGATCTTCTTCCTGCTTTGAACGGCGTTTTGGCGCATGCGCAGTAGGAGCATTTCGCGGGTACGATCTACTGCACATGCGCCAAAAGTCACAAAGTTTTCCGATTTCACTTCGTGACTTTTGGCGCATGTGCAGTAGATCGTACCCGCGAAATGCTCCTACTGCGCATGCGCCAAAACGCTGTTCAAAGCAGGAAGAAGATCGTGTGGAAGAAGATTTCGTCTGTGAACTCCCTGGACTGGACCTGCGCAGAAGGGTAAGTAACAAGTTAGGGGCATTTGCCCAGCGGGACGGGTAGGCCAGGGGGGCGGAGGGAGGTCGGGCAACACATGGGGGGGGGGTAGGGTTTTTGCGCCAACTAGGTTTCCTTCCCCTTTAAAAGGCTACCCCTATGGGTACAGGAGCATATTTATATGAACTATAGAATTGTTTCTGTAGCTAAACCAATTTTTTTATCAGTGCAGGGCAATTTAAATGCATACAAAACATTTTTTGGTGTTACTGTTTCTCTTTCTCTTTT
Organism: Xenopus petersii; assembly: GCA_038501925.1. Taxonomy (NCBI): domain Eukaryota; kingdom Metazoa; phylum Chordata; class Amphibia; order Anura; family Pipidae; genus Xenopus; species Xenopus petersii. The sequence continues at coordinate 136,662,902 of CM076675.1, forward strand.
CCTCGCGGGTAACTCCTGGCAAAGGGGAGGCCGATGATGTCGGGGGTAGTGATGGGCGAATTTGTCCTGTTTCGAAACACACAAATCCTCCAGCTAACTAGTGTTACCATGGTTTTTTTTTTTTTTTTTCAAGTATAATAACTCTTGGTGACAGATTGATGAACAATAGCTGATCACAGGCCAGTAAGTGTTTATCTAGCTATAATGTTGCTAAGTATATTATGTGACCCTTTGGACATTCTTAGGACATACTAGCAGCATGTTTAGTATATGCTTCAGAGTCTGTTAGAACCTGGCATATATTTTCATAAGTAAACTGTTTACGTGTTCAGTATTGGATTGCTCCAATATAACGTATACATGAAGAAAGTGTCACAAGTCCTCATAAATGAAAGGCTAAGTGCAAGTGCAGTATAGCAAAATTATGGTACAGGCATGGGACCTGTTACCCAGAATGCTTGGAACATGGGGGTTTCCAGATAATGGATCTTTCTGTAGTTTGGATCTTTATACCTTAGGTCAACTAGAAAATCATGTAGACATTAAATAAACAAATAGGCTGGTTCTGTTTCCAATAAGGATTACTTATATCTTAGTTTGGATCAAGTACAAGCGTCTGTGTTATTATTACTGAGAAAATGGAAATAGTTTTTTAAAACGTAGATTGATTATAATGGAGTCTATAGAATATGGCCTTTCTGTAATTCTGAGCTTTCTGGACAATGGGTTTCTAGATAACAGATCCCATACCTGTACAAAATACTTAGCGCCTAGTCCAATCACCACTGCACAGTGCTGATAGGTACATGAGAGCAATGTAGCTAACGTCTACCTGCCGCATTTTGAATGCCAAGTTAGGGGTGTACCTTTGCCCTTCATCACATTTTTTGAAAAAGAGGCTAATAAAGTGGGTATTATTCATTAAGCACAACAAGTTACTTGTCATAAATTACTTTGGACACATTACTAGTACAGTTATGGGACCTGTTATGCAAAATGCTTGGGACCTGGGTCTTTCTGGATAATAGATCTTTCTATAATTTGGATCTTCATACCTTAAGACAACTAGAGAATCATTTAAACATTAAATACACCCAATAGGCTGGTTCTGCTTCCAATAAGGGTTGATTATATCTTAGTTTGCAGCAGGTACAAGATACTGTTTTGTTATTACAGAGAAAAAGCAAATAATTTTTAAAAATTTGCATAAAATTGAGTTAATGGGAGACGGCCTTTCTGTGATTCTGAGATTTCTGGTGCTGATAACTGATTCCATACTCAGATATCAAAGGAGCAATGTACAGTGTAAAAGGGAATTGTAACCTTAGTGGATGGTTGCTGATTCTTCCATTGCAGAGGAAGCTGGAAGGTCCTGGCATGTAAATGTTTGGGGACGTACATACTGTATGGCCATTTCTACTTGTGTTTGACAAGTGGTCAAGTCCAAGTGAGTATTGGTAGCTGCCAGGACAGGCTTTATTACATCCGTGTCCAAGCATAAGATCTTCAGTTGGGTGCACAGACATTGAAAGCCTAGGTGCTCCTAGACCATTGTGCAAGCCAAACATGGTGGCCACCAAACGCCACTGTGAAGTTTGGGGAGGAAGCTGTGGGTTCTGTGCACTGGAACTAAATAGAAATATTTGTGAGGGAGTTTACATTCTTTTTAATTAATGTAGGGCTGTACCTATGAAAGGAAACATGCACTGAGGCCATTTCATTCATGCATTCAGCACTTAGGCCTGCTCCCATTGGATCAACAGAAAACGAAATGAACATTTGAGTTTCTGTTCCTGTGGTGGAACACTATGAAATATACCAAAGTACACCAAGCAAATATTTTCCTGTAAATGTGCAAATGAGAAATACTGCCCAGAACATTCCTGAGCCATAACTTAGCAAAATTTGCCCAGTGTGATATTTCCCAGAATATAGCCAGGACTTTTGGGAGTTCACCCTGGGTAACCTTGGAGGCCACAGAAAACTATGACTGGGCTACTTATCTTCCTTTTGAATGTGAACAGATAATGTACAGTATAGCAGTATAATGAAAGTTGGCACATCATTGTACAACTTATTTCCCAACCTACTTATATAGTAAATACCTATAAACAGGCAAAGAGGAACTAGAGAAGTACAGTGTACAAAACTTTACGGAGCATCAGACCAAAAGTGCCAGTAAGAATTATGGGAACAATAAGGCACTTACTGTGAAGCATATCCCTCTCATCTCCTGGGCTCAAACTATTAGGTGAAATTGATGAGGCCACGGATACAGTGTTCTTGGCAAAGATCCCGCTGATGAATTTAAGCATTTTCCTATCTCTGGCTGCTGTGGCCCTGGCCTTGTCCCCTGTGGGTGAGCTTTTCTCTTGGCTCTTCTTGAAATCCTCTGCAGTGGGGTCCAAGTCACTATTGTCCACGGTCTTACTTTTCCCCTTCCTAAAACCCTTTGGGTCACATGAGGCAGGAGACAATAGATTCTTGCCTGTGACTCCAGACAGCTTGGGTGTCTCCACCTTGGGGCTGCTCTTAGTAGAGGATTTGGAGCGGCTCTTACCCCCCTCATTCTCAGGCCAAGAAAGCCTGTTAGAGAAACTCTTCTGGCTTTGAAGCTTTTCTCGCTGCTCTGTAGGTTTCTCTACCTGACTCTTAGAGGCTTTAAGCTTCAGCATTCTACCACCTTTTTGTTTACCAGGGGTAAGGAGGACGGGGTGTCCTTTCCCAAGCTCGCCTGCCTCAGGAACTCCTGCTGAACTTACCCCCAAAGAGGCACTACGTTCAATCAGAGGGCAACTTTCTGTGGACCCCCCTGCATGCTCTTGGCTTACAGTAAGGGACACATTCACAGGAGCCTCCCTGTAAGGTGTGCCTGGCTGAAAAGTAGCAGTAAGCAGTGGGCTACCTGGGGAGCTAAATGAACAGCGAGGTCCTGAAAAGAATTTTGGGCTAAGATCTTGGCGGTGTCCTCCGGGGGAGCTTCCACCGCTGCCAGGCCGCCCAGGAGATGACTGTAAGAAATAGTCTGATGTAACACTGGTGCTGATCCACATGGCGTCCTGTCTCAGGAATAGTCGCTCCTGGCGCTTACTCTTACCAGGATCCTCGTTATCTGGCGTAAGCTCCTCCTCCTCCCCAGGCCGAATGACCCCAGGACTGAGAGGAAGGGATAAGGCAGAGGAGGCTGGGGTGCGGACAATATGTGGTGAAACTAACCCTAGACTCCGCTTTTCTTCTGCAGATGGACCCACAGTTTCAGAGCCATCAGTCAATGCTTTACTTCCAAGGGATGAAAAGGACCCAGAAAGAGATGATTTGGCCCCTGGGTATGTACCAGTACCAGCAAAGGGTGCTTTCACAGCAGTTGAAGCTTTAGTTCTCACTCCAGTGGAAGGTATAGGGTCTGCACAGGAGCTCATGGGCCTGGGTGCAATGTTTGCAACTTTAACTGGTGATGCCCCAATGGCTGTTTTTGGTCCTATGACAAATGCTTTTGCCCCTGGATAGGTTCCTGCATCTCCGGTTTGAGCTCTTTCCCCTAAGCCAGTGGTTGGTGTTTTTCTACCGGCATGGTCCTCAGTACATGCCCCTGAAGAAACTGCTCTGGCTCCCCGAGCTGCAGTTCGTATAGCAGTTATTTTTGCCTCACTGGTCCTTGCAGCAGTATGAGGTGCTCCTCCTGATCGAGATGCAGAAAACAGGGCAGCTGCTGTTCGGGCAGCACTGATTGTAGGAGCAGTTACCCTGGGTACAGAGCTTATGACTGGACATTGCTTGTCCTCTGGCTCAGATTCTTTACTGGACTTCTCTGCCATGACTGGGCCTCTATTAGCCCTTGAAGGAGTACCAGTGTCAGTGGAACCTGTTTTTACCGCCTTGAAGCTACATGAGGTGACTTTAGCTTCAATCGCTGAGGCCTCTGCATTAAGTCCTTCTGTTATACGGCCCCCTCGCACAGGAACAGTCGGACTGCTGACTAAATCTCGGGACACATCAGAATCCAAGGCTGGCCTCCTGATGAGGGAACCCCGGATCACCCGAGCTGTTCCGAAGGTAAACTCTCTCTGGCCAGGTGGCACTGGTGTGGCAGTGTCTTTGACTGGGCCTGTGGTATTAGACGTGGTGACAACCTTATCCCCTTCTAACTGGGTTTCAGAACTCTTTGTATTACTATCTTCAGTTGTTGGAGTTGGAACTACAGGACCTGATATATCACCACAAGAAGCTGTAGGTACCTGGTTTGCAGAATGTGATACATCTCTGCCCTGAAGAGCCATTGATGGGTCTGCAGAACTTGATTTGCCACTATCCATAGATGGTGTTGCAGAACTTGATGTTCCAATTTCATTAGATGTGGGTATTGAAGCTGCAGGACTTGATATGCCACTGGCTTTAGTTACAGTTGTTGGAGTACAAACTGTGCTGACTTTAGAAGTGGATGCTGGAGCTGCAGAAACTGATTGACTCCTGCCCTTAGGAATGGATACTGGAGCTGCAGAAACTGATTGACTCCTGGCTTTAAGTGTGGGAGCTGCAGGAAATGATTGGCCACTGCACTTAGGTGTGGTTGCTGGAGCTGCCTGGCTATTCCCCTTAGATATAGATGCTGAAGCTGCAGAATTTAATGTGCCACTAGCCACACATGGCGGTGGTAGTGGAACTGCAGGTATTGATGTACCACTGATCTTTGATGTTGGTACTGGAGCTGCAGTAGTGGATGTGTAGCTGCCCTTTGCAGCTGGAATAAAGCTTACTGAAGCAGTCTCTGTTACAGGTGCTGTAGGTCTTGAGTCCTTCTCCTTCATTTTTGGTGCTGGTGCTGCAGGTGTCATGGGACTGCAGGTTGCACCGGATCTCCCAGTGTCTTTAGAAGTTGCTGCAAGACCAGACATGTCAGTGTCATTGGCTTTGGGAACTGGACTTGCTAATCTTAGTGAAGGGCCTGGTGTGCCACATTCCTTAGCTGAGGGTTGAGGGTCAGGTGAAGGTAAGGGAACAGAAGCTGAGGGAGATGGGGTATAATTGTACTTAATTTTAGGAGCCAGGGATGCCATATAGGCTGCACTGCTGTCCTTTGCAATAGATGCGGATACTGCAGGGTAGGATGTGCCACTGTCCTTTGCTGCAGGTGCCAGGGCTGCAGGATCACAGGTGCCATTGTGTCTGTGTGCAGGTGCTGCATGACTGGGAGGCCGGTTGTATGTAGTTTGGGGGGCTGAGGGAGCCTTGGTGGGTGCATTGCTGGGCTTGGGTCCCGCCGGTGCCGATGTTCCAGTGCAGGGAGAGCCGGCGGCTTCTTTATTCGCTGGTACCGGGGCGGCAGTTGTGAAAGTGCCTTTGCTCCCCGGTTCCTCGGCGCTGAGTGTCCGGGAGTCTATGGCACAGGCTGCTGGGCTGGGTGTTTCCTTGGACGCAGCTGTGGGAATCGCGGTTCCTTTCGGTAGCGGTCGGGGCGCAGCAGAGCCGGGGGGAGCAGCGGTCTGTCCGTGGAGGGAGAAAGTTGTGTTGCTGGGCAGAGGCGTCGCTTGGCTCCGGCTCACCTTGTTTTTAGTCCCTGCGGCAACTGCAAGACCGGTTCCCGAACTGGGCTGTTCTCTCACCCTGGAACCAGCATCGGGCCCAGCCCAGAGCCAGACGTCTGGGAATTCCCTGTCCAGTGAGAGGCAATGGGCCAGAGCCGGGGAGCTGCTGCCGGGAGAGGGGGGCTCATGTCTCCAGTCTCTGCTGCTCTCCCCCTTCTTTTCTTCCCCTACAGCCTCTAGTTTGACCAGAGTGAGAGAGATGTGGAAGGTGGTCCTGCGCTGGAGGCTGGCTCCTCTGCTCATGGGGCCCGGGAAGTGCTCACTGTCTACACGTCCATGGCTGCGGGAATGTGAGACACCGACTGATCACAGGCGACAGATGATTTGCTCTTTGTTCAAGCGACTGCTGGCGACTCGTGCGTATTTGTCCCGGTGTTCCAGGTGGCGATACAAGTGGGCAGGTACCACCATAGTGCGTGTCCCCGGGGAGTCAGTGGCAGGTCCCTACTAGCGATAGATCATCATCATCATCATCACACGGGCGCGCACTCGGCCAGTCTCCCCGCTACACTCGCACACACATTGTACAGCTCGCAGGGGAGGGGAACAATCGTGCGCTCAAATCGCCCTTCATCAATCTGCTGCCACCCCAGCTCGTTATGTAGGAGCCCGATACGCACGGTGCTGAGAGAGGAGGAGCTTTCACTAGTGTGCGGCTCTTCTGGCTGCTCTAACCCCCGGCACACTGGCCACACATGATGCCTGGTACATGTGCGACTCCTATGGGCATCACCTCCTGTCCGTCCCTCTTCTGTCTGCCGACTGCCAACCTCCCGACATGCCCTGCCTGCTACACATATTATACTTATATCAGACAGTCCCGCTGGCCGGCCCACAGCCACAGCATGACTACATGATATATATGTACTGTATTACAGCCACAGCATGACTACATGATATATATGTACTGTACTACAGCCACAGCATGACAACATGATATGTACTGTAATACAGCCACAGCATGACTACATGATATATATGTACTGTACTACAGCCACAGCATGACTACATGATATATATGTACTGTATTACAGCCACAGCATGACTACATGATATATATGTACTGTACTACAGCCACAGCATGACAACATGATATATATGTACTGTAATACAGCCACAACATGACTACATGATATATATATATACTGTAATACAGCCACAGCATGACTACATGATATATATGTACTGTACTACAGCCACAGCATGACTACATGATATATATGTACTGTACTACAGCCATAATATGACTACATGATATATATGTACTGTACTACAGCCACAGCATGACAACATGATATGTACTGTAATACAGCCACAGCATGACTACATGATATATATGTACTGTACTACAGCCACAGCATGACTACATGATATATATGTACTGTATTACAGCCACAGCATGACTACATGATATATATGTACTGTACTACAGCCACAGCATGACTACATGATATATATGTACTGTAATACAGCCACAGCATGACTACATGATATATATGTACTGTACTACAGCCACAGCATGACAACATGATATATATGTACTGTAATACAGCCACAACATGACTACATGATATATATATACTGTAATACAGCCACAGCATGACTACATGATATATATGTACTGTACTACAGCCACAGCATGACTACATGATATATATATAGTTGGTGAAACAGTCCAAGGTCGACGCAGAACTTTGCTGCAAACATCTCTTTATTCTGTGAGAATAAAGAGATGTTTGCAGCAAAGTTCTGCGTCGACCTTGGACTGTTTCACCAACTATATATTCTACTGAACGCTAATACCAAGGACGAGGTATAGAAACAGACCTTACAGGTTAGAAAAACAGAGGGGACAAAAACCACAGCCAGTGGGAAGAATAGAAATTTACATGATATATATGTACTGTACTACAGCCACAGCATGACTACATGATATATATGTACTGTGCTACAGCCACAACATGACTAAATGATATATATGTACTGTAATACAGCCACAGCATTACAGTATATGTATTAGTACTACTGACCGGAGTCACCGGACATGCCCACAGCATGCTTACATGTTACATTGCCTGTACCACTGCCCTGACGCCCACAGCATGCTTACATGTTGATGTTACATATATTGTACTAGTGCTACTGGCCAGGCACACTCACACCCACCCACATCATGACTACATGCTGCATACTGTATACTATACTGTACTGGCCAGACACACTTACAGCATGATTACTTGTTACATATATGGAACCTATCTGGAATACTCAGGACTTGGGACTTTCTGGATAACAGATCTTTCCGTATTATGGATCTTCATACCTTAAATCTACTAGAAAATCATGTAAACAATAAATACACACAATAGGCTGGTTTTGCCTTAAATAAGGATTAATTATATCCAGGGTGGGACTGGGGGGGGCGGGGCCCACCGAGGCTGCTGTCCCAGGGCCCCCTCTGCCCCCACCCCCTGCTGGGGTGCTGCGCTGACGCACATGTGTGCATGCTAATGCAACAATGTTTTTGCCGCAACCTGGCACAGTTAACTTATCATTTCATCCAAAATGAGAACACATTGGTATCCACGTAGCTTAAAATCAACTAAACTGGGTAAATAAACTTAAATTAAACCCAAGGGAAATTGCTTATTAACCAATCTGTAAACAAATGAACAAGAAAAATGCAATTGAAATAATCAAGTAACTTCTGTTTAACTGTTTAACTGTCCTGTCAGAACAAATATATGTATCAATACGATATAATGGCTCCACAATGCAGATCAATAGACGTCTAAATTGCTTGCAGGGCAGCTCATTACTAGTAAACGTACAGGAGTAAACGGATGAGACGCCGGTATTGAATGGTGTGAGGGGTGTTTATATAATGTTCATTCTTTATTCCTCTCTGTTTATTCAAGCTTTGTTGCGTTTCCTCTATTGCATCTCACTGTCCATTTATTTCATTATTTTTATTATAGTCTTTTATTGTATCCGTTTCTCATCCTGCTGTTGCACTACCGTCTTGTTCATGCAAAGCTGAATTATATTGTTAAGTTTCCCCTTTTCATATTTTGGAGGGGGGGGTGATACAATAGAACTTCAGATACAAAATGGGTCAAAGTTAACCCTTTATGTTGCATATATACAGCACACAGAGCATTGGCCCCTGTTGTTAGAGATAAGTTAACCAGTTGTGCATTTGAGCCCATTGTTTGGTGGAGACTTCAGAGTGAATTATGGTCTATTGCTACATGGAATTCCTCCACCACAGTGCACCATACATTTGTATAGAACTAAAATTTGTGCCTCTCCAGCCTACTCCTCAAGAAAACAGCTCCGCCAACAGCATCACAGTATCCATGGCATAAGCATAAGTTCTTGCTTAGGGTGGGACTGGCCTGGTCTCAGCAGCCGAACGCTGGCGACTTTTCGCTAGCGTTACTTCGGCAGTGCGAGCATTTCATACCGAAGTTTCGCTAACATTAATTTCTGTCTAGCGAAACTTCATTAGTACTCTTACACTTAGGTCAATTTAAATAGAGCAGGTACATATAGGTCATATAGACGTCTTTATTAAAGGGATCCTGTCATCGGAAAACATGTTTTTTTCAAAATGCATCAGTTAATAGTGCTACTCCAGCAGAATTCTGCACTGAAATCCATTTCTCAAAAGAGCAAACAGATTTTTTTATATTCAATTTTAAAATCTGACATGGGGCTAGACATATTGTCAATTTCCCAGCTGCCCCATGTCATGTGACTTGTGCCTGCACTTTAGGAGAGAAATGCTTTCTGGCAGGCTGCTGTTTTTCCTTCTCAAAGTAACTGAATGTGTCTCAGTGGGACATGGGTTTTTACTATTGAGTGCTGTTCTTAGATCTACCAGGCAGCTGTTCTCTTGTGTTAGGGAGCTGCTATCTGGTTACCTTCCCATTTTTCTTTTGTTTGACTGCTGGGGGGAAAAGGGAAGGGGTGATATCACTCCAACTTGCAGTACAGCAGTAAAGAGTGAATGAAGTTTATCCGAGCACAAGTCAGATGACTTGGGGCAGCTGGGAAATTGACAAAATGTCTAGCCCCATGTCAGATTTCAAAATTGAATATAAATAAATCTGTTTTCTCTTTTGAGAAATGGATTTCAGTGCAGAATTCTGCTGGAGCAGCACTATTATCTGATTCATTTTGAAAAAACATTTTTTTCCCATGACAGTATCCCTTTAAAGATGGTGTAAATGCTTGAAGTGGCCACTTTTTATTACAAATGTCCATGGAAGCAAAATAAAGACAAAAGAGATCCTCTAATGGTCTAGACATGAGCCCACCCTAAAACAAATGTGGCATGTCCCTCAAATGGTTAGAAAAAAAATGTTAACACACAAATCTTTAATAGTAAGACTTTTGAAGGCAATTCCACTTTAAAAAATGAAAAGACATCATACAAGATATGATGTCACTGACATAAGATTGAGGAGGATGAAGCTTCATCTTATCAGTTTGGGAGGACTAAGGTGGCAAAGGAAACTCTAGCGAAAGAGGTAACGTTCTGTAAATTTCGCACTTTAGTGAATTTGCGGAGTAATAACTGTTCGCCTGAACAAAAATGCACATGGCGATAGGGAGCAAAACTGCACTAGTGGCGGTCTCTTTCGCTAGCGAATTGTTGTCTGGCAATGTCCCTGTGGATAAGATTTCTGGCGAATTTTCTCTAGCAAAGGCCACTTCGTCCTTTAGTAAATCTGCCCCTTTCTATCCCAGAAACTGTGGAAACCTGTGGTTGCAGCATTGAGGCAAACACTGCTATTTTCAAGGTGGGGTTTGAAGATAAACTAATGTAAGATCACTCCAGTGACTTCTCTGCAAGGATGAAAGCAAAACATATTACCAATTCGTTACCAAGTTACCAAGGTGATCAGGAATATCATTTCATGTTATTGCTGCATTTGCTTCAGATCCTAAATCTGTAGCATCTTTTCTATTTCCATTCTTATGAGTAAGATTCCTAGTCCACTTCAGGAAGTTAGGGCTGAAGTTTTACAGCAAGGGGCCACAGACAACTTGAAAAAAAATTAATGAAAATCTACATCAATGAGAAATATGCAAATTATAGCCCCAAAGTTTCTACCCACATTAGACCACATATAGACTTTGCGTTATAAACCTGACTGTTATGCTATGATCTATATAGTACTATTACCTAATATTTAATAAGAAGATAATAACTAATTATATTTAATTAATAAAATTAATAAAAGTATTCAAATTATACTTTCTGTTCAGTCAGCCATCTGATTTAGGGCCAAGAGCTTTAACATACCTGTATACTGGCATTGTTGTCATATCCCTAAGATTATCTGGGTTCATTTATTAAAGAAGGAACAAGATGCAAGAGGCGTAAAGCAGTTTTAGGGTTGTGTTTTAAGAAAGCTAAACCTTTGGGGGATTGACACAAGATGAAGCATTTGATACAATACCGCACAGAATGTTTCTGATTGAATTAAGGAATATTGGCCTGTAAAGAATATTTGTATTTGGAAAGAGAACTGGCTAAAAGATAGACTACAAAGAGTGGTGGTAAATGGAACATTTTCTAATTGGACCAGTGTTGTTAATGGAGTACCATAGGGCTCTGTACTAGGTCCCTTGCTTTTCAACTTGTTTATTAATGACCTGGAGGTGGGCATTGAAAGTACTGTTTCTATTTTTGCTGATGATACTAAATTGTGCAGAACTATAGGTTCCATGCAGGATCCTGCCACTTTGCAGAATTGACTAAATTAGAAAACTGGGCAGCAAACTGGAAAATGAGGTTCAAGGATGATAAATGCAAGGTTATGCACTTTGAAAGGAATAACTTAAATGTGAGCTATACATTGTGTTTTGGGGGCATCATTAGTTGAGAAGAATTTGGACTTTTGTGGATTGCAAGCTGAGTAACGCTAGGCATTGTCACACAGTGGCTATAAAAACAGTTTATTTCAGAAATATGACACAGAAAAAGGCCACGGGGCACAACATGCCCAAACCCTCCTCTGTAGGAAAGTTACTCCCCTTTTGACTGGGTTCAGTCTGCTCCCTCAGAGCAATTGGAAGAACAGACTGTGGATTCTTGCGTAGAAAGATTCTGGCAACAGGAAAATATGAGAGACAAACAGAAGCAGAGGGACCAAGAAAGACTTGATAATGTTAATCCTTTCCCTATAGGTCAGCCTCCAAGCCTTGCATCGCTAAACCTTTGCTGCACACGCATTCAGTTTCTTATCCCAATTTGCCTTCGCATCATCACCCTTCCCAAACTTTACTCCCAAGATCTTAACTGTCTCTGGGGCCACTTGAAAGTCTTTTAGCTGAAAACTCGGGTCTTCCTCTGAGACCCACAAAGCTTCTGATTTTTGAGTACAGGTATCAGACCTGTTATCCAGAATGCTTGGGACCTGGGTGTTTCTGGATAACGGATCTTTCCATAATTCGGATCTTCATACCTTATGCCTACTAGAAAATCCAAAAGGCTGGTTTTACTTTCAATAAGGATTAATTATATATTAGTTTGAATCAAGTACAAGTTATTGTTTTATTATTACAGAGAAAAGGGAAACATTTTTTTTAAAAATTGGATTATTCGATTATAATAGAGTCTATGGGCGATGGCCTTCCCGTAATTCGGAGCTTTCTGAATAACGAATTTCTGGATAATGGATCCCATATCTGTATAGAATATGAATTGGTACATACAGTTTATATACGTGAGTGCATAGCTAGATCTATTTATGTATTGTATGTGATACATGTGATATGGGTTCATTTGGAAGGGTTGAACCTAATGGACTTTTCTCTTTTTTTTTCATCCCAAATTAGGGTGAAGATGTTGGCATACACATGTAAAAAGTTTTATAAATAGTTATAGTGATCGGCTTATGGATATGATTCAACTTTGTCTTGTTTTTTTCTCGAGCAAAAGTTTGGATATAGTTTACAATGGAAAGACACAACACGAATAAGGTGGGACCATTTCCAAAAAGGGATCAGTGTAGTAACAGGTACAAATGTTATTAGGAGCTAGTAATCCAAAGCAATCAATCATATGTTAACTTTCCTTATTCTAAACGAAGCAGGCCAATAACTGCTGCCTACTGACTGGCTCGGCTAACTCCTACCAAATAAAATTTTATGCCGGTAAATAAATACTATCCTAGGAAGGAGTTAACTTGTGTACTTCCTCTTAAATTTGTAGAAGTGATGCTGAAACCTGACAGACTTTTCAGTGGTCTTAATTTTACCTCTTTATTCAGTTGTCAAGGCAACCAGAGTGCTAAAAATGATGCAAAACAGCAGGAATAATTAAATGGAGGGGTGTTACAAACGCTAATGGAAAAAAAAATACATTGCATATATTTTTAAATAGAATGGAGAAATGTCACGGCGGGTAAGTGTGTGTGGCTGTTACCAAGATGAAGAACTCCAGCTCTGCAATTATATTGCTTTAGATGCACCGCAAGAACCTTTCATTTGCTTTATTCCCATAGCCAGTAGATGTGCAAAAGCCCCCACATGGACCACTGAACAACCCCACATGTGTACTTTCATGATGAGAAAGATTATTTTTATTATACTGGCAATCCTACACACAAGTATTGTGTCCTCACTCCATCTTTGTACTTTTTTTTAGCAGAATATTATTCAGATTAGTCCTTTATAACACCTGTGTTATTTTGCATTTTGTGGTCATTTTGCCTGGTCATGTGATTTCAGAAAGAGCCAGCACTTTGGGATGGAACTGCTTTCTGGCAGGCTGTTGTTTCTCCTACTCAATGTAACTGAATGTGTCTCAATGGAACTTGGCTTTTACTATTGAGCGCTGTTCTTAGATCTACCCGGCAGCTGTAGATCCCATTTTTCTGATGTTAGGCTGCTGGGGGCAGGGGAAGGGTGGAGGTAGTGTCACTCCAACTTGCAGTACAGCAGTAAAGAGTGACTGAAGTTTATCAGAGCACAAGTCACATGACTGGGGGCAGCTAGGAAACTGACAATATGTCTAGCTCCATGTCAGATTTCAAAATTAAATATAAAAAAAATTGTTTGCGCTTTTGTGAAACGGATTTCAGTGCAGAATTCTGCTGAAGCAGCACTATTAACTGAATTTTGTCGATAGTGAAACTGCCTTTTTGTGTAGTGGTTGACATAGGCTTTAATGGTAAAGCAACCTAAGTATTATGAACAAATCCTCAATTTGTAAGTGGTGCAAGGCGTGAGAAAAACATTTATTGTTGAGACTGCAAAACATATCAGCCTTTGTTAAACTGCCCATATTAAGCTGGCCATAGATGCAAAGATCCGATCATACGAATCATCATACGATCGGACTTTCCCATCTCCCGACCCGCCACTGACCATTCAGAACAAAGTCTTACCAGTCAGATTAGTTAAAGAACAGATCAGCAATGTTCTGCCCCTGACAGCAATCGTACGATATCTATGTCCAACCAAAGCTAGTGACAGTCTCCCACTGAAAATCGTACGATCGGCAAAACACGCAGAGATATTATCGGCAGCCGACAGAAATTTTCTAACCTGTCTGATCGACCAAACGACCGATCTCCGCCGGACGAAAAATGTCGGGACTCTCCACACACGGTCCGAATATCGTACGAATCCTCGATTCGTACGATCAGATCTTTGCGTCTATGGCCAGCTTTAGTTTAGTTGACCAATGTTTTAGACTCCTCTGAGACCCATTTCTGAAGACACTCAAACATTGGTCAGATAAACAGTAACTTTTTACTTATTATTTATTTTATTTAAGCTGCTAAAAAGCTTTCTGCATTCTGCTGCATATTTTTTTTTTATATCTTAGGGAATATTGCTGTTAAATATTGTGACTCTGTTTAATTTAAATAACTTCTGTATTGAAGCAATCGCTAAATCAGAGTTCTTATTATATTGCTCAGAAAGATGCAGCCTAATTAATACAGAAGGCCCCAGGAGATGAAGGCTCAAGTTGGATGGTAATTAGAGGTATAGTATATAAGTGAAACGTTGCCTACACTTATGAAAGCCCACCCGGGACAGAACTAATTAAAGGCAGTAATTTTCCATTGGAAATCAATGTTTCTTCTTAATACAATGTCTAAGCACTGCCAGAAACCATTATGTTATTTAACGTTGTTACTGCCCTTTAAAGGACTAACAATGGCAATACTTAATCACTGCTTATAGTTTGTTATTGATGTCAGCTTTTAAATTGCAGAGAAGGGTTGGGCAGATTAATTAGCAGTGGACCACGTAGAAGAAAATATCCACCGAAAAAGAGTGCAATGTAGTGCCTTTCTTAGCCAGACTACATCACTTCTTGTATACCAGGCTCAGCTTGTGGTCTTATGTCCAAGTATAAAAAGAAGCCTTTGGCAATTCATTCATTCAACCAGTGCAACACCCTCTGGCATTTTTTTTAAAACAAAATATTTTACATTGTTTCATGTGTGGTCTATTCAGGTTGATCAGAGCACCTTTGAAATCAGATATTAATAACCGCCCTACAATTTACAGCCACCAAAGAAGGAGAAGCCGCCACTCAAGGTAAGGTGAGTATTATGTTTTGCTGCATACGCCTTTATTCTTTAGGGAAACAGCGGAGGTTGGGCATATTTACCTTTTGTAAGCAAAGTACATTAACATAGAGTTTTCACTCTCCTGCATTAGATTTTGGTTCACTGCAGTATTTACCTGGTGTCTGGAGCAGCACAAGTTCAGAGGTGGTGTCAACCTGAGTGCTTATTAATGTATTGAACATGTACTTTTCATAGTACTCCATATTGAACTACTGGGGGATACCAGTCATATTAAATAGGATTAAGATATAATTCTGAATATTAATTTTTATGGCTGCAAATGGAGGTATGAACAACCACACAAATATTTATTTCTATTGCATCTGCGTTTTATATCAGACCATGAAACCTACTGTGATGTGTTAAAAATCCCTTCTATGGATTCATGTAAATTAAATATGTATAATAAAATGTCGGTAGTAAAAGTCCTTTATTAAATAGCCTAATTAGAGGAAATCAAGCAGCGATACAGTATTGATCCCCAGAGCACATGCATATCCTTAAGATGCTTTAATGCTTGGATGCCTTACAGCTTCCAAAGACTTGCGGCAATTGTTCTTGCATTCAATTTCTGTTGTAGTCTCTCTATTAACAATCAGTTATGGGATTTCTCAGCTACATCATAAATCACAGATTTTATAAAGCTATACTTGTGTGTTCTAAAGGCACCCTAACCTCAAAATTGTTCTTTGCTTGACATATATTTGCTAGATATAGTTGTATCTTATCACTGCCTCTGAGCAATCTTTTTATACTAATTCCATTGGTACAAAATAGTCATATTTAAAATATTAATCCAGATTTAAGGCCCTCTAATCCTGTTGTGAAACCTTTTGTCTTTGAATCAGTGTTGGACTGGCCCTCCATGATACCATGATACCTGCTTCTAAGCATTTGTTACAATTCATGTTCATTAACTAGTTCTAGGGGCCAAATAGATGGAAAAAATATCATGAGTATATCATGAAAAGAAAAAGTACTAAAATAATAAAAAGGTTAAGTGAGATGTGGAAGAAAAATTAGATTGGAGAATAGGCCCATGGTCTAAGGTTTTCTGGTGGGCTCAGCGACAAATCGCTTCTTCTTCGGGCGACTACGCTACACAAACTGCCTTCCTGCAGGCTAGAATGTAAATCGCCGGCAGGATGACACCCGGAATGCTTCATTTTCCGTAGTCGACCAAAGTTGGAAACTCAGGGTTGACTTCTGAAAGCCTAAGCGATCCGAGTGCCATCCCGCCGGCGATTTACATTCTAGCCGTCAGGAAGGCAGTTTGGGGAGATTAGCCACCCGAAGAAGTCACCCGAAGTCGCTGGGCGACTTATCTCCCGAAATGGTAGCACGTGTCTCTGTCCTTAAACCTCCACAACAGAGCAATTTGATGTAGGCACCTTTAATAAACAAATTTTGGACATGTGTTGTGCCAGCTTAATAACTTGCTGAAAATTATAGTACATAGAAACTGTGCCTATATGCCAAAGTATTTTAGAGACATACTGTACACTGCCATCATTACAGCAATTTTTCCCCATTTATACACTGCCTCTATGTATCTACTTCAGAGACATGAAAGTCTCGTCAAACCTTTGTGAGCTTGTATCAGGTCATAGATTCACTGAGGCTAAATCACTTTCTGGCTTAGATGGGGCTTTATCCTCTCTCATTTCTGAAGAATTAAAACATAATTATGCATAAAATGAGGTTAGAGTCAGTATACTGTATTGAGTTAATGCTAATTACTGCATGGGTCTTCCATTTCCAAATCTACAAGATGACTGTTGAAAAATGATATGTGAATCATTGGCATTTAATTAGATTGCTGTTATCATCAACAGGAACTAAACTACCTGCAAGATTGTTTTCCTGTTAAACCAACATAAGAAAAGTTTGTACAGCTTCAAGAAGAGCCTGATATAACCTTTTGGGTAGAGAACTTAAGTAAAAGGAAAGTTTAGCATTCACTTGATATTTCAATGCATGTTTAGTAAAATATGGCCACAGGGTACCGTCTGAATTCTGGAAGCTACTATGGTGCTTGATCTGTTATAAATAAATATATAAATGACATTAAATAGCAGGTACAGACTCCAACATAATGCTTATTTAGCATTATCAAACATCATCTATGAGATGAAGGAGTATCATTCTTGTACTCATGCAAAACAACTGTATATTTCTTTAATATAAGCAGTTGACCAGTATAACAAACTTTAAACATGTCTATCTGCAATAATATAGTTTAGAAAATATTTTAAGGCGCAGTTATTTAATTGTGATGAGAGCTAGTATTACAGTGCTAAACATTATTAATCTGAATTCATATCATGGTATATCCCTCCAATGTCAGTAAAGGCATCTGCTTTAAGGGGTATTATAAGTGTCACTTGATGTATCTAGGCTCAATAACACATGTTGTGTATGACACTCATGTGTGCACCATATGCCATAGAGGAACAACTATCATATGACACAGGAAACATATGGAAACAGGTTTGAGAGCTCAATAACCCATCTAAATTAATAATTGGTAGATTTTTGTCTAAACCAAGAAAGAGCTGAATGGAAATGTTTAATCCAAAGAGTTCTACATATATAAGAGAGATATGCTCAGGGTCTATTTTGCCAGTCCACTTACCTGAGCAGGCAGGGAAAGTGCAGTGGAACTTAGACAAGTCAGGTCTAGCAAGTGATAGGCTACAGATCACTCTAGGCATGATAGATAGTCAGGGCTATTTATCCGAGCAGCACAAGATCTACGAGGAGCGTTGAGTGCTGGGACTAAGATCCCGGTACTAATTGACCATAATTAGGGACTAACTGTTGAGCCAGGCTTTAGGGAGACACACAGGAGCTTTTCTTAGGGTAAGGGCTGAAAGCGAGGGTAGCCTCTGTCTATAATGTGTATTCTCTCTCTTACCCTGCTGGGATATATACTGATCATTGGTGCTGTAAGTATGCGCCTGTCCTCAAATGTTCCTTGTATCTGCTTTATAATGATAAACTCCTTTGTGGTCTGTGTTCTTAAATAAAAAAGTTAAATATGTTCTATGGTTAAGTTATAAAAAAACACTGACACCCATTTATTGTGTACTGTCTATAGTTGTAGGCTAGCTCAACAGCACCCTGGCTCCACAACATTGCAAGTGCTAACACCTAAGTGTCTTGACCTAAGTGTCATATACAGTATATAGTGATTGTTGAATTTGAAATACATTATTTTCATAACAACTATATGATGTGAGTCTGGCACCATAAAGCATGCTTTGAAATTGATGTATCCACCATTTATGAAGTCAATTTATAGGATATATAGGATATAGTATATATAGGACAACGGAAAGCCCCACAGTGCGTGACTCCCATTATTTAGTTTTGTGCTGAGAGATTCCTAAAACAATGGCATGTATTCAAATGCCCTCCATTGAGCATTCAGTATGCCATTGCAGTCAAGATGAATTTAATATATAGGCATGGCAAAGGAAAATATATACTGTAGGTCTTTAGGGATCTTAGCTGAGCTAATCCATGTTCTACAGAAGAGGACAAGGAGAATAAAACTGCTGAAACAATAGCATCCAAACTCCCACGCTCCTTTCTGCTGTTATAAATAAGCTTTCTGTAGGTGTTTGCTGCAATAAACTATTAATTAAGGCAGACAAAGATGCAACAGATATTTAATCTCTTCCTACACATCATTGTTCTCTAGGCATCCTTCTTGCTACTCACTAACAGTCTGCATATGTTCAAAGACTCTAAGGGGCAGATTTATCAAGGGTCGAATTTCGAGGGTTAATAAACCCTTCGAATTTGAAGGATTTTAGCGCAAATACTTTGATCGTTCGAACGTTTCGAAGGATTTTAATGGATTGAAGGATTTTTATTCGATCATAAAAAGCTTTTAGAAAAGTGATGGGGAAGGTCCCCATAGGCTAACATTGAACCTCAGTAGGTTTAAACTGCCGAAGTATGTAGTCAAAGTATTTTTGAAAGAGACAGTACTTCGACTATCGAATGGTTGAATAGTCGAACGATTTTTAGTTCGAATCGAAGTCGAAGGTCGTTGTAGCCTATTCTATGGTCGAAGTACCGAAAAAAATACTTCGAAATTCTACGTTTTTTTCATTCGAATCCTTCACTCGAGCTTAGTAAATGTGCCCCTAAGTCCTGCCTAATCATTTCCCCTGTGAACATGATGAAGCCAGATGCCAAGTCAGGGTGCTGGCCATTATAGCAATGATTGACAAGTAGTGGCTTTATTGTTAAATGGGTTTCTTAAAGGAACAGTTCAGTGTGAAAATAAAAACTGTGTAAATAGATAGGCTGTGCAAAATAAAAAATGTTTCTAATATAGTAAGTTAGCCAAAAATGTAATGTATAAAGGCTGGAGTGATTGGATGTGTAACATAATAGCCAGAACACTACTTCCTGCTTTTCACGAATTTGCGGCGAATTCCAGTGTTTCGCCGCCAGCGAATAGATTCACAAATCTCCTGTGAAATTCGCCAGTGAAAGTTCGCCGGCATCAATTTCCGATTTTCACGTTTTTTTTGTGAAAACCTTCAAATTTCACGATTTTTGAGGAAAATCCTTCAAATTTCACAATTTTTGAGTGAAATCCTTCAAATTTTCACGATTTTCTAGTGAAAACCTTCGACTTTCACGATTTTTGAATGAAACGTCGGAATTTTATGATTTTTCCGTGAAAAAGTTTGAATTTCACGATTTTTTCGGGAACTTTCCCATTTCATGATTTTTCGCGAATTTTTCGCCGTTTCGAGAATTTTGTGGGAAATTCACAAATTTTTCGGCAAAGCGAAACGGGATAAATTCGCACATCACTATTTAAGATCATTTTGTCTAAAAGCTGGAACACATGGATAGAAAGTGAATTATTTCACCAAAGACTTTTGGCTCATTTATAGTGTGGCAAAATGACTGCATTTCAAGAACATAAATTGCTAAAACCTTATATAGATACAGGGCCCTACTCTATAGTGTGTGCAGAGCTAGGAGCATTAATGGTTGAGTCAAAATTCAATGCATCTATGTCTATTTTATATCTATCATTAACACTTCATTTGCTCTCATAACCTATAACTGGGTCATAAGAAGCAGCACAAAAAGTAATATGATGTTTCTTGGTGGAGTAGCTGCAAATATCATTGCAGGGATAACCATATAAGCATTATAACATTAGTGACTCTATGGTCATTGGGGGCACAAATTATGGAAGAGACAAGAATACAGCAGTTTCTACTATTATAACCTTTAGAAAAAAAGCAGTCTTCGGAATATCAGATTAGCCATAAATTCTAGTTAGAAACGTGGTACAGTCTTTGTTCAGGCAATGGCATGGCTATTATTTCACTATTATATGGTGTGATTATTAAAGGGGTGGGAATGTTGGATAGAAAATGGCAAAGACAACCTGTTTCCTTCTGTCATGAGTGCCAGGGAGCCAGAGCAGAGAAACATTTCCATAGCAATCTGCCCACACACATTTAGTGAATACATCAAATGGAAAACTGAAATCTCCTTTGACACTTCATGCTGCTACTAATTGTATAATGGTGAACAATTCCATGAAAAAATAAATAAAACATATAAAATAACTAATGAATGTTAATGAATGAAATCCCTCATTTGCATTTATGTCATATAAATGTGCTCATCGCACCTGGGCCATACTATTATTACATGTCACGTAAAGATCATAGCCCGCAATTATAGGCAGAACATTTCTAAGCCCCATTCTTCTTTGGCGCTATTGCAAGAATACACAGTATACAGCCTGAGTATTACCTGTTGCCCCAAAGTCAAGTTGACATGAGACCAGAAAAGGTGGTGTAAGTTTTAGGACTGAAATTTTATATACACATGACATACTTTTTGTTATCATATATATATATATATATATATATATATATATATATATATATATATATATATATATATATATATATATATATATATATATATATATATATATATATATAATGACCTGAGATGGCAAAAATACACTTCTTGGGTGTAAACAGTGTAATTTAGAAATAAAAACTACACTATAAAAATCATGTCAGAATCCCTTTAAGAACCAGGGGGTTGGTTAACATAGGACTATATTCCAGAAGAGGGAAAAGAAGCCCACCACCATACGCAGACTTTTAAAACATCCATACAGCAGAAATTTGGCACAAGCTTTAGGGGAACAACCCGTTCCTCGTGTAAAATCGCAATGTAACTAGTGTATGCTTAGAAATCTGCTTGAACATGAATTGATTTTTTCAACACATTTATATTGTTCTGTAGTACCATTAAAATAGAAAGTTTAGTTAGTAAATGTATTATTGCTTTAGAACCAGTGTTTAACACTAGAATTAATTAAAATAAGGGAGCCATTAATCAGGCCTGCCTTTCTCAGCGTTTTCAGACAGCAGCAATAGTGGACATTTGCAATACTTGAGCTTATAACTAAGTGCCCCTTGGAGGCACGAAACGCACAAGGTTTTTGTTTGCACAAAAATAATAAAAATTTAGCAGCATAAGTCGAATAGGGTCTGATTTGTGCCAGTCTAAATGTGGTATGTTTTGATAATAGCATACTCCTTAAAGGGATATTGTCACGGGAAAAACAGTTTTTTTCAAAATGCATCAGTTAGTAGTGCTGCTCTAGCAGACCAGATTTTTTCATATTTAAATCTAAAATGTGACATGGGGCTAGACATATTGTCAGTTTCCCAGGTGCCCCCTGGCATGCGACTTGTGTTCTAATAAACTTTAAGCTCTCTTTACTGCTGTGCTGCAAGTTAGAGTGATGGTACCCCTCCCTTTCATTCCAGCAGCCCATCAGAAGATCAACAGAGCCAAGGGAAGGTAATCATATAACTTATATAACTCTCACTTACTATATCAAACTTCACATTTGGAATTGCTGGTTTGCCCCATGTGTTGCCTATTGCCGTTTGACTCTCTCCAGTGATACAGTCCTCACATGGGCACAATACTCCAGCAAACATTTTAGAAAACAGGTCATCAATGTACTCACTTATTTTCTCACCAGCCTTTGTCCCCACATTGACCACAGATTATGTCTTTCTTTACTCACATATTTAAAATATATATAATATATCATTCCTTATACCCAATCATCCTTTGTAATGTGATATCATAAAGCCTTTCTCTTTAAGGCAGACACTCATCATCTATTAATCCGCATTGGTCTTACCAACAACAAAATTGTGCAAATCATCTAATTTACAATTCTGTATAATGAGCTGCTCCTCATCTCAAAGCCTAACAAAAGCTGGTGCTGTAGGGAGGTATTTGTTTATAAAGAGGGCTTTTCAACGGACTGGTGATTTGTTATGATTGTGCTTGTAAGGACTGAAAGTAGGATGTGTCTTTATGGTGAGTTTCAGATTGTGCCCTGTGCAGTGCAAGAAATAAATATTTCATTTTGCCACATACAATGGGCAAAATGTATGTGTAGCACAAGCCCTACTTAGCCCTTTAAACCATCAGAGCAATAAATTGTTCAAATGATTTGCCTTATCATGCTGCAACAAAAATGCAATGTAATGGCGAATCCCATAGATCCATGGCCAAATTGAATTTGCACTGTTTCTTAACCTTGGTTCCCCAGCAGGACTAAAATAGCAAGCATACTGTAGTTTAACGTTTAAGTATAAGTTGAATGGCTCTGAAAGAGGTAATCCTAGAACACCTGGGGGTTCTGTACTACTAAAACACATTTGTCCAAACTTGCAGGGTTTTTTATTTTTCTATATCAGAATTTTGTTTAAAGGAAAACTATACCCCCAAAATGAACACTTAAGCAACAGATAGTTTATATCAAATCGAATGACATATTAAAGAATCTTACCAAACTGGAATATATATTTACATAAATATTGCCCTTTTACATCTCTTGCCTTGAACCACCATTTTGTGACTCTATCTGTGCTGCCTCAGAGATCACCTGACCAGAAATACTACAACACTAACTGTAACAGGAAGAAGTTGTGCTGCAAGTTAGCGTGATGGTACCCCTCCAAAAGGCAAAAGGCAGAACTCTGTCTGTTAATTGGCTCATGTGACCTTACATGTGGTTTGTATGTGGGCACAGTGAATCCTATGATCTCAGGGGGCGGCCCTTATTTTTTAAAATGGCAATTTTCTATTTTTGATTACCCAATGGCACATACTACTAAAAAGGTATATTATTATGATAATGGTTCATTTACATGAAGCAGGGTTTTACACATGAGCTGTTTTACTCAGTATCTTTTAATAGAGACCTACATTGTTTGGGGGGTATAGTTTTCCTTTAAGGCAAACATAATTTTTTCCACCTCACAATTCTATGTAACTAGGCAACTTTATACCTGTCCACTCAGAAAACATATTACAGGGCTATACCTGAGCCAATTAGAAAGTGGAATCAAAAGAATCAACAAAGCTTTGTTAAGATGAAAGGATCTGGGAGTGGGGAATTGAAGCAAAGGAATCATTGTAAGCTCTCTCAGTCAGCAAGTCTTTATTCCTGTAATAGAAGTAAATTCTTTTCTCTACACAAATACAGTAACGACACATTTTTCCTTTTAGCCCCTGTTTCACTATACAGTTTTTCATACAAGAGGTTTTGTGTTCATAGGATACAAAATTGTACATTGTAGTGACTGGATTGTTTTACATGTGTGCTAAAAGTTTTTTCAGAGCAGGAGTGAAACACTGGGGTGGAGAAGCTGCACAGGCTCTATACTTTGCCAATTGGCATTATACATTCCTACTATTCATTGCATCTTTGTGTAGACCTAATAAGACTCTTCTTCAATTGACAGGTGCCACCAATATACAGTGTAGGTTTCTGTTAGCTACCGTCAGCTCTGTCTATAGTAGCTACGATCTATGAAGTCTACCAGGGCTTGCAATACCCACAATAACAGAACAATTACTTTTCATCAAGTGGCATGGCTATGTACCATTGGTTTAAATAAGCGAGTTTCATTCAGCATTAGGGTAGGACTACATGGAAGTTTTCAGCGAGATCCAATGCGCTACAACAAAATGCCAGCGTCAAATCGCATGCGACAGAAATAATGTGAATGAACTGTCGGATGGTGTTGCAGCATTGAATTGACGCGAAACGACTGTCGGATTCAGAAACTGTACACGATTTCTGCTGCATGCAATTTGACATTGGCATTTTGTTGCAGCGCATCGGATCGCACCGAAAACATCCATGTAGTCCTACCCTTATAGCTAGGATATAGCAAGCATATTATGATTTCAGCATATACTAGAGTCTTGGTGGCGGCATCTGGAAATAATATGGTTGATTTCCTTGAATTATGCCCCAGCATATTTATTTGGGAATGCATAATAAAAAACATTATAGCTGTATGAAACAGGCATTTATCAAAAGAAACTTGCTTTTGAAACAACCTACTCATAATTTATATATTTCAATAGTAGTTAGCACTGCACTTGGTCTAAAAGAGACCGTTCCTCAATGGTCACCTCTCACACAAACTCAATACATTCCCAAAATAGCTTGATAAAAGTGCCTGTGACCTAAATTATTTCTGTGTCATCTGCCATTCATGCTATAAGCTGCAATAAAGGTAGTTTTATGTATTTTAGTACTGTTGTTTATTATTAGGGAACATATGCCAACTTAAACCAGACACATTATTACCTCCAACGATCTCAGCTACCTTCTTCTGCTTTCTGCTTATTTCTGCTAATAGCTCAAAATATATTTGTGTCATTGGCATGCATGTACAGGACCTGTTATTCAGAATGCTTAGGACCTGAAGTTTTCCTGATATGGGGTCTTTCCGTAATTTGGATCTCTATATTTAAACAGTTTTGCCCCCAATGAGGAGTAATTATATTTTAATTAGGATCAAGTACAAGGTACTGTTTTGTCATTTACAGAGAAAAGAGAAATTGTGTTTTAAAAATTATTTGGTTAATATCTATTGGAGATGGCCTTCCCATAATTCAGAGCTTTCTGGATAATGGGTTTCCAGATAACTGGTCACATACCTCTATAGTGTGGAGTTTCAGCACTATTTTATGGACCAACATGATCACACAGGAGAGTGTGTATCTGGATGCTTTATTTGGAAATCCAAGCAAGAAGTGTGCAATATAATGTACTGGCTTGCATAAAAAAAGGCATAAACTCAAGGGAAGAAACATAATTTTGTCTCTTTATTGGTCACTGGTAAGGCCTCATCTGGAGTATGCAGTGCAGTTTTGGGCTCCAGTCCTTAAGAGGGATATAAAAGAGACTAAGTGCAACTAAACTGGTTATAGGGATTGAAGATTTAAATTATGAGGGTAGATTGTCACTGTGGAGGTTGTTTTCTCTGGAGAAAAGATGCTTGCAAAGGGACATGATTACTCTTTATAAGTACATTAGAGGGCATTATAGACTGCTAGTGGGAGATCTATTTTTCCATAAAATGGATCATCGGACCAGAGGCTGTCACTTCAGACTAGAAGAAAAGAACTTTCATTTGAAGCAACTTAGGTGGTTCTTCACAGTCAGGACAGTGAGGTTGGGGAATGCACTGCCAGGTGATGTTGTGATGCTGAGTCAGTTAATGCTTTTAAGAGTGGCTTGGATGATTAGGCTAAAGGTGATACTAAAATCTACAATTCATATAAATATTGGTATATATAGTTTCATTGGGTGAGTGTAGGTATGTGCACTGGGTTTCATTTGGAACAGTTGAACTTTATGGTCTTTTTCAACCCAACTCAACTATGTAACTACTATGTGATAGTACTATGAATTGAATTATAGGTGCAAAGTTTGCGCACGCCTAGTAAACTATAGAAACTAAAGCATTTTTTGCCCTAATTATTCTAACTGTCCTAGTCTAGTAAACACTAACGTACGACTGGTTGCAATGAACAAAATAAATGGACAAACGGCTATAACAACATATGCTATTATGTAATCTTCTGGATGTGCAAGAAAATTGTGGCTGCATTCATTTCTAATTAGTCTTTTTGGGTTGTGGAGCAGCAATGATTCACAGAACCCTGTTATAATAATTTTATATTGGAAACACCATTTCACAATATTGTAAATCACACACTCATGCACGTTGGCCTGTGTCTAAAGCCTGTTCTGAAACATGTTTTTCTGTACATTGTCTTCTTTAAAGAGGGCATCTGTTGGGGTGGCACAAGATAAAAGTCCTCTGTCCCTGACCCTACTCTATAAAAGGCCATATCTTGAGAAGCAGACTTGAGTTATAGTTTGAGTCACATTTGTTTTCCCAAATATTTGTTGGACTCCTGGAGCCACTTAGTAAAAGGGCTGCACTACTATTTCTAATGCCTTTGCTGTAAAACATTTCTTTATTCAATTTACATGGACAGGTGAAACATGAATGCTTAAATATTAGACATATTGCTACTTTGCACAGCAGTTATTTCAGCAGGTGTCACAAATATAAAAATATAAAGAATATACGGTGATCCATTCAAAAAATGATTACTAATCATAAACGATAAAATACTATAGTTATAACATTTTTTTATGTAAGTTAATTATTTCTGATTTGTACTAACTGTCCACTAGATGGCAGAGTAAAAAATACAGGATAACCAGAGTATTAAGATTTGTTTTCTTCCTTCTTGACATTGAGAGGGTTATGAATTGAAAG
Source organism: Xenopus petersii (assembly GCA_038501925.1). NCBI lineage: Eukaryota > Metazoa > Chordata > Amphibia > Anura > Pipidae > Xenopus > Xenopus petersii. Next base: position 136,689,773 of record CM076675.1, read on the forward strand.
AATACACTTTCATGCATTATTATGTTCTTATTGGATAGCAATCAGACACAGTGAACCCAAAAAATCAGCACAAGCAAAGATATTTATGATAGGGCAGCTCCAAACAGTAAGTCTAGCTATCTAAAAACCATGTATTGAGACAGTGACATCACAACACAATTACAGCTAATATTATGGCATCACAACTGCATATAGTCACAATGGACTGGTTCACACCTGTCACAGTGGAGGGAGTTTGGCAGAGGCTTGTTAGTAAGACCTCATATTGTGAACGAATATAATGCCTTCTGCTCATAGGAAAAGCCATCAGTTACTGGGTTCAGCAACAATTTTTAAACTATTGCACTACTGTTGAGACATATATTTAAAATGCAGTATAATATAAGACCCCTGCACTTCATTATTATTATTATTATTATTATTATTAATAACATATATTTATATAGCGCTAACATATTACGTAGCACTGTAAAGTAAATGTGATTATACAACTAAATCACATGAATTATATACATAGAACATATGGAGTTACATACAGCACAATCAATACCGGTACAAAAGGTGAGGAAGGTCCTATGCAAAAGAGCATACGCTCTAAAGGGAAGCGAGTAATACAGGTGTGGGAGTGGGCATGACACTTCTCTCTTCCAACCTGGATCATTTTTGCATCCAACTGATTCAGAGTTGCTTATTTTGCCGTAAATGTTGAACCAATATACAGACATTACAAAATAGGTGATGATGTCAACAATGGCCCCTACCATCAGATTTCCCTGCCAACAAAAAGTAAGACCTTCCTCTTTGTGAAACAACAGCATGTTGGGAAGCCTTTCCACCACTATAGCTCCTGCCAACTGAACCCTTTTTCAAGTCAGTATAATCATACCTTTTGAAGCTGTGGAAGTTTAAATACTGGAACAATAACAATTTTAAACATGGCCCTGAGGATGATGGGTGTTCATTTTTTCATCAACTCACAAGACACACTTGGAAGCAGCTTTTGATATTATTTCTTATTGATGTTAAATTTATTTTGGCAGTTACCAGAAACTGCTAAAACTGTTCTACTCTAATGTTTAGTTGTTGGTGTTCAACATTCAATCATTCTCCCTGAACATTGCTATTGTGGAGAGCCTACCTGTATAGTTTCCTGTGTTCTGTACAAACTAATTCTATAGTGAAAAAATATCTGTTCTATGAGCTCCAATAAGCGTGACTCACTGCAAATGAAAGTGCACAGAACCATACTTAAATGCCATGGAAACAGATCTATTTTTTGCTGGAAGCATATGTGTGCATGAGCAGGGAACAGTTAGTCTAATAAAAATACACTTGTATGGGATATAAATGGTGCATGGGAAGCTGTTTTGGGAACCAAATTCCTTCAGTGGTAGGTTGAAGCCAAAATGTATTAATTAGTTGATTAATTGAAAAGTCAATGGTTAAATCCAACAGCGTTCAAAAAATATCCTAAAAAGCAAGTGCTTGTCTCCTTGATTCTAAATGAAAAGAGCATTGATAAATTAGGGGTGTTACTTAGACTCTGGATGGAAGTGCAAAGAGCACTTCTGTATGAGGCATGGCTGTACATCACCCATTTGCAGATGGCGCTCACCAGCGCTCCCTAACTTACCTGAATGACATGCAAGCAAGGGGGACAGGTAAGGAGTGAATTCGATTCAGGTGAACAATAGGGTTACAGCCAATTCCAAATCTGTCCTGTATTCAATCCTTAATCGAATCCTGGATTCAGTGCGTTCACAAGGAAAAAGTCTGTTACCCATACAAAATGTTGCCACATTTGTTGTCCATATACAGCCAGGGCCGTTCAGTTGCGCGTTCTGCACTAGAAGAGCCGAACTTCCCGGGTTAAAAACTGTATACAGCTATACTCCGGAAGGCAATGATTTATTGCTATCCAAAATGTATATGTAGATCAGCGCCTACGGCAACAGAGAAAGAAACAGAAACACAGAATAGTGCAATATGTTTCATTATCACACCGCCACCTAGTGTCCAAGTTCTTTTTCTGAGGTGTATTTCCCCTTTAAACTTCCACTCCTGTTGGTGACATGCACAGTTTCTCCAATATATTTCTACCACTGTTTGGCTGAATTGCCTACTTGCAGACTGTAGGTGTAATATATGGGCCGTAGTTTTTAGCAGGTCTCTTCCTCCTTCTTCCTCAGAAAAAGAACTTGGAAACTGGGTGGCGGTGTGATATTGAAACATATTGCACTATTTTGTGTTTATTTCTTTCTCTGTTGCCGTAGGCGCTGATCTACATATACATTTTGGATACTTTTTTATGCAGCTGAGAGACTGTGGAAAGATCGGCAAGAGATAGTGATTTTAAAGGACTTTTTCTGTTTTTCCTAAATTTTTCTGATAAATGATTTATTACTACAGGGTCACAATCATTTTATTTTGGTGCAAAGTCTACATATTGCCAACCTAAATCACAACTAATGTATAATATTAACCCAGCTGACTTGTGACACCTTAATCCCATGCCCATACCAGCCAAACAAATTCAAGATTCTACTTGTGCCACCTGTTCATGTTACATAGTTACATAGTTACATAGTTACATAGTTAAATTGGGTTGAAAAAAGACAAAGTCCATCAAGTTCAACCCCTCCAAATGAAAACCCAGCATCCATACATACACCCCTCTACTTTTAATTAAATTCTATATACCCATACTAACTATAGAGCTTAGTATCACAATAGCCTTTGATATTATGTCTGTCCAAAAAATCATCCAAGCCATTCTTAAAGGCATTAACTGAATCAGCCATCACAACATCACCCGGCAGTGCATTCCACAACCTCACTGTCCTGACTGTGAAGAACCCCCTACGTTGCTTCAAATGAAAGTTCTTTTCTTCTAGTCTAAACGGGTGGCCTCTGGTACGGTGATCCACTTTATGGGTAAAAAGGTCCCCTGCCATTTGTCTATAATGTCCTCTAATGTACTTGTAAAGTGTAATCATGTCCCCTCGCAAGCGCCTTTTTTCCAGAGAAAACAACCCCAACCTTGACAGTCTACCCTCATAATTTAAGTCTTCCGTCCCTCTAACCAATTTAGTTGCACGTCTCTGCACTCTCTCCAGCTCATTTATATCCCTCTTAAGGACTGGATTCCAAAACTGCACTGCATACTCCAGATGAGGCCTTACCAGGGACCTATAAAGAGGCATAATTATGTTTTCATCCCTTGAGTTAATGCCCTTTTTTATGCAAGACAGAACTTTATTTGCTTTAGTAGCCACAGAATGACACTGCCCAGAATTAGACAACGTGTTATCTACAAAGACCCCTAGATCCTTCTCATTTAAGGAAACTCCCAATACACTGCCATTTAGTGTATAACTTGCATTTATATTATTTTTGCCAAAGTGCATAACCTTGCATTTATCAACATTGAACCTCATTTTCCAGTTTTCTGCCCAGTTTTCCAGTTTAGACAAATCACTCTGCAAAGTGGCAGCATCCTGCATGGAACCTATAGTTCTGCACAATTTAGTATCATCTGCAAAAATAGAAACAGTACTTTCAATGCCCACCTCCAGGTCATTAATAAACAAGTTGAAAAGCAAGGGACCTAGTACAGAGCCCTGCGGTACTCCACTAACAACATTGGTCCAATTAGAAAATGTTCCATTTACCACCACTCTTTGTAGTCTATCTTTTAGCCAGTTCTCTATCCAAGTACAAATACTATGTTCCAGGCCAACATTCCTTAATTTAACCAGTAACCTTTTGTGTGGCACTGTATCAAATGCTTTAGCAAAATCTAAGTAAATCACATCCACTGCCATCCCAGAATCGAGGTGTCTACTTACATTCTCATAAAAAGAAATTAAGTTAGTCTGGCAAGATCTATTACGCATAAAACCATGCTGGCACAAACTCATAGTATTATGATTTGCTATGAAGTCCAGTATCTTATCCTTTATTAACCCTTCGAAAAGCTTTCCTACCACTGACGTCAGACTAACTGGCCTATAGTTTTGAGGCTGAGAACGGGATCCTTTTTTGAATAGAGGCACCACATTAGCAATTCGCCAGTCTCTCGGCACTATGCCAGATCTCAATGAATCCTGAAAAATTAAGTAAAGAGGTTTGGCAATCACAGAGCTAAGCTCGCTAATTACCCTGGGATGAATACCATCTGGCCCTGGACCTTTGTTAATCTTAACATGTTCTAGTCTCTTTTGAATTTCATCATGTGTGAACCATGCATCATTAGTTGTATTACTAGAATTGGGACTGTTAAGAAGGAAACCTTCACTTACTGATTCCTCATTTGTGTAGACAGATGAAAAATATGAATTCAGAATCTGCGCTTTTAATTTGTTTTCATCAACCAGCTGACCCCCCTCTGATAGTAAGGGACCCACCCCTTCCTGCTTCATTTTTTTACTATTAACATATTTAAAAAATAATTTTGGATTTTTTTTACTGCTTACTGCAATATCCTTTTCTATAGCAATTTTAGCTTGCCTTATAGCTTCTTTGCATGATTTATTGGCCTCCTTGTACCTTATAAATGATTCGGCTGTACCAGCTAACTTGAAAGTTTTAAAAGCACGTCTTTTCTTACCCACCTCAACACCAACGCTTCTATTGAACCAAAAAGGTTTTGCTTTGCAACAACGTTCCTTGCTTACAAGTGGAATATACTGACAAGTATATTTATTAAGCAGCATTTTAAAGACTTCCCATTTTTGTTCTGTGTTTAACCCTGTGAAAAGCATTTCCCACTTAATATGTTGCAGAGATGCCCTTATACTGTCAAAGTTTGCACGTCTGAAATTTAGTGTTTTAGTTACTCCCTTATAGAATTGCTTCTGCAACAGAATCTCAAAGGAGACCATGTTATGATCACTATTCCCTAAATGCTCACCCACACAAATGTTAGAGATGAGTTCAGTATTGTTAGTTATTACAAGGTCCAAAAGAGAGTTATTCCTAGTAGGTTCTTGAACGAGCTGGAATAAAAAGTTGTCATTCAGCATATTTACAAACCTACTAGCTTTTTCTGTCTTAGCAACCCCATTACCCCAGTCAATGTCTGGATAATTGAAGTCACCCATAGCAACAACTTGACCCAGCTGTGAAGCCGCTTGTATCTGCAAGAGTAGCTCGGCTTCATACTCGACACTTATACGAGGTGGTTTATAGCATACACCAATGATAATTCTTTTTGATACCTTTGGCCCAGTCGAAATCTCTACCCAGAGTGATTCTACACCCTCACCAGTGCCAGCTATTTTTATTTCTTTAGCGCATGGCTTTAATTCAGGCTTTACATACAAACACACTCCTCCACCCTTTTTAATCCCTCTATCCCTCCTAAAAAGGGTGTAACCATTTAAATTCACAATCCAGTCACATGTTTCATCCCACCAGGTCTCAGTGATACCAATTATATCATAATTTTTAGAGCATGCAATTAATTCTAGGTCTCCCATTTTACCTGACAAACTCCGTGCATTTGCCAGCATACAGCGGAGGTTATTACTTTTACTTTTGAAATGTGCATTACTTGGTAAAGAATTATACGTTAAGTTAGTATTATTCTGTTTTCCTTGTAACAGAGGGACCTCCTTAGCTGGTAAACTGTATGCCCCCCTCACTCCTCCCCCATGACCCCTTACTAACCCCACTGCCCCGTCTACACTAGCTTCCCCATAATCCTTTCTCTCACCCACCCCCCCCTTGCCTAGTTTAGACACTCCTCCAACCTCTTAGCCATTCTTTCCCCTAGCACCGCGGACCCCCTTCCATTGAGGTGCAAACCGTCACGGCTGTATAAGTTGTACCCCAACGAAAAGTCAGCCCAGTGCTCTATGAACCCAAACCCTTCCTTCCTGCACCAACACTTTAGCCACGCATTAAGCTCCCTAAGCTCCCGCTGTTTTCCTAAACTTGCACGTGGCACAGGCAAAATTTCAGAAAAGATTACATTGGAAGACCTTTCCTTGATCTTAGAGCCTAGATCCCTGAAATCATTCTTTAAGGTCTTCCATCTACCATTTATTTTGTCATTAGTACCGATATGTACTAAGACAGCTGGGTCGTGCCCAGCCCCACCCAATAATTTGTCTATCCGATCAACCACATGCCGAACCCTGGCACCAGGTAGACAGCAAACTGTTCGGTTGTAGCGATCCGGACGACAAATTACCCTATCCACTTTCCTAATAATTGAGTCCCCTACAACCACAATCTGCTTAGGCCTGACTCTACTCTCCCCCCCACCACTACTAGAGAAACTGGTCTCCCGGCTGTTAGAGAGATCAGCCCCATCTAGAATTGCCAATCCAGAGTTCATACTCCCATCATCTTCACACAATCTGGCAAATTTGTTGCGATGTATAATCTCCGGATCAGCCTCCATTTTCCTTTTGCCCACCTTAGATTTTCTAACTGTCACCCAGCTAGCTGCCTCAACATCCTGCTGCTGTTCTGTTCCCCCCAAACTATCTGACCCCGCTAGGTCCTGCTCAGTGAGCAAAAGACTCCTTTCAAGATTGTCAATTGACCGCAGTGTTGCAATTTGTTGCTCTAGTGCTCTAACTTGAGCCTCCAAAGTGGCAATTTGCTCACAACCACCACAGAGGTAAGCATTTTGGATCTCTTGTTCCAAATCTGCATACATATGGCAGACTGTGCACTGAGTCAGACCTTCAATCTTGTTGAATAAATGTACAGGGCTTATATTGCAAGTAACGGGGTGATTTTTAGCTTTTGACTTTAAAGGGATCCTGTCATCGGAAAACATGTTTTATTCAAAATGCATCAATTAATAGTGCTACTCCAGCAGAATTCTGCACTGAAATCCATTTCTCAAAAGCGCAAACAGATTTTTTTATATTCAATTTTGAAATCCTACATGGGGCTAGACATTTTGTCAATTTCCCAGCTGCCCCAAGTCATGTGACTTGTGCCTGCACTTTTAGCATGCTGCTGTTTTTCCTTCTCAATGTAACTGAATGTGGCTCAGTGAGACATGGGTTTTTACTATTGAGTGTTGTTCTTAGATCTACCAGGCAGCTGTTATCTTGTGTTAGGGAGCTATCTGGTTACCTTTCCGTTGTTCTTTTGTTTTACTGCTTTGGGGAAAAGGGAGGGGGTGATATCACTCCAACTTGAAGTACAGCGGTAAAGAGTGATTGAAGTTTATCAGAGCACAAGTCACATGACTTGGGGCAGCTGAGAAATTGACAATATGTCTAGCCCCATGTCAGATTTCAAAATTGAATATAAAAAAATCTGTTTGCTCTTTTTGAGAAATGGATTTCAGTGCAGAATTCTGCTGGAGCAGCACTATTAACTGATTCGTTTTCAAACATTTTTTTTCCCATGACAGTATCCCTTTAAATGTTCCCAAAATAACTTGAAAACACCTGAAAATGCTGCATTGTCACAGTAGGGTGGGAGACAATCATGGTGTGATGGCGATCAACCTATTATAATTCTCTCTGTTGCATACAACAGCAAAACCTCAAACAGTTTCAAGCCACAAACCAATGGAAAAAAATCTGAGCATTTACTGGTATTTCTTTTTTTAGATAGCATGAATGCATTTAATATGCAGGAAATATCGCTTACCAGTCAGCTTGCTAACTCAAGGTCCTCTGCATTGGCGCCTCTATCCTTTTGCTACTACTTAAGCTGTGCCAAGTGCGTGACAACCACATTCATACAGAGGGCATACTGCACACTGTATATTAAGTATCTGTAACTACAGGCAAGAATGAAATGATGATTTAGCAACCCTGACAAGATTTGAGATTTAAAAACTTAAATAACTGCCAAATACTATCAGTTTAAAATCTGGGCATGCTTGGTAAGAGAATAAATAGAACAAACTCTGTTACTCACAATAACTTAATCTAAATATATGAGATAATATAAAATAATGTGTACTCTGTCCACTATATAGATGTTGTAGGGATTAGCCCAGCAACGGGATAACGGTGACTCCCTGGATGAGTACACCGATTAAATCAGGCACAGTAGAACAATGGGTTTGGTGAAACACACGTGTGGATTTTATTTAAACAGCCCTATGCACACCATTTAGAGCTGTACAAAACGGAAAAAGGGTTAAAAATAAAACAAAACAGCAAAATAAACCCTTGCCAGCTTGGCAGCTAACTATACATTCAGGCTTCCCTGACTATCAGACCGGAAACAACCTTGCGTTGCTCTGGTCTCTACGTTAGCAACAGCAGACTTTACCACACACAAAAGAAAGGTTTGTATTTCACCCAAAACCCCAAAAGTTTGCTTACCAAAAAAAAAAATCAGTTTTTCACAGAACTCCCCAGCCTGATATCTCCTGTCAGAACTGGTTCCAGGGTGGAGCCAAAACCTAAGCAGGCTGGGAATTCTTAAAGCAACCTGGATCAGCAGATTCGATTCTGCTGAGCTCGTTAACTGGTCTGTGAGCTGCATTACCAGAAACTGAGAGCAAACTGCTCAAACCTTGGACAGACATACACATCATCCTGCACAAATCCACAAACTTTTACTGACCTGCTGTCACAATGTATAATACAAAGATGTGAACCCATACTCTACAATATGTGCCTACAAAGACATACTATACTCCTAAGTATTCTTAGTGGATGATTTGATTGTCAGTGGTTATCACTGAAGAATAAGGACGTTTCATACCTGTATATGGTCACACTGTGTGAGTTTGATAGAGAAGGAGCCTGGTGACAGTAGGGGCTAAGGGAAACCATACAGAGATTGTCTCTAATACACATCTGCTTATGCACCACTTACTTCCAAATTAAAATTTAAATTTGGCCAGACCTACTAAGATTCAATGATATCACATGACGTTTTGTCTAAGCTACCAATCCTATATGCCATTCATACTTAATGGTCTGACAGTACAGTCAAAATTGGGCAACTGTAGGTATGTCTGGCAAGCTTAAGGGCCACACTACATGGAAAGTTTTATAGGATGGTGTCGGATCGATACAACGCATCCCTTAAACCAGATATAGTTGCATGGGTCAAAATATATTGGGGCTGATAACAAAAATCTGATGTCTACACTACATGGAATATTTACCATCTGACGCAACACAACTGTTGGGTGTGAATTCTGCATGATATGTCTTCATCTAATGAAATAAAATCTGTGTATTGTGTATGAGCAACTTTTTTTTCACTGAAGAACATTTAATGGCGATGTGGATACATACTCTAAACATACCACCTGACTTTGAGGGTTAGTTCACACGAGGAGATTCGGGGAGATTTTGTCGCCTGGTGACTAATCGCCTCTTCTTCTTGGCAATAATCTCCCCGAACTGCTTCCACGTGTCTTCCCATCCGCTTTGATGAAAAGTCGCCAGGCGACAAAATCTCCCCGAATCTCCTTGTGTGAACTAACCCTAAATGATCCAACTGATTTAATTTATAGCTATCAGATTTGGTTGGATTCAACAAAATCTTGCACTGTTGCATGGCAAGATCAGATAACATCTGATCAAAATCTCCTGCGTCCGAATTTTCGCCAGCAAATTTTTGTGGCAGTTTTGCAAATCTATTCGCCGGCTGCGAAGTGCGGAAATTCGCAGCTGGCGAATTTATTCGCCCATCACTATCCTTGGGTTAATTTAAGTAAGAGAGATACAAGTGATGCCCAGATATTGCATTATCTTGGCGATTGAGCTAACTTGGCTCCCTCCCTAGCAGCGTTTTCTTGTGCCAGACTGGGGTGGTTTCTAGAGAGGCACGCTCAGTGTAACAAATTATAATCAGCTTTCACAATGATGCAACGTTGTCTTCTAGTTTAACCACCTTAATGTTTCTACTGCTGGAAAGTGGAAGAGGAACTGCATACATAGAAATATAAAGGTAGAAATAATGCTGATGTGAAACTGTTTTACTCTGAAGCTGCTACTGCCCAATGTTACTAAATAAACATTAACCACATGCCTCAGAAATAGCAAGTGCATTAGATTAAAATAGCCTGAACCTAATTACATCCTATGCTGTATATTAGGATTTAGACAACTAAACAGTGGCTAAATGCTAAGGCTTTTTGAACAAAATGAATCAGTCCAGAGGTGGGAAAGCAGAGCATTTGTGCATAAAGCTGATTCTCAAGGGTGGGTTGTACACTTATAGGACATGCTAGGGTATGTAGGAGCATGTGGGTAGATTTAAAGGGGTCTCAACTCAAAAACTGTTCTCTGTATAATTAAAACTGCAATTGAAAGCAGCCTCTGTATGTAGCAGAAGTTGGTTTTCTTTTGTATCATTGTTTCAGGAGTCAGAACCAGTATGGCAGCCAGAGAGATTATATGTTTAATAGCAAATTACAGATACAAATAACTACAATATTATTTCCACTCATTCTTGTGCTTCTTACTTTCTGAACAGCCCCATTGCATTCCAGCGAGCAGACCTGTGAAGCTATTTTCACAGTATGAAGCCAAGGCCAAATTAAAGATGTTCACTGCTCAAACAGAGGATAAAGAAATAAACAATGGTACCTGCAGTTTTCATTCTTCATGATATTGGGGAATGCTTCTAATAGTGGTCTAAAATCAAATGAAGTCCTAAGCAGATGCTTGCGTGGGCTCATTGGTCAATAGACAGTTGGGCATCACAGCTATAAATTACATACCAAAGCTATGGATACCCCAAGAAAAATGGTGTGAAAAACAAGTGATTATAAAAGTAAAAAGGAATTTTATTAGGACATAGAGGGCCTGACATGCTTTCTGCTCAACGGGAAACTTATTCATAGGCTATGAGTAAATGCCCCATTAGGCACAAAATGCATCAGGCCCTCTATGTCCTAATATTCTTCAACTGGGGTTACTTATAATGGACCCCAAGTACTTTTTTCCCTTTGACTAATAAATTATTCATTTCAACAAGTCCTTTTTGGACAATTTAAACACCTTTACAAACATATGATCGTTACTATACAATACAATGCATATCAGCTGCTGGTGTATTTCTGTAGACAGAAATACAACTGTTTGGGACCACCACAGCACTAGGGCCTTCTTTAGTTTTGAGGGGTCCAGGGGAAAATGTTTGAATATTTATACAAAATCAAAATCTGTCTAACCAAGGCATTTGGATACTTGTGTGTGGGCTGAAAGCTGAAGGGCTGTAGATCAGGCAGCACAGTCACAAAGTGGTTACTGTCCTCCTCTTGCTGTGCTATAACTGATAGCAGGCTTCCCACCTAGAACAGCTGTCCGCAAGGCCCCACTATGTGCAGGGTCCTCAGTAATTGTCCCAATTTGCACCCTCCTAAAGTGCCTATACTTTGGCTGGAATATACAGAGGCAGCTTTTCCTATGTCTGTGCTGTTATTATAAAATATTCAGCTGCTGCTAAATGCAGAGCTATACAGATATTTATACTCATATACAGGTAGTATATTGTTATTTCAGTCAAGAGCATCTTCCAAATGATGAAATTATCCGATGTTATTTTTCATGTTGATCACATTTATTTCCTTTGTTTTTTTCTTTGCTTGCAGCCCTGAACTGGAGCATAAGAAGTACATTGAATGTGTTCCATCTCTCTGGGATTCTTTGCATTTCCTCCCCCACACATTCTTCCTGTCAGTCAGATAATTACAGAGTACCGACTCTGATTGTGGCTTCTGTGCTTCTCGTGTTCAAGTGAGTTATAGCCCCCGCACAGGTGACTCATCCGCCACTATAGCACTGCTGGGGTTGCGTTACCCTGAAACCAATCCTTCCTATTGGATTAGCTAATTAAGGCATCCATGCCCAACCCACAGTACCTGCATATGATTCATGATTCTACTTTCAGGGAAGTAACACAAACTGCTCTTCAAAAACAGATAAACAAATTGTAAATAAACTAAAAGTTGTTGCATTTTTCTGTTCAAACTGTGTGCTGCAGAGGTGACAGAACTCCAACTCCCAGAATCCCCCTGGTACCCAAGTCTATAGTTAAACAGATTGCAGAGGTGCAATGACTGCATTTAAAGGAGAAGGAAAGGCTAAAATTAAGTAAACTTTATCTGTCAAAAGAAACACAACATTTCATTCCTTCTATTGTCTATACATGGGCTTCTGTATCAGACTTCCTGTTTTCAGCTTAAACCTCCAGGGCAGGGCTTGAGCATGCTCAGTTTGCTCCTCTCCCCCTCCCTTTTCCCTCCTCCCCTGACTGCTGTAATCTGAGCCCAGAGCTATGAGTGAGCAAGGAGAGACTCAGGCAGGAAGTAATGTCACACCAAGCTAATATGGCAGCTGCAATCCTAAATAGACAGAGAGAGTTTCTAGAGCTGTTTGCAGAATAAATATAGTCGTATAGCCTGCACTATTGTGGCTAATCTATTGGCAATAAACTGCTTCATTAGCTTTCCTTCTCCTTTAAATGTCAATAATTATTATCCACCATTTCCTCCAGGTCATTTGGGTTTTACAGTGATTTGGTACCCTCATTTACAGCATTATAATACATGAAAGCCATATATCTTGTAATATCCTCATGAAGAATGCTTAGTGATGTCATCAGTTATAATCCATGGTCAGTGATGTAGTTTGTGCCACATGCCATATTGGAATCTGTGTAGTTATATTACTATTCTTTATATTGTATTAACAAATTCTGGCTCTCTTTCCTGAGATTATTTGTCACACCAGTCCCTACCCCAGTGGAGTTTACAATCTAAGTCCCTATCACATTTACACCAGGCCCGGACTGGCCATCTGTGAGTTCGGGAAATTGCCCGAAGGGCCTCTCTGCTTATAGAGTAAATGGGCTGCACAGGTCCTCTCTGTTCTGTAAATGGGCTGCTGGAGGTGGAGGAATTCTTTGCTGGCCCAATCCGTTATCGTTATGGTCCTCCCTCCCAACCTTATACTCACTATCTATCCAATTAAAAAGAAGCAAGGCAGTCTGAAGGGGTATGGGAATTTGGCAGCGAGGGAAGCAGTGGGAAGCTGGCTGCATGTACCATGGATGCAGAATTAGTCTCAGGCTGAGACAGGCAGGTGAAGTTAGGGATCGAAAGTTTCCAGCTCAGCTGAGCTGCTTCCAGGGTAGGGCTCTAGTTGAAAAAATGTAACAGTTTCCTTTGCTGAGCCCACCGAGAAAGGGGGCGGGGCCAGCACAGAGCAAGCAATATGCAGCTGGAAAGGTAAAAAATGTCCCTGCATTTTCTCTTGGCAAAAGATTTAGCCTGTGTAATTCTTTACAATTTTATGGTACTGGTGATTATTTCTACATTACTTGCTGTGTTTTCTGAGAGTTTTTAAAAGCCTGTAGGATATTGCAAATGTGCAGCCCTTTAGCCTGTGGTGTTGAACTATAAGATTTCAGCAAAATTATAAGGCCTGTAGGGCCAAAGTCCTTATTCAAATAGTGGAGCTATATTGTGCTTCTATTTACTACACTTTATATGCCACTTCTGCAAGTTTGTCAAGTTTAATAATGTTGTCTACTGGCTATGTGGCCCTGTACGAAGGAAGATGGTGAAGGCATTATAGTTTAAAAAATGCAGTAGACAGTCACCATTCCTTTCTATTTTAGATCATTCCAAGCTCTATCAGTTTTTGGAGAACTTTGAACTGTGCCCCTTTACTTTATGGCGAACTTTGGCAGCCATTGTGAGAAATGGCACAAATAGAAATACATTCTCTGTTCTGATGAATAAACTAAATTCCTGCAATAAATTATCTATACCTTGCACTACATTTGTTAAATGTCAGCTGAGTTCGTTTTATTGCAGGTGTCTAAGGACTATGGGACACGTAGCATTTTTAATACTCAGAGTGCTGTCAAGAAGCCCTGCAACAATGAACACACCATTAATTGCTTGGAAATAACTACTCAGTGAAAAACAGTTGCTTCACCTGCAGCGACAGGCATTTTGATCACCACAGAGCTGTACAGCAGTTACATATTTGTTATACGCTTAAGTGAGCAAGTGTGTAGCACATCAGATTAGGAGTACTTCACTGTGCACCATACACATTACAGTGCAAAGTCTTTATGTATAGGGTTTATTGCCAGGCAGATGTATGCATGTGGGCTGCTTCCCAGTTTTTGCCAGGGCTGCTTTTAACTCCCAGTCCGGCCCTGATTTACACATACTATGGTTCATTTTTTAGGAACCAGTTAACCTGCCTATATGTCTTAGCAGTGTGGGAGGAAATCAGAGTATGCGTAGGAAACCCAAACCCAGAAAGTACATACTACCATCTTGCAGATAGTTCCCTGGTTGGATTTAACCTAGGACCCCAGTGTTGCTATGCAGCAGTGCTGTACTCCCTGTTGTAAAGTATGAGGATGTCAGAAGTCACCTTAACCTTTCAAGACCTGTATAAAAGTACTATATTTATATGGTCATGGAACTTTTTGCTGACTTCTAATGTCCTTATCTTTTACAACCAGAGGTACATTTATCCATTAAACAACCTGATAGACATAGGCATCACAACAGAAGCAAACCCTGCAGCTGCAGAGGGGCCCAGGATTTCAATAAATATTGGTGAAACAGGACAGGCTTTGAGGCCCAGTAATATCTAGTTACACCACTACTGATAGGATCACCCTATCCAGCTATCTAACAATTGCCTCTACCCACTGGGGGGAAGTGGAATTCTCAAAAGCAGAGCAAAATGGAATTTGAGTAAGACATATCAATAAACTGGTCTGAAAAGAATGTCACTTTGCAATTAAACTGTCATTTCAGAGAAGTTGGAGTACCTAATTTCTCCATACAAGCCCTGAGTACACCTTGAAACAAGCTAAAGTTGGTGTGAGTTTTATCCGGCATAAATTACAAATAGCAAAATATCAAATTCAGGAAGATGGAAATTGCTTTTCTTTATGGTTTAGATAGGCTTCATTGTTTATTTGTAAATTATGGTGTAATTGAAGGTTTTATTCCAATTTACAGTAAGTCCAAATTTGTCTTTAAGGCATTTATTGAATTCCCTCCACTGACTGCCTTCAGTTGGCATTTGCTGTTTTTCCAACTCCAAAAGACATAAGTTTTTAATGCTTCCTATAAACTCAATGGGGCTACAGTACATGCTGCAGAAAGTGCACATCAGCAGAAAACAGCCTCATTATTACAGGGAGAACAGAATATGCCTCAACTGGGCAGGCAGTGCCACTACTTTAGAATTAATAGCAGATAGTCTGACAGTTATTGTAAAAAGGAAGGAGGTGGAAAAACCCCTGGCTGTCAGGTGACTTGTCAGGAAACTGACACACACAAGCTATCAGAATGTGCCAGACTGAGAATAACTGGAAAAACCAAGCAGCAAATCGAATGTATAGGTCTCTACATCTACAAAATGCTGTATCTGGCAAATTAAATACACATATACATTTTTATTTGTAAAGTGCATGCATTTTACTTTTATCATTGGTTATGGCAGCCTATTAATCTGGTTTCCTTCCGGCCGGCCTCGCTCCTAACCACATGGTTATTGCTGATGTCCCCTCCTCCCTCTGTCAGTAGTGCCCCCCAGACTGTGCAGATAAATGGCATTAAAAGCAAACAATACATATGACGTGTTGTGAAATCAGTAAGGTAATGCATACAAAGAAAGGAATAGAAAGGAAAAGTCCACAAATAGGGACAACTCAGACACACCAATGTTTGTGCAGAATCCAGCCCTGTGAAGCAAGCTACATAAAGATGTTTGTTGTCTGAGACTCCTTTATATACAGGGAGCGGAATGATAGCATGTTTCCAGATGTAAGATTAGGACACACCAGACTTATTGGCCATTGAGCAATAGAATACAGGGAAAACCAATCATTGTCCTGTAGTTTTAGTAGCAGGCTCATAGTAAAAACATTGCTAAGAACCCTGGTTGGCCCCTATATACCCTTGGGCCCCCAGTAGTCACTAGGTTTCTTGTCTCTATTGTTATAGCCACAATTACATTATTATTGAAGTAATTGAACCAAATCACGTGTTTTAGCCCAAGGCCTATTGTCTGATTTTCAGGCATTTAGCTTGTTGTGTTTTTCTCCTACAAAATGCCCCAAATTGGCATAAAGGCCCATCATTGACAGCAATAGAAACCTCATGTATGCTTCAGCACGGGTGATTTTCATAGTTTTGTACAAGTACTAGGGATGCACCGAATCCACTTTTTTGGATTCGGCCGAACCCCCGAATCCTTCACGAAGGATACGGCCGAATACCGAACCGAATCCGAACCCTAATTTGCATATGCAAATTAGGGGTGGGAAGGGGAAAACATTTTTTACTTCCTTGTTTTCTGACAAAAAGTCACGCAATTTCCCTCCCTGTCCCTAATTTGCATATGCAAATTAGGATTTGGATTCGGTTAGGCCGGGCAGAAGGATTCGGCCGAATCCGAATCCTGCTGAAAAAGGCCGAATCCTGGCCGAATCCCGAACCGAATCTTGGATTCGGTGCATCCCTAGCAAGTACATGTATGAGCGCTGTCATCAAAGTATAGATCAAGAGTTGCCTTAGGCTCACCGAGTATTGTGTTCATAAATCTGTAATAAATTTTTCATATTTGATAGAGCTTATATTTTTGCATGCTTCAGAAATGCACCAATTAATAATTATTAACTGTTTTAGACTTTTTTCCCTACCCTGTAAGTCAGGGATGTCCAAAATAGATAGGGATCTACCAGTAGACCTTTAGCTGGTGATCAGTAGATCTCAAGACACTGTCAATAATCAGCTTGACTTAATTACCCTTCTGTTTCATGATTTTCATTCAGATATTTATTACGTTAAGGTTAAGAAATAGTTCTTTCTTAAATATAGTAGTATACATTTTCTCATAAATTAATATTTAAGTCATAGAACAGAATGCTAACAATATTTTATGGATGTAGATCATAATGGGATAACATCACTAAATATCAGTAAAGTATGGGCACTCCTGCTGTAAGTTGTAAGCGTGCAGTGGATCGACCCCCTACTCTCTGTTGAATGTCTGATTTCATGAATTTATAATAATTAAAAAAAAAAAAGTAGCACCTATGGAATCATCTAGTGCAGTGAGGTAACCTACCCTGATCCAGGTGAATTAAAACTGCTAGAATCCTCTTACACTAACTCATAACATCTGGAGGGCAACAGATTTAACATCCCTGAACTTGGTTTCCTAGTGAGAGGTTCCAAAACACTATGATGGAAGAACAGCGTTGAGAAAGTCATTACCAGATAACAAATGTAATAGTCAAGACTACAGTGGCACAAGAAAAATAATGGTCCAATATTCTACAGCACGTATATTTTAACAAATGTTTTTAGGTTATCATTTTCCTTTAACACCAACATGAAGTTTGCTAAGAATCTTAAATATGGAAGCGTTGACAGAACAATTTAATACATTGATGTTATGTGCACATTGCACTTGGCATAGTTGGCACCATCTGTTCAGCCCAATTAATCATTTCATTAGAATACAAGTATAACACAATGTACCAAGCATAAAGCAACACAGAACCTATCCTAAGATGCTGCTAAGTTAAAAACACAATGCAAAGTAGGTAAAAAACTTACCATATCCTTAAAAAAAATAAAACAAAGTATTATGTAGTAATACTAATATTTCTTAATAATCCATACTGTTGTCTAATATTTCGTTATATAGAAAGTGTGTTGGTTCCCTTCTAATCCTCCCCTACAATTTCTTTCACCCATCTATAAAGCTCTACAGGGGAATACGCCTCCTTCCCATGTGAAATTTTAATTTTCTCTGTAATAATTAAACAGTACCTTCTATTTGATCTCAGCTAAGCTATAATTAATCCTTATAAGAGAGAAAATAAACCTATTGTGTATAATTAATGTTTAAAGGAGAAGGAAAGTAATTTACCACTTACCAAGTGACTGTACTTACCTGAAACCCCGGTGCTCCTATCAGCAGAAAACTGTACCGGCCCGGGGGTTATTCCAGTGAGCACCATGGAACGCTCCTCTTCCGGCTTCTTCTTTCTTCTCGAAGCTGCACATGCGCATTAGAGTGAAAATCTGAACTTTAACTAAAAAGTCAGCTATTTCGTTCAACTGCGCATGCGTTTGCCCCAGGAAATTTGAAGAAAGAAGAAGCCGGAAGAGCAAGGATCCCCAAACTTTGAGCGTGAGCAGTTTTCAGAAGTAAAAAGAGATGGGGAGCAACACTAGCATGAAATATGTTCTTGGGGTGCCAAATAAGTGTTGTGATTGGCCATTTAGTAGCCCCTATGTGGATTGTCAGCCTACATTGAGGTTCTGTTTGGCAGTGCACCTGGCTTTTATATAACCAAAACTTGCCTCCAAGCCTGGAATTCAAAAACAAGCACCTGCTTTGAGGCCACTGGTAGCAACATCCAAGGGGTTGGAGAGCATCATGTTACTCACGAGCTACTGGTTGGGGATCACTGTGGAAGAGGATCGCTCCGTGGTGCTCGCTGGAATAACCCCAGGCCAGTGCAGTTTTCTGCTGACAGGAGCACCGGCCCTGGTTTCAGGTAAGTAAATACATTTACTCGGGGGTTCTGGGTAAATAACTAGGCTGTGCAAAATTTAAAAAAAATCTTTTTTATATAGTTAGCCAAAAATCTATAAAGGCTGGAGCAAACTTGAAGGGGCCACATGGCACATAACTATTATTTTGCTGAGCACGCAGGTCAGGATCAAAATCAAACTAACTGAACAGTTATGTCCCATGTGGTCCCCTTTCAAGTCACAAAATGGCTGACAGATAAGAGAGATGCAAAGAAGGAAGTTGTTTTCTGGCGATTGGGCTACAACTTCTCTTCAGTCTTTTTAACCTCTGTCCACTATTATAAACTACAAACACTGTAAGAAGCCGAAAGTGTATTAGTGTGATATGACTCAGGGGAAAATAATAGAGGTGATGAAAATTGTCCTACAGTGGTGCCAACCAGGGTCTGTGCCCACTGGAAGATTGTCTGATATCTAATGCAGGCCAGTCCAACCTTGATTAATAGGAAGCTATCTTCATAAATACCTTTGATACTGGGAGCATGACAATAGCTTCAGACTGACAGCATTATAATTTAATACCATATCCTGTGTTCATATATTAACAGAACATTCATGTCTGCTTTCTTCATCTCTAGCTTCTTTTTCTTTGGACTTTCTTTGAGTACCACAGTACTCAGTGCTCAGAATACATTTTTTTTTTTTAGAAAAATAATAAGCTTTTGTTTTTGGTGCTTATTGTTATGGCTACGAATAAAAGTCACGCTGCTTCACTAGATAATAAGTTGCCTTCACTATTCTGTGGGTGCACTTGACTAAGAAGGATAAAGCAGGCGGCAATGAGTTGATGTCACAGCAACCACACACCGAGAAATCGCTCACCCATCACACGCAACAAACCTACTACTGAGCAGGAAGTCTAATGCTAGCGATTCCGTGTATTTCTACTTCTCAGTATTTATGTACGAAACACCAGAAATAGAGAAGCTGGAAATATAAGGACACTGCAATCAGGGGGCTTTATACCTGCACTTACATTTTTGAGATGGCTGTAAAAATGTTTGTAATGTGAAAATTTTTGAAAATGTTTCAGACAGATATATTTCCTAGTAGACATGAAACCATATCTGCTTCCTTCCTCTATACGTTTCTAGCTTTCTTTACAGATTATGACTCACAAACGAGGAGCAGAGCTGTTGCTATTGGGGGCTTCTAATGTTCCCTCTGGCTATCTATGGGTAAATATACAGTATCTGTTACATTCAGACATATTACAGTCAAAGGAAGACCCTGAATATCTAAAGGATGAAGGTGCGCTAGAATGATGAGTAGTGCTTGGAAAACATGTTGGACCAAACTGGTTTCAAAATATAGATAAGGCAAATGAACTTTCTCTAATATCCCCATATAACAAATGGACAGTGCTAAGGGTTATATATATATATATATATTTATATATATATATATATATAATACTAGTGATGTACTTCAGTGTTACCATTAATGGTACATGATTAACTGTACAATTCATAGCTTAGAAACTCCAGATATATGCCCTTTTTACTATAGCTAATTTCTATATGCCTGCCCTAATCATTTTACCTCCACAAACCATATTAAAATGACTGGAGTACTACTTGGAAGTATTATCTTTTGTACCTGATACCTACATACATGTAAGAAAGTGTCCTAGTATCCTGACTATGATGTCCTTAGCTGATAAAACATGATAACAGGATAGTATGTATGACTGCATGAGATGAGGTAAAGGCTTTCCATTCATAACACTATTTCCCAGCATGTAATGTGGTTTACAGGGGTCATGTTTGTGCTATTTGCTACCTGTAGGTACCACAGTGTGCTTAATTAAACACAAATGGTGCAACCTTAGTGGTGAGTAAATCAGGTACAAGTGAGTTCAGATGTGATTCATATGATTTGCATTAGAATGAATCAAGTGCAAATGCTGAATGAACATTTACTGATGCTCACGGGGCAAATCAGGCAGCTCATGGTTATTTTTTATGTCTCATAAAACCACACAACACAGCACATCTCTATCAACAATAATGACATTCAATCTTTAAACATCTCAAAATATAAACTATAGCGCAGGAGTCCAAACTTTTTTTTACACGTGAGCCATGCTCAAATGGAAAAAACATTTTGGAGACACATACAGTAAGTAAGGAAAAGTTCCTTGGCAATGTCAAATAAGGGCCATAATTGGCTAGTTAATTAATAGCCCCATGTGGACTGCTGTTCCATATAATACAAAGGGAGCTCCACTAAGGGCTGGCCTTAGGCCTGTTGAACCTATTGGGCCCAATGGGGTTCTGCACCTTTGGGGGGCCCACACCAGGGGGCGGCACGGACAAGAATTCCCCCAGAAAATAACATTGCCCAGCCTGCCCCCAATTCCATAGGCCCAGCCCACTCCCGATTCCATAGGCCCAGCCTGCTCCCAACTCTGATAGGGCCAGACTTCCCCCAACTTTGATAGGCCCAGCCTTCCCCAATTCTGATAGGCCCAGCACACCTCCAACTCCGATTGGCCCAGCCTGCCCCCAACCTGAATTGGTCCAAGCTGCCCCAACCCTGATGACCCAGTCAACTCCTCTATTTCCTTTCTCTCTCATGTGCCCCTTATTTCCTATCTCTCTCCTGAACCTGTATGCGCCTATTTCTTCCCTCTCTCTCCCCCTTACCCTGTGTACCTCTATTTCTTCCTTTCTCTTTCTCTCTTACCCTGTGTGCCTCTATTTCTTCCATCTCTCTTTTTCTCTTACCTTGTGTGCCACTATTTCCTCCCTCTCTCTCACACTTGCTCTGTGTGTCCCTATTTCACTCTCTTTTTCTTACCCTGTGTGCTCCTATTTCCTCCCTCTCTCTCATGCTTGCCCTGTGTGACCCTATTTTCTCCCTCGACTTCTCTTCCCTTTTGTGCCCCTATTTTCTACCTCTTTCCTGTTGCTTTGTGCCTTATTACCTTTTACTCTTTCATGCACCACGTGCCCCTGTTTCCTCCCTCTCTCTCTTCCCCTGTGTGCCCCTATTTCCTTTCTATCTCAGTCCTGTATTTCCCTATTTTCCTATATACTTGGTGTGTTAGTAGCCAGCAACACTTCATCTGGGGGCCCCACCAAAATGGTCCCAATTGGGCGTCCACTAAGTCCTTTCTCTAACTTTTGCAGAAGTATTCACTGCATTATTCCACACTGTGTTCTATTTACTCAAAGGTCATCACTGACTTTCCTCAAATTATGCAGAAGTAAGAGAAAAACTTTAACATGTGCCCTAACATGCCATAGAAATGATATGTCCAGACTGCAGTCCCAACATCTCTTTTTTAAAAATACTTGGCTGATGATATTTACATCAATTTAAATGCAAAATGCATCATCTCTTATGGCTATATTTTCAAATTTGGTATTAGAGAGCCAACACCATATCCTTTTATTTAAATTTTCAGTTCATTGTAGCATTCATATAGTAAACATATACACTGAGATGATGTTCAGTTAATATTCAAAAGAGTGGTAAATGAAAAGTAAATGCTTGTGTTATTTTCTTTTGAAACATTACCTTACAGGACATTATATACAGAGGGGGATATTCTTTCTAATAAAAAATATCAGTGCACCTTCACAGTGAGGATAGTGATGTTCTGGAACTCACTGCCAGGTGATGTTGCGATGGCTAAAAATGCTGATTCTAAAAATGCCTTTAAGAGTGGCCTTTAAGAATGGCTTGGATGATTTCTTGGACAAGTACAATATCCAATGCTATTGTGATATTAAAATCTACAGTTAGTACAGATATTGGTATAGTTTATATATGAGAGTATATAGATAGGTTTGTAGGAGTGTGTGTGTACAATTGTGCACTTGGTTTTCATTTGGAGGGGTTGAACTTGATGGACTTTGGTCTTTTTAACTATGTAACTAAGTAATTATGAAACATTGAACCATTTATTCTTCAGAAGAGTCTGCAACATTTTGACTGCACAATCCAACAATACCACTGGATTTGAGGATATGTTGTAGCAGTTAAGTACTGTTGTCTGCCTACATCTCCAGTATATAGTTAGTGTTTCTTTAAAGGCATTACAACACCCTACTAATTGTAAGAAGGTCAGATATTTTTAGATAACTCAGTGGGGGACATTGTTATTTGGCTTGGTAGAGCCTATATAATAAAAAGGTAAAAGACAGATAAAACACATGCCAAAGCAAAACATAAAACTCTAGTCTTTAGGCTTGTACAACAACATCTCCCACCCCTAGTGGATGAGGATGATGGGAGATTCTACAAGAGGTCATGAGGACCATGGCCAGACATAGAGAAGAATGGCCCCAAAGCAGAGCAGACAGGGACTCCATCCAATATGTAAATCCAGCCTGCAGCCATCTTGCTTCTTGTGGGATGCAAGTAGCACACATATCTTTATCTTGGATGCAAGTTCCACATGTAATTCAGTCTAGAGGAGACTGTCATTGTCACTATACTGGGCACTAACATAGGACTAAGGAGTGTTCCTTACCTCTCAAGGTCCGCAGGGAGAAGACTAAGCTGTTTTTCAGCTGCTCTTCGCTCACTTGTTCTGACAGTTTGAGCAGCCTAGTGAGCTGAGCCTTGGCCACCTCATGCCTCTTCACTTCACCTCGGATGGCTGCAGATGTTTGCTGCTTCCCCGAACTGATCTTGAGACTTCCATGAATCCCATCTTTGCCTCTGTAAAGCTCCCCGCTCATCCCCTGTCTCTGGCTCCTTACAGCATATCCAGTAAAACAAAATCATTAAAAATAGTGTAGACCAAGAACTTGTTCATTGCAACATGATTGTCACTGCTTATTAAACCCCATCCCAGTTTCTTTTTCCAGGACTTTCCCTTGAGCTTTCTTTTGCAGTTTGTCTTGCAGGTCTGAGCTTTCTTCTCACAGTATTTAGCTTTTCTTCCCTTTAGTTTGCCTTTTTTTTCTTCCTTTTGGGCTCTGCGTTGAAATTTCAGTTTTCTGCCTGACTTTTCTGTTTCACTCTTTCACACTGTGCATCTGTGTGTTCACGTGTGCACTTCCTGGACTGACAGTTTCAGATGTTTGTGTCCCTCCCAGACTTGCTCACCCAACGTCTCCAAGTTGGTTATTGCTTTTCAGCCTACTTACTCGCTGCTCAGGTGCCTAAAAGTCTACTACTTTCCAACATAAACAGATTTATCCACAGGGATAAGAGAAGCATTTTTGTGTTTTTAAATAAAGTTGATGTGTATGGTATAGAGATATATTTCCAAGCTAATATGACAGGAAGTAGTTAACCACTACATCAACCCAGTTTGAATATGAATATGTATCTTGTCTTGCATATCTCATGCCAAAAACAGATTCTTTTGATCATTTGTGATCTGTATTTCTTAATCAGGAATAAGCCTGTGCTGTTTTATATCATGGGAGAAAAGCTGCTGGTTTTACAGTTACTGCAAACGTACAACACTCTAATATTCTCAGCCAGCTGGTAACTGTAAATAATTCTGGGTGTTATAGTTCAGCCAAAGCTAAATACCATGCAGTAGTTATGCAAAGTGGAAATGCACATAAAGGCCCAACTGCCAACTTTTTTTTGCACTTTGCACACTGCTTTCAGATGGGTAAGGACTCTTACACACAGGTGTTTTTTATGGTTGATTGAGCAAAAAAAAAAAATGCATTTGCCAAGTGATTCCATTATATTCTGCCAGGCTGTACTCATGATGTGATTTACTCCGTTTGCATTTGAGTGCATTTTTTACATTGCAGCATGCTGCATTTTTTTGAGCTTGATGCACATTCGGCTATCAATAGAATAGAGGGTTGAATTTGGAATGGGAAAAAAACTATCTTAGCTGCATCAAAAAAAAGTGTTTAAATGAAATATATGCATTTTTTCATTTTTCATTTGGAAAATACATAAGCAAATGCCTGTGTGAGCCCCTACAAAGTTAGCCCAGTTGCAGTACCCCATAATAACCAATGAGCATGTCGAATTTACTGGTTACCTGATAAAGCAAATATCTTATTGGTTATTATAAGCTAATGAACCTGGGCAAACTCTGTTCCTTTTAATACAGAAATATAATAATGCTCTGTATCCAGTGATAAGTATAACTGGCCCCTTTCCCCAAAAAAATGTGTGAAAGCATGGAATAATTAGCAAAATTGTGACATTTTGGTAAATGCATTAGAGCCAATGGCTGTTTTTTTTTTTTTTTTGCTGCATTTATGTTTGCAACATATGCATTGGAGTAAATGTGCCAAAGGCATTGTTGTCAATTGGAGTTTTTTTTTCCCATGTGACTTTTTTCTGGCAAAACTCCACTAAAAGTCCACTAAAAGTCTAGCGCAGATTTATCTATACCAGCAAAAATGCTTATTTCTCACTGAATCTGTAGTAGATGAGAAAAAAAATCACTCATGTCTATTGAATGCACGAACACTTATCTTCACCAGTATGCGGCCAGCAGGGGTGATCCTGGCCCCTCTGCCACCTGAGGCAGCAGCAGTTGCTGCCGTCCCCCCCCTCCACCTTTGCGTTTACCATTTTTCGCCTGAGGGGGTCCAGGGGGGTCCACAAGGGCAGCAGAGAGGGCCAGTATGATAGTGCAGAGAGCCTAACTGCGCTCTCTGCGCTAGAAGAGCCGATTTTCCGGTTTGAAAAACAGAAATTCGGCTCTTAAAGTACCAGGAACAGCATTTTTGCTGCCCCTGGTACCTAGTGGGGCGCTGCTGCCTGAGGCGACAGCCTCAACTCGCCTCATTGGCGAAGCGCCCCTGGCGGCCAGATTTACTAAATCCAATGAGATTTTGCACTTGCTATTGCATAATCCAGTAGTGCACCCAGTAACAGCTTAGTATTTGTAAAAAATCATTCCAATTTCATGCATTTTTAATGTATTGTTTAGATTCGAATGAATGCCCATTGCAATACATAGATCAATGATATGATGCTGAATGACTGAGTGTAAAGCTGGCCATACAGGATTCATATGATTTTTGGACCCTGTGTGGAGAGTCCCGTAATTTTTCGTCCCATGGAGATCGGTCATTTGGTTGATCGGACAGGTTAGAAAATTTTTGTCGGCTGCCGATAATATCTCTGCGTGTATTGCCTATCGGACGATTTTCAGTGGGAGACTGTCACTAGCTTTGGTTGGACATAGATATCGTACGATTGCTGTCAGGGTCAGAACATCGGCTGATCTGTCATTTTACTACTTTATTTGATCTGAAAGGTAAGTGGCAGGTCTGGAGATGGGGAAGTTCGATCATTCGAGGATTTGAGCGATCAGATATTTAAGACTATGGCCAGCTTAAGGCAACCTTTGGATAAAGGAGTGGTTCTCAACTTGATGTTTAATGAAGGCACTAAAAACTTGAAGCAAAATATCACATTCTTCTACTTTCATATATAGGTATGGGACCTGTTATCCAGAATGTTCAGGACCTGGGGTATTCCAGAAAATGAATCTTTCTGTAATTTCATACCTTAAGTCTACTAGAAATTCATGTAAACATTAAATAAACCCAATAGGCTGGTTCCAGTTCCAATAAGGATTAATTATATCTCAGTTGGGATCAAGTACAAGCTACTGTTTTATTATTACAGAGAAAAAGGGAAATAATTTTAAATTGGTTTATTTGATTATACTGGAGTCTATGGGAGACTGCCTTTCTGCAATTAGGAGCTTTCTGGATAACCAGTATCTGGATAATGAAATCCCATACCTGTAGTAATATTCAGCCCCGAACCAATAACAGGATAGGTGCTACTGTTAAAGGAAGCCAACTAAATTTGTAGAAAAGAAATGTGCAAGTAAAACACACCTTAATCAAACCCGATTAAGCAAGCCACAGACGCAGAAAAAAATGGGAAACAGAAGGAAAGCACTAATAACTCTTTGGCCAGCCCCTATCAGTTTGTGTTGCTGAGGCCATTTTTAAGCACAGAGGTGTCATGGTTAAGATCACTCAAAATTCCTTTTAATCATATGTTCAATTGCACATACTTTTTTTTTAATATTTGAAATTTTTTATTATTGTTTCTTTTCCCAAATTACAAATAAAACAGAAGAAAATTCACTATACACAACAACATAAAGAAAAAGGAGAAGAAAAAAACAAAAAAAAAAAACAAAATAAATAAATAGATAAATAAATAAGGGGTGCTGATAATATCTTAGGGGGCCAGTGCCCGTGTTTTATAAGGGACAAGTACCAATGTATTTATAAGGTATAGGTGCCAGTGCTTTTGTAAAGGCAGGTGCCACTTTTATAAAGGACAGTTACTCGTGCTATTGTCGTGAAAAAGTGACAATAATATCTTAGAGAAGAAAAAAAAATGATGGTGATAGTATTATTTAGGGTGCAAGTACCGACTATATTATACAAGACCGATGAGTGTATTATTTTAAGGGCCAATGTGATAGTATTGTTTAAAGTGCAAGTGGCGACGATATTATACAAGACCGGTGAGTGTATTGTTTTAGGGGCCAATGTGATAGTATTGTTTAAAGTGCAAGTGCCCACGATATTATACAGGACCCTTGAGTGTATTATTTTAGGGCCCAAATGTGATAGTATTGTTTAAAAGTGCAAGTGCCGACGATATTATACAAGACCCATGAGTGTATTATTTTAAAGGGCAAATGTCCATATTATTATTATAAATAAGAAAAAAAAGGGGGGGGAAATGTTGTAGAAACAATACATATGACGATAAATACATATAGGAAAGAGAAAAGAAAAAAAAAAGTTAAGACGTGAAAGAAGGTATACAGGACAGTATTAAGATGACTATTGCACATACTTGTGAAGCAGAATCATGTTTTCAAGCACTTTCCTTTTCAGATTTTGCAGAATTACAATGTTAGTCATCCAATGTTCTGTATTGCAATATTCTGCAAAAGAATCCCATTGTTTCTAAATGCAAATGGCTATGGCCTCAACATGTGACTATGGCTTTTTTTGCCCGTGGTAATGAATCAAGATAAATTCAACTTTATTTAGGCTCTTCTTGCACAGATGTGCCATGAGTCCTCTAGTAATCTCCGCAATAAGGGGAGAAGCAATGAAAATGTCTAGCCTGCTTATGTATGCTCATTTAGACAAATAACCTCGAAACTACAGTCATTCCCTGCTCTGCCTTTATATCTACTGCAGCTTCTTCCTTTTTTTTTGGTTTCTGTTTCCCACAAGCATGCAAAGGTTTTAATCCTCTAATGGCAAAATTATATCCTGTGATATTTAATGCTTAAGATATCACAAATTATTTAAAGTTTTTGAAAATACACATATACACATACCAAACCACACACAGCAATACAGAACCCAGTGTATTGGTGGTTGGAAGATGTGGAATAAATCAAAAGCATGGCAATACAGAATGCACCGCATATTGGGGGTAGAGCCAAGGGTGTATTTCCTACTCTGATACGAATCCAATCAGGCATTTGCTTTAATCATCAATCTAGCAGCAGACAGGTGAAAGATAATTGGTTACTGTTTGCTCAGGGTTACTGCACTGGATCAGTTTTTCATTGGTGTGATGTTTTAGTCCAGAAATAAATAGAACCATAGACAAGTTATCTTAAAGGGGAACTATCACGAAAATTAAAATTTAATATAAGCTTCAGCATACCGAAATAAATAACTTTGTAAATACAATCAATTAAATATATTACATCTTTTCTGAAATAATCAAGTTTATATTCACTATTCCTCTCCCAGCATCTGTTTCTCTTTATTCTGTCTTTGTGCAGCAGTTGGGTGTCAGATACTCATTGATAGTTGGAGCCAATATATCTTTAGGGGGGATCCTTTTGCCTAGAAGATGTATTAGAGCTCACTCAAATAACTGATTCCAGTATAAACAAAATCTAACAAAATAACTGCCATTTGCACAAATTCTGCATGTAGAGAGACATGATGTCTGGTGAGTGAGCTCTAATTCATCTTCTAGGCAAAAAGAGCCCCCCTATAAGATATCTTGGATGTAACTGTCAATGGTTATTTGACACTCCTGCATGAAGAGAGAATGAAGAGAAACAGATGCTGAGAGAGGAATAGTGAAGATAAACTTGATTATTTCAGAAAACAGTACATTATTCTTAATTGATTGTATTTAGAAAGTTTTCTTTTTTCAGTATGCTGAAGTTTGTGCGCTCTATGATTTTAAATAAGTTTGAATAATAAACTAAATTGTTTAAAGTGTTTATAGCCCCACAAGGGTACCGTGTCTTGAAAATTGTCATTTGGATTTCACGCTACGAGAAGCGTTCTACACGTTGCAGCACAGCGTGGAGGCATCCGGAACAGTGAGTGCTCCTTTGTTTTTGCTCCTTTCCTCTGCATGATATTCAGTATGCTGAAGCTAATATTACATTCTCATTTTCACAATAGTTCCCCCTGTTCAAAAAAAGTTGATTTATTCCTTTAGGATACAGGATAAAAGCAAGAATCTTCCAGTTGCTACTAATATTCTGAATATGAGAAATACAGTAGTTTAGCCTAGGGAAAGGCCAAAAACAACAGTTAGAATTCTAACAGGGTCATTTTTTTTTATGTAGACTATGTAGTGCAACAGGTGCACTAAAATCCCCTGTTATCACAAAAACAAAATATAGTGCCCGTGGGACCATGTGGACCTGGGATGAACCTACACACAGAGCATGTTAACTATGTAGAAGTGTCAGAATGATGTCTTCTCTTGTATTTAGGAATGCTAGGTTACCTTCCAATGGATGTAGAGTCAAGCTTCACTGCTAGCCTCTGCACACAAACCAAAGAATAACCTTTCTGTCCCTAATAATATGCTTTATGGTGAATAAGAGAAGATTTTAAAGCTGATTGCTGCATTGTAGGAGCGGCTTTGAAAGACAAAGGTGTGTTGACCTGTTTACAGTTGTATAACAGCCTGTGAGAAATTAGTGAGGGAGATGTAAGCGACCTCAGGCTGGGACATGTTCTCGCAATTTTATTGTTCCAAATCGTTGTTTTAAGAAACCTCGCCTTATTATCTCGCTGTATGTTGGTGGAAAATATTAAAAGGTGGATATTTAATTATATCCCTCCTGCCTTGTCTTCTGAAGCTTTCATGAAGTTGAAATTGATTCTGCCAGTGGTTTTAGCCTTGGCCCCAGCGTTTCTTCTCACCCCCCATAGAATTCTCACAGGAAATAATAGAACAGCAAATAAAAAAAGTGTTATTGGTTGGTTAGCAATCACAATGAAGAGGAGATTTGAAAAGATAAAGATCATTTTTTGTAACGACAGGTTAATGTGGATTTGACCCTGCAGCTTTTAGAAGCAGATTTATTATCAGGTGAAACTAGTTTTACAAGCACAGGATTCTGATGTTATCAGCGGCAGTGAGTAACGTGGCCATGTGATAATGGGATACTACATGACGACTTCACAAGTACTAACTGGGGATTTTTTCCCTTTTTTTAACCCTGATCCAATGAAATAGCAAAAAAAAAATCAAACTTATGTGCTCTGTCTATCCAAGTAAGTGATAGGATAGGGTGTAAGGACTACTTTTCTTTTTCAGGGGTTGACACCCTGAGTTAAGCAAATATAGAGATTTCAGCAGGACATAGGCCCTGAGATTAAAGGATTAGTAACCTAAAGTTCCAGCTCTGATATTTGTGTAAGGTAAGTCAAGCATTCAGCTTTACAAGAAAGTCTGAGAGTTGACTCCATATTTAAAACTCTTGTTTATTTTCCATTTGCTTTCAGTGAAACTCTCCAGGTAGTCAGCTGGTGCCAAATTCTCCCATTTCAAATGCTTGCTGTAAATTTAAATGTTTTAGGTAATATTCACTAAATGAAAGCAGAACATGCAAGGCAAATAATCTCCAGCAGCCTTACGCACTGGCAAATTTCTACTTGTGGTGCCTGGAGGCCAGTGTCCTATGTCTCTCCCTGTGCATCATTTTTTCCTACAGTCAGAGCAGCGTGTGCCTAGCCCCTAGTATCCCAGATAAGAACAGA
Source organism: Xenopus petersii (assembly GCA_038501925.1). NCBI lineage: Eukaryota > Metazoa > Chordata > Amphibia > Anura > Pipidae > Xenopus > Xenopus petersii. The sequence goes on from CM076675.1 coordinate 136,720,277, forward strand.
CCACATGCAGCTGGCAGCTCCCGGCCTCTTAGTTTGTGTCGCTTAGTCCCAGGCCTATACTAGGCCTTACAAAAAAAAAACAAAAGAACAAACTTTTTAAAATCAATATTCTATGTGAATTATCCAAATGTGTGTGCATTTATGTATGCTAATAGGACCTAACATAGTTAGATATATTGTTTATTAAAGGCTGTAGTTAAAGGGATCCTGTCATCGGAAAACATGTTTTTTTCAAAACGCATCAGTTAATAGTGCTACTCCAGCAGAATTCTGCTCTGAAATCCAATTCTCAAAAGAGCGAACAGATTTTTTTATATTCAATTTTGAAATCTGACATGGGGCTAGACATTTTGTCAATTTCCCAGCTGCCCCTGGTCATGTGACTTGTGCCTGCACTTTAGGAGAGAAATGCTTTCTGGCAGGCTGCTGTTTTTCCTTCTCCGTGTAACTGAATGTGTCTCAGTGGGACATGGGTTTTTACTATTGAGTGTTGTTCTTAGATCTACCAGGCAGCTGTTAACTTGTGTTAGGGAGCTGCTATCTGGTTACCTTCCCATTGTTCTTTTGTTTGGCTGCTGGGGGGGGAAAGGGAGGGGGTGATATCACTCCAACTTGCAGTAAAGCAGTAAAGAGTGACTGAAGTTTATCAGAGCACAAGTCACATGACTTGAGGAAGCTGGGAAATTGACAATATGTCTAGCCCCATGTCAGATTTCAAAATTGAATATAAAAAAATCTGTTTGCTCTTTTGAGAAATGGATTTCAGCGCAAAATTCTGCTGGAGCAGCACTATTAACCGACTCATTTTGAAAAAAATGTTTTTTCCCATGACAGTATCCCTTTAAGTATAAATAATTAACAAGTCCCCTTTATATGCTTTTGAAGAAAATCTCTAGCTCACACCAAGTTACACTGTGGTAGATCTCTGGATCCTCCAATCCACTGTTTTGGATCTCTGGCTCCATCAAAACCATCATATCAGATATCTTCTTCCATCTCAACCAGATATTTTGGATTCCTGGCTACTGTCTGCACACTGGCTATGGATGTCCTTGTTGAGGATGATATGTGTTTCATTTCACATCCACTGCTTTGGTCTGTAGCTACCAACAGGTCAAGATTATTAAGCTCCTGGCTCCTTACAGATCATATATATATATATATATATATATATATATATATATATATATATATATATATATATATATTTGGCTTCAGTTACCATGTTCATGCTTTTTGTTCACAAGGCGTTGAGTGTATGGCATCTGACTTTTAACAAAATTTTGTATTTCTTTACTTCCTCTACTCAACCTAGTCTGTTTGGCATCTGGCTCTCATCAGACCTAGGGGCAGATTTACTAAAGGGCGAAGTGGCTAACGCTAGCGGCAATTCGCTAGGGTTATTGCCCTTAGGGACATCGCCAATTTACTAATGGGCGCAGCTCAGACCAGGTGAAGTGCAATGGAGTACATAGATCTTACTCAATCTTCTGTTACTTACATCATATTATGTGAGTGGAAAATGCATCAACGTTCAACAGACACTGGCGTTTTTTCCTTATTTCAGAGTGATAGGCTGCAAAAGACCTTAAAAAAGTTTTTTGGTCACTGGTTTTCTCCCATACATTTTCTAACATATGGAACATTAACTTTACAGTTGGCTCATGCGTAGGGCATTATAACAACTCTATTGTCTTTCCCTGGACAAGTGTTTTAAAAAATGTAATTTATAAGTATATGCACCAACATTATGGAAATTGACCTGAGCACAAGAACCCTAGCGAAGTTTCGCAAGGTAGAAATTAACGCTAACACATCTTCACTATCAAATGCTTGCATTGCTGAAGTAATGCAAGAGAAAAGTCGCCAGCGTTCGTGCCATGACGAAACTCTATGTGAATTAGCGTATGTCTGAGCAAATTTTCACCTGGCGAAGTGTTGTGCTGAGTCCGAAGTAGACACTATCGAATTTTCGCTGGTTAGTAAATCTGCCTCTTAATGTGCATCTCTAGTATTTATTTTATCATGTGTTCCAGTTCCTTGTGTTTTGGTGGGTAACAAGTTTTTCACTACAGACAAAACCCCTCATAATGTAGGTCTGCTTTGCACATTGAACGACTTTAAGTAGTAGTTTGACTCAGGTCTCCTTGCCAACTTCTTCAATCAGTTTCTTGTTAAAGAAACAATGTAATTCACTTTCATATAATGTCCTTTACTTTTAGCAGCAGAGTTTATTTGCATATATATATGCTACCAATTTTCAGAAGCAGTGGAAGATGCTTTGCTCCTTTTGTTGATGAAGTAAAATGAGATCTCTTCTGTAGACTCCAATCAAATGATATCCCCTGTGGCCAAATTATTATGATGAATGATAGAATTTACGCTAGGCAAGTAGTAGGATTTAAGTGGAGCACCTCTCAGACATGAGGTGCCCTTGTAATCAGCAAGAAAAATCAAATGTCTTTTTTTAATTTATATGCTGAGCAAAAAATACTTTAAAAAGTAGCTTTAAAAAGCAGAGATTAGACTGCACTGTTTAACAAGTACCTTACTGTATAAATCAATATAAAAGTGGAGGTTTATTTTGGCCTTAGAAACAAAGAGGCCAAAAATGAACTGTCTATACATAGGTACAGGTATTGAATTGGTTAAAAAAACAGTTCAGTGTAAAAATATAAAACTGAATAAATAAATAGGCTGTGCAAAATAAAGAAAAAAATTCAAATATAGTTAGTTAGCCAAAAATGTAATGTATAAAGGCTGGAGTGACTGGATGTGTAACATAATTAGGGATGCACCAAATTCAGGATTTGGTTCGGGATTCGGCCAGGATTTGGCCTTTTTCAGCAGGATTCTGATTCAGCCGAATCCTTGTGCCTGGCCGAACCAATTCCAAATACTAATTTGCATATGTAAATTAGGATTCTGTTTGGTATTCGGCCGAGTCTTTCACCAAGGATTAGAGGATTCGGCCAAATCCCAAATAGTGGATTCGATGCATCCCTAAACATAATAGCCAGAACACTACTTCCTCTAACTCTGAGTTAGTCAGTGACTTGAAGGGAGCCACATTGGAAATAACTGTTCAGTGAGTTTGCAATTGATCTTCAGCATTCAGCTCCGATTCAAAAGCAAACAAGTTATGATCCATGTGCCCTCCCTTAAGTCACTGATTGGTTACTGACTGGTAAACAATCACTGGAAAGCAAGAGAGCTAAAATGCAGAAACCAGTTTTCTAGCTTTTATGTTAGACATCCAGTCAGTACCAGCCTTTATACATTACATTTTTGGTTAACTAACTATATTAGAAACTAACAATTAAGGTGGCCTTTAAGGTGGCCATACACAGCAGATATTATCATACACTATGCGGGTATGGCAGAAGATGAACTGATCGATATCTGCAAAAAAGACATTGTCGATTGGCCAAGTAGAGAAATTTTAATCAGGTGCCTGTGAAGGCGCCCGAGCATCAGCCAGTGTTTATCTGCTAAATCATCAGATTCAGGAAGAATTCTATTGCTTGTACCTGTATATCTGACCATTCAAATGTCTGTATCGAAAATGAACCAATGGTTGCAGGAAAGATCGTAATTGTTATGTTTATGGCCTTTATCCTAAAACCCATTATCTAGAAAACTTTGAATTAAGGAAAGACCATCTCCCACAGGCTCCCTTTTAATTAAATAATTCAAAAATTTTAAATGATTTGCTTTTTCTCTGTAATAATAAAACAGTACCTTGTTCTTTACCCTAACTAAGTTATAATGAATCCTTATTGGAGGCAAAACAATCCTATTAGATTTATTTAATGTTTAAATTATTTTTTAGTAGACTTAAGATATGAAGATCTAAATTCCCAGTTATCCTGGAAAACCCAGATTCCAAGCATTCTGGATAAAAGGTCCCATACCTGTATATATTGTATGATCAACAAGGCAACAATGTGAGATACACCAACCTGCCATGTAGAGTAAATAAATTGGCAGACATCATGTTTTCCATAGCTACAGCTTTAATTTTAAAATATATTCAGATAATTTTCTTAAATATTGGGGTAAGAAGAAGCCACATATCGCTTTCCATTTCCATAAGTAGAGTTGGCCCAAGTGTAGGTTTGAATTTGGAAAATGGAGCCGCCCATCTTGACTGAGCACCTTGAATCAAAACAAAGTTAAAGTAAATGATAGAAATGAAAATCAATAATGAGCCTGAATCTGGAATAGCTTAAATTCAAAATAACAACCCATTTTTACATTTCTGATCCCCATGTAGTTTTTTAGAAAAGCCCATCATCCATTTGAACGCCTGTTCTCCAAAATCAAACAATATTAAAATCCTTATCAATTAAAAGTGTGGTTTACCTTTATGTTAAATGTTAGTATGTTATAGAATGAACATATTTTTTTTATTTTTTGCCTTCTTCTGATCCTTTGCAGCTTTAAAGTGGGGGTCACTGACCCCATCTAAATCGCAAATGCCCTGTAAGACTACATTAAGGGGCAGATTTATCAAGGGTCGAAGTGAAATTCGAAATTCTAAGTTATTTTTTGGATACTTCGACCATCGAATAGGATACTATGACTTCGAATTTACTTAGAATTCGATTTGAAGTAAAATTTTTTCAATATTCGACCATTCGATAATCAAAGTACTGTCTCTTTAAATAAACTTAGACTTCAATACGTCGCCAAATTAAACCTGCTGAATTGCTATGTTAGCCTATAGACCTTCTACAAACTTTTTCAAGTCTTTCCACATCGAATTAAAATCCTTCGATTGATCGATGAAATACTTCGAATCGTTCGATTCGATTGAACGATTTTAATCGATCGAACAATTGCCAAATTCGCTGGAAAAACTTCAAATTCGATATTCGAATTCAAAGTATTTAAATATCGCAGCTTCTCTCTACAACGATGCCCTTTCAACAGCACTTGACTCCCTTGCACCTTCTACCACCCGTCACAGCCGGCCAGCTAAACCCCAACCCTGGCACACTAGTACCTCAGAAGATGTAGTAGATCAGCTGAGCGACGGTGGAGAAAGTCACAAACTGATTCTGACTTCATCCACTTCAAATTCATGCTCTCCTGCTATAACCGAGCTCTATCATTAGCCAAAGAACAATACTTCTCTTATCTAATATCTACTATGTCCTCCAAACCACAGCAGCTGTTTGCCACATTTAACTCACTCCTATGCCCCCCTCCACCACCTCCACCTATTAATGTTACCGCCCAAGACCTTGCTCATTTCTTTAATGAAAAAATCGATCTCATTAGGCTGAGCATACCGTCCGACAACAATCTCAGACCAACGTGCAGTCCACTCACATCTACTTTGCACTCCTTCACCCCTGCAACTCTAGATGAAGTTAGCAAACTTCTAGCCAGCTCAAAACCCACCACCTGCTCCCTTGACCCCATACCCTCTCGCCTTCTCCACCCAATCTCTGACACACTCTCTCCTGCACTTACCCACTTATTCAATCTTTCACTCTCTACTGGTACCTTTCCATCATTATACAAACAAGCACTAATCACTCCTATCCTCAAAAAACCTTCCCTTGATCCCAGCTCTCCCACTAACTATCGACCGGTCTCCCTTCTTCCATTCGCATCCAAATTACTAGAAAGGCTTGTTTACAAACGCCTGATCCAGCATCTCACTCACAACTCCCTCCTCGACCCCCTGCAATCTGGCTTCCGCCCATCACACTCGACTGAAAATGCACTCACCAAAGTAACCAATGATCTTCTATTGGCAAAGTCTAAAGGTCATTATTCCATTCTAATCCTTCTAGATCTCTCTGCAGCCTTTGATACAGTTGACCACACACTCCTCCTTGACATTCTACACTCAGCTGGCATTCGGGACACTGCTCTTTCATGGTTTACATCTTATCTGTCTGACCGTTCCTTTAAAGTTTCCTTCTCTAACTCTACTTCTACTACTTTCCCACTCTCTGTTGGAGTTCCGCAAGGCTCTGTTCTTGGCCCCCTGCTGTTCTCGCTCTATACAACTTCACTAGGAAAACTCATTCAGTCATTTGGACTTCAGTATCACCTTTATGCTGATGACACCCAACTCTACTTGTCTACTCCTGATCTTTCTAACTCTGTCCTTTCCCTCACAGACTGTCTCTCTGCTGTCTCCTCCTGGATGTCACAGCGCCACCTGAAACTGAACCTTTCTAAAACAGAACTCATCATATTTCCTCCAAGATCTTCCCCTGTCCCTCAGATATCACTCACCGTAAACAACACCACCTTTCATTCCACCACACAGGCACGCTGCCTAGGAGTCATCTTAGACTCTCATCTATCTTTTTCACCACACATTCAAACACTTGCAAAATCTTGCCGTATTCAACTGCGCAACATTGCTCGAATACGACCCTATCTCAGTTCAGAATCAACTAAAACACTGATTCAGTCTCTCATCATCTCCCGCCTTGATTACTACTGATTACTTACTCCTCACTGGTATTCCAATAAGTCACCTTTCACAACTCCAATCTATTCTAAACGCGGCCGCTAGACTCATTCATCTAGCTCGCCGCTCAACATCAGCTGCTCCCATATGCATGTCCCTTCACTGGCTCCCAATCTCATCTAGAATCAAATTCAAATTACTTACACTCACATTCAAGGCCCTTAATAAAGAAACCCCTCCCTATATTTCATCTCTAATCTCCAAATACACTCCGTCACGAAACCTACGCTCTGCTTCTGATCTTCGCCTCACTTCTCCTCTGGTGACTTCTGCCCATTCTCGTCTACAAGACTTCTCTCGGGCTTCTGCTTTTCTCTGGAACTCTCTGCCACAAGCTGTCAGACTTTCCCCTTCCTTCCAAACTTTCAAGCGCTCCTTAAAGACCCATCTGTTTAAAGAGGCCTATTCGATGTACCTTAATTAATCATTGCTGTATCAAAAATGACAAATTGTTTATACAATCCTAATGTCTCAATTGTACCCTAACCTTTTAGTTTGTAAACCCTATTGTACTCTGTAATCCTTGTCTGTTATCCACCATTTATTCCCTGTTTGCTATAACTGCAGTAAAGCACTGCGTATCTTGACAGCGCTATATAAATAAATGATGATGATGATGATGATGAATTTCGAGGTATTTTCAACTTCAAAATTCGTCCCTTGATAAATCTGCCCCTTATTGTTATTGCTGATTTTTATTACTCGTCTTTCTAGTCAGGCCCTCTCCTATTCATATTCCAATCTCAAACCAGTGCATGGTTGCTAGGGAAATTTAAACCCTAGCTACCAGATTGAAATTGCAAACTGGAGAGCTGCTGAATAAAAAGCTAAATAACTTAAAAATCAAATAATAAAAAATGAAAACCAATTGCAAATTGTCTCAGAATATCACACTCTGCATCATACGTAAGGTTAACTCAAGGTGAACAACCCTTTAATTAAAAGAGAATGAAAGCCTAAAAAAGAATATGGTTAGAAAAGTATTCAGTTATATGTTTTGTATTGTATTTTCCCTTTCTATACTGTATATACTGTATTTTATGAGTTGATATCTACGCTCAGATAAGGGACAGCAGTTATAGCTTGTGACTATGTTCTGTAAATGAGCAAAAATGAAGAAGGGTAAATGCTGGGGGCATAATCAGAGTAGTGGATTAACAAGTTGCGTGCACTCACCCTCTTAGATCCACGGGTACTAATCCACCGTGCTACAACATAGTAAGCGTCCCCGGATCCAGACGAATAAATACATGGCATAATCAGAGTCACAGATTTTCTCTGTTAAATGAAAACTATACTGCCGAACAATGTAGGTCTTTTTAAAAATATACTGCATAAAACAGCTCATATGGAAAGCCCTGCTTCATAAACTTTTTTTATAATAATATACCATTGGGTAATCCTAGATAGAAAATTGCCATTTTAAGAAACATGAGCCATCTCCTGGTACCTTATGTTTCACGTGCACACAAACAAACCATACATGTTAGGTCACCGGAGCCAATTAATGGACAGAGTTCTGTCATTTACTCGAACATTTCTTCCTGTTACAGTTAGAGCTGCAGTATTTCTGGTCAGGTGATCTCTGAGGCAGCACAGAGAATATCATAAAATGGAGGCTCAAGGGAAAAGATGTAAAATGGCAATATTTACTTAAAATGTAAGTCTTAAATATATATTCCAGTTTGGAAAGATTCTTTAACATGCCACTTAATATGATGTAAACTATCTGTTGCTTAACTATTCATTTTCGGGGTATAGTTTTCCTTTAAAGGGTTCTGGTGTCATTAGGCTGGTGCAGAAGCTTAAAACAAGGGGTGTAACATTTCTGATTCTGACATTTAGTTCTCATTTAAACTGTATTTTTCTTCACTGTTACTTTTAGTACACCGAGTATTGTTACCTTTTCCATGATCTGTTAAACGTTACATGTTCAAATTGGCAATAAGTGTCTTTTCTTTTCATAGGTGACCAAAAAGACAGGATGGCTTATTTATGAAAGCAGCACAGTGTAAAAATTCACAGACAATGAAGTGTTTCCTCCCATTATTCCAGATTCTGCCACAAGCAGAACCCAACTACTAAATTACGACCAAGTTGCCCTTCCAGTGTGTTCAATTTTATGTCACAAAAGATTGGTGGGCAATGCCCAAGGGGAGCCTTGTACTGCACCCTTGCACCTTAGTCCTCTGCATACTGGGTAATGGGGAACTTGCACTTAGTGCAAATAACTGTGGCATAACTGTTTGCCCAAAAAACCCACTAAGGTACTAAAGCCTCTCAATCCTTGGTAGGTATCAAACTCTATTTGGTCATCCCTAGTCTGGCATCTCAGGCTGCTAGGCTTGGTTCCCAACAGAAGCATTTTCAACTGAGGGGGGTCAACCTGATGCCATTGCTAGTGCAGAGATTGTAATAGTGCACTCTGTGTTAGAAGAGGAATTTTTTTATCTCTTAGTTATTAGGAAGTTTTTTTGCCTCATGCAAAGGCAGAACTAACTCTCAATTGTTTACCAATCTGGCTAATAAGGTCCTCAGCTGTTCTCTCCCTCCTTTTACACTTTTCTGGGGTTTATCTATTCTGCAGTCTACAACTTTTAGGAGAGTTTCTGTAGTGTAGTGCGTTTATGGCTTTTTCAGTTTAAAAAGTCACCCTTTGAAGTCAAACGTGTGACCAAAACCCAAAACCCAGTATTACAGATATACAGCATATAAAAACATTGCTGTACCAGCCATAGACAAATATCTAGCGTTGCTGTCAAATCTCACCTAACTTTATTTTTAAATTTGAATTATAGGAATTAATAGGCATTCTCCCCAATTTTCAAGTGGTCTTTAGGCTGGGTCACCCAACCCACTCGTCTGGATCCCTCAATGAGGATGACAACCATACAGCTTAGAACCCCCAGTTCTACTGTCTGGTACCTGGAATTACATTGACTATTTTACACTACTCTATTCCCAACAAGTGCTTAACATGAACAATACATTATAATACAACTTTCACCTCCTTACAGGTAGGCTTGAGCAATAAAGGCACATATATTTTCTCTCCAAACTGAAAAGAAGTTCCTTTCTAAATTATAAGATACTTACAGGCTATCAGGGCGGGTAACGTAGCACAGGGTGTACATAGCAATTTCAAACTCAGGACTACTGCCAATGAAGAAAGAGCCCAGGGTTTTCAGGTAAGTACTCCATTTCAATTGAAAAGCATAAATATCTGGATAACCATTCCACTGGAGAAAACACATAGAAAATTCAAATTAAAGGAGTGGCTCATCTATAAGTTATCGTTTAGTATGTTATTAAATGGCCAGTTCAAGCTACTTTTCGATTGGTCATTATTTAATTCTTATAGTCTTCTGACTCTTTCCAGCTTGCAAACTGGGGTCACTGGCCCCATCTAAAAAACAAATGCTTCGCAAGGCTACACATTTATTCTTATTGTGACTTTTTGTTACTTGTATTACTATTCAGACACTCCCCTAATTATATTCTAGTCTTTTATTTAAATCAGTGAATGGTTGCTAGCGTCATTTGGACCATAGCAACCAGATTTCTTAAATTTCAAACTGGAGAGCTGCTGATTAAAAGCTAAATAACTCAAAAACCACAAATAATAAAAAAAAAAACCAATTGCACACTAAATACTAAAAGTATTTTGGCAAAAAAAATGCCAAATTATGAATTGAAAATTGTTCTGATGTTGCTCTGCTCAGGAAAGGGATCAGGAACCTCGGATGACATTTTTGGTGCTTTTCCTGAGCAGAGCAACATCAGAACATTTCTCTGTTTTCCTTCTGAATGTTTATAACTCTGACAATAGTTACAGAAACTAACCAGCACGTGACACTATTGTTACACAATTCATTATATTTAAAGGTTTACAAACAGTTTGATAGCTTTGAAACAAAAAAAAACAAGAATTAATATAAATTGCAAAAGAACTTCAAAAAGCACATTGAATAATTTTACATAATTTTACTTATCCTTTTTACTAATCCTTTAAAAAAAATGGAAAGCTTGCCCATATACTTACAATCATTAAAGTGCTTGTATTTATTAGGCAAGCTTTCACTTTTAAAATGCCACTAAATACTAAATTACTAAATACTGAATTACTGCCACAAAATCATAACAAACCACTCATATGAACTGAATTCATATGAGTGAAGCTGAAGAATAATCTATAACAAATTGGCAAATTTGCCAAGGCAAAAAAACCCTGGCCTTTATGTTCGTGAATGTCTTGAACACTTTAGTTAGTGATAACTAAATAGTAAGTTTGAACTCATACAGTGTAATGGCTCAAAGGGTAACATCTCTGCCTTACAGCATGGGAGTCTTAAGTTTACTTCTGGCCTAGGCAGGTTTGTACGTTCTCTACGGGGCTAAATGGATTTAAAAAAATAGGCAGGTTAACTAACTCCTACTAAAATTGACCATAGTGTGAGTTCAATAGGCACCTTTGATTGCAAGCACCACTAGGACAGGAGCTCAGTAATAATCTGTTTAACTATATCGGTGCTAAGAAAATTCCCCAGTTCCAATTGTCAGTAAATAAATATAACTGAGTCTGATTTTTCATCCACATTTCCATAGAAGAATTAATTAATTTTGTTTTTTACCATGGCAAATGTAAGATATGATGAAATGTTGCCACTCTGTGGTGAGACATTGAATGACAAGCACACAATGTATTTAGGTAACCTTTAAAGGACACCCATTAGTTTCTCCACTGGTCATGCAGGGTAATAGAGCCCTATAGGTATGATATGTGCCCTTTAACCTTGAATGTATATATATCCTAGGAATGCACAAAATCTATTTGGTTGGTTACGAAATCCTCCACAAGAGATTTCGATGAACTAGGGGTGGGCAGAACAGGCAAATGCCTAGGGTGCACAACTCTATGGGACACTAGGCACGTGCCTTTTCTGCCGACCCCAAGATCAGGACCCTGGTGGATTGCTGGATGAGCTCTTTGTCATGTTGCTAATTGCACAACAGACTTCATTGTCATCTGTAGCAAGCAGTGTGGAGGGGCAATGGTTACCACTACTGCCTTACAGTATCGGGGTCCTATGTAAAATTCTGGCCATGGTCAGTTTGTATGTTCTCACTGAGATATGTGCGATGTCTCCAACTCTGCTCCACATTACTGGAAACCATGGATCCCGTTAAGCTCTAATAGTAGTCCAGCACTGTTTAGCGCATACTTACTACTCCATCAGAGCTGTAACTCAGATAGTTGACTTGACCAGACTTCTCCAGCAGATAAAGACTCACCCAGTTGTGAAGCCCTGATATCTTTCCCTTGTGGATTTCACCTGTTTAAACAAATCCCTGGGTTATTTTTTTTATTTTTTTAGCAGCAAATCTTCATTATTTAGGATTAAATACAAGGTACTAGTTTATTACAGAGAAACGTAAAAAACATCAACCTCCTGCCACACCAAGGCTAATGTGAAAAAAGTATATTTTTTGATACAGTGAAGTTGATCAAATAGGTCGCAGTTAGTGCCTACTCACCACGGAAAACATGCTCAAAGCCAGAAGAATCCAACGGGCCACTGGTACGGGTGTACAGACCAAACCACATCTCTTTAATATCAGTCTTAAAGCTGGCAGCTGAGCTGTAGTACCCTGTCCAAGAATAAATCAGTAGAATTGATATCCTCCACTCATATATTCAGCTTCAAATAGCAAATTACTACACAATGAATAAGATTTATAAAGCTACTTATTTACTGCCCCTCAGATGGAGTAAAAAAAAACAGCAATATACAAATTGCTCTTACAGAGATAAGAGGTTTAAAGGGATCCTGTCATCGGAAAACGTGTTTTTTTCAAAACGCATCAGTTAATAGTGCTACTCCAGCAGAATTCTGCACTGAAATCCATTTCTCAAAAGAGCAAACAGATTTTTTTATATTCAATTTTGAAATCTGACATGGGGCTAGACATTTTGTCAATTTCCCAGCTGCCCCATGTCATGTGAATTGTGCCTTGCTTTCTGGCAGGCTGCTATTTTTCCTTCTCAATGTAACTGAATGTGTCTCAGTGGGACATGGGTTTTTACTATTGAGTGCTGTTCTTAGATCTACCAGGCAGCTGTTATCTTGTGTTGGGGAGCTGCTATCTGGTTACCTTCCCATTGTTCTTTTGTTTGGCCGCTGGGGGGAAAAGGGAGGGGGTGATATCACTCCAACTTGCAGTACAGCAGTAAAGAGTGATTGAAGTTTATCAGAGCACAAGTCACATGATTTGGGGCAGCTGGGAAAATGACTAGCCCCATGTCAGATTTCAAAATTGAATATAAAAAAATCTGTTTGCTCTTTTGAGAAATGGATTTCAGTGCAGAATTCTGTTGGAGCAGCACTATTAACTGATTCATTTTGAATTTTTTTTTTCCCATGACAGTATCCCTTTAAGTCCTGCAATGGGCTGAGTTTGTTGGGAGGAGGGGGTGTTCCCCATAATTGGAGAGGCATGCCCTGGCGAAAGTTTCCTATTGGCCAGGCACATTGTGTGAGTCTATAAAAGAGACGCTTTACTATCCCAGGCTTTTGGCTCCACTTGATCGAGGAGGATGAATGTTAAGCTATATTGATGACTTTTTCCTGTAATAGCTCCCTTTATGTATCAGAGTCTTAGGCTAGCTAGGAGTAATACTACCTTGATTGTAGGGATTAAAGCAGATTCTGGAATACAGATATTCCAAAAATGAATACCACTTTGAGGGCCCTATACTCTGGGGATGATCACTTGCCTTTGAGTCCTTGTATATAATAAACTAGGCTGTAGCAAGCAATGCTAGTCAGCAGCTGCAAGGACTAACAAGATTTAAGCTGTATTAAAAGGAACATAGTTCAGTGGAAGGAGAGGGTTATTCTTCATCTGCACAGAGCGCTAGTAATGCCCCATTTAGAATATACTGTGCAGTTTTGGTCTCCTGTGCTCAATCTGGATATTATTGAATTGAAGAGGGTCCAGAGAAGGTCAACAAAGCTTGTTAAAAGTATGAAGATTGTGCATACTGCAAGTTGATTGAAGGACTAGTCCGATTGACATCTTGGAGGACATTTTTCCCCCTCTGATGCAAATTATAGATGCTTCAGATGGGTTTTTTTTTCTTTCCTCTGGATCAACTCGCAGTTAGACAGGTTTTATGTATAGACTTAAAAGGTTGAACTTTATGGACATGTGTCTTTTTTCAACCTAACTCCAACTTTTACAACTTATTTTGTAACTATTGCAAAACTTATGTTTAAGGAGCAGTTAAAAGAACCTATAAAAAAGTTCAATGCTTCTGATTTCTTAGTAGGACAGAGTTCAGACCTCTATACGCTTGATTTTTAGCACCAGCAGTACCTTTAGAGATGAAGAAGTCAGATAGTTTGGTGATGATTGAGGTCTTGAAGATCTCATCTATAAAAGCATTTTGCTCATTTACTTCAGCCGTGGGCACAGATTCTGCAGTGCCTGTTGTGTGGACATAATTATCAAGCAAATCCACAAGCCGGGCAAAGGTTGGGCGAGCAAACAGTTTGGCTTCATTCACATAATTAAATAACCTATAGGGAAGGATAAAACATGAGCATACATTTAGAATAAACTAGATGCAAAGTACCTTAAGTGTTAAATTAATAATTTACTCTGTATATCTTCCTAAACTTGTCACTCACCAGATGTTGCTCATCCATATTACGTTCAGTCCAGCACCATCTAGAGACGCACTAAACCCTGTTTATTGCTGAATCCCAAATCCTCATCTTTGGATTTAGGAGAATACCAATCCGAAGCCTCTGGTGCATGAGTGGAAATAGCGGATGGCTTTGCGAAGCATGCACACAAAAGTATACACACAAAGCAAAAGCAAATGCGGCAAATTTTTTACTTTTTTTAAGGGTTTGGATTTGTTCAGCTAGGCACTTGGATTCATCGGAATCCAGATCCTGCTGAAAAAGGCTTAGATTTGGCTGAACCAAAAAAACAAGTAAGTCCACTGAATGAGCACAAACTGTGGGAGAGGCACAGCTTGGAAGGATACATTCTAAAGCATCTAATACTCCAGCTTAATGTCTTCCAACAAATTATATCCGACTAGAATACTGAACATAAATTATACTAACCTTTATATTTACTATCCTAAGACAGTTAATTGCAATTTAAAAACATAGACATAGACTGGAACAATGCATGATGCACAGAATCCTGATGTGCAACCGCAACCCTGAGGTTATGTATGTATCTATTTATTTCATCAGCACTACAAGTTAATGTGTGTGCAGATAATGGCTGTATAATGTTTGCTGCAGTCAACTCCAGAGTGTAGGTAAGTCTGAGTGCTGAGAAAATAGCAGCTGATCGACCCTACACCTTGGGTTTGTGCTCACAACTTTTCCTTGTTTCTTCCACTATGGGATATGTCCACATATATACAAGTTTTAAAAAGTTCTGCACACATTCAGGCTCAAGTTTTTATTTCCTGACAATTTTCTGATATATACAGCACTTCATTTTGTATCAATAGTTAGTTAACACTTGGCACATCTGACACAATTTAAACAAGGTCAAGAGCCAAGAGCTTATATATAATAGGCAAAAAATATGCTAAAACTTACTAAAACTTGCCTGATATCAGACAAGATGGAGAAATTGCTAGATTATTAATATATGTCACATGCAATATTTTTTTTATTTTCAACATATTCTATTATTTCATTTCACTTTCAACATTTAATATTTATTGCAAAACAAGGCAACTGTCTAATGAGTTATTTGAGTACCTAGCCATGGGTAGTGTTGTTTGGCTTCTATAGCCTTTTACACATCTTTTAATGTACTATTAATATTTACAATATAGTTTCACTATTACAAACTTAGAAAGAACTTAGCTGTGAAAAAACAGCAGTTAGAATAAAGGAATATTGGTGACCTGTTTGGAGATGTATCTTTGAATAGTAGTCAAAGTCAAGACATGAATGCAATGCTAACACTCCTCATCCTCGCCTAAAATAGTATATACAGTATAGGTGCCCATTCTTCATCCTTGTAGCAAAATAAACCTAGAACACCCACACAGGCGCTCTGAGGAGCAGCAAATCTATTTGTGAAGGGAAGCAGGGGTGGCTATTGCAAAGATAGTCCCACAATGGCTGTAGGGGTTATGGGTATAAAAAAGTACTTTTTGCACCACTATCAACCTACTGCTTAAAGAGATACTGACACCTGAAATTAAAGTTTTTTTACATCTATTATAATATTGGCTTTGCAAGCTACTTCTAACTTTGCCATAAAGTATTTGCATGATGCTTTTACATTACCTGTCTGATCCCCCATGTTCCTGTATGAGGGGGCTGCCATATTTGTGCAGCAGGAGTCCGTTAGCATTAGAAACTGTAACTAACAGGCTGAGATGGGACAGTCAGGTTGGCAAAGTCAGAGTGTCAGAGAGTCAGGCTTAGGAACTTCAACTAACAATTATATACAAAAACAAACCTCTCAGCAAAAAATGATCAACATGACCTATAGGTAACAATCAATGTACATTCATATGCTAAAAATCATTTTTTAGTGTCAGTATCACTTTAATTAACCAACAAACTCATAATACCCTCTCATACTCTTTAGCCAATCGAAAACAGAAAAAAATAATTCCGAGATTACAGATTAAGGTGGTGAAAAATCTTTGAGAAAAAAAAATGTCATAAAGTAACTTACTTTTGACTGGCAAAGTCTGTTCCTGAGCTCGTCTGAGAGCTGGAGGCTTTGTATTGCAGATTCAGAGTAATGTCCCCACTAACAGCCTTGTTTGTATCAGCTGCATAGAACTGCTCAGCCAGACTCTGAATTTCAGCATCCGAAGCAGAAGCACGGACATCCTTCCCTGGAGAGAAAAAAACATACTGAAATATGAAGAATGGTGGTGTTGTGTAATGTTTAACTTCCCTGTATTTAACAACAAAGCAATTCTCTTGCAGTTTACATAGCCGTCCTAGATATTCCCATATGCTTTGGGTATTTACTCCATGTACCGCTCTCTGGTTTTGTTCTCACGTTTGCTCTGTCAGCTGCAGCTTATTTCACTTGCTCACACTTACACCAAAGAATTAGCAAGGGAATTCTGCAATGTAGCTTTGTCATCAGGAATCATACATAAAGTAACACAATAAATACAAAGTTGATATAAAAGAGTTTCCCACTATATAAAATTTATATATTATAAATAAATGGCAGTATTTCTAATTAAAAGAATAAAAAAAACTTTAAAAGCTTCAGCAATATGATCAAGAAAAAGTAGCAGTATTTATCACAAACCACAAATGCACACTACTATATGCAGTAAATAACCTAAGCATTCGTAAATCATAAAAAAAACTATCTCACTAGGTTCAGGCAGGATGCTGGCTCCAAGAATCAGAGAGGGCAGAAGGCACAAGAAAACAAAATAGACCTTCATTATGATAAGGAGACAGTTCCCTTTTCTAATGGTTTCGCTGCACTCATAAGTGGCTTTTAAAGCTTCTCTGTATCAGTGACATCATGTGGGCAGCTCACACAGACTCCTCCTACACTTACTGTACATTATATACCAACATTTTTGTAAACTGCACAATGTATGTCACTGGCAGACCAAGTGGCACATTTCTCTCCTATAACAACTATTTGTAAAGTAAAATATGATTTTATTATCATGCATTTATAGAGTACTTACATATTCTTTTCCAATGTACAACAAAAGGGTGTCTTCAAACATACAAATGGCAGAGTGGCATGGCTCAGTAAGAGCATTTGGTGAGTTGCGTGGTTCAGGCAGTGTCATTTATTATGGATTGGAGTAGTGACATTCTATGGAGGAGAATGTCTGGGGAGTCAGGACTATGGGTTATAGTAACTGGGATGTTGGAGGGAGGAAGAGAAGCACTTTTTATAAGCATTTCTGTTTTAGACAATTTAATCTAAATTACTAGTTATTGATACATTTATGAGGGCAGATTCACCAAAGGGCGAAGTAGCTAACGCTAGCGACTTTTTGCCAGCGTTGCCACCTGCAGGGATGTCGCCAATTCACAGGCACAGGCGTTAATAATTCGCACTCTATCACCAGGCGAATTTTCACTCTGGCAAACGATCTTTACTCTGCAAATTCACTAAAGTACAGATTTACTGAACGTTCCCTTTTTCGCCAGAGTTTACTTTGCCACCTCAGACCAGGCGAAGTGCTTAAAAGAAGCTAGATCTTCCTCAATCTTCTGTCACTTACATCATATCCTGTCTGCCGAAAATGCATTAAAGTTCAAAAAACACTGGTGACTTTTCCTGGTGACCAGGTTTCTCCACACATATTATAACATATGGAACGTTTTTTTTACAGTGGGCTCATGTGTAGGGCATTATAATAACTCTCTTGACTTTATTAAGATTCCCTGGATGTGTTTAATAAAGTGGTAACTTCAAGCATTTGCAACCAACATTTATAACAAAGACCTCCATACAACTTTAAATTTCCCACCATATCCAAATTGACCTAAGTGCAAGATTACTAGCAAATTTTCGGTAGGCACAAATGAACGCTAGCGTATCTTAGCTATGAAATGCTCACACAGCCGAAGCAACGCTATCGAAAAATCGATGACTGGGACAAAACTTTGCATTTTTAGCGAATAAGTGTATTCGTGGCGTATTTTTGTGCCTGGCTAAGTGGTGTGAGGGTTGTGCAGCTGATGCTGGTGAGAAAAATCGCCCGTTGGTGAATCAAGCCCCAAGGAATCTGTGGGGTGGATAATGTGGTAAATTTGATATATATTTACCACATATAATATATTAGATATTCGATATTCGAAGTCGAAGGATTTAACTTCGATGGTCGAATATCGAGGGTTAATTAAATGTGTTGATTTCCATGCCTTCCAAGCCTAAAGACTACTTAAAACAATGGATCCCAATAGGATTGTTTTGCCATCAGAATAAATGTAGAGTGGTTAATATCAGGTACAGGATACTTAATTTTTAAATTAGTCAAAAAATGAAGAATGGTTACTTAAACAGTGTAGGAAATGGCCATAATCTGAAGCTTTCTGTTTAATATACCCCAAACAATACCTGTGCATTGCTTCATTGTCTGGTGTGAAATCGACTCACTTGTGGGGCAAAGAAGCAATATGTACCTCTTCATATTCGTTAATTACAGTTGCCAAACATAAATGACATTACATACAGCAATCTTTGGAAATCGTTCAAAACTTCCCCAGGATCACTGCATATCTTGTGTTTTACATGTGCCAATTACAACTAATGTGATTTAGTCGGGTACATGTTTTTCGCCCATGGGAGAGTAGATTTCACATTGGGGGTGAAGTGCCCCATATGACAGTGCCCTTAGTGTAAAATAATTCCAGCGCCACTTCAGTTGCGAGGGAGAGATGCGTCTACTGGAATTACGTCTGATTTGCCAAAATTACGCATGTATTTTGTTGCAAAACTATGCAACAATGCACAGCCTTTTTGCTCATGTGTGTGGCCTTCAGTGTTGGCACCTGGAGTCACTTCGTCAGCCTGGGTGCTGAAATCATCTCCATGCATCTATATATTCCTGGAGGGTTGCAACTTCTTCCTACACACAACACAGAACCCATTGCCTGAATAACTTGTGTCTGTGTCCATTGCAAAGATTTTCAACACAAATCATTACAATCAGTAATGCAAAGTACTAAAACGTGTCCTAATTAGACATGTTTTTTTACCCACAATGCAACATAGTTTCCGGATTTAAACTTATTGTGTACACATCGAACCACTACAAAAGTGGTGTGCCAAATACTGGAGGCACAAAGATTTGTATCAGCTTTGTGAATTGTGTGCAGATTAGCGAGACATGTGCCTACTATATACCCTTTATTTGCATGAGATTAAACTAGTGCAACATTTTTTGTTGCACTAGTGGTTTGTAGGTGCAAAGTACAAAAGAAGCTCTGTATTTACTACCTGGTTAAGATTAATGCTACATACAGGGCTAAGGGCTTTCTTGCACCAGAACATGCTGTGCCTAGATCCTCATACACAAACATAGGCACAACTTGTATATATGTGCACACAAAAAAATGTATTGGCCATGAAAGGGGTTGCTGTTGTTCACATTCAGTCCAGCCACGCTGTAAATAACATTCATTTGTTTTCCTTTAAGATAAGTCTGTCAGAAACACCTGTATCAGAAATGGAATGTCAGGGGAACTATAAGTGTTTAAATATACTATGGGAATATATTTATACCACTAAGTTAATCATTTCTGGCACAGGCTGCAGTGACCAGAATAACAACTGATGCAACATACAGTATATAGGTGGTGTAGTCACTAGAATTCTTCAGGTTTTTTTTAAAGAGGATTAGGAACCTTTTATTGCATTATTCTCCCACCACTCTTCAGGGTTCCCTTAATGCTAGGGGTGCAGCTGGAGTAATAAGGAGTGCAAAGTATAATCCCTAAAGGTGGCCATACACGGATAGATCCGCTCGTTTGGCGATGTCGCCAAACGAGCGGATCTCCCTCCGATATGCCCACCTTGAAGGTGGGCAATATCGGGCAGATCCGATCGTGGGCCCTAGGGCCCAACAATCGGATCCTAGCTCTCACAAACGGGCGGTCGAATCGCGTGACCGCATCAACGAACAGATGCGGCCGCGATCCGACGGGATTTTTAACCCCATCCGATCGAGATCTGGCCGACTTTCGGCCAGATCTCGATCGGGGAAGCCCGTCGGGGGCCCCCATACACGGGCCAATAAGCTGCCGACACGGTCTGTCGGCAGCTTTTATCGGCCCGTGTATGGCCACCTTAAGGGTCCATACTTGTGCATTTAGGATTGGTAGGTGCAGAGGGCAGGCTGCCCAGGTGCAAAGGAGACAGTACATCAGGCATGTCCAAAGTGCGGCCCGGGGCCCAATTTCGGCCCTTTTTTAAATTTACACTGGCCTTCAGCCTCCATCATGAAATTAATAATAATAACCATTAACATTAAATTACAGGAATCAAGTAATCGTAGCAGTAAACCTTTTTTTGTGGCAGGTGGTAAATACAGGGCCTCTTTGCTCCTAGTACCATCTTGTTACTAGTCTTTTTGGGTTGTTCTAAAAGTAGGTTGTTCTGATTTTATTTATTTGTATCCTAATGATACATTATCATATATATGTCAGGCAGCTCCCAGCATTCTTTGAAAAACAGTAAAGTATTGAGTGTCCTATGAGTTTTAAGTCAATATAGCACATGTAAATCCGCAACGGCAGTTATGGGTCCTGCAATTTCCATGCAGTCAGTTGTATGTAAAGTCACTTTTCAAAATGCACTCCTTGCACATTTGTATACTTGTGCTAGACGCCACTCAGTCTTTCCTGCCTTCTATCTGAATTAAGTATCGCTGCACTTATCTACACAGAGGAACCCTGGAGCTACTGCAATCTCCTGATCAGGAGGTAGCTCAAATGTTAATAGGAGTAGCACATTTGTGCCTAAAGAAGGCAGCACAGACGTCATTCACATGCTGAACAAAGAATATTGCGCCAACTGGACTTGCGCATCGTTTTGCAGCAAAATGTGTGAAAAATTGTGGCAATTTTGCCAAATCGAACGCAATTGCAGTAGGCACATCTTCTCCTCGCAACTGCGGTGATGCTGGAATTCTGAAAAAAACATGGCGATTGCCCTTTGCACATGCATTTGTTAACATATATGTGAGATGCTGGATTTTCGGCTTCAGACTTTTTCATCTTGGGGGTTTAATAAATCTTGAAAAATTCTCGGTTTTTTTCCACTAAAAAATCTGATTTTATAGTAAAAAATAAATACACGATTTTTTTTGAGTTTTTGGCATTCAGACTTTAATAAATAACCCCCAAAATGTTCACACACATTTTGATTTAGGAATGAAAGAATTCTTCCTCTGCCCAAGTCCATGAGAAGTGCCAAAGCCATATCAACACAGGTCTACCGATTTCACTTAAAAGACTAGTGATACAGAAACCTTGTTCCAGCAACATTTCAGTGTGTGCTGGGTAGTATAGTTTTGATATTTATCTTATGGTGTGCAATGACAGGGACACAGGTCCAGGGGCCAACCAAAAACCTTAGACCAAGGGCCCACTCTCGGTATTATTTTTCTTCCTCTCCTCACTCAACCTCTATTCTCTCTTTTCTTTACATACTTTTCTTTACACGCTAGCTCTAGGACCACTAACTTATAGATGCAGCCACTTTGGTTTGTCTGTTTGACCCAGAATAACTAAACACAGATATCCCATTTATCTCATTTAACACAGAAAACTGCGTCACAACATCCCATCTAATTAAAGCATTCACCATTGTGAACAATGGATCTTTGGTATGCTAATGAAAAGGTTAAATGCATTAAATGAGTTAAGATGACTTAAGATAACACAGTTTCTTCAATTACCCCTGAGTCATGACGCATTTAACTCACAAATCCAAGTGGCTTCATCTGTATGTATCTTGATAAATCAACTCCTTTTCAGGTTTACAATACCTTTTCTAACATATCAAAACCCCCCCCCCCCGTTCAATAGCAATAGCCTACACTACTGGCGATGTTGCAGCTTTCAAGTAGGTTTCAGTGACTTTGGCAGCAAGTGAAGATGCAATATCAAAGGAAAATTCCTGGTTCATAGCCAAAAGTATTTAATCTCACCAGTTTAAAAATAGGGTCTGGGTGCACATGTCCCAGACCTACAACTCAAGGTGAAGATATTCAACCATGGAAGAAAATGCAGGCACTCACAGATCCCATGGACAGGCAAATAAAAGAACTATAGACACGGGGGTATATTTATCAAAGAGTGATGTCCACAGTCCACTACCATGAAATACCGCCTCTCTCCATTCATTTCTATAGGATTTTTAAAGGCATATTTATTAAAACGCCTTTAAAAAAGTGGATAAACACACAGGGGCAGATTTACTAACCGGCAAAAATTCACCATCGTCCACTTCACACCCAGGCGAAAATTTGCTCAGACTACACTAATTCACTAAAATGCGGAGTTTCACCATGGGCGTGGAATTCTGGCGACTTTTCACTATCGTTACTTGCACAATGCGAGCACTTGATAGTGAAGATGCGATTGCGTTCATTTCTGCTAGAGATCTTGCACTCAGGTCAATTTGCATAAGGCGGGAAATTTAAAGTTGTATGGACGCCTTTATGTGAAATGTTAGTGAATATACTTACAAATTACACTTTTTAAAACACATGTCCAGCGAACCTTAATAAAGACAATACAGTTATTCTAATGCCTTACACCTGAGCCCACTGTAAAATTTATGTTCCATATGTTTGCAAATTTATTGGGAAAACCGGTTACCTAAACAAAGTTCAAGTTAGGTCTTTTGCAGGCAATCAGGCAGAAAAAAGGAAAAGACGCCAGCGTTTTTTGGTGCATTTTCAGCTCACAGAATATAATGTTAGTGGCAGAAGATTGAGGAAGATCTAGCTACTTTAATGCATTTCGCCTGGTCTGAGGTGACAAAGGCAACTCTTGCAAAAAAGTAAAGGTAAAATCCGTCCATTCGCCAGAGCAAATTGTCACCTGTCGATAGAGTGCGAATGACCAATAGCGCCTGTCTCTTTCACTAGCGAATTAGTGTTAGTAAATTGCAGATGTCCCTGTGGATGGTAACGCTAGTGAATTGATGCTAGCATTAACCCCATCGCCCTTTGGTAAATCTGCCCCACAGCCTTTAATGCGTTTAATGCACCCAGGCAGCTAATCATAGGCTTGAAATGAAGGCGCACCTGCAGATTGTGGCATATTGTATATTCTGGTGTCTTTTCTCAACATAGACTCTCTCTGCCTCTCTATCTGACATATTGATATGTCAGCATTTATTTATACCATTTTGACACAAAATTCTAAGGAACTATTTGATGTCTATAATATCCTTTAAATCACTGTATTAGTTATAATATGACCAATTATAAACATCTTTTCAATTTGTCTTCATTATTTATTTTTTTGTAATTATTTGCCTTCTTCTTCTGACTCTTTCCAGCTTTCAAATGGGGACCCCATATAAAAAACAAGTGCTCTGTGAAGCTACAAATTCTTATTCTTGTATTGCTTTTATTACTTGGCTTTCTATTCAAGCATCTCCTATTCATATTGTAAACTCTTAAATCAATGCATGGTTGCTAGGATAAATTGTACCCTTGCAACCAGATGCATGCTTTTTAACACCAACTTTCTTGCAATGTCTCCTATACCATACCTTATATAAATAAATAAACCAGTTGCTTTATGTCTTATGCCTTAAGCCCAGGGCATTATGGGCTAAAAAGTTTATAATTATTCTTTTTTTCTGTTTACAAGACACCTTCTGTTTTGCTCTGTGGTTATGACTCTACTATGTGGACATCTGTAGCTCTACTATAGTAGAATATTTCAACTTATGTTCAAACTTGAGTAGTATATTGTGTATCTGCTTGCTGTTGCTTATAATTTCATATAATGCAAAGAAGTCAGACCACACTCCCTTACAAAAATACAAGAAATCATATCAAAACAAGAAACTTATAGAAAAGACTGCCACCTAGTGTTCACATTCTATTTTCAAGCATAATAATAATGCTTCAGAAAGAATATTTGTTGTTTTTTGAATGCTTTGGCAGGTTTAATTACATAACGTCTACATTACAATTTGACATGTATAACACTCCTTGAATTATATACATAAATCTCCAGTAATGTCCGGAAAAAAATATCAGTCATTAATTAACAGCACTTGCACAATTCAAGGAATGTATTGCAAATACGTCAGTAACAGGCAACGTTTCGGGCCTGGTCTTGCCCTTTCTCAAGCCTGCCTGATAGTGTGTGATACAAACATTTATCCCCCACATTAGGGGGAGTGCACCATATCAGGACCCACCTCCAATCATGTAAAAACATTGTGAAAGTTCAGTAAAGTCCAAGCATTATTCCTTTTCGTGTGTCTTGTTAGTCCATATTCCATGAATTTAGTTACATTTATCAAACAAAGTTTCAATTGTGACATTAGTGAGTAAAAAAATTAAAACAATATATAAGGTTATAGAGGCTGCAGTACCTTTTACCCGGAAAGGATAGTTCCGAGTGGAATCACCTCAATGCAGTCCGGGATCTTGTACCCATTCTTCATGAATGTTGATAACCTTAAAAAACAAAGATCATGTTTAAAACAGTGGAAAAATATAATAGAAGGTTAAAACCAATCAGAACAAAGGAGGGTGTTGTCTGGCCCAACTAAGAAAATAGGGCAACAATACCTGGCCGATATTAAACCAGGAACTTTCCCTTGTTTGAATTGTGCACAGTGCAATAGTGTGACAAAAGGACAAAGTTTCACACATCCCCACACTGGGAAAAGATTCACCATCAAGCAATTTTTCACTTGTGAATCTACATATGTCATCTATTTAATCAAGTGCCCATGTGTACTAGGATATGTTGGAGAAACAACACAGAAAGTGAAAGACAGAATTTCAAAACATAAATCAACCATAAGATGTGAAGATCTCGAACTCCCTATACCTGCACACTTTCACACAGCGAAACACACACCAAGTCAGCTTAGATTTCAGATTATTGATGGCGTCCCTAAACTAAGAAGAGGGGGCGATCAGTTAAAAGCCCTTAAAAGAAAGGAAATGTACTGGATAAATAAATTGGGTACGCTTTGGCCTAAGGGCCTCAATAGGGAATATACACCCATGTGCTTTATTTAAGTTATAATACCCTTCTATTCCACTTACATGTAGGTCAGACAACATCCTCCTTTGTTCTGATTGGTTTTAACCTTTTATTATATTTTTCCACTGTTTTAAACATGATCTTTGTTTTTTAAGGTTATCAACATTCATGAAGAATGGGTACAAGATCCCGGACTGCATTGAGGTGATTCCACTCGGAACTATCCTCTCCGGGTAAAAGGTCCTGCAGCCTCTATAACCTTATATATTGTTTTAATTTTTTTACTCACTAATGTCACAATTGAAACTTTGTTTGATAAATGTAACTAAATTCATGGAATATGGACTAACAAGACACACGAAAAGGAATAATGCCTTTACTGAACTTTCACGATGTTTTTACCTGATTGGTTTGAACATGATTGGGGGTGGGTCCTGATATGGTGCACTCCCCCTAATGTGGGGGATAAATGTTTGTATCACACACTATCAGGCAAGACCAGGCCCGAAACCTTGCCTGTTACTGACCAATTGTAATACATTTTCACAATTTGCAAACAAGAGGTGCTGCAGTTTTTCTCTTCTGAAGAAAGAATAAGCAAGGCTGACTTACGTGCTGAAAGTTTATGAAGGTACAGCATCCCGGATCTGAAGTTCTGAAGAGGAAGGGAAGTTAGGCAGCAGGCTGGGGCCCAGTGGCCTGGAAAACCTTATTATAATTCACATCTATTACTGGGGAATTTGTGTGGCAAATAACGGTTGTGTATATACTCTTTGGCTGGGTATTCCTAGGAGGTACAAGGCACCACATTACAAACTACTATTGGTTTAACCAGGTTCCTGTATTGTACCACTGTGTAAAATCTTTCCATACCGTAACAACATAGAACCCCTACTATAAAATTATAAAATAAAGTTAGAATTTAGCTCAGGTCATCATGCCAAATAGACCAACCTTACCACCACTGGCTGGTATGGCAACTGCCTAAAAGTTTTCAGACAATTTGATTTGAAATGTGGCAGTTTACGCTTCCAAGCACTCCCCTTATTGAGTTACTAAAAAAAAAAAAAATATATATATATATATATATATAAATATATATATATATAGTGTCAGCAGTAATTAAGGCTGGAGAAATACAAAATCATACAAAAGGATTCCCTGCGATTGACGTGGCTATCGGCCACCCGCCATGTTATTGCCACCTTTTCCATTTGGGGAAAACGGACAGGGGGGTTGGTCGAATGATGTCAAGGGACTGGTTAGTGACATTGGGGCGAGGCTGATGACATCAGAGGCAGGAATGTCCTGTCCGGATTTCCTAATTTTTCACCCATACAGTCCTTCCAAAACCATGCTGTCCAGGTGAAATCCGGACAGATGCAACCCTATAATACCTCCTGCTGTAAAATATTAGAAGTCACCTTGGACTTGCATGACCTGCGTAAAATCACTTTGGCGTTGTGCCTTTATAAGGTCACAAAATTCATATCCTTATATTTTACTATAGGGTGGCACATTATTTACCATAATTTAGTAGTTTTGTTCCTCATGCCTAAATAGTCATGGAACTCTTCAGTGACAGGTCAAATGCCTCACATTTTACAATAAAGGTACCCTCCACAATTTTACAAGGCTTACACACCAGTGTTGCAAATAGACAGCAATTAGTATGTTTTAAAAACCACAAAATGAAAAAAAAGACCAATTGCAAATTGTCTCATCTTATTTTATATATAAAATAAATTATTGGCACCACAAAGGGGGCGCTTCATAGTGCAAAATCGTTTGAAATACGTGCAGGGAAGCATTTTGGATTAAGTAGTACCCCTGATTCTATCAATATTACAGACGCTAGAGGAGAAAACCAACAGCAGGGGGTGGTTGAGTGTACAAATATGGCCGCCTTTATCACGCGCGCTTTTATATTACGTCAGGCCGCGAATTGCATTACCCCTTCCGCAAAAGCGAGCATCTATGCTCAGCCAATGAACATGCAGAGCTTGCCCGCACTCAACCAATCGGAATAATGTGGTGACGTCAGAGGTTAGCGGGGCTGAAAGCTATAGAAAAAAAAAGCCGAGAAGCTGAGAAGACCGGGTTGACCCGGTGGGAGAAAGATGGTTTGCGGGGGTTTTACTTGCTCCAAGAATGCGCTATGTGCGCTCAATGTGGTGTACATGGTAAGTACAAAGACTGAGAAATGACTTTTAGAACGGACTTTCCTCTGGCAACCTTTAGCGATTGTCCTTTCTTCTCTGTGTGAATTGAGACACCCCTCCACCCTAGTGGACTTTACCCTCAGCTGTCCACACGTCATCGACGTTCTCGCCTCCTGTTCTTTGTGTTAGAAACGATTCTCGTTTGCCCTGTGTCTATTGTGTGTGTGTTCTCAGTTGTGATAGGTGCCTTGTATCCTTTGCACACACGTCTGGAGCCTCAGCCCTGCTGCCCTGTGTGACAATACCTTGTCCTCATTTGAAATAGGGGCCAGAGAACATCTATAGGGAGCTCTAATAAAGGGCCTATTTTTAAAAGTAATAATTTTTGGCACCATGTAAAAGCAACGCCATATATGACTCATAATTACCTACAAAATTAGGGGGTTTTCCCTTTATCCTATGTGTCTCCTTTAAGACCCATAAATCTAATGCTTACATATTATATGCTTTTTATCCACTGTATTTGATTTATTCAAAATTCAATTATCTCTTTACCTACATTTCCCCTTGTACATCAGACATCTCCTCTCTTTGTAGGTTTTACATGTTCACGTCATGCCTATGGCGAGACAAGTAGGAAGGGCTTAGAACCCATATTTTACATTTTTCAGGGAATGAGAAATAAAAATAGTGTATACGTAAAATCAAGGAAAATGTGTTATAAAAAAAGGTATAAAATGAGAGAAAACTGTAAAGGGGTTGTTCCCCCTTCCAGTTAATTCTTAGTATGATTCTGAACAAGTTGTATTTGTTTTTTTTTTATTATTTGTGGTTTGAGTTAATTTAGTTTATTTTTATTCAGCAGTTATCCGGTTTGCCGTTTCAGCAATCGGGTTGCTAGGTTCTAAATTACCCTAGCAACCATGCACTGCTTTGAATCAGAGAGTGGAATATGAATAGGGGATGGCCTGAATAGAAAGATGAGTAAAAAAGTAACAAAATAAATTTGTATCCTTACAGAGGGCTTGTTTTCTAGACGAGGGTCAGTGGACCCCATTTGAAAGCTCGAAAGAGCCAGAAGAAGGCAAATAATTAAAATAAATTGCAAGATGACTTTCCTTCTCCTTTAATTGCACCCAGGTCATTTGACTGTTTGCTGCCTGGGACCACTCATAATGTTATTTATTTGTAAGTGCCATGGCTGATGCTCATGGAGTAGTGACAGATGGACCTCGGCACAGAAACACTCAAGTGTGTGTTACATGGAGATCTTTCTGTCATCATGTTGTGTGTGACATCACGTGTGCCTGGACAGGGGGGCTGATGTGAACAATGTATAATCTCTCTGTAAAGTGCTGCATAAATGAGCTGGTGCCATATAAATACCAGGATATAGATAAACTGTTTGAACAATCATTGAGTGGCCTTTATTTTGTAATCTCTTGGAAAAGGGGGAAAAGAAGCACACCAAACTTAGGCTTCTGCCTTTAAAGCATTTTATTGCAACAGAGATATGGCACATCTCTGCTGCAATAAAATGCTTTAAAGGCAGGAGCAGAAGTATGGTGTGTTTCTTTTCCCCTTTTTCAAGAGATTACTGCATTGGGCTTGAATGTAGCCTATAAAGTATCAGTTGTGCTGTGTAAAACAATGATTAAAAATGCAGTGTTCACATGTTTTGGCTGACACAAGAGTTTGAAATTCTCATTATACTGAGCAACATCTTTAGATACTAAAGTGTTTCTCATTTAGTCTGGGTGTAATGTAATGCAAATATAAAGGGGAAAGCAATAAAAGGAAGCCTGGTTTCAGAATAATTAACTGTTCTTGGTTTTACTTTTAAATATAATGCAGAAGTGGGCAATCATGCCATTGTCCATCTGACATGCACTAGGTAAATTGCCACACAAAAAAACCCCCCAGCAATTTTATGATGTTTTTATTAGTGTATTAATTGTTTTCGTCTCTTTATTTTTTAGCTGGTGGGCTTGCTGTTGATTGGCGTGGCAGCATGGGGTAAAGGTTTTGGAATCGTCTCTAGCATACACATCATTGGTGGAGTGATTGCCATTGGAGTTTTCCTTCTACTCATTGCCATAATTGGTTTGATTGGAGCTGTCAGTCATCACCAAGTGATGCTCTTTATTGTATCCTTTGTGCTGTGCGCTAATAAGTCATCAAATGAAGTGCAGAGAATTAAAGTCTCCACTGGAATATCCAGCAAGTCAGTCATAACCTGTAACTCCTTTGTTCCTCGGGGCTCCTAAAGTGTATTACCTGGTGCCTTACAGAATGTTTTACAGGTATGAGACCTGTTATCCAGAATGCTCGTGACCTGGGGTTTTCCGGATAACTGATCTTTCCATAATCTGGATCTTCATACATTAAGTCTGCTTGAATATCATGAAAACATTAAATAAACCCAATAGGATTGTCTTGCATCGAATTGGGATTAATTGTATTTTAGTTTGGATCAAGTACAAGCTACTGTTTTATTATTACAGAGAAAAGGGAAATCATTTTAAAACATTTGGATTATTTCGATTAAATGGAGTCTATGGGAGATGAACTTTCCGTAATATGGAGCTTTCTGGATAACTGGTTTCCGGATAATGGATCCCATGCCTGTATTAGCGTTTACATATTTACAAAATGCCCCTGATTATTTTAATACATTTTTCACTTCAGTTTTCTTTTTATAATCAATAATAAGTGAATTCCTTAACAACCTATCCAGTATATGGTTGTATTGATTCTGGTCTTTATATTTCAGTTTATTGTATCATGTTCATGTCTAGCAATGAATAGATCACAGCAGGTAAGTGTTGCCAAATTAATTTTGCTTGTTCGATCTCAAGCCGGTGCCACCCAATGAAAAGTTTATTCATATGCTTCATTTATTGCAGGGGACAAAACCTGCAAAACAAATTACATTTACTTAAAGATGTTTCCTTGTGGTCCAGGTGTCATGGAAACACAATTACATTCATTAAAATATTTTTAATGGTTGTAAAGTTATTTGTAAATATCATTGATATTAAACGTTTGTTTATCCCTGTTTATTCTGTGGCTCTGGCTATTATAATACAATGTAACAGTCAGGTCTCTTCCAGTTTTTTTTAATCGGCAGGAAAAGCTGGCTTGCAACATCGGTTCATGAGTCAGAACCAGGAGTGCAGAGAATGTTAACAGTCCGACAGATACTGCTTAGGAGAACTAAATATTATCTAAAGAACTAGGCTAGAAATGTTGTACATTTAAGTTTTAGACTTCTGTACCAGCCCAAGGCAACCACAGCCCTTTAGCAGTAAAGATCATTGTCTCCAAAGATGCCCCAGTAGCTCCCCATCTTCTTTTCTGCTGATTCACTGCACATGCTCTGTGCTGCTGTCACTTACTGAGCTTAGGGACCAACTCACAATATACAGTACACATAGAATAGAAATGTCTCAATATAAGGATGATTAGTAATTAATACAGATAATTACTACATGGCAGCACAGAAACCAGTTGCTTTGATACACTTTCAGTTTTTAGTGTTACTGTTCCTTGGCAACTTTTAGTATGTTATAAAATGCTCAGTTCTAAGCAATTATTTACAAATGTATTGTTATTGCTACTTTTTATTAGGGATGCACTGAATCCACTATTTTGGATTTGGCCGAAACCCCCGAATCCTTCGAAAACAATTTGGCCGAATAACGAACCAATCCTAATTTGCTTATGCTTCCTTGTTTACTTCCTTGTTTTGTGACAAAAAGTCGCACAATATCCCCTTCTCGCCCCTAATCATGTCGAATCCCAAACCGAATCCTGGATTCGGTGCATCCCTACTTTTTATTACTCATCTTTCTCTTTGGGCCCTCTCCTATTCATTGTCCAGTGTCTTGTTCCAATCAATGCATGGTTGCTAGACTAATTCAGACCCTAGCAACCAAATAGCATAAAATGCAAACTGGAGGGTTTCTGAAAAAAAAAATCAATCAAAAACCTCAAATAATAAAAAAAATTAAAACCGTTGCAAATTTTCTCAGAATAAGTTGAAAAGGGGCAATCAGGTTGGCAAAACAGTCAGATTTAGGAATTTCAAGTAGTAATTAATTAATTACAAAACAGACCTATTAGCGCAAAACAATCAACATGACCTATATATGCCACTTTTAATGTATGTTAATATTTTGAAGAGTAGCATCAGTATCACTTTAGATCTAATATCATCTAACAGAAGTGTAAGATGCTTTAATACAGTTTGCCCCATCAGTAGAAGTAAATTAGCTCAGATACCCACATGAATAAATATATTGTAATCTTTCCCCCCCCCCCAAAGTCTAGCGAATAAGAAAAGTATGCATAGCCTTTAAATACAGCAATAGAGAGCTTAGTTTTTAATCCAGAAATGTCTCCGTTCCCCCAGCTGGTGAGTTTGGAGTTGTGTTTGAGGAGCAGATGGTGGGTCATAGTTTGGATATGTATGATTTGTGCAACAACGACAACTCAGTTGACAAAATAGATGATTTGTTTTTTCAGCCAGAAGCACTGGTTGACTCTTAGGGGCCTATTTATCATGGTGTGTAAAACACTGGAGAGCAACATCACCGGTGATACTGCCCATAGCAGCTAAACAGCCATTCGATTATATCCCTGGTGATGTCTGCACTATATTACGCAGCGTGATAAATAGTCCTTTTAGAGTTGCGGGACTACAATTGCAACTGCAGTTACCAAGATAATTTTACTGTTTTATATGTTTAAGAATGGGCGACCCAATTAAGAAATGGGTCCTTATGGCATATACCAAGGACTTCTTGGGAAATACAGTAGAACATTTTACGTTTTTCAGGGGACCAGAAAAAAATGGTGTAAAATCCAGGAAAATTAATATCAGGGAAATCTTTTATGCATAATGTATAGGTGGGACCACAAAACAACAAAGTAAAATGAGGGATGTAAAATTGAGGTTCCACTGTATCCTAAAATACAATATCCTTTGCAGTAATAAAACTCTGTCCCTCCTAATAGTGCGTGTGCTTCTGTATAAGCTGTAGGGGCAGGAATAATAGAGAAAATTAGCTAGTGCATTCTTATTAGCTACAAGCTAAATGACCTGGAGTAATTTTGTTTTTATTTTTCTGTGCAGGAGTATTTCCTGAATACAACATGGAGGCGGATGAGCAATGAGACCAGGTTGAATTTAGAAGAAACATTGGAATGCTGTGGGTTCTTAAACACTACAGAGGCCAGGGAACTGTTTAATAAGGATGTCGCTCTCTGCAGTCATGTATGCACTTATATAAAGACATGCTATCAAAACAGTTTATTTACTCTTTAGCAGCGCTGTTCATTTAAGGCATGACTCACTCATGCAGTGTTTTTACATGAACCAATCCCCATCAGTGTTACTGCCTAGTGGTACAGCGCGTGAGTGGCTGATCTTGGGTTACAAAAAACTTGTAATCGGCATCAACAGAATAAAGTGGGGGCTGCGGAACTGTACTCAAAGTTAGGAATTGGGCAAGCATTTTATTTACAAACAGAGGCTTCTTGAGGTTTGGAAAGGCATGGAGGAGGTAAAAAAATGTAAAAGAAGGTATTTAACTCATTCTTTATGACTTGATTATTTTGGTGTCCCTTTTTTATGCACGTGTAAGATCTGAGCTAGGACTTTTTGCAAGAAAGAGAGCAGTGCAAGAGAAAGGAGGTGGTTTGTTTTTTTTTCAGGAGTGGGTGTGAGAGAAGAGAAAACAAGAAGTACTTACCCCCTACCAAAAGTAGTATTTATCTCCATATGAGGAAGTGGTGTGGTTTTTTTTTCTTTTACAGTGATATATTTTACAAATTTGATGGTTTTACATCTGTAATTTTGTGATCAATAGCTAAAATCAAAGCTACGATCTAATCACAAAACTAAAGGTGTCACTATCACTATATAAACATTGCGAATTAAAAAAGGGATTTGCCAATTTTCGTTATAGATATTGGAGACAGGATTTTTTGGAGCTGAAGAGAAGTCATTGAGAGCTGAAGGGCTGTTTGTCTTACAATTGGAATGAAATACATGCATCCTGTTTAATGTCTTTGCCTTTTGGCATTGTAAAAAGAATGCTTATGCTTACATATCAAATATAGATAGTCTTAAATCTATCTTACATCTATCATAATATTGGCTTTGCATGCTTCTTCTCTGAAGGAAATACATAAAATAAACTGATTGACTCTGTTCTTATGCTGCGCAGGTCTGTCCAGACCCTCACAAATGCCTGAGCTGTGGGGATAAAATGTTAAATCATGCAGACGAAGCACTGAAAATCCTTGGAGGTGTTGGGCTTTTCTTCAGCTTTACAGAGGTAACTTTCCTTCTAGACTAAAGTAAAGATATTTCATGTAAAACAATATGCCTGTTTCTACTAGCTACAAAACTCTTGTGAACTTCTGAGTTGCTGATCACAAAAATGAATATGTAAGGAATACAATAGTAATTTATGGATTGGTGAAGCCCTGGACTATTTGTGTTTATGCTACAGGTCTTTCTCTTTGTACTGTCAGTACCAGTTGCAAAAATATTGCAGGGCCTGAGTTTCACTTTTTGTCATAGCAGTACATGCATTCTTTGTTTTTAAAGGTGTCCTTACATCATTAAGATGTTAAAAGGGTTTTGTTGAAATGGCCCCTGACTTGTCATGCATGCCCACGTGTTTGAGCATTAAATTGTATTTATTGAAAACCTCTTTTCTGTTATGTCTCTTAACAGATTCTCGGTGTGTGGCTTGCTTTCCGCTATAGGAACCAGAAGGATCCCCGTGCAAACCCCAGTGCTTTTCTATAGTTTTTTCTTTTTTCGCTTCCTGACTCTTCAATCATGTAGCCTCTTCTCCTGTATCAGTCTCATTCCTTTGCAATTCACTTCTCTCCTATGGGCAACATGTTCTGTCGTGCAGGGACATGTGATGGGGAGAAGCAAACCCCTGGCTAAACCTGAAGATGGAGGAGCTTCTCTTACATATGCAATCAGATCACATTTGCAAGTGTTCATGAATTAAAATGAATGTTGTGTATGGGTGTGGGGCCTTAAAAGGACATTTCAAAACACAGCAGTTTTTAATATTTTAAAATGCAAGCTATAAACTGAAATCCACGTGGAGTCCTTCGCAAGATGTGAAACAATGGGTCA
Organism: Xenopus petersii; assembly: GCA_038501925.1. NCBI lineage: Eukaryota > Metazoa > Chordata > Amphibia > Anura > Pipidae > Xenopus > Xenopus petersii. Next base: position 136,754,849 of record CM076675.1, read on the forward strand.
CTTTCTCTTTGCCTTTTTTTTTTGTTTTAATGAGCGGATTGGATGATGAGCCAATGTACATATACATTTATTTATATATACAAGAATGCAGGCCTATTGTTCTTGAAATGATGTTTTTTAAAATAATACAGTTTAAGTAGTGGCAAATGTAACCCTTTCTGGGTCCGAGTGAAGGCTTTAGGTCAATAAATAAACAAAAGGTGTGGTCTTATGTGGGTTATGGCTTCTCTGGCAGCCCTGACCGCTTAAAGTATTTTAAATTCACCTGGTAAGATTATGGACTTCAAAATGTATTGCTTGACTGGTTTTTTTTCTCTCTGGTATTTAAGGGATTAATGACATTGCTGCAATGCTTCATGTGACATGGCAATCTGCTGCTTTGTGTGACTTAAATGTTGCTGAAGATATAGGCCTATTCTGAAACATGCGAGTGGCCACATTTAAAGGGCACTGAGATGAAAAAGTTGCCCCTGTGAAATGTGTTTTGTAATGATAACATTTATATGAAAATGTGCTCTGCTGCAACATGGACCTCTGAATTATAAAAGAGAAATTCTAAAGCGAGGCAGGTCTAATGCTCAGTGTTGCTGTGCTACAATGTATAAGGCAGGTGGGCTCTTTCAATTGCAGAATAGTATTGTCTTGTTTGTCGATTTCTTCTCTATAAGTGTCCACATATGGGAAGACTATGTACTGCAAAGTAACAATTACAGACACTGCTGCTGATCTACAAATATAGATGCTAACGTGCACCCATTGGCAGTTATATATGAAATGTCGCTGCTATGCTTGTACTTTACCCCTGCTGTTTATACAAGAAGGTGTTAAATAAAGTTTGTCCTTAAATGTGATGACCACTTTAAAGTAGTGGCCATAGTTTGATAATTAAAGCTTGTAACTGTATCAGAGAAGGTGGGAACATACAGCAGGCAGAATAACTGCTAATAAATTTTTATTTTATGTCCACGCAACATGTTTCGGGCTGCAAAGGCCCTTTCCCAAGTGTGATAATTAAAGCTGGTTATGTATGGGTTTTTCAGGTTGAGGTTGCAGCTTATTGACACGTGTATGGGGCCACTGGGAGGTCCTACCCGATTGATACTAAAAACTCAGCCAAGAATTTATCAGGCAGGTTTGAAAATCCCACGAAGAGATAAAAACATCAGTGTGTTTGTATGGCCCTAATTATGATATATGAGAAAACTCTATATACAACCTAATACCGCATGCAAAACAAAGTATTTAGTCTTGCCAGCATGCAAAATTGGGGCACTAAATGGATCATTTTGGACAGCCATGAAAAAAAAGTTTGGAAGCATCCCTAATTCACGTGTGTGCAGGTTGTAATTACAAGGTCTATCATGAATGATATTGCAGAACTGATCCTTATCCCTTTGACCGATTGCTGTTACATGCACATTCCTTCAGTTAGGAATTTTCAGTAGAACTGCTGTGACCCTGTAGCAGTGTCTTATAATTGTCATTTGAAAAGATAATACTCCAATAAAGTGTGCAGATTTTGCGATGTTTGTGATCATTTGCTCACTTGAACCAATTTACTTGAACCAAGTCACTTCCTGTTGTATGTAGTTGTGATCAGCTGTTTTACAGAATGGCCAATGTTTTGCTCTTTCTTTCTGACTTTTACCACTACTTTGTATTCCCTTTCTGTTGTTTTGCCCTAATTCAGGGGTCCCAAATCTTTATCTGTGAGTCACATTCAGATGTAAAAGTAGTTGGGCGGCAACCCAGGCATGAAAAGTCAATGGGAATGTCAATTAAGGGTTGTTATTTGCTATTTGGTCGCCCCTATATGGACTGGTAGCCTACAACAGGCAGCACACATGGTTTTTAACCAAAGCTTATCTCCAAGACAGGAATCCAAAAATAAGCACCTGCTTTGCGTCCAACGGGAGCAACATCCACGGGGTTGGTGAGCAACATGATGCTCAGTAGCTGCTGGTTGGGGATCACTGACCTATTTGAAAGTTGGGCTAATCATCTTTATTTATTTCTCTTGAAATTCCATTTTAATCTTGTTTGTTTTGGATAGCTTCTTTGTAATATGAAGTCTCTTAAGTGTGGAATACTAGTGAAGTTTTTAGTATTGCTAGTAGTAATACTAAAAAGTTAGGCATGTAGAATTTACCATCTCTATGGACAAGCAGTCAGGTTGAAAACACTGTACCAAGCATTTGTGTAGTATTTATTTTACTTAATCGCCATACATTTATATGGGTATATATGTTTTATTTTTAACTATCCACACCTTACATCAGGCATGGCCCAACCCAGTACTTACTATTACTACATATGTAGTGGCCTGTATCCCAGACACCATAACTTTGTTTTTAATCTCAGAATTTTCAGAGTTAAGTCTCATCGCTTGAAACTAGTTTGTAAATTGATGCTTTTATCTTAATCTCTATCGCTCTAGGTTATTATTAAATCTCTTAATCTCCTGACAATCCTTAAAATGGTGACACACTGGGAGATTAGTCACCAAGCCATAAATCTTCGCTGCTGCGGGCGACTGATCTCACCAAAATGCCTTCCCACTGGCAAGAATGTGAATCGCTGGTAGGATGGCATTCATGTGGCTTCGTTTTCTGAAGTTGCCTCACAAGGAAACTTAGGGCAATCCATTGTTCTTGGATCAGTTTGGGGCAAAAACTGATGAAGTTGATCAACAAGCAGTCAGAAATGTCTTCATTTGCTAAAGAGCCTTTTGTGTTTAAAGTGATCTTCCAGCACCATGGTGGCTATGAGAAATTGCCAATTTCTTTTTGCATGAATACACTGCTTATTACTAAAGACACAATTACATAGTTATTTACTGGTTGGCTTTGAAAGTGAAAAGTTAAAATCGGTATTTGCAACTGCTGATAATTCTACATACTAGAAAAGTTCAGGCTTTTGTGTGCCTCAATGCAATCTTTAGGTATCAATAGAAATGAATCCTTACAGGGATATAGCTTGATGCTGATTATGGCATGCCTCAAAAGAGCATTAGTATTAAAAAGCAACAATGCAAAAGTCAAAGGCAACATGATTTTAAATTGCAGAGAGTGGATAAGAAAACTATTTCAGCATTTGCAATTGAAGAATACAAAAGGCTCAAACACATGAGTGACAAGCTGGGTTTTGGTAACTTGGTTTATTCCTGGAGGACCTCAAAAATGCAGACAATGATTTAAATTTTCAGGATGTAAATTAAAACTCTGCAAGTTAAAATTCTACCATGCAAAGAGGAAACTAGATGTAAACATGGTCAGACGCACAGCAACCTTTTCTGGGCCCACGCTCATATGAAGTGTATTGAGTTTAAGTGGAAAACTGTTTTCTGGTCTATCCGATCAATATTGTATATATCTTTTTTCCCAATTACTACCTCATTTACAAAATCTAAATAACTGTCAAAATAAAAAATATTGTTTGGAAACCATGGATGCCATCCAGCAAGAAGTGGCCATCCAGCTTATCAGCACACTGGTCAAAAACCAGAATCTGTGATGATATAGGGGTGCATAGGGAGCTAACATATCTGGGAAGACACCATTAATGCAGAACAATATACAGTCATATGAAAAAGTTTGGGAACCCCTCTTAATTCTTTGGAGTTTTGTTTATCGTTGCCTGAGCTTTCAAAGTAGCAACTTCCTTTTAATATATAACATGCCTTATGGAAGCAGTAGTATTTTAGCAGTGACATATAGGGATGTCGCGGACTGTTCGCCCGCGAACTAGTTCGCGCGAACAGCGACTGTTCGCGTCCGCCGAATGTTCGCCAATTTGGGTTCGCCTTAGCTGGCGCTTATTTTTGACTTCTCACCCCAGACCAGCAGATACATGGCAGCCAAACAGGAAGCTCTCCCTCCTGGACCACCCCCTGGACCACTCCCCTTCCATATATAAACTGAAGCCCTGCAGCGTTTTTTCATTCTGCCTGTGTGTGCTTGGAAGAGCTAGTGTAGGGAGAGAGCTGTTTAGTGATTTGAGGGACAGTTGATAGTAAGTTTGCTGGCTAGTAATCTACTTGATACTGCTCTCTATTATAGGGACAGAACTCTGCAGGGATTTGAGGGACAGTGAGTTTAGGTTAGTTAGCTTTGCTGACTAGTAATCTACTTTCTACTGCAGTGCTCTGTATGTAGCTGCTGTGGGCACTGCTTCTGATCTCATCTGCTGACTGCTGTAATAACCCAATAGTCCTTGTAAGGACTGCTTTTATTTTCTTTTTTGTTTTTTTACTTTGCTACTATAAGAGCCCAGTGCTATTAGTCTAGCTGTGTTGGGGAGTAGGACTGGTGTGCTACTGTGCTGCTCCTAGTAGTTCACCACTACCAGCACCAACCAGAGTCAAAATTGTTACAAAGTATCTTATTTGCACCTGTTAGCTGTTCTGAGCTCTCTGCCAAAAGCCAATTAAGTTAGAAACTGGATTTTTTCTGGCTGTTCAGTGCAGAGAAAAGAGGGACTTTCCAGTACAAAAGAGGGACAGGGGGTTGAGTGGTCAAAAGAGGGACAGTTGGGAGGTATGCAAGTGCCACCTAGCTGTGTGAGCTTTTTCACATTCTGTCTAAATAACAATAATAATTCCGTGTCCGTAAACATCACCTGAGTGATGTTTTTTACAGCAGCAATAATATATTCCGTATCCACTACTGTATACGTTGCCCTTGCAGGCATTGTTTGCCCAGTCTTTAACCAAGTGCCACCTAGCTGTGTGAGCTTTTTCACATTCCGTGTCCAGAAACATCACCTGAGTGACGTAGTGTGATTTCTGCCCTTTACAGCACAAAACGCAGCGCTGTGTCAACAATGTATTTTTCAGATACATTTTTGCCCTTGATCCCCCTCTGGCATGCCACTGTCCAGGTTGTTGCACCCTTTAAACAACTTTAAAATAATTTTTCTGGCCAGAAATGTCTTTTCTAGCTTTTAAAATTCGCCTTCCCATTGAAGTCTATGGGGTTCGCGACGTTCGCGAACTGTTCGCATTTTTGGACGCAAGTTCGCGAATATGTTCGCGAACATTTTTTCCGCCGTTCGCTACATCCCTAGTGACATAAAGCTTATTGGATTAACGGAAAATATTCAATATGCATCATAACAAAATTAGGTGCATAAATTTGGGCATCCCAACAGAGATATTATTACACCAATACTTAGTTGAGCCTCCCTTTGCAAACTTAGCCTCTAGACACCTCATTTAGCCTTTGATGAGTGTCTGGATGGCGGTATTTTTTACCATTTGTACATACAAAATCTCTCCAGTTCACTTAAATTTGATGGCTGCCGAGCATGGACAGCCTGCTTCAAATCATCCCATAGATTTTCTTGATATTCGAGTCGGGGGACATTGTTTTGTTGGAATATACAACCCCTGCCTAACTTCAACTTTGTGACTGATGCTTGAACATTATCCTGAAGAATTTGTTGATATTGGGTTGAATTCATCTGACCCTCGACTTTAACAAGGGCCCCAGTCCCTAAACTAGCCATACAGCTGCTTCCTGAGGGTTAGCAACCACAACTTTATACACACTCATATAACAAATATGAGTAACTGCACTACTTACCAGAGACAGCAGATAGCAGCACTTACTAATTGGGGTAGTACAGTATTATAGTTACCGGGGATGTAAATGCAATAAAAGAAAATCCCATTTTTACTTTCTTTAATGAAAAAGAAATCTATCTTCAATATACTTTAATTAAAAAATGTGTACTGTTTTTATAAGAAACCTGTCTGTATGCAGTGAAATTCCCCCTTTGTTTTACTTGCTCTGACTGCTGAGGATAGGAAACTTCAGACGGTCTCTAACCAATCATACTTTCAAACAGCAGGGGGGAGCCCCCTCACCTTACTTCCCAGAACTAAAGTCGCTTTGTTTGGTTCCCTGTAAAGCAGCCGGCAACTGTGTAGAGATTTGTATTGACAGAGATTGCCGATCTCCCAGTCAGCTTACAGAAGACCGGGAAGATGGATGTTGGGAAGTCCGCTGCCAGAATCTTTGACGAGTTATGGGGCATTTCCCCGGGGGGGGGGGGGCAGTTAGCCAGGAGGGAGGGGGGTCTATGTGGGGTGGGAGTACAGGGTTTTTTAATTAGTTTAATTGGGCTTCTGGTGCAGTAAGTTCATGTTTAGTATACAAAATACAGCATTTCTAGCATTATTCTAGTTTAGACTTTAGTGCCCATTTAATGTTTGCTCTAGTTTGCTATAGCATCCAACAAGTTGACCTGTAAATTCTACCTGCTCATTACTTGCATTAACTCTTTGAATTGTCTGACCCTGTCTGAACAATATGTCTGCAACATGTTTTTTTTTTTTTCAATTTATTGAGACACATATCTAAATTACTCCAGTATTTGCCAGAGGCTGTTTATGGCAGTACATGTTAACTATTATAGTACCTAGCCCTTCCATTACTTCTAATTTACTCTCCTTAAACCGCCCTTACCTGTGGCTGTAGCAAATTAATATTAGGGCCTCCCAACGTATCCAGAGGTTTTTACCAATATATATTGAAATTGCTCATTAATTATGGCCTCATGGGTCCCCTATACTGCCTGGGCCCCCCTGCAGCTGCTGGGTCTGCTTTCTCTGTAGTTACGCCCATGACCCTTACTCTCTCACTAACATGCCCCCAAATGCCAATGTGTAGAGAACTGGCCCATTGTGCCTTTCTGGTCCAGCTGTTCGTTGGCCACTAGATTTTGTGCACCAATCCCAAGAATGCATGCAACAGCCATGCACCTAAACCCAAGATGATCAGAGCCTGGGGGGACTGTACTAAAATCGCGAAATACTTGCAGAGGCAGTTATACTCTTCTCTTTTCCAAGCTTTCATATCACAGCCTATCCTACCACAATCTCCGTCTCTCTGTTCACGTTTTAATCTATCATAATTTATCCCACCCCATAATTTTGTCCAACCCCTGGATGTATCTCTACATAGCTACTGCTTACTATTCAGGGGGCCAGATTTGTGTCAAGACCACAAAGCCCTTGCCCTTGGGTGGCATCCCGCCCAACTGCACCTAAATTTGTTCACTTGCGAGTGCTGGCGTCAGAGATCTCGCACACATCCTGCCCCTGTGCGCCAGGCTTAAAGGAGAAGGAAAGCTAACAAACCAGTTGATTTCAAATATATTAGCAACAACAGTGCAAGCTATAAGACTATATTTATTCTGTAGAATGCTCTATCATACCTGAGTAAACAGCTCTAGAAGCTCTTTCTGTTTGTTTAGGATAGTAGTTGCCATATTAGCTTGTTATCACTTCCTGCCTCAGTCTCTCCCTGCTCACTCATAGCTCTGGGCTCAGACTACAGCAGAGAGGGGGGAGGAGCAAACTGAGCATGCCCAAGCCCTGGAGGTTTATGCTGTAAATAGGAAGTCTGATACAGAAGCCCATGTGTACACAATAGAAGGAAAGAAATGCTGTGTTTCTTTTGACAGAGGACTCGGAGCAGCATTACTTTGAGGATTTACTGGTGTATTTATATAGACCTTTCTGGTAAAGCTTACTTAATTTTAGACTTTTCTTCTTCTTTAAGATAAAAGAATGTGCTTGTGCGATATCTGGGGAAGCGGGTGTTGGAGGATGCCAGCCTCTGGGTGCCCTGAAGATAAATTCAGCCCTGATACTATTCCTCCCTTTCCCCCACTCTAATTCCTATAATTTAGATTTATTTTTGACCATTTATCTGTGTGCAATTTTAATTTATTTGCCTCATGCCCCTTTCTGCTTTGCCTTCATTTTAATATAGCAATTTTATGGCTCCCCATTTTGTGCACCAAATAAAAACTGGACTATTCCAGGCTTTCTGGGAACTGTGATATTACAGATATCTACATTGTAAATTCTTCTGATCTGTAATGAGACTAAAGGCAATGAAACAGGGCAGCTGTGTTTGAATTGTTCATTCATGCATTCTTCATTAGGTACACATGACTGGGGAAGACAGTGCAAACAATAGTATAGATAAGTTATATTTGCCATTGCTATTTTAGCTGTAAATAGGAAAAGAAACTCTATGAGCAATGTTACATTAAGAATTCCTCTGGGCACTACAGTAGACAGAATTGTATGCACCATCACGGTTGTCCTTACTAATAGTAAAGCCGGGGGCAAAATACCGTGTGTTGGCCACAGTTCTATGTAATCCATCTTCTCTTCAGCTGTTATGAAAATACAATTTCATTCAGTTGTTGAGGGATGTTGGGAGTTGTAAGAAAAAGCAGCTGGGGATTGTGGGTTGGACAGGGCTGGGAATATTAAAATAGAATTCCCCTAAAAATCATGTGTTACTTAAACTGAACTACTTTTTAAAATGTTATTACCTTACTAGTGACTATTAGGAGGACTTGATGAAATGAAAAAAGGTAGTTACATTTTTAGAACATTGTCACTGTTTTCACCAGGTAAAGATGAAAGAGCTTACTTACCAAGGGGTAGGCACAAGCACTGGCGAGCTATGAGGTAGTCAAACTGCTTCCCTTGGGGCACCAAATACTTGCAGTAACCCATAGCAACGAATATGATGATTTCTTTTTTAACAGGTGACCAATATATTCTTCCTGCTGATTGTTTGGTATACTGTAGGTTACTAGACCCGGGCAAACTTAGCAGGGGTCATTTTCTATACCCTGCAGAGCAAGTGTACTCCCCTTAGTAATTGTGTAACAAGTCCTTGTGTTCTAGATAATTGGCTCTGTTCCTTACACCTGTTCCTTTTGGATCAAGTTCTGCCGAACACAAGCTGAGCTTAATTTAAGAGGGATGCATCAAGTCTCTGTGTTTCAAAAGGGAGTGCAGAGGCGAGTGCAGAGGCATGCAGCCATACTTTATATGCACCACACCATGGGTAAAGGCCACAAGAATGGTCAACTGTGGCCTTTTTTTTTGCATGTTGCCTACTGTGGTATGTAGCAAATGACCTCTCTTGTATTGCACAAACCCCTCACAGACAATTGTACCTTTCCCTGCTTTGCGCTGGTTGCACAGATGTAATAAGAATTTGTCATGAAAAATGACTTCCCATTTTGAATATTAATGGGAAAGGCCAACTGTGTTATTACAGAGAGTCTAGAGTAGTGGATTGTGGATGCTGCTGATCATCCCCCTCTTTCCTAAATACTAATGGCTTTTAGTTTTCCTTTATGTGTTTATGCGACCAGACTGTTGTTGATCAAAAGCCACAGGTGCGCTCCGCCAATGAGGCGAGCTGAGGCGCTCTCCTCAGGCGGCAGCGCCAGATACGTTTCCAGGGGCGGCAAAAAGCCGCTCCTGTCACTTTAAAGAGCCGAATTTCCAGTTTTGAAACCGGAAATTCGGCTTTACTAGTGCGAGAGAGCGCAGTTGCGCTCTCCACACTAGTGTTTCTGCGAGGGGAGGGGCGGCATTTAAGGAGCCGCCTCAGGCGGCGTTTTCATTAGAATCGGCGCTGAAAAGCCATGATAACAATTTTAATAGAACAGGAATTGTATGTTTACTACTCTGCTAATTTGGGCTGTTAAAGGGATCCTGTCATCGGAAAACATGTTTTTTTCAAAAGACATCAGTTAATAGTGCTACTCCAGAAGAATTCTGCACTGAAATCCATTTCTCAAAAGAGCAAACAGATTTTTTTATATTCAGTTTTGAAATCTGACATGGGGCTAGACATATTGTCAATTTCCCAGCTGCCCCCAGTCATGTGACTTGTGCCTGCACTTTAGGAGAGAAATGCTTTCTGGCAGGCTGCTGTTTTTCCTTTTCAATGTAGCTGAATGTGTCTCAGTGGGACATGGGTTTTTACTATTGCGTGCTGTTCTTAGATCTACCAGGCAGCTGTTATCTTGTGTTAGAGAGCTGCTATCTGGTTACCTTCCCATTGTTCTGTTGTTTGGCTGCTGGGGGAAAAAAGGGAGGGGGGTGATATCACTCTAATTTGCAGTACAGCAGTAAAGAGTGATTGAAGCAAGACTTGGGGCAGTTGGCTATGAAATGAAAATCTTCATAGTCACTAAAAAAATTGGTGGTCAGGGCCCCTACAGGATATATAGAAAATAAGTGGCCAGGGCCCCTACAGGTTACATTAAAAAATGGTGGACAGGGCCTCTATTTGTTACATAAAAAAAATTGGTGACCAGGGCCCTAACAAGGAATATGAAAAAAATGGTGGCAGGGTCCCTACAGGTTACATAAAAATTGGTGGCCAGGGCCCCTGTAAGTTATTAAAAAAAATAAGTGTACTTGAGTTCGGGGAAGCTCAGGTGTCTGTGTCTTCAGCTTTGCTGTGTTCTGATTTACCAGTGAAATGCAAGTCCTGGTAATTTTGTATGGTGATTGGATAAGGTGGAGGGGAGGTTCAAATTTCACCCATCCAATCACCATGCAGCTTAACCGGGACTTACAAATCAGAGCCGTTAGAAGATGCAGGCTCCGCCCACTCTCCCTTCCGAAGTCTCCAGCTCAGTGACAGCGGGGCCAGCTATCCAAGCGGCATGGCCGGACCCCCCTCCAGTCTTAAAACCCTCCGGGCCCGGAAAAACACTCCCCCCCTGATGGCGGCCCTGGGAGGAGGGAGGGGGGGGTCTATGTAGGGTAGGGGTTTTTAACTTTAGGGTTGAATTCTCCTTTAAGCTCATGCTTAGTTATGTCCTTTGGCATAGTAAATGTCTGTTTGGGTTCTGATAGCCTGTTGGACTGTGCCATTTTCATAAATCTTCATTTGTGTTTGCAGACACTGCAGGCTCCCTCCTCCTTGCTTGCTCAGGCCCATTTCAGGGAGACTATATTTTACTTTAGTTTGTTGCATCTCTCATTACATGGCCTGCCAAGGATTCCTCTATTATTTTCCTCATAACCAAACATTTGTAGCAGCAGAGTTCAAGGTTAACCAAAGAAGGGAGAGGTGGGAGGGAGAGTGGCCAATTAGTAGAAGAATGTAGTAATCTTGGTGGAAGAGAATCACGATATTAATATGGTTTGAGAATTGCACAATAGAGGAATGGACAGTATTGCACAGGAACAAGTGACAGCTTTTGACTGTGATATCGATGTGATTAGAGAAAAAAAAGGAAAGGGTCAAAGATAATCTGGAGGGCCAATGCTGAATCAATAGGATTAATGAGCATGTCATAAGTAGTTAAATTAAAAGGGAAATTAGGGTCAGGTTTTGGTGGAAAAATGATTATATGTAATTTGATCTAAGAAAATTGAATATCCATGTGACACTAATAACAGGAAGCGACTCCCAATCTCCTATTTCCTTAAAGGAGAACTAAACCCTAAAAATGAATGTGGCTAAAAATGCCATATTTTATATATAACCTATTGCACCAACCCAAAGTTTCAGCTTCTCAATAGCAGCAATGATCCAGGACTTCAAACTTGTCACAGGGGGTCACCATCTTGGAAAGTGTCTGTGACACTCACATGCTCAGTGGGCTCTGAGCAGCTGTTGAGAAGCTAAGCTTAGGGGTCGTCACTAATTATCAAGCAGAAAATGAGGTTGGCCTGTAATATAAGCTGATGCTACAGGGCTGATTATTACATTCTGATGCTGATTGCACTGGTTTCTGTGCTGCCATGTAGTAATTATCTGTATTAATTACTAATCAGCCTTATATTGTGACATTTCTATTCTATGTGTACTGTATATTGTGAGTGGGTCCCTGTCCCTAAGCTTAGTAAGTGACAGCAGCACAGAGCATGTGCACTGAATCAGCAGTAAAGAAGATGGGGAGCTATTGGGGCATCTTTGGAGACACAGATCTTTACTGCTAAAGGGCTGTGGTTGCCGTGGGCTGGTACAGAATCCCAAAACATAATGTACAACATTTCTACCTACTTCTTTAGTTAGGCTTTAGTTCTCCTTTAAGCCACCCTAAAAAGCTAGAAAATACTGTACAAGGATTTCAGACCCCTACATTTTTATTAGAAAATCAAAACAATAAATAAAAGATTTCCTTGTTTTTAGATCTGGCTGATCTAGTTCCTGTATTGCCATTTATGCTTCTTGTTCCTTAATATGCAACCAACACAACGCAAGTCTTCGGCGGTCTCTTATAAATACAGTATATATGTGTATATTGGCCAGACTCTTGCTATCTTTGCACCTACTGAATATTATTTATGCATATTAAAAAGTTTTTAATATGCATAAATAATATTCAGTAGGTGCAAAGATAGCAAGAGTAAAGTGTTATTCTTCTATAATGTAAAGTTCTACAGTAACCATTGCTGGCCCAGCCCGACCCTAGTTTGCACTCTGATATCCTGGATATGTTATTGGCATTCCTGAAAAGTAAAGTTTTGTTCTGAGGGAAGGAAGGCTGAACCACAAGAGGGCACTGCTGCAGCATCCACATATACTGGATCAAAGTAATGTTGCTACAAAAACCTCTTTTTTCTAATGGGTATAATAGGTGTGTGATTCTGTTTAAGCAGAGGCAGGTAATAGAAACAAACAGACATAAATAGGTAATAAGACATGACAGTTTTTTTTTTAAAGGCAATGTTTTATTTATTTTCATGAAAAAAAACAAAAAACATTAGCAACAATAAACATTTTAAATCGAAACGTGTGTCACTGGATTTGATTGTATCAGAATTTTAACACCATACAGATTGACAATAAGATACGAGGTATTTCGGTACATGAAGACTACCTTATGTATTCACCATATGATTTATTGGTTGGGTGCCAGGCCCGATTCCCACCAGGGACTCCACACCTTATCAAATTTGCGGGCGGTACCTCTGGCTTCGTAGGTGAGCTTAATGAAAGGTATGACAGAATTAACTAGGTTGATCCAGGAATCTCTAGTGGGGGGAGTAGATCCCATCCAATGCATAATTATACTTTTTTTGGCATAGAATAATAACACCAGGAATCTCAGCCTTGCAAGGGAGGTAGGCACTAGATAGCACCTGTGGGAAGTCAAGGGTGGTTGCAATGAACACCATAACCTGAGACCAATATGTGCTTATTACTGGGCATGTACAAATCTGTGTATAAAATTGGCCGTTGAGGTATTACACCTAGGACAGGTGTCATTGTCTCTCTTACCCATAGCTTTACTTTTTTGCGGGGTTGTGTAAAGTTGATGGAAAACTTTATACTGAATTAATCTGTCTCTCACTGGTATTATGCTATTATACATAGTTTCTGTGGCCTCATCCCAGTTGTTGGGTGAGCTCTGGGATTTGGTCCTGCCATTTAGTTTGTGCTGTATGAAATGGAGGGGGAACACTGGCTAATAGATTTTGGTAAAGTTTGGACACCAGCTTTGTAGGCTGCTCTATTGAAAGGGTGTCCTCTTTTGCCAGTGTGGTCAAGGCTGGAGAGATTGTACCAAACTGGGCACTGAATACATATCTAAACAGCGGGAGACTCTCCGTAGCACATTTAGCTTTAAGCACAGTATATGAGTAGGGATGGGCGAAAAAATTCGCCATAGTTAAATTCGCGGCGAATTTCTGCGTTTCGCCACGGGCGACTCGTTTCGCCGCGCGTAGAAATTTTAGTAAAAAAAAAAGACGCGCGACAAACTGAACGTCACCCACAGCAGCCAATAAGATGTGAGCCATACCTGAGCCATCCCACTGGCTATATAATGAGCTGCAGAGGCGGCCATTACTCGTGGCGTTTCTGGTAGAGGTAGAGAGAGCAGGATAGTGAGAGATTTGTGTGTGATTTAGCTAGTGGAGTTTGTGTAGAGAGCTTCTTTTTTTTCTGAGTCAGTGGAGGTTGTGGATTTCAGTTTACTGTTTTCCCTCTTCTGCTTGCCTGCTCACCACCCAATAGCCCTTTTTAGGGCTAACTGTCTTTGTCTTTGTCTGTGCTGGTGTGTGTACTCCTTGTGGGTGCACACTTCTGCTGAGGGGATTTCGTTGAGGGTTTTATTTTTTTCTCCTTTCCTTCCCCGAAATATCCAAACCCCCCCCTTATATATTTTTTTTTTTTTAGTTTAGTATAGGACGGGCCGTGGGAGAGGGGTGGTGGTGGTGGTGGTGGGAAGAAGGGTGGGATAGGGAGGGGTGGCCGAGGAAGAGGCCGTGGTGCTGGCCGTGGGCATCCAACCCCACAACAGCCCAGCCCATGTGCCATGCCCAGTCTGGGCACTGTAGCGCAGCACAAGCTGCCATCAAAGCAGCTGCCATCACAGCAGCAGCAGCTGCAACAACAACAGCAGCAGCAGCAGCAAATGCCACAGCAGCAGGTGGCTTTGGGTCGCAGTGGGGCAACTGGCACACGTAGGACTGTGCCAGATTTTTTTGCCACTGCTTCGCGACCCATACGCTCGCAGCAGGCAGAGGCAGTGGTAGACTTGAAATTGTTTGGATTCTAATAACACAACGATGACTATTCTTAATCGGAGTCATTAAAATTACATTACATAGTATTTCAGAATCATTACAATTCCATGATGTAAATATAAGGTTCATTCACATAAACATATGGTTTATTCATTTTTATCTGAGATACAAAGCATCCAGATACTATCTGTTCAGATTTATTAGTTGTACTTGTGTTAGTAATCTACTATTAGATATATAAAGTACAGTTGGTACTTTTTGGTTAAACAGTGATATAGAGTATTAGTAGATACCATTACCAATTGACCAGAGGTAATGTAAAAAATCCACAAACGTTAAAAGTTTAAGAATCTTGCAAAATGGGAGCCATTTTTTTCAAGATAGGAGTCCTCTAACAATGCAGGGCATGTGTGTAGCAGTATACTAAGTGAAACACGCATGTGTATTGGTCTTCCCATTGAGTCCAATCCAATTCAGCACATTCAGACACAAAGCAAAAGATACCATATTCATTTATCATCACAGACTACAAAGCTTGAAACTAAGGGGAAAATTTTTATCTGTAGCCCCAAAGGTGAAAAAAGGTTATACAAACAAAACACCCATAGAAGATGGGTTTCATCAAATTGCACTTCGCGTCAAAAATAACGTTGCGCGTTAAAACACTTACTTGCGTCCGTGACAAAATATTTAGCGAAATCGGGCCGCGCGTCTCGTTTCACGAATTTTTTGCCGTTTCGCAAATTTATCGCCGTTTCGCGAATTTCGCTGGAAATTTGCGAATTATTCGGCGAAGCGAAACGCGACAGACTATACTATCACTATATATGAGATGAATGTGTTGTTCTGCAGGAGGTCACCCAAGCAGGGCCAGAACTAGGGGTAGGCAGAGTAGGCACGTGCCTAGGGAGCAAAGCTGAGGGGGCGCCAGGCACGTACCTGCTCTGTCGCCTACCCCGTGTCCGGTCCCGTCTCTTCTCGGCTGGCACTGGCAGCTTCCGCGAAAATGCGCTTCTGCGCATGTGCGCACACATTTTGCGCATGCGCACACATTTTGCGCATGCGCACTGATGCGCACTTTCGCGCATGCGCATTCGAGCGCGCACGAAGACGGCGCCTTGGCCCGCCAGGCTGCCTAGGGCGCCTGGCCGGGTTGGCCCGGCTCTGCACCCAAGTGTTTGATACCCTTTTGTGGCCAATACAGGAAATCTTCTAAGTTTTCGGAAATGTGGGAGGTTAGCATTTCCCCACAGCGGCAAAGAGGGGTTCAGATGGATTGGTCCTTTTTTGAGTGTTTTCAATCCTTGACTCCAGGCCATATGAGATGTGGTAATGGTGGATGGTATTTAACCTAGATCTGAGAGATTGCGATAGGAAAGGTTCTTTAGGCCTTCCAAGGATCCTACTATGTTGGCTTGCAGTGCCATATTGGGATTATATGGATCAGGGTGGTACCACCAGTGCAGATAGTATATCTGGGCCGCCAGGTAGTATAGTTGTAAGTTGGGTAAGGCTAGGCCTCCATCCTCTTTATTTGCCGTCAGTTTCCCCCAGGCAATTCTCGGCACTTTGTGATTCCATATGAAGACGGTTAGACGGTTGATTTGTTTGAAAATAGACTTGGGGAGGACATGACAGATTTAATTGCATTCAGCAGATGGCACATTGCTAAGTATATACTCAGAGGCAGACAAAGTTTTTATCCTCCCCAAGAATCTGTATGTATGGCATTTCCCTTGCCTCTAGCTATCCTTCTATGGGTATGACAGCACAAAGTGAAGCCACTGTTATCATTTTCATGTTTTATTACCGGTAATGTCCTGCGATATGTCTCCCTGAACTCACTATCAAATGCATTTCACATTGGACATGACAGGTCCTGTCTGAGACAGAGCATATCGGTAGCCGTCTATTCACTTCAGACCCTTTTCTTGTGTTGTTCCACTTTTAATGATTCCAGCTCCACCGTTGCTGCTGCACTACATATCCCAGCCAGAAGCCATATCAACTGTCTGACAGCAACAATAATCCTGTCCAAAGGTTCATTTATCATGGCAGGGCAATGAGTGCTATTTTCCACTAGTGATAAGCAAAACTGCCTCGTTTTACTGAAAAATTTGTGGGACCGTGGAAATATGTGTCATTTCTCACAACAAATCGAGTCAATGGGTTATTTTTATCTTGTTTTTTTTCTTTCGGCCAAATGCAGTTCAGTCAATGGGGCAGATTTACCAAAGTGGCTGTCGATATCGAAAATTCACCAGAAATCTCATGCGTAGGGACATCGCCAATTTACTAACAGGCGTAGAAATGAACGTTAGCGAAAGTTCGATATGAAATGCTCACGCTGAGGAATTAACACTAGCAAAACTTCACCAGCGGTTGGCTGCAGAGACGCAAATTCGCATTATAGGGAATTAGCGTATCCTTAGCAAATTTGCACCTAGCGAAGTAGAGCAGAGTGTTGCGAAGCCTTCGCAGGTGGAAATTCGCCCTTTAATGTATTTGCCCCAATGGGCATATTTTCTTGCACTAAATACATTAGCATCAATGGGTATTTATGCTCTGCACCAAATGTATTACAGCCAGTGTTTATTTCCCCACAAAAATGCATTCAAATGTATTAATAAATGGTCTTTTTTTCTCTACGCCAAATGCATTAGAGTCATTTGGTATTTTTTCTTGCTATTCTTTTTCAGCAAGAAAAAAACATGATTTTTTTTTCTGGCAAAACTAAACCAATGGCCAAATTCTACCCCTGATTGATGAAAATTTTCACTGCAGAAGAAAGTGCTCATCCCTGCAGGCCACTCTCATAATGGATTGCAAAGAGTTGGCTTCTGTATGCAGCAGCACCTGCAGTATAAAAGATGGGTGCACCAAAGGGGTCCCTTGTTACCTGTTTCAAAATAAACCTCTAATTGTATAGATATTATTAGGAGACAAAGTGCCGTGTTTTTTTACCCACATTGAAGTTCGTTTCCCCAGAGTTACAGCATAATTGCGGGTGCACTTTAAGATGCAACAATCACAACTTCCAAGCAATTCACCAATATTAACACAAATTAATGTCTGTTTGACAAGTTGTGATACAGGTATGGGACCTGTTATCCAGAATGATCCGGACTTGGGATTTTGTAGATAACAGATCCTTCCATAATGTGGATCTTCATACCTCAAGTCTACTAGAAAACCATGTAAACATTAAATAAGCCCAAAAAGCTGGTTTTGCTTCCAATAAAAATTCATTATATATTAGTTGGGATCAAGTACAAGGTATTGTTTTTTTATTACAGAATAATAAAATTTGGATTATTTGGATCATTATGTCTATGGGAGACATCCTTTCAGTAATTCGGAGCTTTGTGGATTAAGGGTTTCTGGATAATGGATCCCATAACTGTACTGCAAACCTTCTGACTTTTATTACATTAGACAAGAACCATTTTCCTATTGAAATGCATTTTTTTCTCTAAAGCTGAGTTAATTCAATTACAAGATCTAAAACATTGCCTTCCTTCAAGGACATACATATTTTATAACCAGCACAAATCCCTGATTTTCCCATTATGTTGTGTTCAGCAGCTTCTACATTGCAGCTATTATTCAAGATCTAATTAACCCCACAGACGTCAAAACGTTCATAATTAGCAGCCCATTATGAAATGTATAACTCAAACGTGAAAAGGAGAAAAAGACGACAACAGGAAAGAGAAGAGACGATGACAAATCAGTGAGATCTACAAATGGAGTGTTTTGTTAGAGATTTGAAGCTGTCGATTGGGATCAATTACCCAGGTCTCTTCATGATGTCGATGCCCTCTCTTACAGGAGCTTTTTGGGTAAAAATCATATATCCCTCTATACAAGTATGACAGCTATAGAGGATGGCTGGAGGGGCTCATGGGATGAGTCAAAGCAGACATCAGTCATCAAAATCCAGAGTCCAGGCAAGCAGTCCAGACTAGAAGGTTGTAGCAGGGGCCATGCAGAAGAGCATAGGTGGACCCAATTCCAAGGTGGACTGGGACTTGGAGATTCTGCCTAATCTGAGATAAATGCAGTTACTGTGTTACAATGGGGAGACCCCTTCCTCTGCTGTAATCCCCTGAAACACATCACAATTCATTCTCTGGTGGAGCACGATTAGGGCTCTTACTGACGCGCGGTTGAAGCTGAGCTCCCCTGCGTTCCATTTTTCTGCATTCAGCCGCAGGGGAGCGCAGGATTAGACGCATTACGTTTTATCCAATAGGGCTGTACAGGCGCGTGTAGGCGCCGAACGCAGGAAAAATGCAGCATGTTGCGTTTCAACCTGCGTTCGGTGACTACAAGCACCTGTGTGAGTACAGCCCCATTGGAAAAAACGTAATGCGTCTATTCCTGCGCTCCCCTGCGGCTGAACGCAGAAAAATGGGGTGCAGCTCGTCAGTAAGAGCCCTTAAGATGTCGTTTAAGCAACAATTAACTAAAGCAAGACTTTGCCTTTAAATAAACTTTAGCATGTTATAGATGGGTCTAGTCTCACCAGTTCCTCAGTTGGTCTTTATTGTTACCTCCCTTTTTCTCTTCTTTCTGGCCTACAACTACAAATACTGTCATGTTGTCCATGAGAACTTTATTTTTATTCTTATTTTATATTATCGTTCTTTTACTCTACTGTGTAACGTATATTCTGATTTCCTACTGGGTTTGGTAGGGTGGTTACATTCTAGCAGCCAGGCAGCTGTCATTTTAGCCTCATTTTTATTTCTAGTTATCAAGATGGTAGAAGTTTTCCAACTGGAAAGAAAATTAATTTGAAACAAACGCTCCACCTGCTGTTTATCTCAGCTGTAGTTACAGTCGGCTGAAAATTTATTTAGTGAGAAAAGGAATTATTGTAATGTTACTCTGCTTAGAAGTTTGTGCGCAGAGAAGAGTCATCTGGTCAGTTGTGTGCACTCTTTTCTTTAATGCACTCCTCTGCCAGTGGGGTAGCAGGATATCAAACTGTTATTGCCAGGTATTTAAGGACCCATTTCAACCTTACCCTCACTATTCTTAAATGGTGTTTAAAAAATTTCCTTCCATAGAAAACAAAAGTGCTAATTAGGTTTTGGAATACTGTGGCTGATTGTGCCTATGTTAAAAAATAAATAAAAAAAAAACAGGTGATTATTTGTAAATATTAGTCATTTTCTACACTCAAATCCACATTCAAGTGTAGCCAAATTATCTTCTGTTTCAGGTTGCTGAACTTTTTTTCCATGATGTTAGAGCTTGATTATGCATTATGGAAGCGACTGAGGGGAATAGAACCAGCAGCTCCTGCCTGACCTTGGAGAGGATTAAGCCCATAGGTTACATGCTAAGCTCTAGAAGATGTTAGAGGGTGGGTCCATTTACTGTAAATCTCCAATACTATACACTGAGCCCAATAAATCTGTCTTGTGGACTGCTGTCAATCAAACCAACTCCTTGCATTTATGAATAATATTGTTATTTGCATTAGAGCACAGAGCAGTTGTTGAGAGCACTGAAGTGATACTTTCAGTTGTGACCTTTCACAAGTGATCTAAGGAGTTTAACAAAGGATTTTAACAATAGAAGCTCAGGAGCCATCTGCCCATTACTTGATTACATGGTTTCACTGACCCAGCCTCAATCGCTCAATCAGTGCTTGATTACTCATTTCCCTTACCTGCTATTTTCCCAATACTTTGAAAGATTCACTCTTTCAGAGTAAGGCACAATAATCAAAGTCACACATTTTGCACCAGGCGTAGTGCCCAATGGCAGACAGTATTTAGTAGACATCTGTTTGAGTTCCTTCTAGTTACACCTGTTTATAAATATGGCCCATGAAATCCTAGGGAGCTGTAAAAAAAATCCCTTTTGGATTAATACGCTCCCTGGTTTATGGCCTGGGAATTCGTTATTTCTTCTAAAGGGGGGAGATCTGGTTTGGAGAAAGGTTGGACTCTCTCTCTTGCATCCCTTGTATGTGTCTGTTTACAGAGCCAAAAACATACAATATTCAGTGCTGTGCATCAGTATTAATGGGTTGGAGGTTTGGACTTGGTAATGCATTGACTTATAATTCAGCAGAATTTTTGGGTTTATTTGAAAAGGCCCAGGACACAAGTGCTACCTACAAAGACTTGTGCTATTTTTGTTCAGGGCCGGGTGCAAATCATGGTGCTTTGTGCCCACTTTTGCAATTTATCCCCTGCACTTAGATGTAGATAACATCTGTAGAGATCACCACAAAGGCTTGGACCTATAGTAGCAATAATCGGGGGGTGATATGCCGCCCGCTGGCCCTTCTGCACTGGGGACAGCCACTTGAATCTCTTGCCTGCCCAGTTCCCAGTGGAGCCAATCGTCAGAGCAGTCTTTGGAAAGCAGGCAGATAGTTGCCCAGCTCTACTGCAGGAACTTATAGTTAATCCAACGATGAAGGTGGACAATGCTGCAAAATATGTTCGCTATATAAATACATGTTAATAATAATAATAATAATAATGAATTTGCTAAGAGGGCATATCCTGGAGTTCTGGCTTGCAGAAATGATTTACTATATAAAAGCAAAATCTAAAACCTTTCCATTGTTTTCATATGATCCTTAGTGTCAGCATACCAGAGATTTCCCAGGCATTACAAAGGGAAGAAATATCAGCAGAAACCCCCCTTAGATCTCTTTTTTTTCAGCAGTGACAACTCGTAAAATGCTTCTCTGCTTTATGCATAGCTTGCGATACAATTCTTCAGGCAAATTAGCTTTATAGTTTGCCAAAAATGACACTTCGTTAACAAATATCCCCTTGTTCCCTGTCCTTATCAATAGACTCTTAGAAGACTCATTGAGAAGCCCCTTCCTGACATCTCCATCGGAGTTGGCTGCCGGAGTGTGCCCGAGCCTGTGTTAGAAGCTGTGTAAGTGCTGTTGTGTGACAGACTCAGGCTGTGGAGAGGGAGAGAGAGAAGGATTACTAATGGATTCACATTTCAGATCCATGCAAGTAAGCTGAGAGCCCTGTTGCCAGCAATCCTGCTATGACTCACCTGCTGTGAGATAGGCACAGGCTATGCTAATGTAATATTAAAAGCAGAAATGAGTCTTATTTGCTGTTACTAAACACCACAAACACATCCAGACATTACAACCCTAGCTGCCTCGAACCTAAACACTGTCATTTGACCAATATATATATATTTATCCAAAAACTCATTATCTAGAATGCACACCACTACTGGAAGGTCATTCCCCTAAAGTCCATTTTAAGCAAGTAATTCTATTTTTAAATAATTAAATTTTTCTCTGTAATGATAAAACAGTACCTTGCACTTAATGGGAACTAAGATGCAGAGCCGGGCCAGACCGACTAGGTGCCCTATGCAACCTGGCCAGTCATGGCGCTAGCTGAGCGTGAGCATGTGCGCTCGCACGAGAGTTGGCTCATGCGCAAATCAGTGTGCACACATGCGAGGAAGTGCAAAAAGATGCTGAAATCACACACATAGTCGGGGAGAGATGGGACAGAGAAGGTACGTGCTTGCACCCCCCAGTTTTGCGCCCTAGGCAAGTGTCTACTCTGCCTACCCCTAGTTCCGGCCCAGCCAAGCTGCATGAGTCTATATTGTTAGCAAAACAACGATTTTTAGCACACTCAAAGCGCAGTTCAAATTATGAAAAGATCACCTATCTGGTGTATTCTGATAATAGATAACAGATTTCTGATAATAGATCTTGTACCTATATGTATATATACATATATATTATATTATAATAGACAATACTCAACAAAGTCAGTTACAATTGGTGCTCAATGATTTAATTTCTGTCAGATAACTCACTGAAACTTGTGTCTTATAATAAATAATGGGATATATTTTACTCTATATATTATATATACACTGTATATACTATATAAACAGGATTTGCTTTTTACTTTCATTTTATTCTCATATAAATGTTTACTAACATTTATATGAGAATTTGATACTGTTATGGTATAGTTTTTATTTCTTATTTACATCGTTTACACTACAAATAATTCACTCTTCCATATAAAATGTTATTCCTGAACCAACAAGTATATTATTTTCACTTGTAATATTAGTGTGTAGGTGGCCATATCAGGACATATTGCCTGGTCATGTGCTTTCAGAAAGAGCCAGCACTTCATGATGAAACTGCTTTCAAGCAGGCTGTTGTTTCTCCCACTCACTGTAACTGGAGGAGTCTCCCACTCACTGTAACTGGGATGTGGATTTTTACTGTTGTGTGCTATTCTCATGTCTACCAAGTTACCTTTCCATTTTTCCATTGTTGGACTGCTGGGGAGGAAAAGGAGAGGGCCAATATCACTCCTTGCAGTGCAGCAGTAAAGAGTGACTGAAGTTTTTCAGAGCACAAGTCACATGACTGGGGGCAGCTGGGAAACTGACAATATGTCTAGCCTCATGTCAGATTTCAAAATTAAATATCAAAAAATCTGTTTGATCTTTTGAAAAATGAATTTCAGGGCAGAATTCTGCTGGATCAGCACTATTACTGATGGGTTTGGGAAAAAAAACATGTTTTCCCACGACAGTATCTGTTTAAAGCATACCTCTGCAACATTTCTTTGACCATGCCCCTTTTTCGTGGTCACACCCACTAATTACCATGCCCATTTTACAAAATTTGCCAGGTTATGAAATGTTTTATTACAGTTTTACTGCTCTTTAAGCTGTGAGTCTAACTTCTCCCTAGAGACAAAACTATTACAAATGTATCTTAAGTATCTATTGTGGGCTCTCTGCCAAGATCCAATTAAGTTAGAAACATTGTATTCTTTTTGGCTGTTCAGTGTAGAGAAATTGGGACTTTCCAGTACAAATGTGTGACTGTGGGTTGAGCTGTCAAAAGAGGGACTGTCCCGCAGCTGGGAGGTGTGGTTTAAAGGGATTCTGTCATGATTTTTATGGTTTACAATTTATTTCTAAATTACACTGTTTACATTGCAAATAACGCACTCTACCATTTGAAATTGTATTCTTGAACTAACAAACGTATTTTTTTGTAGCTGTAATATTGTGCCTGATTCTAAACTTTGAGAAGGAGCCAGCACTTAGATGGAACTTCAAAATGAATTTGAATTTGTTTAGCTCGAATCTGCCTGAAATACAAATATTCATCTTGAAACCAATACTGTTTATATTGAATCACTTTTCTTGCTGGGTAAACTAATATATTGCTTATGTAACCCTATCATGACACCTTGTGAGCTAATGGCTTACCACTCTGGCACTGTCACACTGTTCCCCATGATTAAAGCTGCCACCATCTCCAATGATTACTAGGGATGCACCGAATCCAGGATTCGGTTCAGGATTCGGCCAGGATTCGGCCTTTTTCAGCAGGATTCGGATTCGGACGAATCCTTCTACCCGGCCGAACTGAATCCGAATCCTAATTTGCATATGCAAATTATGAGCGGGGAGGGAAATTGCGTGACTTTTTGTCAGAGAACAAGGAAATAAAAAAGGTTTTCCCCTTCCCGCCACTAATTTGCATATGCATATGCAAATTAGGGTTCGGATTCGGTTCGGTATTCGGCCGAATCTTTCACGAAGGATTCGGGGGTTCGGCCGAATCCAAAAAAGTGGATTCGGTGCATCCCTAAATTACCGCAGCCAATTATTGCAAAGCATTCAGGCATCCCATGTGTGTAAACGTAATACACAAATAGATTTCATTTTACAGCTGTTTCTCCTCTATATCCAACTCATATTTTACCAGAAACAGAAAATCAACCTATAACTCCCATGCACTTATTTGGCTTATTTACTAATATTTGAGGTAGAGAAAATCAGATTGAAAAAGAACCCTAAAATTTTTTGAGTTTATTTAAAAAAGTTTCCAAAAATATAAATTTTCAATTTGAATAGTTAGAACATCTTCAAATTGTTAAAAGGACAGCTGCCGTTGTCTTTTACATGAATTCAACAGGTTTTAGATGGGAGTATTTTCAGATTCAGACATTAAGCAGCTTGAATAAAAGTTTTTTCACTAGAAAAGAAAATAGATTTTAAAAAATAACCCCATTAGTATCAGGGCTGTATTTAGACTTAGTGATGGTGAGGTCACTGGACCTCAGCCCCAACCCCTCAGCCTGCAATTGGTACATTCGCAAAGGGGCCTACTATACTGCTCATGTACCAATTACAGAGGATCAAGGCGCACCCTTCCACCCCTTAGTTCTACTTCCAGAATATCTGGGGAGGTTTCTTTATTCTATGAAATAGGCACATTTGGGGCTCTCTCTAAAGCTGCCACCCTAGACACCAGCCCTTGGGTGCTAATATGATAAATATGAACCTGTTTCTCATCACTTTGGGAGGAAGTGATTGTCTTGTATAAGTAACCCCCCTTTATTTGTTTTATGATTTATGATGGAAGAAGAAAGAAGCCCATTACCTGTCCTTGCACTGACCCTGTAGATTCCCAGGGGAAAAAGTTAAAAAAACAAACCAGACATTGTTGACACTTTGTAATTATCATAAAAGTCTAAGAAAAATTACTTTTAAATTGACAGATTTGTGTAGATTAGTATTAGGATGTGCCGCATTCCCTCTGGAACAGTGCGTTTCATTGGATAATGGCCTACACTCATTGCCTGTCCCTGGAGCTGTCCAACATGACTTATAAAAGACTCCATAAATGGAACAAATGCAATAACATCCGCACAACAAAATAGATAACGTAACACAGTCACCATATGGAAAATGATTCTATTACCCAAAGCACAGCTCACCATCTGGCTCATTGCAGCTAAACTCTGTTAAAAAACAAGCGGAAAAAAAGCCATTCCTTATCCCACTCAATGCAGGACAGACAGGATGGGTTGCGAGGTGAACATCTCTACTGTTCCTGGCTGCTCTGTTGCCAAATGCACTCTTGCCGGATAGGATGTGCTCCTCTGGGACATTGTTAGAGCTGATACATTCACCTTGCTTAATCTGTTGTGGGAACCAACACTAGAAAAGAAATACTTGGTGTCATTAATGCAGAATTACAATCACTTGTCTTTCCATGGTGCTTTGTTATTGTTAGTTTACAATTTAATTTCCCACCAGCGCAAACGCCCTAGTGTAAGAATAGAGCCAGACATCTATGTCCCCATCGTTTCTTTTGGAACGCACCAGTACATTGGATCTCAGGTTAGAGAGAGGGTTAATTGGCAGGTCTGTCACAGCTCCTACTGCTGAGCTTGACAATTCAATCAATTGGTGACAAGGGGATTCAATCCATTGCTGAGACAACAGCTTGTGCGAGTATGTCAGCCGGGGAAGGGTCGAAGGCATATGATCGATTTTCTTTCTAATAAATAACGGTCATGGTGACTGAAAGATCTGCTCCTGTCTCACAAGGGTTGGGAGGCCATGACATCATTAAGGGAATGACTGGAAGTGGGAGGAAATATATAGATAGAGTCCAGAAATATATCAGGAGGAGGGATGCTGAGAGTTGTAGATTGGCTTTAATTTTATTGTAGCCAATGGGAGCGGTAACTTAGAGAAATAATGAGATTGTTTATGGGATGCCAGGAGGTGGGGTAGATGCAGGTTGGCTGTTGCTACTTGAAGAATAATGGGCAGATTTATTAATTACAGACATAGGATCCCTTATATGGAAACCCATTATCCAGAAAGCTGCAAATTATTTTTATGAATTATTACCTTTGTCCTGGTAATAATAAAACGGTACCTTGTATTTGAACCTAACTAAGATATAATGAATCCATATTGGAGGCAAAACAGTCTTATTGGTTTTATTAATGTTTAAATGATTTTTTAGCTGACTTAAGGTATAGTGATCCAATTACAGAAAGTTCCCTTATCCAGAAAACCACAGGTGCCGAGCATTCTGGATATCAGGTAACATACCTGTATTAAACCAGGGAATCCAAAAGGTTATGTGATGTTATACCCAGTTTGTAACACTTTCTCAACTGTCCGAATAATGTCCCTAATAGCAAAAACTTTGCTCTGCGTTAAATCGCTGGTGGCAAAATGCCCCAAAATACCTTTCTGTTGCTGGCAATGTAAATAGCTACGGGTACTGTATGTCAGTATAATTGTACAAAAATACCTGCTGAAGCATTTTCCTATGATTGCACGATTACACTGACATACCCGCTGCGATTTACATTGCCAGCAATGGAAACATATTTTCAGGGGGTTTTGCAGCCAGTGATTTAATGATATCTAAACTAATAAATGTGTCAATTCATCAAAATGTATTGGACTGTGCTATGGGATTTTAGAGACTATTCAGATCATTTTCATACTGTGGGGTCTATTTACTATCATTTAGAATAGTCTTATTTTTGCTTCCCGATGTGCTTCCTTTGATGCCAATTTACTCATCTCCATGACATAATCTTCCCGGCAAGATCATATATTCTGTATTTCACATGAATTCCCCATAGAAGGTTATTGCAGGAACTGAAAAAAAAGTGTTAACAGATGAACAATCCCTTTAAATGAAAGCCAGAAGAAGTGTTACTCTGGCCATAGGTTTTAATGGTTTATATGCATCACAGGTAAGTGGATAGGATTTAGGCAAATGTATATGTTCTGAAAACAAATTTGTGTGAGTTGGATATGAAGGCACCATGCTGATTATATTGTATCTGCCTTCTGCTCTGTGACCCTCCCAGTTATCAGCTTTATCTGGGTATCTTCTGGGTACATAAAAGCCTTACAGGTTTAAGACTTATTTTGTGGGTTGGCTGATCCAATCTTACAGAATAACATCATTAAGAAACCATCACCCTGCTATAGTCTAATGAGTATCTAAGGCAGCAAATATGTTCCTTCCACTACATGGGGTAACGGCCGAATATATTGGGAGGCAAAGCCTTACAACATCCCCTCCTGGATGTCTCCAATGGAGAGAAACCCATAGGAAAAAGTCTGTTTTACATATCTATTGTGAACAATGCAGGTATCTATTTTATATGCAGCAAATATAATTTTCCTTCTAGTTCATTTTTATACAGAATCCTGCTCATTTGAATTTTCATTGTGCATTTTATTATAAAAATATAGCATCTGTATTAGCTTGATATTTATGTCCTAAACAAAACGCTCCCGACAATAATTTGCAACTTGGTACGTTTTAGGTGGACATTTCAGTCTAATTCCACTTATAATTCATTTTAAAATGTTGCAGTCCTGCTTGAGCCTTTTTAAAAGACACAGGTTCTGTGAGCCAAAGTCTTGTATCATCTGGCCAATTCAATGATGGATCACATTAGCATCATTTAACAACACACATGTGCTGCCAAATCACACACCTTGCACACTAAGGGCTCTTACTCACGAGCGTTTTTACCTGCGCTCCCCTGCGTTCCGTTTTTCGGCGCTCAGCCGCAGGGGAGCGCAGGAATAGACGCATTTCATTATTTCAAATGGGGTTGTACTCACACAGGCGCATGTAGGCGCCGAACGCAGGTTGAGACGCAACATGCTACATTTTTACTGCGTTCGGCACCTACATGCGCCTGTGTACAGCCCCATTGAAAAAAGCTAAATGCGTCTATTCCTGCGCTCCCCTGCGGCTGAATGCAGAAAAACGGAACACAGGGGAGCGCAGCTTCAATCGCTCGTCAGTAAGAGCCCTAAAGGCAGAATGCTCAGAGGGGAATCAATCTATCATGGGGCAGAATAATATGTAGATCCTGGTGCATATACAACTATATAACTTATTTTACCCACCTACTTAAATAAGGTCTCTTACAGACGAGCGTTTGAAGCTGCAGTCCCCTGCGTTCCGGTTTTATGCGTTCAGCCACAGGAGAGCGCAGTATTAGATGCATTCAGTTTTTTTCAATGGGGCTGTACTCACAGGCGCATGAAGCCACCGAACACAGGAAAAATGCAGCATGTTGCGTCTCAACCTGCGTTCGGCGCCTATGAGAAAATGAGAAAGTTAAAGGGGTGGGTCATCTTTGAGAAAACTTTTAGTATGATTTCGAGAGGGATATTCTGAGACTATTTGCAATTGGTTGGCATTTTCTATTATTTGTGTTTTTTGAGTTATTTAGCTTTTTATTCAGCAGCTCTTCAATTTGCATTTTAAGCAATCTGGTTGCTAGGGTGCAAAGTTCCATAGCAACTATGCACTGATTAGAATAAGAGACTGGAATATGAATGGTAGAGGAGCTGAATAGAAAGATCAGTATTAAAAAGTATCAATAACATTACATTTGTAGCGTGAGGGCTCTTACTGACGAGCGGTTGAAGCTGCGCTCCCCTGCATTCCGTTTTTCTGCGTTCTGCCGCAGGGGAGTGCAGGAATAGACGTATTTAGCTTTTTTCAGTGGAGCTGTACTCACACAGGCGTGTGAAGGTGCTGAACGCAGGTTGAGACGCAACATGCTGCATTTTTCCTGCATTCGGGGTGTGAGTACAGACCCATTGAAAAAAGCTAAATGCATCTATTCCCGCGCTCCCTTGCTGCTGAACACAGAAAAACGGAACGCAGGGGAGTGCAGCTTCAACCGCTCATCAGTAAGAGCCCTTACAGAGCATTTGCTTGTTAGAAGGGAGTCAGCGACGCCCATTTGAAAGCTGCAAAGAGTCAGAAGAAAAAGGCAAATAACTATAAAACTATGAAAAAAAAATAATGAGAACATATTGAAAAGTTGCTTAGAATTGGCCATTCTATTACATACTAAAAGTTGCCTTAAAGGCGAACCACCACCTTATATGAAATGATATTCTGTGGGACCCAGAAGTTTAGCAGTTAACTTTCTCAAGAATCCTTCAGAAACCTGTGCACTAATTAAACTTGTATTTATTTCTTAGTACTATATGTATAAATGTGTTGATATCTGGGCTCTATAAAGAACGAGTGCAGGAACAAAATTGCCCTGCCTTGAAAAAAATGAATAAATTACAGAAAGATCCCTTAACCAGAAACCCCCAGGCATTCTGCAGAACAGTACTATGAAAGAAACAGAGACTCAACTACAAGATTAGCACAGCTGTAGGGATACCACAGTTTGTAGTCTTCAAGACTGCACAAATAACATTTTTACAGATTTACAAAGGATCTTTATTATTTTGGAAGTGCAATGATGGGTACCACTGAGTGAAAAATAAGTGATCAGTTTTTGATTTACAAACATTTTGCTTCATTATTTAGCCATCATTACTTAGTCAACCCAAAGACTTGGGCTGAGTTAGAATGAACACAATGCCCATTCATTGGTGACATTTACAAATCTGTTCCCTGATATCATTCTGTGCAGACTTGCAAGATTTCTGCCCTTATGAAACAATGGAATTCAATTCCTTTAACCTCCAGAACAATTTCTGGCAAAAATGCAGGCGTGGGTAGAGGGAACATTGATTTTACAGTCATAGAAATTCGCAAAACGATTGCAGAGTGTTAGCAAGAAAAATCATATTCAAATGTACTTTATTATTTCCCATCTGATTTTTAACCCCCTCGAACCCAAACAGCAAACTCATTTGAGATTGTAGAAGTCAAAAACCTTTTTGTGAAAAAGCCTTTTAAGCAGAGGTGTAACTACAGAGGAAACAGACCCTGCGGCTGCAGGGGCCCAGGAGGTATAGGGGCTCCATGAGGCCCTAATTCCTATGAATTTCCAAGAAATATTGGTAAAACAAGTCAACCTTTAGACATTTTGGGGGCCTAAAAAATAATTTGCTGTGGGCCCAGTAATATCTTATTACTCCACTGCTTTTAAGGGAGCTGCACTTTCTGAGAAAAGCTTCCGTCAAAAGGTGTTGCAGCTTAAGGAACTGATGCTGATCCCCTTTCCTAGCAGTGCTTAGAAAATTCCCCTTTTTACCCATTTATTAGAGTTTTCCTCTGCAGGTAGGTTATGGCCGAATGCTAAAAGGTATAAGGGCACCATACATTAAAGGGATTCTGTCATGATTTTTATGATGTCATTTTTATTTCTAAATTACACAGTTTACACTGCAAATAATTCACTCTACAATATTAAATTTAATTCCTGAACCAGCAAGTGTATTTTTTTTTAGTTGTAATATTGGTGTTTAGGTGCCATCTCAGGTCATTTTGCCTGGTCATGT
The DNA here is from genome assembly GCA_038501925.1 of Xenopus petersii. NCBI lineage: Eukaryota > Metazoa > Chordata > Amphibia > Anura > Pipidae > Xenopus > Xenopus petersii. The sequence goes on from CM076675.1 coordinate 136,785,270, forward strand.
GCTTTCAGAAGGAGCCAGTACTTTAGGATGGAACTGCTTTCTGGCAGGCTGTTGTGTATCCTACTCAATGTAACTGTTTCGCAGTGGGGTCTGAATTTTCCTATTGAGTGCTGTTCTTAGATCTACCAGGCAGCTGTTATCTTGTGTTAGGGAGCTGTTATCTTGTGTTAGATAGCTGCTATCTGGTTACCTTCCCATTGTTCTGTTGTTTGGCTGCTGGGGGGAAAGGGAGGGGGGTGATATCACTCCAACTTGCAGTACAGCAGTAAAGAGTGATTGAAGTTTATCAGAACACGAGTCATGTGACTGGGGGCAGCTGGGAAACTGACAATATGTCTAGCCCCATGTCAGATTTCAAAATGAAATAAAAAAATGTGTTTGCTTTTTTGAGAAAGAATTTCAGTGCAGAATTCTGCTGGAGCAGCACTATTAACTGATGCATTTTGAAAAAAAAAATTCCTTTAAGTTAGAGATAGACAGGTGGCCAGTAGAGGCCTATGTCCTTGGCTGGTACACACAGTGCAATTTATATGATCAAGTTATAAAACTGCCCATGTAAAGGCCATTTTGGTTGGCAGTAAGCATGCAGGGGCTATTTATCTGCAGTAAATTAGTAGTGAGGGGTTTGGGGGACAAGAGGGACACAGGGAAAAGAAGTAATGGGATGCTTAGTAATCTTCTACATAAATACAAAAACAGCACCTTGTTGCTAAATCACCCCACAGTCTTGCCTGGCAGAGCTTTAAATGTCATGCTTATACTGTCATGCTATTTTTTTGTGTATGAGGCATGAATGCTTGTTGAATTTGTTGTGGAAAGGATACCATGGGAAAATGACCAAGTCATAATAGTCCCATGTATAGAAAAGCTCTCATAAAATATAAATACCAGCTGAGAGGGGTTACATCTGGTTTTGCATAGAGAGCACAACTTCTATCTTTATTATTAAAAAGCTGGTCTTGTCTTTTAAATTTACCAGTGGTGATATAGTTGAGCTTGTGGCAAGTTTTTTTAGCTTGTCTTCTGTCAGACCTGGCCTAGCCAACTAGAATCCAAAACATTCATCATTTTTAGACTACTCTAAGGGAAAATAAGGAAGCACTGAATCCAGGATTCTGCCTAATCCTATCACTTTTTGCTGGATTCTGGTTAATCCAAAGGTTTCATCCATATGAAACACAAACCTTTAGTCTTATGACTGTTATGCTTTTCATTTTCCTCAAATCTGCGTATGCAAATGGTATTTGGCCAAATCATTTGTAAATCAGTATCGAACTGAATCTAAAAATAATGGACATGGGGCATCTCTTATATGATTCATTTTCACAATAGATATATTTGCTTCATATTGTTTACATATGTGGGCTCATGCTTTAGCTATTTCCCATCTGACCCTGAATAAACCCATCTAAAGGACAAGCCACCTTGCAATGTGCACTAGGCTTCCCCACTCAGCACTACACAATTTAAATGACTCTAGGCGGTTGAGATGTCTTTCTGGCATTTTGCTTCCATTTGTAAATGGTAATATTGATATTTTCATTATTAATATTTACTCTTTGCTTGGTTTTCTTTCCAAATTTAGCCCACCTAAGAAGAGTAAACATTGATATCTGCAAGACTGATATTACCATCTACAAAGTTAGCTTTGTGCTTATTTATTCTGCAAGTGGTTTTACATTTTTCTTTGTAAAATGATTTATGAGAAAATAAAATGAAACAAATAAACCCCAAAAAATTTAGCGAAAATAATGTCCCCCTCCTATTGGAAAATATAAGGGTATTATAAGACACCGAGGAATTTCATGACCATATAAAAGCATGAGAACATGTTTTTAGATCTCCAGGGTGACTACCAAAATCCTCATACATTACAACAGGGGGGGTACATTATTTAGTTTAATACCCAAGTATTAAACTAGTCATGCAACATAAATGACATCATTAAGCACTGGTTATAACTGATGACATCAGTAAGCATGTATGGATAACATAATAGTTTTGGCTCCCAGCATATATAGGGGCAAATTCACTAACCTCCGGAAATTTGCCAGCGACGGCTTCGCTCACATCGCCACAGTTCACCAGGTGAAAATTCGCCAATTCACTAAAATTTGAAGTTGCATCCAAGGCGCAGAACGATGGCAAAATTTTGCTAGAGTTAATTCGGCAATGAAAGCGAAGTTGCGCTAACGTTGGCTAATTTGCATATGCCAGGAAGTTAAATTTCAATTGACGTATATGTTGCAGCAAATACATTACACAGGGTCGGACTGGGGGGGCAAGGGCCCACCGGGACTAATGTCCAGGGCCCCCGCCGACCCCTCACCCCTATATGACGCGCCGAGTGTGCACGGATGCAGGCGCCACTCATCACGCCTGCGTGAAGGCGCCGCTCCTAAATCATCAGGTGCTGAGCGCATGCGGCCCTGCGCAGCGCCTGAAAAAACTTTTGTTCCTCTAAATCTGATCGGGAGAGTTGTTATAATGCCCTACACATGAGCCCAGTGTATAGTTTATGTGCCATATGTAAGGAATGTAGGGGGGAAGCCAGATACCCTAAACAAAATTATGATATTTTGTAACCTATCACCCTGAAAAACTGAAAAGTCACCAGTGTTTTTTGGGAATTTTCATATTTTTTTTGAGGAACTCCTATCTACTCTATTGCACTTCGACCTTGTCTGAGATGGTGAAGGCAAGTCTGGCGCAACAGGTAACATGCATTAAAAGTCGCATCTTAGTGAATTTGCGTAGTTACGTCAATTCGCCAGAGCGAAAATTCGCCTGGCGTTAGAGTGCAAAGCAGCGCCAGTTAGTAAATCGGCAAAATCCTGAAATGACGTCACGCTGGAAATTTTCGCCAGCGTTAGTCACTTCGCCGTTTAATAAATTTGCCCCATAGTGTGGGCCATTACAGATATCCTGTTCTTCTATGCAGATAACTAGTAAAGAAATGATCATGAGATGTATAGAATCCTCAAATTGTGATTTTCTTTCTGGTTCTGGTTCACTGGATAACACAGTTTTAGCCTTGGTGCAATGGACAATGGTCAGATCACAAGACAGAGGGGCCTCTATATGTAGCATGGATTAAACAGTTGGAGATGGTGTGAAATCATTCGATACTGTAGAAATGAAACTAGCCATGCTCCAAAATGTGTCGCCCTTTGTGTGCTGTAGGACATGACAATAAAGAAGTTCTTATCCAATGCCAGTGCTGCAGCAATGGATGAAAAAGTAATTCACCTCCGCCTTCCATGGCACTGATTAAAAAAATATTTTATTTTGTTAATTTTGTTTAGCATAATCAAGTCTGTGAGTGTGTAATATACAGACAGTTTGATGGTTTTGGATTAAATAATCCTCATAGACAATTTATTACAACTTCCTTCCTTCTAGCAATACCTTCTATTCCTTACACAGCATCCAGATGATAAGCGTCTAGGCAGCTGTCATTGCTGAAACGGTTCTGTTATTCATTACTCCAACTTCCTGTGATTAATCAGTACATCTAAAGGAACCAGAAAGTAATTAGCAATGTTCACCATTCAATTTAAAAAAGAGACTTAATTAATAGAAGCTGTCCCATAATGCAATAACTGGATTTCATAAACCAAAGCCACCTTGTTTTTGAGTCTGTTCGGTGGGTACGGTGGTAAAACTAAATGTAAAGAGAGTATGCTCACTTCTGGTGGAAAGGATGCCTTGCTTATATGCTAGGGTCTCTCAATGTCTCTTCTTATTATTGTATACATGATTAGCATGGATTTGTGTATATATATATATATATATATATATATATATATATATATATATATATATATATATCAGGGCCGGCCTTAGGCCAATTGGACCAATTGGGACCAATTGGGCCCCGCACCTCTGGGGGCCCCGCACTGCCCCTTTCCTTTCTATTTTGTGCCTGTATGCCCTTATTTTCCTAAATACTTGCTGTCTCAGTAGCCAGCAACACTTTGTCTAGGGGCCCCGCCAACATGGTCCCAATTGGGCCCCACATTTGATAGGACCAGCCCTGATATATATTCCATATGAGGAAAGAATTAGGCACCAGTGTTTCTTAATCAAAAGATGTTTTATTAACACACAATAACTTGAATAAGGTACTTCCACAGTAGAGCAGTGGTAAAGCAATTTGAAAATGTAGCAGTGTTAAAGGGGTTGTTCAGCTTTGAGAAAACTTTTTTTTATTGGTTTTCATGTTTTATTTGTGGGTTTTGAGTTATTTAGCTTTCTATTCAGCAGCTCTCCAGTTTGCAATTTCAGCAATGTGATTGCTAGGGCCCAAATTACCCTAGCAACAATGCATTGGTTTGCATAAGACACTGGAATATGAATAGGAGAGGCCTGAATTGAAAGATGAGTAATAAAATGTAGAAACAACAATGCATTTGAAGCCTTACAGAGCATTTGTTTTTTTAGATGGGGTCAGTGCTCCCATTTGAACGCTCGAAAGAGTCAACAGAAGAAGGCAAATAATTCTGAAACTATAGAAAATAAATAATGGAGACCAATGAAAAGTGCTTAGAATTGGCCATTGTATAACATATTAAAAGTTAACTTAAAGGTGAACCACCCCTTTAAAGCAGTTTAAAGAAGTTAGTGCACCCTTACCCACCATTACCCATAGAAGATTGTAAAGAGACAACTTACCGAAATGGACCCTCTCCAGTGGATGCTTCTCAGCCAAGAAAATAGTCTTGTTTCAGTCCTTACAATTAGGCTGGTGTCATCTGGGGAGTTCTAATTCTACAATATGTCTCCTTGGTGGAGCAGAAGCTGTTTTTTTAAGCTGGAATGTTATAATCTCCAGTAAGTGGTCTGTAATAGAGCTGATTACGGTTACCTTTTGCATAATTCAGAGTCCCTGATCTCAGACTTCTCTAAGGTAGTTGGTCATCTTAGGGCTCAAAGCTTTTTCGTGGAACCTTATGCTCCAGGCTTCCAGCACTTCAACCCCTGGTACTAAGTGGAGACCAAAGAGTCATGTGTCCTCTAGCTACAGGAATGGCCACAAAACCTTGGGTAAATGGGGAATTCCTCCAATTTACAGGACATAGGATACAGACCCTGGACTTCGTGAGCAGTTGGGAAAATGAACCCTTTGGGTCCCTTACAACCCTTGCTATTCTGCTTGGGTTTGTCAGGTCCATGTTCTGTTTAGCAGCTCACACAATTCTTATTCATATAATTAGAACCCAGGAACACAGATTTTAGGGTCTAAAAAATGTCTGACCTATCTCAACAGGGTTGAATACAAATGTAATTTTACATTCAGAAATGTCCTTCTTCTCCCAAAGACAGGCCTGAACTGGCACTCTGTAGACTCTGGCCAATAGCAGATGGGCTGCGAGATGCCATAGACAGCTATTATTTATAGGGCTGTTTTTGCAACAGTGTACTGTGATTCAAGTGCTCATATTAAATTTAAGTTCAGACCTGCTCAATTGTTCGTCTATCCTGCACTTTCCAATGCTGCCCTTACCATAAGAGACTTCAAATTGCATGAGCTATAGTTCCAAAGGCCACTCAAAAGGTTGCAGGAACTGTTGGGAATCTCAGGAATTTCCCACAAATATAGGCAAGATAACAGTAAGGTGAGCTGGTGATATAAGCAGTTTTATTATTGTTGCCCAGCCTACAGCCATATGTTCTCAGATGATTGGAGAGTGCTGGGAATTATACAGTAGCATTGGACAATAGGCTGGGCATTTTTATCCACATACCATAGCCATTACAAATCTGAAAATAACAAGATGTGTCATGTTTTTATCCCCACAATTATGGGAATCTTCCTACAGAGACTGGTGACGTGCACATCGCAGTCCTTGATGTTTATTTATTTTAGGATGAAGATTTAAAGCCGACAGCTACACCAGTAAGTCATTTCGAATTTTTAGATGTTACAGAAACCATGTATTTATTGGAAATGATTATAGTACAAGGCAAACATTTAAGAGCCATAATTGGGCTGTGACGGAGAGTGCAGATGAAATGCATTAAGGAGCCAGAGGCCTGATGACCTATGAGTCTCTGTTTAGCTTCACAGCTACTAATGGCTTTCACCAGCCGCATTACTCCAAGCCAAGCTGCTTAATGGATTTATGGTAGCTTGTTAGGTAGGTGTTAATTACTTAAACACAATTAGGCAATTTCATATTTTTTTTCTTCAGTGACTTTGAATTTTTAATTTTAATATTTCTTTCATATTTATGCAGTGTATTATACTGTGTGTTGGATATTCATGAATGCAGTATAATCTATATCATGCATTTGGCCAGAGGTAGAAAACATGGGGATCTGACCAGTGAAGAGGCCAGAACCTAAAGGTGGTACTCGTTAACTTTTAGTACAGTATAAAATGTTCTGACCCTAGCACCTTTGCTATTGGTCTTCATTATTTATTCTTTATTGTTTTTAAAGTTATTTGCCTTCCACTTCTACTTTTTCCATCTTTCAGATGAGAAGTCGCTGACCCTTGCAGCCAAAAACCCATGAAGCTCTGTGAGGCTACAATTTTATTGTTATTGTTAATTTGTATTACTTATCTTCCTGTTCAAACTTTACCTGGTTGCTAGGTAAAATAAAACCCTCACAGTCAGATTGCTGCTGAAATAACAAACTGGAAAGCTGCTGTACATAAAGGTAAATAACCGAAAAAAACCCATAGAAATTAGAAAATGATGACCAAACCAAATTATGTAAATTATGTAAATTTAGAAAGTCTTTCTTGTATTTTGTAGAATCTGAGACAGCACAGGTGGGTGCAACTAAACACTGACATGTGGCCAAGTACAGGAGTTAGGTATACAAGCAGATTAACTGGTTCCTGACAAATCTGAATATAATGTATGTAAAGTCTAAGGTCTAAGATTGGAATGCAGGCTTCAGTAGGGCAAGAACTGATGTGAATGGTGTATATTCTCAAATTGTAGCTACCTTGTCTCACTGCTGCCATCTTGGCAGGTCAGGTTTTAAAGGAGAAGGAAGGGCATTTTCTACTTGGGGGTGCCAAAAGTTAGGCACCCCAATTGATTCTATTTACTTACCTGACACCCTGGGCCACTGATCCTTATTTTAGCGAGCACCACAGAGCAATTGGATTCTGACTTCTTATTTCTTTTCGCCGCTGTGCATGCACAGTAGAGCAAAAATTTCATGAAACAGTTGGCTCTTTCGTTCTACTGCGCATGCGTCTGCCCAGAGAAAATGAAGAAAGAAGGTGATTGCGTGGGGTGTCAATTACGTAGATACAATCACTTGGGGGTGCCTAACTTTTGGTCAACAAACATACACCTGTGAATAATTTCATTTCTACACTATTAGCATTTGTAGTGCATGTGAATTTGTAGTGTGTAGAGCTCCACTAGAGCTCCTGAGCTAAGGGTAAGTGCACAATGGTCTTATTACTCAGTCACACTGGTGGCTGGGGGACTTGATTTTAAATGCACTACAAACTTATAATGCTCACAAACAGTGTAGGACTCGCGGACTCGTGTACAAATACTCGCGTATTTTGGCCAAAGTGTGGTACAAACACCTAATTTTTTGTAATTGTTTTTTAAAGGCAAACCGAGCACTGGCAATTTTTTTCTTTCCATTCTACATAGTGGCTACCAGTAGTAAATCATAGCTCATAACTGGCACCTCCAGGAACTTTTTGCCTGCTTATGTTGCTTTCCAGCTTCTTTAACATTTGAATGTGGCTCATTCTACAAAATATGTAGATATTGGTATATATAGTTTACTTATGTGAGTGCATAGATAGGTCTGTATTTGTATATATGTACACTGCATTTCATTTGGAGGGGTTGAACTTGATGGACTCTTTTTTCAACTTAACTATGTAACTATATATGTATCTAGAGCATTGTATGTAATTTAATTGTATGCATTTCATCTTTTATGATTAAACCTTCTGTTGTACAGCTCTCCAGCTCAGCATTTAAAGGTTATTTTGTTGCTGGTTTGAATGACAGACAGACAGCTCAGTGGTGTGTGCCCTGGGCAGTATACTTTTTGATTACTAGCTTCACAAACATAGGAAACCAAACAGGAGTTTATTTTTTTTTTTTGAAGAGAAGTGGAAGACAATGTTGTGTTTTGTTTTATTTTTTTAAAAGAGCTAAAAAGAAAATAACTAAGTTCCATCTAATACATATTTCATGTATTTAGGTTAAGTTCCCCCTGCCAGTATACTGTATTTTGCATGAATATTCTCAAGCAGGGGGCATCTTCCCACTGGTCTGTTTCAGTTGCTATTTATTTCGCCCCCTTGGCACCGCAGAAATGATTATACCTCATAAATAAATATTATTCACTCCTCTCCATAGCAAGGTCTGTTTTGCCTTGGTGCACTTTTCCTAGAGAGGACAATATTTAGGCTTTACACATTTACATTATGCCTGTAGTGAATAATTCATACTTGCTTTTAAAAAAAAAAAAACATTTTACTGGAAGCAATTGTATATTTTAGGAAACATTCTGATTTCCAACTTCTAAGGTCACTGTTATGATTTTGTAGCAGAAATCATTTCCCTTTCCTAGATACTTAGCTTTGAATGTTCCGTGACCACGATGTTTGCCACCATCTATCGACCTATTAACTATTTAACAACCAATTTTTCCAGTTTTGATGAGGACAGCAATCCAGAATAGCACAGCCCTACATCTGCTGTATACATACAGTCACATGAAAAAGTTTGGGAACCCCTCCTAATTCTTTGGAGTTTTGTTTATCATTGGCTGAGCTTTCAAAGTAGCAACTTCCTTTTAATATATAGCATGCCTTATGGAAACAGTAGTATTTCAGCAGTGACATAAAGTTTATAGGATTAACAGAATATATGCAATATGCATCATAACAAAATTACACAGGTGCATAAATTTGGGCATCCCAACAGAGATATTACATCAATAATTAGTTGAGCCTTTTGCAAATGTAACAGCCTCTAGACGCCTCCTATAGCCTTTGATTAGTGTCTGGATTCTGGATGGTGGTATTTTTGACCATTCATCCATTCAAAATCTCTCCAGTTCAGTTAAATTGGATTCCTGTTGAGCATGAACAGCCTGCTTCAAATTATCCCATGATATTCAAGTCGGGGGACTGTGACAGCCATTCCAGAATATTGTACTTCTCCCTCTGCATCAATGCCTTTGTAGATTTTCGATCATTGTCATGTTGGAATATACAACCTCAGCGTAACTTTGTGACTAATGCTGGAACATTATCCTGAAGAATTTGTTGATATTGGGTTGAATTCATCTGACCCTCGACTTTAACAAAGGCCCCAGTCCCTGAACTAGCCACACAGCCCCACAGCATGATGGAACCTCCACCAAATTTGACAGTAGGTAGCAGGTGTTTTTTCTTGGAATGCGGTGTTCTTCTCCCACCATGCAAAGCGCTTTTTATTATGACCAAATTTTTATCTCATCAGTCCCAAGCACTTTGTTCCAAAATGACTGTGGCTTGTCTAAATGAGCTGTTGCATACAACAAGTGACTCTGTTCGTGGCGTGAGTGCAGAGAGGGCTTCTTTCTCATCACCCTGCCATACAGATGTTCTTTGTGCAAATTGTGCTGAATTGTAGAACGATGTACAGATACACCATCTGTAGCAAGCTCTACTTGCAGGTCTTTGGAGGTGATCTTTGGGTTGTCTGTAACCATTCTCACAATCCTCCGCATATACTCCTGTATTTTTCTTGGCCTACCAGACCTGGGTTTTACAGCAACTGTGCCTGTGGCCTTCCATTTCCTGATTATATTCTTTACAGTTGAAACCAACAGTTTAAACCTCTAAGATAGCTTTTTGTAGCCTTCACCTACACCATGATACTGAACAATCTTTGTTTTCAGATGTTTTGAGAGTTGCTTTGAGGATCCCATGCTGTGTCACTCTTCAGAGGAGAGTCAAACAGAAGCACAACTTGCAATTGGTCACCTTAAATACCTTTTCTCATGATTGGACACACCTGCCTATGAAGTTCAAGGCTTAAGGAGCTAATCCAACCAATTTGGTGTTGTCAGTAATCAATATTGAGCAGTTACATGCATTCAAATTAGCAAAATTACAAGGGTACCCACATTTTTGCACATTTGATTTAATTTCATACAACTGAATACTGCTTCACTAAAAATCTTTGTTCAGAAAACACCCCAGTACACAGATGTTCCTGGGAAATGAAAGGCATACCAGTGTGATCTTTTTTGCTGAAAGTGGAGTAAATTATTATGCAGGCTGAGAGGGGTTCCCAAACTTTTTCAAATGACTGTATCAGTACTGGGAGCAACAATCAGCTTTCCTAAGCAATGCACACCTTGAATTTTGTTCTTAAACATGAAGCTGCCCCATATGGATGGGGTTCTACTTCAGTGCCCTCTTAAAGGAAAACTATACCCCCCAAACAATGTAGGTCTCTATTAAAAGATACTGAGTAAAACAGCTCATGTGTAAAACCCTGCTTCATGTAAATGAACCATTATCATAATAATATACTTTTTTAGTAGTATGTGCCATTGGGTAATCATAAATAGAAAATTGCCATTTTAAAAAATAAGGGCCGCCCCCTGAGATCGTACGATTCACTGTGCACACATACAAACCACATGTAAGGTCACATGAGCCAATTAACAGACAGAGTTCTGCCTTTTGCTTACACACTTCTTCCTGTTACAGTTAGTGTTGTAGTATTTCTGGTCAGGTGATCTTTGAGGCAGCACAGATAGAGTCACAAAATGGTGGTTCAAGGCAAGAGCTGTAAAAGGGCAATATTTATGTAAATATATATTCCAGTTTGGTAAGATTCTTTAATATGTCATTCAATTTGATATAAACTATCTGTTGCTTAAGTATTCATTTTGGGGGTATAGTTTTCCTTTAAGATAATTGTCCCTATCAGTCAAATAGCCCAGAGTGTTGGTTGGTTTATTGTCATATTTTTCTCTGGATAAAATGCAAATGCAAAAATAGAACTGCAACACACTGCTTATCAAAGAGAATCACGTCAATCAGCAAAAGCATCACACACAAACCTAAATGTGCCACAAGCAGAGTATTTATAATATAACTTGTGAATAATATAAGAGGAAACATTTTGCAACAATTCTTGGTATTTTATTTTTAAAGATAAGCCTCCTTGTGTCCCCAGCACTTAAGAGAAGGTGGATAATCTCCTCTTTCAAATGAGATTAGACTCAGAGGTCTAGGAGCAGTGGGAACTGTAGTCCATCTCTCTTCAGTCCACCTTGCATTCTTCTCTGGAAAGAGGGATGTTGTAAACCTTAGATCTCACCGTTCGATTGCTCCAGCAAGGGCTTTCCCATCGCTTTTCCCTACTAGTGGTAAACACTTGAGCTTTATTTCCCTGCCAATCAGATCCACATGATGACTGAGACTCAAATCCTATTGGCCTTTATTAAATGGGTCCTGTATTCAGTATAGAAAGGACTTCTCGACAGGTCCGCCATTCACCTGACTTCTGGCTTTTTGTTTTAGTAGCCAGAACTAGGAACAAAAGATACTGATTTTAAATGTTCACCTAACATTTAAATCATTAGAAATGTTTAATTAAGGCATATTGGAAAGTTGATTAAACGGATATTTTATTTCATTGGGCAAAATGTTATTCTTGGGCTTACGTCTCCTTTACACGGGTACTTGCAGCCACATCAATGCTGAAAATAGGAAAGATATAACATTGACATTCTTACAGGGCTCTTCGGTTGTACATTATGGTGGGCAATGCTGTAAAAAGCAGAGAGCAGACCTTGTGATTGTGCGTTCTGGCAAATGCCATAGAAAGTCAGGTGCCATAGAAAGTCAGTATTATTTGGCTGGTGGGGAGCTGATTGGGCCTATGTGTACCTGAAATGCCAGGGCCTATTTTGATTCTCAGTCCAGACCTGGTTGCTACGACTCCCAGCAGCAGCAGCGACTCCTCCTCTCCTCAATTCCACAAGTGCCGGAAAAGATGTGCACAGTGTCAGACTGGGACACCAGGGCCCACCCAAAAACCTTTGACTAGGGGCCCACCAATTCATCTTAAGGTGGCCATACACGGGCCGATAAAAGCTGCCGACAGACCGTGTCGGCAGCTTATTGGCCCGTGTATGGGGGCCCCCGACGGGCTTCCCCGATCGAGATCTGGCCGAAAGTCGGCCAGATCTCGATCGGATGGGGTTAAAAATCCCGTCGGATCGCGGCCGCATCTGTTCGTTGATGCGGTCCCGCGATCCGACCGCCCGTTTGTGAAAGCTAGGATCCGATCGTTGGGCCCTAGGGCCCACGATCGGATCTGCCCGATATTGCCCACCTCAAGGTGGGCATATCGGAGGGAGATCCGCTCGTTTGGCAACATCGCCAAATGAGCGGATCTATCTGTGTATGGCCACCTTTAGACCAGGGGCCCACTCTTAGTACTATTATTCTTCCTTTCCTCACTCATCTCTTCTCCTTTTCTTTACATACTGTAATCCATTATTACATCTATTAAGCCACTTTGTTTTCATAGAAATAGGTAATGGCCATGAAATAGTTCAAATGTTTAGCAGCATGAGGGGCCACTGACACATTGGCCCACCGGGAGTTTTCCTGGTATCCCAGTGAGCCAGTCCGACACTGGATGTGCAGCAGCATCAGGTCGGCAGGTAAGACAAGTGACTGACCACTGCTCCAATTCACATCTCCCGCCCCTCACACACGTCAGGCCCCCCTGATACCCCTCCGTGCGGCTGCAGTTGCTCAGCACCACCACCTCCACCAGGCATTGCACCTCAGCAGCACAAACACTCTCTCTCTCTCTCTCTACACTAAATGTTTTATTTAACATACCACCACACCGGAAGCAGTAGCCATATTTATCCATCCAGCCCTTAGTGCAAAGACTCCCCTTCCCTCCTGTGCCCAGTGCAATACAAACACACTGTCTCTCTATGGAGGAGCCTCATTAGCTGCTCTCTGTGTGTGTGTGTATGGCCCTGTAGCACTTACACACCACAGCCAATGAATGGTAAGGAACTGTTACTGTATGTACTGTATGTGTGTGTGTGTGTGAGTGTCTATATACATATATAACATGCTCCATGCACACACGTGTATACTGCATGTCACAATGAGGCTGAGGCTTCCCCTGTACAAAAGAACTGACCTTCTATTGCACTGTATGTGTAATATATATGTAATGCAATCATGTCATGTGTGTGTATTGTATGTGAGTGTGTGTATTGTATGAGTGTGTGTCAGTGTGTGTCAGTGTATGTGAGTGTATTGTGTGAGTGTATGTGGAGTGCAGCTCATCTCCCAGTGTAACTGCCATTGCTCGGCGCTGTGTTGTTGCTTTGCAGAGAGGAGTCTGCCCGTGTGGCTTCAGTAGCAGCAGCGGCAGGAGGAGGAGGAGGAGGCAGGTGCTTGTGATGCGGCTCCCAGTGTCGGGCTCAGTGGATGGGGAGAGGCAGCAGGAGGCTGGGGAAGCTGCTGAGACAATAGAGGAGCCCCGCGCGTTGCATCGGAGGGAGAGAGCGGAGCAAGAGAAGGGGAGGGCGGGCGGAAGGATCGCAAGGCTGGAGAGAAGGGCTCATATATAGGTCCCACCCAGCTGGATTATACACAACATCTGTACAGCTCGGAGCGATCCTCCAGGGCAGCAGATTTGGCCCCATCTCGCTGATTGGTCTACACGTCGTTTGTGGCTGTTTTGTACCTTTAAAGCTGGAGATATTGTTGGAGGCTGGAGCCCCGTGGAAGGATGTCCGGGGCAATTCATTGTCATTCAGGGGGGCAGTGAGTGGGGTCCTCCAGCTGTCAGTTTACAGGGGCCCCTGTGTCTGGGCATGTGAGCTCTAATGCCATTGGCCGCTTTCTCCCAGTCCGACCCTTTATATAACACTGTGCACTTACTCTTGGGCTACAGCCCATTGGCCCTGTTTGTTACCTGGTGCATTTCTGGCCTGGATCCCCCCGCGCCCAACTTGCCAGGGTTATTGTTCTGAGCTGACCCCATGCAGTGCGACCCCCTCCCTGGCACCGGCGAGCTGAGCAGCAGAGGGCCACTCGGAGCAGAATCCATGCCTTTCCTCCTGGGACCCGTCACACTCAGCAGCAGCTGCGGTAGCCATAGGGCCCCGGGGCCACCTGCCGGTGAATGATGTTTAAGTACCGGCTCCGCATGTTCTTCAATGAACTGAAGGTTCTGGTATTAACCCGATCCGGGAGAAGCGAGCCGGAGCCGGGCCAGGCCATGCGTGGACTCGGGGTCGGTGGCTGCGGATGGCCGCCCTTTGCCGACTGCTCCTCCCGAGACGACGACGAGGAATATTATGGGGCCGAGCCCAGACCCCGCAGTTTGGGGCTGGAGGAGAAGGACGGGCGGATCGGGGCTGCGCTGGACGCTGTGTCCCTGGGGAGCAGCATTGACAGTGGCATGAGAAGCCCGCAGTGCAGGATCTGCTTCCAGGGGCCAGAGCAGGTAAGAGCCGGGCCTGCGAGTCCTGCCGCGGGGAGTGGGGTGAGGGGAGAGCTGCTGTGTCACCTGAGGTAAAGGCTCTGTCTGCTGGAGCTTATCATGTGAGCAATAAAGTACATCAGGGGGGGACCCTCCAGCTGCTCAGCTGCTACATTTGACTGTGAGTAGGAACTGACAGTGATGCTGCTCAATTGTTACTGGGATGTGACCTGGGGTGTGTCCAGGAATCCATAATGCTGGAATATTGTGTACACTGGGGGATCTAGCATCTCTTTTCACCTGAATCCCAGAGATCTACATTGTAGCCATGTGGGGCCCCAGTGAGCCCAGGATACACCATGATGTGTGGGCAGGACTGCAGGGCAATCTTGTTCCCAGGGCTCAGGCATTAAACACTTGTCCTGGGGTCTTTTCCTGTAACCAGAAGAGGCCCCGCTCACACTGTAAGGGTCAGGCCACACTGGGCGTTTTGGGGATATTTGGTCGCCTGGCGACTAATCGTTTTTGTGGCGACCAATCTCCCAAAACACCTTACCTCACTCTGTGGTGGGTAAAATGAAAAAACGCCGGCGCTAATCACACGCAGCCATTCATTTTCCAAAGTCGCCCGAATCGCCGCGTGTGATTAGCTCCGGAGTTTTTTTCATTTTAGCTGGCGCAGAGTGAGGGAAGGCGTTTGGGGAGATTGGTCGCCGCTGCAAAAACGAGGCGATTAGTCGCCAGGCGACCAAATCTCCCCAAAATGCCCAGTGTGGCCTGACCCTAATGTTGTGTCATTCACTGACATTGTCCTGGCACTACACTGGGCACACGGCTATAGGCCTAGGTGAAGCCTGTGCTTTGATGCCTCTGTGTGGATGTGATGAAAGATAATGGAAAATTAAAAACAAGCAGTTTATTGCTCTCAGCGCTGTGATGGTCCAGTATCTACATTTATAGTGACTGTAGAACAAAAGCTCTTCTACAGGAAAATGACTTCAGCTTGGGGTTTGATACCTTTCTTGTCGCTTGTGATTTGGTTGGTTGACATGCAGGGGGAAAGCTTTGGCTGTAGCACATACATAGATCTGTCTCTATTGCATTCCTTTTGTATTCGCCTTCTTTGTTTCCTGCTTGTTCAGTGCTGCAAAGCAATAGCAATGGGGTTAAGGTTCGGATTTGTTAGAATTTACCTGTGCCTTTAGCTGGAGTTGGCAATTGAGATGTAGTCCAACAACAACGTGAGGGAAGCTGCTTGGCCATTCAGTATCAGACTGGGTCTTCTAGGGCCCACCAGAGAAACTGACACTTTGGTCCCAATTTCTCAGCAATTATATATAGTATATGGTAAATAATTATATATAGTATATAATAGTAAATAATTATATATAGTAATGGTAAATAATTATATATATAGTATATAATAGAAAATATTTATATATAGTAATGGTAAATAATTATATATATAGTATATAATAATAAATAATTATATATAGTAATGGTAAATAATTATATATAGTATATAATAGTAAATAATTATATATAGTCATGGTTAATAATTATATATAGTAATGGTAAATAATTATATCTAGTAAATAATGGTTAATAATTATATATAGTAAATAAGAATGGGGCACTGTGAGTCCACCAGGATATCTTCATACTCTTGTAGGCCATTCTGACCATGTGAGTATTCCTGATGTATGTACTAAAATATAAAGAATAGAATTACAGTGAAACCTCAATTTTACACCCACCTCATTTTACATTGTTGTTTTGTGGTCCCACCTATGTATTATGCATAATACATTTCCCTGATTTTACATTTTTCTGGATTTTACACCATTTATTTCAAAAACGTTAAAATGGGGGTTCTACTGTATATTGGTTGTTTCTTTTTGCAGCCCAAACACTCAGGATTCTAGGGGCCCCGGCAGTGGCATAACTAGATGTTACTGGGCCCATAGCAAATTAATTTTAGAGCCCTCAACATATCCAGAGGTTTTTAGCAATATATATTGAAATTGCTCATTAATTAGGGCTTCATGGGATCCACTATACTGCCTGGGCCCCCCTGCAGCCTCTGTAATTTCAGCCCTAGGCCCCAGTTATAATTCCTTCTCTGCTCTTTCTTAAAACCAGCCCTGTTATAATCCCTATCTCTGTCTTTAGTATACAGGTATAGGATCCCTTATCCGGAAACCCGATATCCAGAAAGCTCAGAATTACGGAATGGCTCCCATATACTCCATTTTATCCAAATAATCCACATTTTTAAAAATGATTTCCTTTATCTCATTAATAATAAAACAGTACCTTGTACTTGATCCCAACTAAGATATAATTAATCCTTATTGGAAGCAAAACCAGTCTATTGGGTTTATGTAATGTTTAAATGCATTTCTAGTAGACTTAAGGCATGAAGACCAAAATTACGGAAACATCCGTTATCTGGAAAACCCCAGGTCCCGAGCATTCTGGATAACAGGTCCCATAATGTTCTGTACCTTTCTATAAAAACATAGGAGCTTCACTGCTACCATACTGCCTGTTCTTATCACATTGTGTGACTAAATGCTCTCCAATGCTAATAATAATAATTATATGCTCTTAGTCACAGTATTAGGTACATGTATGTCTTAACACATATCAAAAAACCTAGTTACAAGTCTTTTGGCAATAGCCAGGGCTGTATATGTGAACCTGCAGTGGCAGAACATTGTTTCTAGTGCCCCACTATTAATTAGAAGAGTTTAGCTGGCATATTAGCTATAGCAATGGCGAGGCCATGAAAGTATCAACTCTTTGGATTTAATTCTTTTGTATTTAATTCTATAAATTATGCCAGACAATAAGTTGAAAAAACAAGATATAATGTATCATACATATTTATTTACAATTAAATAAACCATTTTGCTTTTAAAGATTAGAATGTAAGCACCAGGATTCTTGACTGTCAGTTATTTGCCTTTAGATGTGTGTGACTCCCCCTGGCACATAGGGCATTTTGTTTTGTAGTTTTCAGCACCTTCTCAGGCCTCATTCCATGTTCGACATGTGATTGAATTGCATGCTTGGCAAAACTGTGACTCTGTAGATGTGTTTATCACTGTAGCTTCAGTATATGTTTGCAGTTTGAAAATATGAACAGGCAAGGAGGCGATGATTAGTTATAGAACCTCAATAACATTGTTCAATGTTTCCTTTTCCAAAATGGAGGCTTGATGGTAATAATCATTGCAATCGGATTAAGACCACGGCTTTGATTCCTTTGTATTTGCACCAAATGAGCATGTTAGAGTTGTTGCTTTTATGTTCCGTAATATTAGTTACTTCCAAATTATGGGATGAGAGTGGGGAAAGGGAGGAATAGTATCAGGGCTGAATTTATCTTCAGGGCGCCCAGAGGCCGGCATCCTCCAACACCCACTCCTCTGGATCGTGTGTAAGCACATTCGTTTATCTTAAAGGAGAAGGAAAGGTTAAAACAAAGTAAACTTTATCAGAAAGGTCTATATAAATACATCAGTAAACCCTCAAAGTAATGCTGCTCTGAGTCAAAAGAAACACTGCATTTCTTTCCTTCTATTGTGTCCACATGGGCTTCTGTATCAGACTTCCTGTTTTCAGCATAAACCTCCAGGGCTAGGGCTTGAGCATGCTCAGTTAGCTTCTCTCTCTCTCCCTTCCCCCCCTCCCTACTTGATACTGACACGTTCCCATGATTTTTATAGGAACGTGTCAGTATCACTTTAAGGCATTTCAATAAATGTTCAGTTGTTAATAAGTATGTACTGTGGATACAATATGACTAAATTAGAATCTATGAAGAATTACTTTGCCTTGTGATACTACAGCTCCCATGTGTATTTACTGTATCTAGTGATGGGCAAATAAATTAGGCAAGCATGGATTTGCCGTGAATTTCCGCCTTTTGCGTCCGTGAATACTGTACATTTGCAAAACTGTGACAGAAATTTGGCAGCGATAACTTAGCTGCGACAAAAAAAAAAACTGTTGCACGTCAAAATTGTTGCGCGCATAAAATTGTGGCACCCATTGACTTTCGCAATTTATTCACCGTTTCGCTAATTTTTCAGTGCAGCGAAACAGGACAGATTTGCCCATCACTAACTGTATGATGTAAATATGGAGACAATACCACAGACTATCTATAACCCCTTCTCATCTGTACTATTCACGCTTTCTGCTGACATGTTGAGGGTAGTTGCAGGCACGTACATTTGCCTTTTTTTCTATGCAGTATTGTGGTTTTATGGTAGTAAGAGTTTCTAGTGACACATATACCATGCCTCTTTGATTGTATACTGTATATCTATGCACCTGTCTCCATTAATAATATCCATAACAAGAGTCTTCTAGTATGTTATCTACAAACACAGATTCCCTAACGCCATTCATTCTATGTAGTTGAATTTTTTATTAGTTGAATTTTTACGTTTGGGTTGGGATTTATTCTTCTTTAATTATGTATATAAAAAAAGCAAACTATTGTTACATATGCAATCCTTTGATGTTTACAGCGTATTGTTATAGTTCAAGTAATAGGTTCTGTTCAGGGTGTTATATTTGTTGCAAATCCACATACAAATCAGTGGCTGTTTATTGCCTTTGTGTCTAAAATTTTGTTTGGCTTTGTCTGCCTTGTCCTCTGAGGTTGCCAGTTCCAAGATATGTTTGTTTTGTATTGTGTTTACCAAAGGCTTTGTGTTTGGGAACTACTAATCAGACTAATCATAGGCAGCAGAAGATGGTTATGGCAGGGGGGCCCAAGAAGAAGTAAACAGGTGCCGCGCATAGTGCACCACCGAAAAAATCTGGCCACGCCCCCTTTTGGCCGATTCCTTTGGACTCCAAAAGTAGTAGCAGCAGTGGCCTCTCCGGACCCCGGGTAGTAGCACTTGGAGGAACGTCATTTCATTTCTACTATGTATTGTATTTACTGTATAATGACAATAAAATCCACTTAACTTGACTCCACTTACTTTCCCATGTGGTTTCACTAAATTTTCAGGAAAATCAAGCATTGAGGGGCAAAATCTGCTTAACGTCTTGCACTGCAGGAAGGGGGTATTAACACCACATGTATCATTTTAACAGAGAGCTGTGAATGCGGCACTACAAGCACATTATGGGGAAAAGAATTCTGTAACTTAAAGTACATTACATGCAGAGACTGTGAGATACTCAAAAGACATACAAAGTAGCAGTAGGTACTGATCTCCCAAGGACATAATATAGAGAAGGCACCACAAGTAATATAAAGAACATTATATAGTAGAGGGCACTGGCACACCGAATAAATAC
Source organism: Xenopus petersii (assembly GCA_038501925.1). Lineage (NCBI taxonomy): Eukaryota > Metazoa > Chordata > Amphibia > Anura > Pipidae > Xenopus > Xenopus petersii. The sequence continues at coordinate 136,805,066 of CM076675.1, forward strand.
ATAGACAGCAATGGACAATGGCACCACAAGCAGTAAGAAATAGAGAATACTGGCAGGCCAAGCAAAATAAACAGTAAAACAAAGTGGGTATAAGTACAAGAATGCATTAAATAGTAAGACTCAGTGAGCACAGGCACTCCAAGCCTATAAGTTCTAGCACCTCCAGATGTACTGCCTCACTCTATTGCCAAAATGCAAGGTATGAGGAGCTGTAGGCCTGGAGCATTGTGTAACCTGTAGTAGGGAAAGCTATGCAGTGACTGCATTAGTAATGTGAAAAATTCAAATATCTCTCACTACATGGATCCCTTTTATGCTAGTTAGACAGCAATGCTATATTGTAATGGGACTGTTGTACACATTCTCCAATCTCACTGCATCAGCATAAGAATTATATATAAACATAGTAATTTAGGTTAAAAAAAGACACGTCTAGCCTTTTGGCCTAAGTAAAACCTGTCTAACTTCTAACTGATACAAAGGAAGGAGAACAACCCCTTCTAAAGTTTCTCCAATTTGGTTCAAAAAATTTCTTCCTGACTCCAAGATGCAATTGGACCATTTTCTGGATTAAGTTTATACTAAGATCTTTAACCCTGTATTTTCTGTATACCCCCCACCCAGAAAGCAGGATGTCACAGTAGAATTCCTTGTATAAATACCCCTAGAAATCATAGCGGAATGGCAACTTAATTTATAAATACCCCCAGAATTCATAGCAGAGTGGTAATTCCATGTATAAATACCCCCAGAATTTATATCAAGATAGCACGGTGGCAATTCCATGTTTAAATACCTCCAGGATTCATAGTAGGATGGCACAGGCGCAATTCCATGTATAAATACCCCCAGAATTCATAGTAGGATGGCACAGGCGCAATACCATGTATAAATGCCCCCAGAATTCATAGTAGGATGGCACAGTGTAATTCCACGTATAACTAACCCCAGCATTCATAGTAGGATGGCACAGGCGCAATTCCATGTATAACTACCCCCCGAATTCATAGTAGGATGGCACAGGCGCAATACCATGTATAAATGCCCCCAGAATTCATAGTAGGATGGCACAGTGCAATTCCATGTATAAATACCCGCAGAACCCATAGCAGGATGGCAAAGGGGCAATTCCATGTATAAATACCCCCAGAACCCATAGCAAGATGGCAAAGGCGCAATTCCATGTATAAATACCCCCACACTGCCTATAGTCGGAGAAGAGACAAATAGAGAGTACATTGACAAATTGGCAATGATGATCAGCTACTCACCCTCACCTAGGATGATTCACAAGGGTGCCTGGTAGAGAGGTAGAATCCTAGTCGGCCACAGATTCAGACGTGCTGGCTTTTTCATGCTGTAACGCAATCTCTGTCTTCCCACGGGGGAAGGGGGGAGCTGGGCCTTGGTGCAACTTCTCCCCCATGCTCCCCCGAAGGTACACTGCCAGCCCGCCACTGTCTCCTGTTCTGGGCTCTGTGACTATGGCTATGGCACAATCTCAGTTAGGCCACAGGGGAAGGGGTGAGTGGGTCCAGGTGCAACTTCTCCCCCATGCTCCCCTGTAGTGACACCGCCAGCACGACTACTGTGTCCTCTTCCGGACTCTGTGGCAGGCAGGGCTTTTAATGCAATTTCAGTTAGGTCGCAGGGGAAGGGGTTAAGCGGGCCTGGGTGCAAGTGTGTCCCCCGTGGTGACACCACCAGCCTGCCCGCCACTGTCTCCTCTTCCGGGGCTCACACAAATGCACACACAAAAAAAAAATGGCAAAAACAAATTGTAAAAAAAACCCAAACTTTCCAAACCTAGAGGAGGAAAATTCTGGGGGGCCATGGCCCCTATTCCCCCCTGGTTCCAACATCTATGAATCAGATGTAGGATGCCAGTAAATTTATTCTGAGGCTTTCTAGAGTCCAGTTAGAAAGAAAGAAAGAAAGAAAATAATTGTTCATTTGTTGTTGTCAGATTCACAAGACACATACCAATATTATTGCTGTTCAACAAACCAAAGAATACACAAGCTTTGTATGTTTATGGAACATTGGACAAAGGTAAACCTGTAGTGTCCTTAGATCCAATGATCGTAGATACTTGGCCTAAATGATGTGGAAGCATATATGTGGTTATACTTGGCACAGATTTATTAAGCCAGTCCTTGGTTTGATGGCTGGATCATAGAGGGTCCACACACACAGACCAATGCAGTTGTCTGCCAATACCAACCACACTTTCACCTGACAAATTAATATTTGAACAGGTTAATATTCTGAACAGGTTTTAGTCTTGAAAAATGATTTTGGTTCCAAAATGAAATGATGTATTGCCAATTTAGTTGAAAACTCGCTCAGCTCGTCTGTCTTATTGCGCGTTCTTTCACCAACTTAATGGTATTTATGGGTAGTAGTCACTGTTTGTAGAGATTGATGCTTTCCATTTAATTACTTATGCTGTCCGATGTGAGAAATTTGGATCTAAGGCTCATTTATGCATCTGTACCTAAAAACTTGTTTTGAGGATTTACTCAGTTATACATTTATTTGCTAAATATAGCAGTTTTATGTCAAAACCTAAATGTTTGATGTGTTCAATCCCAAATTTAGAATCCAATTAATACTCATTGTGCCTCTGGAATATATGAGTATATCAGTTGATAGCAGCTGTTAATTATTGGCTTTGTGTCATGTTGTAGATTGGAGGAAAGGGAGGTTGGATGTTTTATGGTGGTTGAGTTTGGATTCAAGACATAAGAACAAGCATGTAATTGGCTGAGAGGTAGGCAGTTGTGATGGCTGGTTTGTATTCAGAGGAAATACAGAGGAGCACCCAAATGATCTCTTATTATTAGTTGTGTTATATTAACCTCAAATGATTGGATCCTTTGTCATCTTAAAAATGACACAAAAATCTTTAAGAAGTCTAATAGTACACAGGATGTTTATTGATTCTGTTGAATAAGCGAAATGGCCAATATTATGCCAAATTCAATTAAACACCAATAAACACAACATTATGTTTCCGTGAATCAAATATTCCCAGCAGCAGAATTCGAAAGCATTTGCAATATAACTCCCACAAAGTCGAAGCTCAGCAAGATTTCCTATCCACAGAATACACAATCCTGTACTAAAAAGTCCATCCCATTTATGTCATGCGATGTCTTATTGCAACAAACTTATTGTAATGTTTGGAATTTTTTAGTACAGTTTCCAATACAGTTAATTGAGATCACCACCAATCTGGTTCATCATTTTTCACTGCAGAAATTGCGTTTATCTACAACTTCTACTTCTCGGGCAGTGCAGTCCATCTGGAGGCCTACTGTTTAGAAGATGTTGGTCTTCAACAGATTTGATTGGCCCCTGGAGCTTAAACTCCATGCCTAAAACCTACTAAGATGCTGTAGAAGTCAGTGGGAAGTGTGGTTTGTAGCATTTAAACGAGGGACACACATAAGGGTAATGGAAATATTACAGTGTCTCCTCTGCTTATATTTCATCCGCAACAGCATCTGGCAGCACAAGATCTGTATCATCACCATGATTTATGTATGTAGTTCCAGCATTTTTTCATCCCTGATGTGGGCTCACTTTGGCAAGCAAATTGTTCCAAATAATATTTATATAACAGATCTAAAAAATGCAAATAAAAATCTTATCAAAGAACATGTCTGGATCAGCGTTACATATATCTGTCTAAAAAAAAGTAAAATCCTAAAAAAAAAAAAAACAATTATGATGATAATACAGGTATGGGACCTGTAATCCTGAATGCTCAGGACCTGGGGTTTTCCAGATAACGGATCTTTCTGTTATTTGGATCTTCAAACCTGTAATCTACTAGAAGATTGTGTAAACATTAATTAAACCCAATAGGCTAGTTTTGCTTCTAATAATAATTAATTATATCTTGGATCAAGTGCAAGATACTGTTTTATTATTACAGAGAAAAGGGAAATCATTTTTTTTTTTTTAACTTATTTAGATAAAAATGAGCCTATGGGAGACATCCTTTCCATAATTCAGAGCTTTCTGGATAACAGAATATGTATATATAGAGGGCGTTTCTGAAATCACATAAAATAAAACAGCAACAAAAAACGCTAAAGAAAATACCACAAAGTAAAAAAGATTAGCAAAAGAGAAAAAGAAAGGAAAGGAAGGGGCAACCACCAAAAATCACGTAGCATATAAAAACACATTTAACTTCTATAAAACTGTGCATACAGAGCAAAATAATATATAAAATGCCAAACAATAGTGGATAATATATAATGGTAAGGTATTGCATCTATCTTTATATGTGTCCCCTTGTGCCATTCAGCCCAGGAAAGCCATTGTAAAGTTGTTTTATGCCCTATATTGTTGAGCCTTATTGCCATTTGAGGAAATTTCTGCGATCATTTGGTTTGTAATCTCCATATTCTGGCAATTAATGACCAGGCTGCAAAAGTAATCTGATGGATTATATGGTATAATGTAATTTATTATCGCCAAAAAAACTAAGGATGGTTTTATCGAAAAGGACCATTTGTAAATTCTAGTAGGATCCAGTTCACTTTTTTTCTGTAGAGAGTCATACAATTTATCTTAATCTCCAGCAAATCTTACCAAAATACATAAGGGCATCAATTCAAATTAGCAGAAAGATGGTTTTATTCTAAGGAGCAAAAAGTGTTTTTAGAACCATGGCACCCAGACTGAAAAATGCCAGTGGAACCGTGCCCAAATGTGGTCTTGCAGCCCATCATTTATATTTATTCACAAAGATTTTGTGTCTAATACAGTTTGTTAATGAGGCCTTCAAGGACTATAACATCATCCTAAAGTTGTTCTTTAGTTATGAGATCATAACAGGAGACCAAGAGCAACAATAGTATAATATAAATATAGTATAATATAAAATGTAATATTTAAAAACATGTTATTTGGAAATTCTTTCCTCACAGCTTAACTCTTCTGTCACATATTTTAAAGTGAGTTGATCCTCTTTGTACTTTGCCATTTACCTGTCTCAGTTACTATTTATGAACTTATTCTCATGTATCGTGCATTAAGGATTTATAAATGGAGAAGATTACGCTTTCCTCCCAGGCATATATGATCCATTTAATGGTGAGCTCTACTTTTAAATCTACGGCTTAATATCTCCCAAATTCTTTCCATTAGGGAGTTTCCTAAAACATTTCCATTAAATGTATACAGCATCAAGCAAGCTTATTTTTAATTCCCAATGGTAAAACCCATCTATCATTTTTTGCCTAGCACCCCAACCCAAATACCCCACCAATTAAGTTCAGAGCTCTTTGTAGAATATCACATCATGGCTTAACGTTATTATTCTGCATATAAACTACATTCAGACATTACTTTCAGTCCCAAATCACTAGCTTTCTTCTATATCATACATTATAGAGCTTCTTCTACAGATTTTTAATTAGGAAGAGGTGCAGAGAGCAGTAGTGCCATCATACAAGTGTTGTAGGAGCATAAGTACAAGTATGTTGGAGGACTAAGGGGTACGATTTTGTGACCCTTAGTGGCCTTGCACTTGTGCCTGGAACATAATTGAAAGGCCCCTTAAATCGCCTTACTGTTCTTTAGGACATGGCCTGGAGTCCTATAATTACAGTAATCATGATAAAAATAAGCCCATTAATATAAAAGAAATGCAGGTCCAGGATACAATATCCAGAAGCCACACATTTGTCTATGCTCTATATTTTCTGAGGTTTTCAATGGAGGTGTTACTTCTCTATGCCATACACTATAAAGTAAATGTAATGCCTAAATACAGGTTTGCCTAAATTATGTAAATCGGACATGCCAAAAATTATCAAAAAAATCAAAACAGTATTATACCTATATATAATGTACTGATGAGCAACAAATCAACTGAAGTTGATCTTGTACTTACAGAATTATCATATGAAAACGTTACAGATATTCACAAGCAACAAGTACTCAAAACAGAAGCAGGAAACATTTCCAAATATCAGCCAACATGATGAATGTTTGGCTTGTAAAAATGATCCAGAGAATTATAATAACCCTCCAAAACCACATATTTCCTGATAACAAGAATTCTCTGATCAGTCAAACTTTTGAGGGGGTGTCTAATCCCTGACGGCTATGGATAATGATAAATAACCACTGTGATTGAAATGGCCTAATTATTTGATGAAATAATGGGTAAAATCGATCAATTAGATTTAAATTCGACAAAGATGGAATGGATAGGAATCATGGACTTTACATTTGATCTTTCGCTAAATCTAATATTGTATATGTATTTCCAGTTATTGTATAAACATAGAGCATACACATGTACACTTACACTACACACATAAACAGTCGCATCATTAGTATTTTATCCACAACCCACAATTACGACTGTATATAATTAAAGGGGAATTTAGGGGACTCTGTAAAATTGTGGCAGGAAATAAAGAGACGGTGTGTTATATGTATGATACAAAAAATGTAAATCTGGCATTATTGCTTCATAAAGGTCCCAGTGAGGATCGAAAATGTGGGAATCGGATGCATGAGTGAAATAAAACAACACTTTTTTCACTAAATGGTGTGTGGCTCATGCTGCTGATCATCTATTTTTGATCCAGCACTCATCTTCATAATTTAATTATATAGTTCTAACAATGATAAATTATGATTAGAGATCTATTTTACCTTTAAGGTTTACGGCTCGGCTTCTAGAACAGTAGAACACTGATGTATGGGTAAATCTAGTTTCTGAAAATTGATCTGTCGGTTTAGTCACTTAAGTTGCTTAACCTCTTGCTTTTGTGCTGATAATATTAAATTTAAAGACTTGTATGATCCCTAGACAGTAAGAAAGATCTTGTGTAAGCATCTGTTGGAAATCATCCTGAACTTTTAGTATAGAGTTATTTAATGATGACACTGGAGTAATAACAAAACAAGCCGGTGGTTTTATTATTGACAAGAAATGACTGTAATATTCTTCATAATGCAGTGGAACAAGGAGCACAGAGACTTTATGATTCAGAGAAACCTTTGATTGGAGCAGACATTTATTCCTATTCGAGATTAGTTTCCTTTAGTTTCTTATAGATAAATAATATTAGATAATAATAGATTCAACTTTTTCTGAAAATAATGCCAGTCTTCATATGTCTGTTATCTCCGTTCCTTATTAATAACATTGCAACCAGGGTTAATATTTAGTCACTAGGTTGGTAAAACTAGCTATACTAGTTTTATATTTTAAAACTGCAGTTTGCTTCTCATTCATGTGTGTAATATCAATCTATTATCTATCTGTCTATCTATTTATCTTATTTCTTTGTCTGTCTTCCTCATATGTAAATATATACCCTTGTTGCTTTTCCTGTCTTTTCTGAGGGTTTGGGGTCTGTATAAGAGATTCTCCTCAGTGTTTTCTCCATAGCTACTTTAAGGAAATTTTAGGTAAGCCAAGTACAACTCAGAGATAGTATCATCATGAGTTCTTATCAGCTGTTAGATATTGATATAAAAAGCTTAGGGTAGAGACACACGCAAAGATTCGGATAGATTTAGTCGTCCGGCAACAAATCGCCTTTTCTTCGAGCGACTAACCTCCCCGAACTTCCTTCCCGACAGCTAGAATCGAAATCGCCGATGGGATGGTACTTGGAGCGATTCCCTTCAGGCGATTTCAGAAAACGAACGATCCGAGTGCCACCCCATCTGCAATTTCGATTCTAGCCATCGGGAAGGCAGTTCGGGGAGATTAGTCACCCAAAGAAGAGGCGATTTGTTGATAAATCTCTCCTGTACTGAAGCGTTGAGTATTATCTCTGCCCTTAAACTAAGATTGAAAAGGAAGGCACACCAATAAGTGCATATAGAAATGAACATATATTAAGTACTACAATATTTGTCTGTTTCGGAATGATAAAACACAAATGTTAATGTTCTAATTACTCTAGGAAGCCTATTCTTTTATACTACATTAGAGGGGCAGCAATGGAGTCTAAAAGCCTTTACAATATATATATATATATATATATATATATATATATATATATATATATATATATATATATATATATATATGTATATGTCATTTTTTAAAAAATGTCATAGTGAAGAAATATGCAAATATATAAAGGTCATGGAATGGAGTATTGCAGTATATTTTAAAGAGGGCTTTGCACTTTATGGCTAATACCTCCTCTTGTCATTTCAGATGAATGTAGAATGAAACTAAAAAGCATGCGCATTCTAATGTTTTTCAAGTGCTGTAAAAAATAGTCAGTGGTTTGTTGGTTTATCTATCCTTCCAGCTCTCTATTTTGAAATTCAGTCTGTAGTGTATTAAAATTTCATTATATGCACACTCTGACCTGACTTGTCTAGTCTAGTAGCAGCACTGCCTTCTCCTCTCAGTTCATCTAGGTTTCAGCCATGATTCTTCTGTTTATTTCTATGCTTTTGGCATAAACAGGCACCTCTGCAAAAAGCCCTTAAGCATTTCATACCCACGCCTACTGACTCTCTCCCTGGTCTGACTTTTGTGCGCTCAACCTCATAGTTACAGATACAGGGAATTATGTCTTTAGAAAACAGCAGACTGATGCTTGGGGCCAAAATTAGCAGTGCTGATATAAGCAGACTGTACTGAAGCGTTGAGTATTGAATTTAACGAACAAACCATGTAATTCCTTAGCCCGCTTCCCAGTCCTGTTAATTGTAACTCTTTCTGCTCAGCAACTTGTATTATTCTGTAATGACATTATTACTCTAGTTTTGTAGCAGTTGGAGGTAAATGTTAATTTTCTTCATGCTAGGCTCCAGCAAATAGATGTAACCTGCAACAAGATTTGCTGTATTTTGTTTTTCCCCCATAATATTTCCCTATGCAACCTGTAATCTAAACATAAGAAGATTGTAAACCTCCCACGTTAATCAGCCATTATCACACAATTGCAATATCTGTGCAATAGTGACACTTATTATTGCATACATACAGTATGCATACACACACTGTTTTCCAGAATACAGGGGTTAGGTTGATGTGGATTCAAAATAATATATTTTTCGGCATATTAAATGATTGTATAAAAGTAGTTTCTTTCCTTGACCAGTCTAGGAAATGCACATTAAAGGATAAAGAAGTTTTTTCTTTGTACAGTGAAAGTAAATTTAATTCAAAGACACGTATATTTATTCCAAATGTCATTAAAATTATTTGTAAATGTAATTTCTATTGAAGACAGTATCTGTCTGGTTTACATTCTCTGCACTCCTATTTCCGACTAACAATGTCCACAAAGTCAGACCTGGTGGAGAACTGGCTACTAATAACCATTAACAGACTGAAAGATGAATAGGTGTGGGTCTGAATATAATAAAAAATTAAAGAATCTAACCCCAGAATGAATCTGCATGCTTGGTTGGCAACTATCACTGGACTTGATAACTAGATGACTAGATAACTAATATCCCTTACTTCATGGGCCAAAAGGAAACCTTTTTACTTGCATGCAAGTAGGTTTCAGAGTCTGACAGGCTGTTCCATCCTCTTCAGTGCTCTGTCATTTGTTAATGAGACTTGTAACAGTAGATTATTCACAGTAACCTTAGTATAGGGAGGATGTTGGGTTTCACATCCATCTCTGCAATATCCAGGAATCAAATGACAGAAGAATGTGAATAGGGGCTGGCGTGTCTTTTTTTAGTTGACGTATAGCATTTGTAATAAAGATGCTATTCTTAAAAACCACTATACGGTTATGGGATCCATTATCTGGAACCCAGCTATCCAGAAACCTCCAAATTACGGACTCCATTTTATCCAAATAATCCAATTATTCTTTTTCTCTGTAATAATAAAACAGTACCCTGTACTTGATCCAAACTGATATATAATGAATTAATCCTAATTGGAAGCAAAACCAGCCGACTGGGTTTATTTAATGTTTACATGATTTTCTAATAGACTTAAGGCATGAAGATCCAAATTACAGAAAGAAAACCCAGGTTTCAAGCATTCTGGATAACAGGTTCCATACCTGTATATTATTCAGTCAATAAATACTTGCCTTGCCCAGAAAAAAAGCTGGTGAATGGAAAGAACTAAATAACTAGCTTCTCCTCTAAATAAAAATACTACTGATTGGGAAAAGTTTGAAGCATGGTGACATTGCGTTTGTCTTCTTCAGTATATTTCAGTATTCCTCTAGAAGTGGAAAAGTTCTGGCCTATAAAATGAAAGAAAGAAAATGTCAGAAAGGCTAATAATGAGACAAAACAGACTTATTATATAAAGAAGGACTGTTCAACCTATGGCTCTTCAAGCTGTTGCTGAAATACAACTACCAGCATATTTATTACAGCCGTAGTTTGTCAGTGAGGGCTGAGAGTTGAGTGTTATCAGCAACACTGATAGAAAATGTCACATCTTACACTCATGTTGTCATCTTTCTTTACTATCTTCAACCTTTCTTATTCAACTGATGCTTTCTGTAATCCACCCCTCTTTGGATCCCCTAATGAAAACTTTAACGCTTAGGGGCCGATTCACGAAATTCGAGTGAAGGGTTCGAATAAAAAAAAAATCGAATTTCGAAGTATTTTTTGGGTACTTCGACCATCGAATTGGTTAAATTCGATCGAATTTGAACGATTCGAACGATTAGAATTAAAAATCGTTCGAATATTCGACCATTCGATAGTCAAAGTACTGTCTCTTTAAAAAAAAATTCGATCCCCTAGTTCGGCAGCTAAAAGCTACCAAACTGAATGTTAGCCTATGGGGAAGGTCCCCATAGGCTTGCTAAAGTTTTTTTCATCGAAGGATATTCATTCGATCGTTTTATTAAAATCCTTCGAATCGTTCGATTCGAAGGATTTAATCGTTCGATCGAATGAAAAATCCTTCGATCGATCGATCGAATTTTTAGCGCTAAATCCTTCGAATTCGATATTCGAATTCGAAGGATTTAAATTCCCAGTCGAATATCGAGGGTTAATTAACCCTCGATATTCGACCCTTCGTGAATCGGCCCCTTACAGTCTGATTCAGGGTCCTATAGATCCAATAACATCACTCAGCATATGGTCCATGTATAGAAAGTTGCATACCTCCCAACTGTCCCATTTTCTGCAGGACAGTCCCGATTTTGACAGCTCAGCTGGCAGTCACTGGTTTCTTACTGAAATGTCTGTAGTTTCTCTTCAATCTCCTGCAGTGACTCAAGAAAAAGATACAACGTTCTGAAACTTAATTAAAATACAAAGCTTTTTGACAGTTTTTGAGAGCCCAGAGCACTGAGCAGCTGCACTTTGACACATTTTTAATCATTTAAGATAAGCAAAGAAACAATTGTAACAATTTAAGATAAACCAGTCTTTGGGGGAAACAGCGACTTGCAGCTTAAAAGGCAATTTTAGCTTTATTAGCAAAACTGTTATAACACATAAAACATGGCCTTAAAACTCTCAAATGTGTTCAAGACAATGTAATGTAGTGTTGCACTGACAAAACTGGTGTGTTTGCTTTAGAAAAACAACTATAGTTTGTATAAACATGCAGCTGTGTAGCCATGGGGGCAGCCATTCAAGCACAGGACACTGAGTAGATAACAGACATGTTCTGAAGAATCCCATTGTATACTACAGTACATTATAGTTTCATTACTTTAGGACACTTTCATTTTTTGGTATTACTTTTCCTTTAACATATACACTGCAGTAGGAGGCCAGATAGGCAGTTGCTGCTGAATATGTTCTGTTTATGTCACGTAATATTAAGTCCCTGTGGTGGAGAATATTTCATAACCGAAAAATTATGACAATTATCAGTAATAATATAGACATTTGTGAATGTCGCATTCAACGGATGGTTCATTTGTGGCAGCGTTGCTTTAACTGCCAAATCCCTTTTCTCTGTTGTTAGCAAAATTCCATTAAGCGTATAATCTGCCTTTGGGGTTTCATGCCCTAAATGCATTACTTAGCATTTGTGGCATTAAATTTATGATCACTGTTTCTTATCTGTTTCTCAAAACTGTCATTGGTTCTTTGTTTTAGCAGGAATAGCAGTCCTCATCCAATTATTTGTGTGTCTGGCAGATATACACAGATGCCTCCTAGCCCAGTAGCAACATTACATTATGAGCAAATGAAAGAGAAAAGCTATCAGCCCTGATCCCTGGGATACCCCACAAGTGTCAGTTCCTCCCTTTGAGGGCATGCCAATAATTAAGGCATTAAGATCATACTGCTTATTTTGGAATCCCATCCTTTCACTAAGCTACTCCTCAAGTGATACAGTTTATACTTGTGCATTGTGTGTAATGCTTACTGAAACCAAAAATATCAATAACCTCTATTTAACTATTAATTCATTTTGTCTTTTTTCCTGATAGTCCCCCTATAATATTTTCAGTGCTTGCAAGCAAACAAAGCTAAGGCCTATTGTTATGTAGAGACATCATTTAATTGAGAAAAATCTCCTACCACACCAAATGACAATAAGTGCATCCACACTTGGTCCTCATGCTCCACCCTCCTTATGCATTTCAAACCATTGGAGGATCATTATATACATACATATATATATACAATTCATGTAGAATAGTGCTGTCCAACTTCTGTTGTACCAAGTGCTGGAATTTTTCTGGCCTACATGGTTGAGGGCCGATAATGGAAGCAAGTGTTAGCCACTCCCTGTACAACACCCACTTTAAACCATGCCCATGTTACCACAAGGCCATGTCCACTATAATGGTGGAAGCACAACAAAAAACCAAATGGTTGGTTCTAACGCATGGATATCACTTATCACTCTAATGTGAAAAATGTGTCATATTAAGATACAGTATACCCTTAAAGCCATATGCCTCATCCTCCCCTGTGGCTAACACAGAATCCACCCCCAGCACATGATTAAATACTTTAGGGGCACCTAACAATAATGCTAACAAACCCCCAAAACAAATACCAGGCTTATGTATGAATGGCAGGGGCAGGCAGAGTATGGCACACACAGGGAGCCTAGGGAAGGCAGAGCAGGAGACAGGGAAACCTATCAGGACCACTCTAAGATGTACTACATACAGTGACACAATGCTGGTTCAGCAAAAGTTGGGCATGGGGAGGAAGAGCAGCAGCAGCAAGCCTCCTCATGGCAACAAAGGGGCCAAGATTGCCCCATGTTTATAATCTCGCCTGACTGATATCTGGCAGAAAATCAAGTATCATTATAGTAGGTTTGAAAATCCATTCAGATGAGGACTGTATTCAAGCAGGCCCAGGCCAAGTAGTATTTGTGCCCTAGAAAATACTACTTGGCCCAGAAATCAAACACAAAATAAAGACAACTAAAATACACATGCTCTGCATCTAACCTGTGACGTTTCTGCTCACCCTCACCCCCTATTTCCTTCCTCAGCTGCCTCCTTTTGCCTGCTGTCCACTGTACACCTCCTCTGCCTACCGATACTTTAGTCCCTGCATCTAAATGTTGACGTGGTTCTCTTCAGATGGATTGCCATAGGCAAAAAGTTTTGATTCTTTTGTTATTAAAACAATTGGCAAAACTACATACACAGTGAAGAGACTTACATGGAACTCCACCTGAAAGCAGTTTCTGTGTAACGCAAGATAATATAATTCTAAGCAACTTTCCAAAATACTTGAAAGAACATTACAATTTCAATAATTTGCCAAAACCGGTGTCTACAATTTTGTTTTAGGGGTGTATGCTATCTCCCGGTGAGAGCTGTGCACAGGTCCAATATCACTTATTGTATATAAATCAAAAACATGCACAGCATCTCACTTAAACATTTATTTGTGCAATTCAAACAAACTACAATTCACAAAAGCCTTCATGGCATTACAACATTAAACATCAGATGATGAAGCGCCCAATAGCGCGAAACACGTCAGGAGGGTGTGGCTGAACATAAGGTAGGCAGAATGGGGGGGAGACACTGCACTGTGGTGTGTAATGTTGTAATGAAGGCTTATGTGAATTGTAGTTTGTTTGAATTGCACATATAAATGTTTTAAGTGAGATGCTGTGCATGTTATTGTCTGGCATTTTGGTGCTTACTAGGGCCGATCCTGCACATTTTGCCGTCTGAGATGGGCTTCGTTTTGCCGCCCCCCCTTCCCCACAGCACTCACTGTTCCAGACCGGGACGGGGTGGGGGGTAGGGGCAGGTTGCGCGCTCTGCACTAGAAGAGCCGAATTTCCGGGTTGAAAACCGGAAATTTGGCTCTTAGTTACCAGGAGCGGCATTTTTGCTGCCCCTGGTAACCAGGGGGGGGGCGATGCCACCTGAGGCGAGTGCCTCAACTTGCCTTATTGGCGGAGCACCCCTGGTTCTTAATCCTGAAACAATGGCGCAAATTCACTAAGCGCTGAAGCGACGAACGATAGCGTTAATTCGCTAGCGTTTCGCATTTTCGGTACTTCGCAAATTCACTAACGAACGTTGGCGTAAATTCGCTAGTGGTACTTCGCACACTTACGCCAGGCGAATTTTCGCTAGCGATGTAACTACGCAAATTCACTAACTTGCGTAGTGTACTGAACCTTACCTTTTACGCTAGACTTCCTTCGCCACCTCAGACCTGGCGAAGTGCAATAGAGTAGATAGGGATTGTTTCCAAAAAAGTAAAAATTTTTTCTAAGTCCCAAAAAAACGCTGGCGTGTTTTCTACATGATGGGTGATAGGCTGAAAAAGAGCGAAATTTTTTTTGGGGCTCCCCTCCTTCCCCCCTACATTTCCTGACTCATGGCAACTTACCTAGACAGTGGGCACATGTGTAGGGCAAAATAACATTTATATTTGCTGATTTGAAGGTTTTCTAGGCATTTGTAGTGCTGATATGTGTTTGAATTTCGCGCCGTATGCAAATTAGCCTTCGCTAGCGTAACTTCGCTTTATATAGCGAATCAACGCTAGCGCAACTTCGCAACCTTACGCTACCCCTGTGCGCAACTTCGGATTTTAGTGAATTTGCAGAGCGCTGGCGAAAATACGCCTGGCGAAGTGCGGCGAAGTTTTCGCTTGGCGCAACTTCGCATCTTAGTGAATTTGCCCCAATGTATCAGATGGAGATGAGCTGGCCTGAAGAAGAACTCACTATTGCTACCTTGTTTCCAGAAATATAGAAGGTTGCAATTACATCTCCAGATAACTTTAAAAACATTGAAATGTTGTGATTTATTTATCATGGGAAGTTGCTTTTAATTATGAAGTCTTTAAAATTGCATAAAAAAATGATGGCAAACTCTAAACTGTAAAATGTCAGGTGCCACATTGGTATGTGTGCAGTATGGGGGCCATTGGAGGCAGTATTTTATTCTTACCATTGCTCCAAACTATGCCTGGGTGCATCAACACTTTGGTAAGTATGAGAGCTGTAACACACAATAACCTTCACTCCGACTCCCTCCTCTACAGCGTGCCTCACATATCAGCTAATGATTCATTCTCCATATGTGACAGATTGAGTCAGTGGCAGGAATGGTTGTCGCTATGTTGTTAACCTTTTCACAGCTAAATAAATAACCAAGACTTTTTGATGAAGGGCCAAGATTACTACATAGGAAAGTAAGTTATACAGTGATAATGAGATCTCCTAAAAACGGTAAGGGCAGTACATTGTGATATCAAACTAAAGTGCCGGATAGAGGTGTTTGTGTGGAGCTTTGCATCGTATAAACAGGGCTTGATCGGAAATTTCTGTAGGAGCCCAATATTTTCCATTAGCCAAAAATACACTTGTGCGTGGCTGTGGGTTTTGGCAGTGGATGGGGTTAACTACTTTGAACACACTGAGTTGTTTTTTTGTTCCAGCTGTAAACTAATCCTATATTGAAATTCATTCAAATGAACATTTAATGAGGAAATTATAGGTTTACAAGGCTTTTAGTAGGCAGCCTGATTTCAACCGTGTGGTATTTTAGTCTCAATAATTCTCATCTGTTGGAGGCAGACAGTGGGAATCTTTAACACATTAAGGCCTATCTCCAATGCTTAAGAATTTTCTAGAACACATGTGAAGATATGTACATGTATGGGATCTGTTATTCGGAAACCCGTTATCCAGAAAGGCCATCTCCCGTAGACCCCATTATAATCAAATAATCCAAAATTTTTAAAATGATTTACTTTTTCTCTGTAATAATAAAACAGTAGCTTGTACTTGATCCCAACTAAGATACCATTAATCCTTATTGGAAGCAAAAGCAGCCTAATGGGTTTATTTAAAGTTTACATGATTTTTTGGTAGATTTAAGACGCGAAGATCCAAATTATGGAAAGTTCCCTTATCCTGAAACCCCCAGGTCCCAAGCATTCTGGATAACAGATCCCATGCCTATATATGTATATTAGCATTTATCAGTAGTTACTTCAATAGATACATTTATCTGCAAGATGCTTTGCTAGTATCTATGTGGGAAGGTATGGCTCAATAATCACTAATAAATACACTCTATTCAATACTGGACCATTAATTCAACATTTCTATTTATTTGCTAGCAGTTGTGGTCAGTGTATAGCCCTCCATGAATCACCTAATAATTTCCTGTATATTATTATAATGCAGGAGCTATGAATA
Source organism: Xenopus petersii (assembly GCA_038501925.1). NCBI lineage: Eukaryota > Metazoa > Chordata > Amphibia > Anura > Pipidae > Xenopus > Xenopus petersii. The sequence goes on from CM076675.1 coordinate 136,821,675, forward strand.
TCCTGTAAATGAGCTTCTTAGAAACAGTGCTTAATAATGTCATCAGTTAAAATCTGTGCTTAGTGATGTCATTCGTGTCACATGACTCATTGAAACTTGTGTATTATATAAAAATGTACCCCCTGTTGTAATATATAGTGATGGGTGAATTTATTCGCAAGGCGCGAATTTGCGGCAAATTCCCACGTTTTGCCGCAGGTGAACAAATTTGCGAAACCGCTGTGAAAATTCACCAGCAAAAATTCTCTGGCGTCAAAAAAAAATGGAAGTAATTTCGCCAAAAAACGGACGCTGGTGTCCAAAAAAATGGATGCCGGCATGTATTTTTCGCCATTTCACGAATTCCGCGGAAATTCGCTAATTTTTCGGCGAAGCGAAACACCCCAAATTCGCCCATCACTAGTAATATATGAAGATATTTGATGTCAACTTGGACTTCCATGACTTGTATTATATGGTCATGGAACTCCTTGGTGTCTTATAATTTCCTTATATTTTACAAAAGCTACATTGTGATGATGTTACTTGTTAATGCATGACTCAGCAAATCTATATTGTATCACAATGGGACCTATTATCCAGAATGCCCGGGACCTGGGATTTTCCAGATAAGGGGTCTTTTTATAATTGGATCTCCATATCTTAAGTCTTCTTAAAAAATGATTTAAACATTAAAGGAGAAGGAAAGTCATTTATACCCGGGGGTACCAAAAGTTCGGCACCCCCAAGTGATTGTATTTTCTTACCTGACACTCCGGGCCAGTGCTCCTATCAGCAGAAAACTGCATTGACCAGGGGTTCTTCCAGTGAGCACCACAGATCGATCATCTTCCTACTTCTTCTTTCAGCGAATGGCTGTGCATTCACAGTAGGACGAAAAGCTGAACTTCGACAAAAAAGCCGGCTACTTCATTCTACTGTGCATACATTTGCCCCGGGAAATTTGAAGAAAGAAAAAGCTGAAAGAGGATCGCTCCGTGGTGCTCACTGGTATAATCCCGGGCCGGTCCAGTTTTCTGCTGATACGGGCATCGGCTCGGAGTGTCAGGTAAGTAAATACAACCATTTGGGGGTGCACCCCCAAGTATAAAATAAAAATCCTTTTCCTTTAATTAACCCAATAGGAATGTTTTGCCTTCAATAAAGATGAATTAAATCTTAATTGGGATCAAGAACTAGGTACTGTTTTATTGTTAAAGAGGACAAAAGGAATAATTTTTTTTAAAAAAATGCCTTTATTTGATTAAAACGGACACTAAGGGTTATGGCTTTTCTGCAATTCAGCAAACGGGTTTTCTGTGCCTTACCTTTTATATGGTCATGGTGACTTTTGCTATCTTTGTGCTATATATTAGCGGCTACATTTTGCCCTGTTTATGTTTTTAAACCTGTTACTTGACTGTAATTTATAAAGTTCATAAAGAATTCTTGAAAATATTATTCAACACTGCAAGGTAAATATTCTTAGCTTCCTGATATCCCCATCTCCTTCTGTATGTGCCAGTTCTTCCTTTGTGTTTTGCAGGTAGGATGAAGCATCTGCTTGCTTATAATAAAAGCCTCACATGCCAGATGTCTCCATGACTAGGAAACACAGGCACATCTGTTCCTCTGGCTTGACCCTCACTGTGCTTCAAAATATAGAATTTTTCTTGTTTTGGGGTGGAAAATACTCACTCTAATAAACACTTCCCTGCTGAGCTAGTTGATTAATACTGTTTGTAGCAATCATGTTTTTTTTTTCTGTAGTTGGCTAGATAACCGTTGAAAGATTACGAAAAAATATATACCTTGGTGACTTTGTCAAAGACATGTAGTGATACATAAAGGTTCAAAAAGCGTGTAAAGATTTCATGTTGTTTCACCACTTTTATTGCCAAGACATTATGTTATGTATAATATGTGCATGTAATATAAACATGTAATTAGTTTATACAGTAAGCTCTAATAAGCATGATCCTCTATATCTGCGTTGATCAGTATTATTGTGTAATGTGTAATATTTTGTTACTTTATAAAGGATACTTTTATAATAATTTTGATCCACCATAAAAGTTTTGCATAAGGTTCATGGCACATGCAACATATTCTCACCCTCATCTCTCATCTTGCAGAGAATGGCCTGAATCCAGTTGAGGAGCATGCGATTAGTTGTAATGGAAGCTCATTGGTGACAGGTGTTTCCAATGCATATTTTGTGGACAAATCCGCTTGTTCATTAAAACTAGGGATGCACCGAATCCAGGATTCGGTTCGGGATTCGGCCTTTTTCAGCAGGATTTGGATTCGGCTGAATCCTTCTGCCCGGCAAACCGGAACCGGATCCTAATTTGCATATGCAAATGGCAGAAAAGTGTGGAACTGGGGTTGAGTGTCTTTCTGACATTATAACCTACTGTATAACTGGAAATTAGGTGATGACAATTACAGGGCAGCTTGTGGGATACATTATTTTATTTGGTTACAGTTCAAATCTGTTTATGCCACATGTGCCATTATGTTTAAAAGTTGTAACTAGTGTTGGTCGAATTCGCGAAAATTCATCGGCGTCAAAAAAAATGGACGTTGGGGAATGTGTGCCGTTTCGCGAATTTTTCATTGTCTATTAAAATAATATGCAGCTGGCGACTTTTCTTTCATTCTGCCTTGGATCAATAGAGTTAAACCTCTGTATTTTCCAAAAGTATTCATACGATTCTTAAAATGAATATAATGTATCTGCAATTACAAGCACTTCAGGGAGAGAATCATCTTTACAGTCCTCTCTGCAGAAACATATTTGCATCTTAAGATACAAACTCTTCTCTTTTGATCTCTGGTCCCTTTATAAATTCATACATATTGATTATATCCCCCTTAAGCTCTTATCCTTCTGTGTAAACCTTCTCAACTTGGCCAACCTTTCCGCATCACTGAGACCTTCCACTGTTTTATCAGCGTTGGTTCATTTGTGAGATTGAGTATTAAAACATAAACATTTTTTTAAAAAAAATGTGTTTGTACTTAACGGAAAAAAACCCACCAAGACACTTTAAAGTTTAAATTCGTTAAGTCTTTATTAAGAAAGAACTTAACGATTCTCTGCTTGCGCTCCTCTTCAGAAACGGCAACAGGGCGACGATCCATCATGCGGCGCTCCATTTCTCCTCCCTGGGTATCTCCTATAGAAGGCAGGGAGGAGAATCGAGCACCGCATGACTGATAGTCGCCCTGTCGCCATTTCTGAAGAGGAGCACTAGTGGAGAATCGGTAAGTTATTTCTTAATAAAGACTGCAAATTTAAAGTTAAATGTGTCTTAGTGTTTTTTTTTCGTTATGTAGAAACGCATTTTGTTAAAAAAATTCTTTCATGTTACCGGTCTTTTAACTGCATATTCTAGATGGGGACTTACAAGTGCTTTTTTATGGGAAAAATAAACCCTCTAAATACCTTGAAAATACCTGTTTTAGTACAGCCCCCGCTGCTGCTGACTAGCATTGCTACAACTAAGATTATTATACACAAGTCCTATTTACCTAAATTAATCCCACATAGGGGCACATTTACTTAGCTCGAGTGAAGGATTAGAATGAAAAATACTTCGTATTTTTTTGGCTACTTCGACTTCGACTTAGAATCGAACGATTCGAACTAAAAATCGTTCGACTATTCGACCATTCGATAGTCGAAGGACTGTCTCTTTAAAAAAAACTTCGACCACTTCACCACCTAAAACCTACCGAGCACCAATGTTAGCCTATGGGGAAGGTCCCCATAGGCTTTCCTAGCAATTTCAGATCAAAGGAAAATCGTTCAATCGATGGATTAAAATCCTTGGAATCGGTCGATTAGAAGGATTTAATCGTTCGATCAAAGATTTTTCCTTCAATCGAATATTGAAGTCGAAGGATTTACCGAAATTCGAAAAATCGTTTGATTTAATCGTTCGATTTAACTTCGATGGTCGAATATCGAGGGTTAATTAACCCTCGATATTCGGCCCATAGTAAATGTACCCCTAAGACTACTTAGTAAAAAGTAAGTATTAACAAGTAGTGTGAATAGTTTTAAAACCCAATACATAACTATATGTTTATCAACAAGAAATGTAGCAGTCACTTAGCTGGCGATATTGTCCAACATCCCTGAAAAAATGACATATCCTAGATAGATGCAGTCGCGTCAAACTACCATGAATACATTGTGTTACATTCCCTTCTCAATGACCTTAATGAACATAAATCACTGTGTACCTAATAACAAACCTTACGGCACTTCCAACTGTTAACAGTTGGGTGTACCAGATAAATATGTATTTATGTCAAAACAATCATGTGGTTACTTAGGGGGTTATTTAGCAAAATCCAAAGTTATCGCTATTTTCTGAAACCGTCATCGACCAAATCCGCACTGACTTTTCCCCCCTATTTATCAATAAATGTTCACAAATGTTTCTTGTGTGGAAAAAGTCACGGAAAAAAATGTAAAAAATCTGAATCCTACAAATTTCTTTTAAAATTTTGCGCTAGAAACCTATGATTTTTTCGTAAAATCACCCAAAAGGTACGATTTTTTCCAGAAAATCTGCCTTTGACCTTTCCATGTTCTTGGCAGGTCTGAGTTGGAGTACTTTTTTCATTGTACTTAAATGAAAAAAAAACATAAATTGTATTTTACCCTTTAAAAGTGTGACTTGAAAAATTTAGACTTTAATAAAGATCTCCCTAAATGTCTGAACATTTTTTTTTTTAGTAAGTTGATTGAAAAGTGCTAAGCTCCATGTCCAAGGAATTTCTGGTAGAGGAAAGAGACCTGTTATCCAGAATACTCGGGACTTGGGGTTTTCCAGGTCTTTCTGTTATTTGGATCTCTATACCTTAAGTCTATTAATAATAGTTTAATAAATAATTTAAATATAATTTAACCCAATAGGATTATTTTGCTGCCAATAAGAATACATTATATATTAGTTGGGAGCGAGAACAATGTGCTGTTTTATTACTACACAGAAAAAGGCAATTGTCTTAAAAAATGTTTATTAATTTGATTAATATGGAGTTTATGGGAGGTGTCCTTCCTGTAATTCTGAGTTTTCTGGATACCGGGTTTCACGGATCCCATTCCTGTATACGGTAATTGAAAATCCATTTTGTACTTTACAATGCTAAACAACTTCAGTCTCTTTACATATAGATAAGACATTCAGCCAAAGTGTGCGTGAAAAAGGTATGGGATCTGTTATCCAAAAAGCCCCGAATTATGCAAAGGTTTTTTTCCATAGGCTCCATTTTATCCAAATAATCCAAATTTTAAAAATGATTTCCTTTTTCTCTGTAATAACAAACCAGTACCTTGTACTTGATCCCAACAGGTCCCATACCTGTATGCGTGTATATATAAACAATACTTATAGCATGCCAGATAAATGAAACTGGCAATTGCTATTCCTAAACTCAATGCTTATCTCCTGGCATTGATCAGTGGCAAAGTCTAAACAAGTTTTTATTTTCATTTAAACTTTCTGTTCGAATGATTTGCTAATTTACAATTTATAACTGTGGACTCTCGCTGTGATATGGACATCTCTGGCCTTCTTCTTTCAAGGGATTATGCTCAAGCTAATTGCCTATTTTACATGCTGTAGAGCTCTGCCATTGATCTGATTTTCTCTGTTTGCCATTGTACAGCTTAGGCCTGATTTTCTGTCTCTTCTGGCCAGGATTTTGACACTTAATGATTCTTTAGATTCTCTTAATTCAGTGTTGTGACCTGAATTTATTACTCCTTAACAAATATCTTTCAGTGCTAATCCTTTATTAGCTGTTAATAGAATTCTGCCAATTCTTTTGTCTTGTCAGACTTATGAATATTTCAGTAAATCTATTGCCACCAAAGGCTCAAGTGAAAGGCCAAAGAATCAGGAAATAAATTGATATGAACGCATGTAATTGTAACTTATTTCTGTCTGTTATTTAGCAGAAAAAAGAAAAAAGTTAGTGTATAAGCCGTATAATGTAAACCATGAGTGTCCATAAGGCAGATCAGATCTACCAGTAGACCTTTAGTTGATGATCCGTAGATCTCAAGACATTGTCAACAAACAGCTTGACTAAATTAACCTACTATTTGATTCTTTTTTATTCAGATATTTATTCTGTTATGGTTACATAAGAAATCGTTGTTTTTTTTTAAATACAGCAATACAAAAGCTCTTACAAATACAAGATATATAATAAATATATAATATTTAAACCATATTTTCCATGGAACAGAACGCCAGCTATGCTATTATGGATGTAGATCATAATGGGACAACTACACTAAAAGTAGACGCCAAATTAGTAAAGTATGGACACTCCTGATGTTAACTGTATATTCATTTGTCTGAAAATACCCATTTGCTATATATATTTTAAGAATGAGGACAGGAATTGGTATTCAGCTATACTGTACAGAGTTGAAGGGAATTAAAAGAGAACACAGCCTTTCTGCTTCTGCTGCCTGAGGCAAACAGAGAAATGATACCTTCCCTTCAAAGAACAGAGCTTCCCCATCCACGGGAAAGATAAACATTTTATTGGGAACTTAGGATATTAACCTAGAAGGAAAACACACTCCTGCCACTACTCTAGAAGGAAAACACACTCCTGCCACTACTCTATGCTGAGAAGCAATTTAAAGCAATGAAGAACTAGAAACCAGTAAAATATAGAAGGGATCTACTGTCCTATTGTTAAATAAATTTTATTAAATTGGCCCTTCATTTTCTGAAATGAGAGTTTAGGCTACTTTAGTAGTTGCGGCATAACAAGATGAATTCTACTACTTCATTCTACTACTTAATTATTTGATTAAAATGGATTATAAAAATACATTTAAAATCGAATCTAAGGGAGGTGGACTTTCAGATTCAGAGCTTTCTGGATAACAGATCTTATACCTGTACTTGGAATGAAGTTAGCAATTATATAAAGATTTATCAGCTTTAGAAAACACATAGTTGTGCACAATACACTCGAAAAAATTTGAATAAGATATCACATAGTCATTGTGACACGCAATTAGAAAAGTAAGACTAACCAAAAACCCACGATTTGGCCTTATTTAGCAATAAAAAAAACTTGAAAGAATAAGATCGGGAAAAAGGCGACTTTTTCGGATTGTCACACGCAAACCGGGACTTTTTCAGATTTCGGTGATGTTCGGATTATTGTACAAAACCTAGAGCAGACAATTTTATAGGTATAGGACCTGTTATCCAGAATGCTCGGGAACTGGGGTTTTCCGTATCTTCATACCTTAATTATACTACTAAATCTTTTAAACATTAATTAACCCAATAGCATTGTTTTGCATCCAATTGAGATTCATTATATATTAGTTCGGATCAAGTACAAGGTACTGTTTTATTATTACTTTAAAAATCGGATTAATTTGATTATTATGGAGTCTATGGGAGACGGCCTTTCTGTAGTTTGAAACTTTCTGGGTAACAGGTTTCCAGATAACGGATCCTATACCTGTATCTTCAAATTGCAAATAGGACATCTGCCGTTGACTTCTACAGGACCTCGACAGGTTGTATTTTCGGATTCTGACTTTTCGCAGCCTTTGGTATAATAAATCTCAAAAAATTTGAGGTTTTTTTTCCATTAAAAATTCAGATTTTATAGTAAAAAAAACTAAATTATTTTTAGAGTTTTTAGCATTCAGACTTTAATAAATAACCCCCATAATTAATAGCTTCCACAATTAACTGTTACAATACTTTCAGATTTAAGGTCAAGAGGTGAGTCAAGTGTGATATCACCTCTTGACCCGGCTTCAGTACCCCAGAACTTAACCCAGCTTCAGTACCCTAGAACTTAACCTGGCTTCAGTACCCCAGAATTTGACCCAGCTTCAGTACCCCAGAACCCGGCTTCAGTACCCCAGAACTTAACTCGGTTTCAGTACCCCAGAACTTAACCCGGCTTCAGTACCCCAGAATATGACCCGGCTTCAGTACCCCAGAATATGACCCGGCTTCAGTACCCCAGAACTTAACCCGGCTTCAGTACACCAGAATTTGACTCGGCTTCAGTACCCCAGAACTGAGAAACAGCAAAGCTGAACATTGTCAGCATCATTATGGAGGCATACAACACTAGTGAATAAACTATTAAATAAGCCCAAATTCTCATTCAGAGTGTTTGTCTAATTTGTATTCCATCTTTAGTTTATCTGAAATGTATTGATTTTCTATTCCATTGTAAATGTTTGGAAAGGTCACTGTGATGATCGGAGACATTAAGCTGCATTTCTCAGGTATTAAAAATAAGGAAGATAATAAACATGCTGCTTCGCCATTAACTTTGAAAGACAGAGTTTTCCACAACATTGAACATATTGAATTCCGCATTAAATTAACACCACACATTTAAATCCAGCCGTTTCTCTTCCAGGAGTTAGTGAAATGTTCAGGCTTAAATAGGCTAAAGATCTGACTTCTACACCACTTCTCCTGAATGCTCAGAGCAATGTGAAATCAAATGAGATGGTAGTGCTTAGAGGAGATTCTTCATTGTTATGTAACATAATAAAAATATAATTCATGCATGTTTTTCATACTCTTTCGGCTTGCACGTCTTCGGCTCCCTTTATTCATTTTGCATTAATCCTTAACCACCCGTAATACATTAGGGTACAGTCGCAACCAAAAACTTTGGGGGGGGGGTCATGTAAAAAAAAGGCAAAGTTTACATACTCTGCCACCTAAAACCTGCCAACTTCATGTAGAAGTCGATGGCAGAGGTCCGTTGAACCATTTGAAGATGTTGATTGCTTTCCTTTCAAGTATTTTTTTTAAAGGAAAACTCGATTCGAATTCAGTTTAAATTTTTCGGGTCGTTCCTGTTCCATCGAATGTTAGATGTTTGTTTTTTCATAAATAACCTCCCATTCCAGTTGTGAGTACATTCACATTTTTACATTAGAGTAAAAAAAAATCACATAACTTCGAAATTCGACCTTTTGATAAATGTCCCCCTTAATGTAACGCCCAACGACTTCCCAACTTAATGGATAATTGCGGCTTTCCACTATTTTTCACATATTGATGACAAATCTTGAATGGGTTAATCATGTTAAGGTGCAACCAAAAACAAGCCTGTCACATTTTTCTATTTAACTGAGAATATGCAACTGATCTAGAATCGCAGAAAGAAAAAATTTAATATCAGCTTGCTTGAGTACTTAAAGGAATTCAGTCTTGATTTTTATGGTGTAGTTTTTATTTCTAAATTACACTGTTTACACCTCAAATAATTCACTCTATCATGTAAAAATTTATTTTTAACCCAACAAGTGTATTTTTTTAGTAGTATAGGCAGCCATCTTGGGTCATTTTGCCTGGTCGTGTGTTTCAAAAAGAGCCAGGACTTTAGGATGGAACTGCATTCTGACAGGATGGTGTTTCTCCTACTCAGTGTAACTATAGGTGTCTCAGTGGGACATGGATTTTTACTATTGAGTGTTGTTCTCTGGTTACCTTCCCATTCTTCTGCTGATGCCCTGCTGGGGGGAGTGATATCATTCCAACTTGCAGTGCAGCAGTTGAATGAAGTTTATCAGATCACAAGTCACATGACTGGGGAACCTGGGAAACAGACAATTTGTCTAGCAATATGCCAGATTTCAAAACTAAATATAAAAACATCTGCTTGCTCTTTTTAAAAATCATATTTCTGAAACCCAGGCATCTAAAAGCTCTCAAGGTCCCCTATAAGTCAATGGGGAAGGTCCCAGTGTCTGCGCTGATGTCCTTACCGATATCCAATGATTTCAGGGGTATCTGCGCAAAAAACTTTTTTTTTTTAGTTTTTGCAGAAAAATCCAAAGTTTGCCTGACCCTATATTTTCAGGCTTTTTTTCTTCATAAATAAGCTCCATTTGGGAATTCGAAGTTGCTCGGATTTCTAACTTAGAAATACTGAGATACATTTGGACCTTGTTAAATTACCCCCTTAAAGTCAGTTAATGTGACTCTGTTTCAGGTAGGTTTTGCTGTGGTGTTGGTAAAGGTTCTCCAAGCTGACTCACACACACTCTTTTCAATTTATCTGGACATACACAAGGCGATAGGACTGTAAACAGTAACCATTTGGCTCAATAGAATCTTCAGATAAGTTGTGCTCTACTTGATCAGGAGTCTCATGACATATAATGACAGTTGCTCTCATAGGTTAAGGTGGCCATAGACTTAAAGATCCGCTCGTTTGGCGACATCGCGATGCGCCAAGCGGCTCCGACGGGTCGGGTAAAAATCCAACCTTCCCGATCGATATCGTGGCCAGATATCGATCGGGATGACCCGTAGGAAGCCCCCATACAAGGGCAGATAAGATGTCAAATCGGTCCAAATGACCGATATCGGCAGCTTTATCTGCCCGTGTATGGCCACCTTTAGTCTCAATGGTAACTCAAAGTTGTTCAGTGCTCCTTACCTTGAAGCTCAAGGTCCTACTGAGGTTCCATCCGTTCTACAGGGCATACCTACACTAGGGGATGATGCACAGAAGGGATACAATTAATCCCCTTAAACCCCCAACTCTTGAACTATATTGACTGCATTTGCTGCAAAATCAGTTTGTATGTATGCACTATGTATACTTTAGAAATGTAGCTGAAAAGCTGAAATATGATTCACGTGATAAATCTGCAGAGCTATACACCCACCTACCATATGGTTTTCAGTTCTAGGGAGAATAGCACCATTCTGTATTCTGTTATGACTTTCTTATAACGATTAACGGTAGCTTAATGATTTTAGGAAAATGATCATGCATTAAAGACACAGATGCATGTATTTACTAATGTATTTACTAATCTGAACCTTACTACTGTCTTATGTGCCAATAGGGTGGGTGAATATGCACACAAAGTTTTTTCCCTTTGACATATAACAATCTGTAAAAAAAAAATGGTGGTGTGTATACATTTAAACCTCCTTAATAATTTGGGTAACAATTACAATTCAGGTGCAAATTTCAGGGAGCAGAAGATTGTGCTATAACTATGGGTGGCCCTGTTGGGTGGCTCCAAAAGTATGGCATGTCTTCTCTTCAGTTTTAGAGATTGTTGAGGCACCCTGACAGCATTTAATTAAAACAAATGTGATATTAAAAGGAAAAAAAAGTAAAGGAGCTTTTAAAATACATATATATTTCAGAGATAATATTATAAATGATGTGCAGCTACGTCCAGCTTCATCGAGACTGCGGGGGTGTCTTTTCCTTTTGTCACTGAATCGCATAGAAGGGAACAATATATTCCTATATAACCTTGCAGAAAAGCAGTAACATCTCCCTGTCACAAGGCTCTGTTCTAACAGGGTGAGAGGGATGCATGCATTGTAAAAATGTTGCTATATAAACTGAACAGTAACTTCTTATTATCTGAAAAGCTGGCAACAATACAATGATTTAAAAAAAAAAAAAAGTTGAGTGTTTGCATTGCCATTGCAAGCTGTTGCCAGCAGCCATGTCTCACATTGCCCTGTCTGTCAGCTGTTATTCTCTGTCTGCACAGGTCTTCTATACAGGTCTGTCACATAAAAGATGTTTATTAATTACAGATCGAATTAATAATGATTGAAAATTGCTGAAAGCCCCTCTGAGAGCGTACTGGGCCAGTAAGTCAGCCAGACTCTTTAATGGCCATCTAATTCTGGTTCATGTGTTTCTATGGAAATAATGGATTCATTGTATAGTGCTTTGTGTTCAGGGGTTAACTTTGGGCATTCCACACACATTTAAGTGGGAGTATATTGGTAGATCCAAAGACTGCACCTAATAAATCGGGGTTGGACAGTGACCCAATTATTGTTATACTTTGAACACAGCACCTGCAAACAGCAGAAGTATTTTATAAGGACTATGTGCATCACAGGTATAGGGATTGCATTGCACTTACAGTCATGCCACCCTTGTTGTAGTCTGCGAACCTGATGATAACCATTTTTCTATGCATCTCTGCTGATTCAGAATGTCTAAAAACACTACTGTTTGCCACATCTAGGAAAGTACCAGACCTTGAGTGTGGGTACAAACACCCCCAATGAGTGATACTGTCATGGGAAAAAAAAAATCAAAACGCATCAGTTAATATCGCTGCTGCAGCAGAAACCTGCATTGAAATCTTTTTCTAAAAAGCACAGATTTTTTATATTTAATATATATATTATATATATATATTTTTTTTTTTTTAAATCATTATATTGTTGCCAGCTTTTCAGATAATAAGAAGTTACTGTTCAGTTTATATAGCAACATTTTTAAATATATAATATATATTTTATATGAAATCTGACATGGGGCTAGACATATTGTCAGTTTCCCAGCTGCCCCCATTCATGTGACTTGTGCTCTGATAAACTTCAAGTGATATCACCCCCCCCAGCAGCCTAACAACAGAACAATGGGAAGGTAAACAGATAGCAGCTCCTTAACACTAGATAACAGCTGCCTGGTAGATCTAAGTACAGCACTCAATAGTAAAATCCAGGTCCCACTTCGACACATTCAGTTACGTTGAGTAGGAGAAACAACATTCTGCCAGCAGTTCCATCCTAAAGTGCTGGCTCTTTCTGAAAGCACATGACCAGGCAAAATGACCAGAGATGGCTGCCTACACACCAATATTACAGCTAAAAAAAAATACGCTTTCTGGTTCAGGAATGAAATTTTATAATTATTTGCAGTGTAAACAGTGTAATTTAAAAATAAAAAAGACATCATAAAAATCATGACAGAATCCCATAGAGAAATGGCTAGTTCTGGATTAGTACTTTAAGGACAAGGAAAGATAATACACTGGGTGGGGCTGCTGGTATATTATGTAGTGGTGTAAGTAGGTGGCACACCCCCACCCTGTGCAAAAAAAAAAACCTTCAAAGGGCCCCAGCGCACAGCCAACCCAATTCAGACCCACCCCCCACCCCTGCCCTCCTTGCTTCTTGTGTCCTCAGCTCCCCATCTGCTCTCAGGTAGGAGATAAGCTTGGGAGGCGGATTCTACATCACGGGTCTGCTTCTGCTATAGTTGCCCCCCTAATATTAGGTACCACCTACATTATTCACACTAACATTATTTCCCTGGTCTGTTAAAAAAAGAATTGCACCAGTCTGGAGATCGTATATTCAAAATCTTTCTATGCTTGCTCATGTGCAGTATAGTATCTAGGTTAGAAAAATCTCTGGATTGGTGGATTTTTTTTCCAAACAGTAGCATGGAATAAGGTTATTATAGTGTATTACCATTTCCTTGCCTTTTTAGAGTGTTTTTACATAAAACATGTTCTGCGTGCACCACAGTTAGTATTAGTTGATGGGTACAAAACGTAGGTGCTTATGCAAGAGAGAGAGTGTTACCCAGATATACAGTAAATTCCTGTGAATGCAGAGGTTGTATATTTACTAACGATTTCCATTTGTCTTGTAATATCCTGTGAGCAATTAGCAGAAAAGTATTCTAGTCTCAGAGCCACAAGAGCTATTTCAGTCCATGTGATTGGATGGATTCCTTTGGCCTCTCTGGATCCTTCCTCCTCTGTGTATCAGTAGATAGCCTCCATCTGCATTGTATTTAGCAGTGGTGCTCATTGCCCAATATTTCTAGTCTAGACTTTTAAAAAACCAGAGATATTTTAGTATATATGGCAGCAGGAAATCCTGTGTAAGACGCGCCGGGAGATCTCTTCGTTCCCTTAACTTCCGGCACGTCTCCTTGTGCGCAGGCGCACACTTCCGGGTTGTGTGAATTAGGACTCCTTGATGCTGGCGTAAAAGGCGCAAAATTCAAACTTGACGCCAAATCCTCTTTAAAGAGCCCGCTCGCCATTTTGTAAGTGCCCAAGCTAGGCTTCAGTTTACCTGTACCTGCTCAAGCATTAATTCTACTTCTTGGATTCCTGGTTTTGACTACGATTATTGCTGCATGCCTTGAACTCTTTGGCTGACTCTGATTACGCCTTCTCTTCATCCCTGCCGGTACCTCGCTTACGATCCTGCTATGCACTTCCTTGTTGGCTTCGGCAACAGAAAGCCCGGGGCCCCAAAAGGTCGTCAGTAAACACCGGAACCCATGGTTTGCGGTCATCCGTGGGTACTTTCACTGAACATGTGCCATCATATATTCTGTACCTTGCATCTTCCTTTAGTAGTATATAGTTTTCCCCATCCCCACAAAATTTAGCTCTGCAACACTAGCCCAGTCTACTAAACATAATTAACTTTCCATCATATGCTGCAATATGATGCCACTGTGAGAAGATTAACCCCCCTCCACTGCCAAGAAAAAAAAAGCAACAGCTTGCATGATGATGGCAGAAAGTGACTGCAATCTACCTATCAAGGTCCTTATTAGGAGATGTGACTGTTTAGCACTAGTTATCACAACCACAAACTTGCTATTAATAAGTGAAAATTCACATTAATAAACATGAAATCCTTCTGAAACACATCATTGTTCCTTTTCCCACCGAATAATTGTTGCAAGTTGCAGCAAATGCATTAATTGAATCTACTACATCTGTGTTTATTTTTTATTAAACCTTTAGACAGCGACTATTAAATAGCATTTGGGGTTGTAAGTGCATTCCTTGTGTATGCTACTAAGCATGCCTTGTATTAAATGATGACCAACACTGATATGTATGTGCTGGGCAACTTCTGAGGGCTGCACAGACCTGTTGTGTGTTTGGGGAAGATGCTCCTCTCTTCCCAGCCATGCACAGTTAACAGATAGGCAAGCAACAGCCATGCAGGGAGTCTTCCAAATAGAAAAGCACTGGGAATTGACCCCTGTACCACCAGGCTTAGGGCTCTTACACACAAGCGTAACAGGGTGACATAGTCGTCTGGGTTGCCTGGCCCACTTGGCCCGGCACTATGAAAAAGTATAATTTTGCTTAATAAAAGGAAACATAATTCTAAGAAACAATTTTGCAATATACATCACCCCTGTATATATAATGCTATTAAAAGCAGTGTTTGCTATTTATATTTTCTGCACTGGTAACTCTCTAAGGGGGTTATTTATAAAAGTCTGAATGCTAAAAACTCGAAAAATTTAAGTTTTTGTACTATTAAATCTGAATTTTTAGTGAAAAAAAACTCTATTTTTTTTATTATATCCCGAGACTGCAAAATGTCAGAATCTGAAAATCCTCCATCTCAGATGTGCGAAGGTTGTACAGTATATATGAGAGGGAGGTCCCTACTCTATTTGGAAGTTTCTGTGGTCTGCACTGGAATTTGCCGAAAGTCCCACTATTATGTCAGGCTTTTCATGCAAAAATCTGAAAAATTCTGTCTTTTTGAGAAAATGCCAGAGAAAATCTCATAATTCAGGAAAAAAATCTGAAAAAAATCATACGATTCAGGTTTTCGCTCAATTTTATCAACTTTTCCCCCGATCCAATGAAATCAAGCTTTTTTTTTTTAATAATAAATAAGTACAAATCATGGATTCTAGTTTGGTTGGACTTTTTTTAATGAAAAAAATCAGAAAAATTCAGATTTTGATAAATAACCCCCGTAACTGTTGAGACAATTTAAGACAAGCCAGCTGCTTTAAGGCTCTTACACACAGGGGCACATTTATTAAGGGTCGAATATCGAGGGTTAATTAACCCTCGATATTCGACTATCGAAGTTAAATCCTTCGACTTCGAATATTGAAGTCGAAGGATTTACCGCTATTTATTCGATCGTACGATTCTAAGGATTTTAATCCATCGATCGAATGAAATTCCTTCAATCAGAAATATACTAGAAAGCCTATGGGGACCTTCCTCATAAGCTAACATTGATGTTCGGTAGGTTTTAGTTGGCGAAGTAGGGGGTCGAAGTTTTTTTTAAAGAGACAGTACTTCGACTATCGAATGGTCGAATAGTTGAATGATTTTTAATTTGAATTGTTCGATTCTAAGTCGTAGTCAAAGTAGCCAATTCGATGGTCGAAGTAGCCAAAAAAAACATTCGAAATTCGAAGTATTTTTTCTTCTGTTCCTTCACTCGAGCTAAGTAAATGTGCCCCACAGTGTCTATTAACTCATGGCTATTAATCGGTATTTGTAGATATTGCAGAAATCGTTTCTCTGTCTGCCCTTTTAATTAATTAAAATGTATATTCATGAATATAAATATATATATAATGAATATATACATGCATTACTGTCTCACCTATTGTCTCTTTTCTGTGGAATCCCATAACTTTACAATAAGTAAAACCCTATATATGCTAATTTCGAAATCACTTTCCTCTAATGTAAATGGATGTCCTCTTGTTACATATGCTGCCTTAGGGAGGAAAAGGGCTGCATATATTTTTATACTGGCCTTATAATGCATGTTCATGTTCATCATATACTGTACCTTCTACTTATAAAAGAAAACTAATATGTTAAGCCTTGTATATTAAATATCAGTTCTCTTAATTAATTGTGCTGCCCTTCTGATAACATTTTTTCAGTTCTCCTATATCTGAGCCACAAAGAATGTTGGGAGATGGTCCTATACTTAAAGGGATTCTATCATGATTTTTATGGCGTCGTTTTTATTTCTAAATTACAATGATTACACTGCAAATAATTCACTCTGCAATGTAAAATGTCATTCCAAACCCAACAAGTGTATTTTTTTATTTGTAATATTGGTGTGTTGGCAGCAATCTTAGGTCATTTAGCCTGTTCATGTGCTTTCAGAAAGAGCCAGCACTTCAGGATGGAACTGCTTTCATGCAGGCTATTCTTTCTCCAACTCAATGTAACTGAAGGTGTGTCAGTGGGACATGGATTTTTACTTTTGAGTGTTGTTCTTATATCTACCATGGAGATCTTATCTAGTTTCCTTCCCATTGTTCTGCTGATGGGCTTCTTGGGGGCGGTAAATGTAGCAGAACGGGTGGTGGCAGATGGGGAGATTAGTCGCTCAGCGATAAATCTTCTCTATGCAGGTGAGTAACCTCCCCAAAATGCCTTCCCATCAGCAAGAATACGAATCACCGGCGGGATGGCATATGAATCGCTTCGGATTTCCGAAGTTGCAACGACTAAGCTCCCCGTCTGTCACCACCATAAAGAGTGATTGAAGTTTATCAGAGAACACTGGGGGCACCAGGGAAACTGATAATATGTCTAGCCCTATGTCAGATTTCAAAATTAGAATTAAATATAGCTGATAAATTTTGAAAAAAACATGTTTTCCCATCCCTTTAAGGAC
Organism: Xenopus petersii; assembly: GCA_038501925.1. NCBI lineage: Eukaryota > Metazoa > Chordata > Amphibia > Anura > Pipidae > Xenopus > Xenopus petersii. Next base: position 136,838,915 of record CM076675.1, read on the forward strand.
CAGTCTAAATAGAAAAGTATTTGCGAGCACAATGCTTGCAAGCAAATATCCATTTATACAGCTTAACATGCTGCCTTTGCACCAGCTGATTGCACCATAAAGTAAAACCATAAAGTTTTACCATTAAGTAAATTTTTTTTTCCAGGAGTATTTCTTGGCAGCAAATGCCCTGTTTGATATATAACAGAGGTTTTTATTTCATCGTTCTGTACAGAGCCCTAAATGCCATCTGGCTTCATCAGGCCCAGATTTGCGGCAAGGCCACAAAGTCCCAGGCCTAGGGCGGCACAAGCTCAGGGATGGCATGCTGCCCACCACACTTCAATTTACGCAGAGCCGGAGCGCTAGGGACTATCGGAGGGGAGGGGGGCGACAGAGGAAGCTGGCCTCCGGGTGCACGCAGCGCCAATCCCTGGCTTCATTTTTAACTGTTAGGCCCAATTGCCAGTGCCGCCTTCTTAACAGTGTCACCCCCTACTAGCCACAGTCCCCTGTATTAACTAAGTGACTCTACTCGGCATGGTTGGTGGTCGCATCCCAGACAATGATTACCATCTAGGAGTATTTGCTGTAAAAATTTTAGTGTGGATGCTCCTTGGCAGGAGACTATTGACAAAACACATTTATTTAATACCCAATACATAGTTACATACAGTAGTTACATAGTTAAATTGGGTTGAAAAAAAGACAAAGTCCATCAAGTTCAACCCCTCCAAATGAAAACCCAGCATCCATACATACACCCATCCCTACTTTTAACTAAATTCTATATACCCATACCTATACTAACTATACAGTTTAGTGGATTTTTTTTTTAAATAAAGAAAGTTCAATTTTACAATTTAAATGTGATTTCTCCCCTCCCCCGTCTTACTGGTTGTTTAATCCTCTCCATTACCGATTTGCTTAATGGCATATCTTTCAAAGTAGGATCAGCTTTACATTTATTAATGTTAAATCCCATCTGCCTCTTCCCTGTCCACCATCCCCCCCAAAGTCCGAGAGGACTTTAGGGACAAAATATCTGCAATTTCAAACCTTTGCACAAAGGCAATACTATTTTATTTAATGTATAAATACTGACAGGGATGAGAAATGGGTCAGACGGATGGTGTGCTTGCTGATATATGCCTGTGAAAGTAGCTCAGCTATTAAATATGGAGATCCTGTGCTGGGTGAAAAGGGCAGCAGCATGACAGAAAATGATAGCGGTAGAAAGGCAGACAATTTTAAGCAGAACTATTTCCCTGACAAGGGGGAGAAATATATAGAACTGCAGAATCAATAGAACTAGGAAATCTATTAGAAAGCTATAAACTACTGTTATCTGAGAAGTATTGCCAGCATAGGAACAGGGGAAGCACTTCACCTTAATAGAGTGCAATTCTATGTTTAAGAAGTTTTCGTAATAAGTATCTGTTTTAAAATTCATGATACACTGGGTAGATGACATATCCGGAGGGATAAAGGTCTGTGGAAAAGTGATTCCCAGCATCTATCATGGAGTCCTCAGCAATAAACCCCCACCGATAATGAAATATCACTATTACAAATTGCAAAGTGGGAGGAGGCGTCTGACAGGAGTCACAATAAATCCTCCTTTGAAAAGAAATTGTCAGGCATTTCATGGCCATCAGAAACCAACAGCTTTAATGAGAGAAATATTGATGGTTCTGAATGGACTCAAAGGAGATAAATAAAATGCTCCTTTGTGGAAATGCTCACATATTAACAAGCTGTTTGTTAATATCAAGGCTGCTTGCCTTTGCTAATATGGTAAAGGGGAAGGATGGCGTTGGGACTACAATCCAAATATCTAACACTGAAAAAAAGCATAAATGTATAATTATGCCAAGAGCCCTAATGCAAGAATTAAATGCAAATATGGCTCCTTAAAGGGGTTGTTCACCTTCCAACACTTTTTTCAGTTCAGTTTGTTTCAGAGAGTTCACCAGAAATAAAGACTTTTTCCAATTACTTTCTATTTTCTACGTGTGACCATTCTTAATTTTTCATCAAAGCAGCTCTGGGAAAGGGGGGGTCGCCGACCCTCTAAACTGTTCTGAATGGATACATTTAGTTGATACATTTCTTATCTGCTGAGCAGAATCCTTGCATTTCATTAGAGGCAGCTGTTAGAATTGATACAATATTGATAATATTCCAGAGATGCTGCTGAGAAATGGATCAACTAAATGTTGCAAAATTGTAGCAGTTCAGAATCCGCACCTGAATTACTGAGCTGCCAGACTGAAGAGGCCATTCAAGCTGGAAAAAAGAATTTTGTCACAACTTTGGTGGCGGAGAAAATATTCGCAAATTAGTTTTGCAAATTGAGAATTTAAGTTACTGTCAACGCTATTTTTGCACACAACAACAACCTCACACAGTGGGCGTACTCACGCAAACACCCATCACATTTGCGAGCCGTTTGCAAAAATTTATTCTCAATGCGAATTCTCAAAAACTGGAAAGACGCGCGGAGCAGTGCAATCCATTAGAATTCAGGAAAAAACATGAACAATACAACAATTTGCAAATAAAAATGCTATGCGTGATCTTTATAAATGACCCCCAGTATTTTTGTAAGTCCCATTATGCATTTCAGGGGTTCTTAGAGACTTCTTTCATCATTATGCTTCCTGGATAAATTTGCTGGGACAGCCTGGCCTGGGCAAATTTGTAGTTGTCTGACATCTTCTCAACTTGTAGCCAATCTTCCAGACAAAGGAATAATTGGCCGTTTGTTTGGCGATCTTTTTAAAACCTTTCCCAAACCCATAGGCATCTAACCTTGTTTTTAAAGGCCTCAAAGAGCTCTTTTAGTCTAGGCATGGTTATACTTCACAGATGAACAATAATGAACAAAGCAAACTAAGTGCCTGAGGTTTAAGACAGGTATCTACAAAAACAGGTTCCTCTAAATATGTGCATCTGATCTGTTTCAACTGATCATTATTTTAAGTATTTGAGTAAGTGATAAATGAAGGGGTGTTTTTGTTACATGTGAACTTTGTATTTTTGTTTACTTAAATTACACCATTAACTGCAAAATGCTAATTATATTTGTTACATCACCTTTATCTATCAATATTGTTGAAATTAAAATCAAATATCTGTATGAAGAGTCAAAAGTTGCCATTTTTACATGACTTTATATGAACATAGAAATATGCACAGCAGTATTGGAATATCAGTGACATTAATGTGCAGTTGGAGGTTGTGTTACTTTTAGGACTTTCTATGCATACTGCATCTATATGTGCAACTGACTTGTACCTAATAATTTGATGGCCAACGCCTTTTCCAATACCACAAGCATCGTCACAATGGAAATGGTGTAATTCCACCCCATACTTGATGTCAGGAAAATTACATTTCCATACAGATGATGCAGTTTCATTTCAAAATTGTGTGCAAGTTGTGATGCACAATGCTTAGCAGATTCACACAATTTTGCTGGGTAAAATCATTGCAGTGTTCATGAAAAAAACTGTTTTTCTGTTTAACACATATTAGTAAATGAACTTTTATATGTTATATTATATGGACAAAAATATCTAGAACACCTTTCTCTTTAACAAATAACCGCCTGTCCAAAATCCTCTTTAGAAATCAATGGTATAAGTGAGAAGTTTATCCTGCTTTTGCTGCTATAGCATACCTTATAAGTCCACAAAAAATAAAAAAGTCCTTGCTGAACTTGGTGAATTGTTTATTGAAGAAATGTAACAGAGTTAATCTGGAACATGATGTGCTACATTTCTTCAATAAACCATTGAACAGCTTTTTTTAAAAACAAATGTACAAGGCATTGCAGACATGTTTCCTTTTTGTAGACAGAAAAGCTTCACAGTGCCAAAATCTCTGTGGTTAAAGGAACAGTAACAGTATCTGTTATCTGCTCATTAACCTGTGCCTTTTCTTCTTTTTTCCAGCTTGAATGGCTGCGCCATGGCTTCACAGAAGCTTGTTTATATAAACTATAGTAATCTTTCTGAAGTAAACGCAGAACTTTTAGGGTAAGGGCACACGCTAAGATTCGGGGAGATTTAGTTGGTATAAATCGCTTCTTCTTCCTTCGAGCGACTAATCTCCCCGAAAAGCCTTCCTACTGGCTAGAATTTAAATGCTAGTGGGATGCCTCACAAGGAAACCGAAACGGAAAACGAAACATTCCAGGTGCCATCTAGCCGGCGATTTAGATTCTAGCCGGCAGGAAGGCTTTTCGGGCAGATTAGTCGCCCAAAGAAGAGGCAATTAGTCGGCAGGCGACTAAATCTCCCCGTATCTTCCTGTGTATCTCCTTACCAATGCAAAGCAACATTATATTATATTTAATTACATTGCTACACTTTTGTTTTTTGATGTTACTGTTCATTTAAGGTCCATGCTTTTAATAGATAATGATATTGTACTGGCCTTTACAATGAGAAATTTGCAATGAGCTTTGGTTAGCTTCTACTTCTCTGGCAGTTTTCGATAGATCTTGGTTTATTGATGGTGTAATTTGATTCCTGGAGGAGTTATCACCCTTTGTCGTTTATTAATTGTAGATGGGGCTTGATTCCATTCAGCTAAAGGGACATTACATTAATGATGCTGGGCACTGATGTTATCACACCTATCTCTTGGTTAGTTTTCAGTTCAACCAACAGTTAGGTACATGCACTGCCATCTCAGCAAACCAAACTGTGTATGGACCTTATTTTGTGCACAGGGGCAGTAAAGCCTGGGTTAGGAAAGGGCCTTCCCCATTACACAGGAAGCAACATTTTAACAAGAATTGTACTCTGTAGAGTTTGCTTTCAAAGAACCTGAAACCCCCAACATAAAACCATGGCAAACCCATGACCAGCATTCCTCCGACTCCACCAAACCTGTTGACGTAAGCCTTCAGTAAGTCATTCCTCTAAACCCAGGCTAGTCTGGGACTGCAAGATGCTGAGGTTTCAATTATCATTTTAAAGTGCTCATGTTATGCTTGCCTATAAAACAACAAATACTCTTGTGCTGTTGTTCTATGCACAAACTCTGTAGTGAGTATTCCCTGTATTTATGCACTACGTAGTTTGGCACTCTGGGGTCTCTTTCTGTGAGCTGTGGTTGCAAATACCTGCCGAACTGTTGCTGCTCCTAGATTCTAGATAATAGTTACATGTAATTACCAGACTTGACCAGGCAGCTCTATCAAGGTAGAGATTTGACAAACTGAAAGGTGGCATCTTATGATGGTACCATGTTGAAAGTAAATAAGCTTTTTAGTACAACCCATTCTGCTGCCAAGTTAAACATAGCACATAATTGTCCCTATGGAAGTCCCACACAGGGCAGCCATCAGGGGGGGACAGGGGAGAGAGTTGTAGGGGGCCCCGAGGGAAAGGGGGTCCCGGCCACACCACTTACTTGATTAGCCGGTCCCCCGTCTTTCTGAGAGCTGCTGACTTTGGGAAGGCATGGAAGTTTAAGGGGCCCTGGCCACCAATTTTCTTATAACGTGGGGGAGCCCTGGCCACCAATTTTTTTTTCTCATGTGGGAACCCTAGCCACCAATATTTTTTTTGTTTTGTGTGGTGGGGGGCGGACCTGTGGGGTGGGTGGACCTGTAGGTGGGGCTTGCAGTGGCGCAGCCCAGGGGGCCCAGGAAATTTTGACGTATGGGGCCCTGTGATTTCTGATGGCGGTCCTGGTCCCACATGAAGCCTCTCTAACTGGAGGGGGACAGAAATTCCTTCCTTAGCATTGCCACTCAAACCAAACCCTGGATTAACTTTTTTGATGATTAGACCACCACAGTGCTGTGAAAACCACAACAGTTAAAATAGAAGATTTCCCAAAGGCAGATGCTAGTGGTGACAGGAAGACATTATTTTTGTGAGAGCTAACATTGGTTTCCAAGCAATGCAGTTCCGTCACCACCAGCATCTGCTATAGGCAGAGCATTTCCCATTCTCTTTATTGAGAAGCTCTGAAAGGGGGAAAATGTCATAAGGTACCCTCTTCAGTAAGAGCTTAATGAATAGGACTTGTGCTGAATGTACTTTTGTCTGTTGTTTTAATCATAAAATATCTAAGCGATAGGTTTTTTTAAAAAAAATATGCCACTTATTTCTATTGAAACAAGTGCTATGATTTAAGGAAATTCTCTGTGTCATTCTCATGTGAGAAAAATTGAGGGCAGATATAACTGTCAGACTAGACATATTGTTTATATCATGTGTCATCTGCTTGAATGGCAAAAATGTATAATGTTTAAAGAAAGATTTAGTGAACATTAATCCCATGTGGTATAAAGAAGGTAGATTAAAGTGGGAAAGGAATGTATTAGCTTTACTCTATGAAGAATTTAATTCTCACCTTTGTGATTTGAAAGCCCTAGTCATTGACCCTGTGCCTTCACTTTACACTTTTTGTGTCCAAAATGTTTACAAAGTGTTCTGAAGAACAGCACTATCCTACATATCCTTGAGCTTGAATTTCTCAACAAAAAAGGCCTTGTTTAGTCTGTTACGCTGAACTACCAGACCTTGGTTATGTTTTGTGGACATGAGGAGATAATGGCAAAAGAACATTTGCAATAGGACATTGTATGGAACTGCTGCAGCTAGACAGATGATGGACATGAAGTAGCTTGGGGAGTTCAACACTTATGATATTTATATATTATATGTTACTATACTAAGCCCTTATTCCATTACATTAAAATATACAACTTAAAGGAATAATTTAGGAGACACACAGGATAAATGAAGAATATTAATGGCAGACCTTCTATTTAGTGGCTTCTATAATTTCAGGATAAAGACATGACAGTTGCAACATCGAGACTGCACCCATCCCCCTCTGACACAACCCCATACCACCTGACCCAATGAAATACCGACAACCTGTTTGGAAAGAGATGGCCGCAGTTGTTTATTTATCAAACAATAACCATAGCTTAACATGTATAACATTAACAACTTGTAACAAAGCGTTTGTATAACAAACATGTTATAACACAGAACCTTATGTTTTTGCCTCCCGTAGACTGACTATGGCCCAACTGCCGAGCCTGGTTCCTGCTCCATTTCACCCTAACCCCACCTCAGACCAGGTGAAGCGCAATAGAGTAGATAGGGATTGCTAAAAAAAAAGGTCAAATTTTTTCTAAGTCCCAAAAAACGCTGGCGTTTTTTCTATATTATGGGTGATAGGCTGAAAAAGATCGAAAAAAATTTTGGGGCTCCCCTCCTTCCCCCCTACATTTCCTAACTCATGGCAACTTAACTATACAGTGGGCACATGTGTAGGGCAAAAAAAAAAATTATTTGATGTTTTGAAGGTTTCCCAGGAATTTGTAGTGATTCCACGTATTCCTCCATTGAAATTTGAAGCAACTACGATTCTTAGTGAATTTGCCCTATATACCCGAGTATAAGCCGAGTTTTTCAGCATCCAAAATGTGCTGAAAAACTCTACCTCGGCTTATACGGGTCATACCGGTGTAGCTGAGATTTCAGTCACTTTTAATCATTCCTATACCAACAGTACACTTGGGGAGAGACTGCAATATCCCACAATGCCCTCTGTTGGTTATATGAAAGAATAACAGTGCGCCCTCTGTTGGTTATATGAAAGAATAACAGTGACTGCAATATCACACAGCGCCATCTGTTGGTTATATGAAAGAATAACAGTGACTGCAATATCACACAGCGCCATCTGTTGGTTATATGAAAGAATAACAGTGCGCCCTCTGTTGGTTATATGAAAGATTAACAGTGACTGCAATATCACACAGCGCCATCTGTTGGTTGTATGAAAGAATAACAGTGCGCCCTCTGTTGGTTATATTAAAGAATAACAGTGCGCCCTCTGTTGGTTATATGAAAGAATAATAGTGACTGCAATATCACACAGCACCCTCTGTTGGTTATATGAAAGAATAACAGTGCACCCTCTGTTGGTTATATGAAAGAATAATAGTGACTGCAATATCACACAGCACCCTCTGTTGGTTATATGAAAGAATAACAGTGCGCCCTCTGTTGGTTATATGAAAGAATAATAGTGACTGCAATATCACACAGCACCCTCTGTTGGCTATATGAAAGAATAACAGTGACTGCAATATCACACAGCGCCATCTGTTGGTTATATGAAAGAATAACAGTGACTGCAATATCACACAGTGCCCTCTGTTGGTTATATGAAAGATTAACAGTGACTGCAATATCACACAGCGCCCTCTGTTGGTTATATGAAAGAATAACAGTGACTGCAATATAACACAGCGCCCTCTGTTGGTTATACGAAAGATTAACAGTGATGGCAATATCAAACAGCACCCACTGCACATGGTAGTGAGACAGTGGGACAATGCACACAGTAATCCGTTTGGCAATTCTCTGTCACCATCAACTTTGCAAATAAGTCCGGTTGATCGCTGGAGGGGTCGCTTTGGCAGAATGTGCGCTGCTGGGAGACAGGGCTGTAGTTGTGTCTAGGCTTATACTAGAGTCAATAAGTTTTCCCAGTTTTCGTAGGTAAAATTAGGTACCTCGGCCTATACTCGGGTCGGCTTATACTCGAGTATATACGGTAGTAGAATAAATTCTTAAGCAAATTCTTGGAAACGTTTCACCACTCATCCTAGCAGCTTCTTCAGTTAAGTTCAGAATAGTAGTGAATTCCCCAGCTTTTAAACCCTTAGCGCAGGTCATAATATTTCAATGTATATGACTGGAAGTGTGAATTGTTGTGAAACCACTGGCCTAAGGATGTCAAAGAGACATTGTATTTTGCCGATGTTGCGGCCCACTCATCTTTTCAGCGATGGTTTTTCCAGTTGGGCACACAAATTCAACCCATCTGTCTTTTTTGTTCAAAATATACACATTGCTATCTTTAAAGTGGTGTCCCTTTTCAGTTAGCTGTACATATATTTCTTAGTATTGTCCTGAAGAATTAGCCATTCTCTTACTGATAAAAAGAGAATAGTTTTGTTGAAAGAAGGATTCACCACAATTTTCAGCAAAATTCAGTGTGCACATGCACAGATTAGTGATAAGCAAATTTATTCTCATGGATTTGCGGGCAACTTCCGCACTTCACCACCTGTGAATTTTAACTCGAAACTACAGCAAAAATTAGCTGTGGAAAAATTGCCTATTGACTTTAATGCATTTGCACAAAAAAGTCTCAGAGACAAAAAAAGTTGCCAAGACAAAATTGTCGCTGAGACAAAAAAAAAATCGGCATAAGAAAAAACTCCCATTGACTTTAATGCATTTGGAGAGAGAATAATTTGTTGCGCGTGAAATTTTTTTTTAATAAAGCTGCAGACGTGGAAACTACATTGTAAATTTTTATGTGCGAAATAGAACTTTGACTTTATACTTGGATTGCCCTTGACCTGACAATTCCTTCATTGGTTTTGGTTACAGCCAGTTCGATCACCTCCAGCTCCATTCTCCTAATTACATAGATTTTTCACAGTAAGCTTAATAGCATTCCATCCCATTCTAAATTGGGATACTATAAACCTTTTATTTATTATTATGCATTCGTACAAAAAAACTTTGGAAATAGGTTTATACAGCTTGGTTAATAAAACAGGCAGTAAAATACATTATAATTTATAAGGCTTTCAGAATCCTGCAAAAGTGAACTGCAAACCAATACATTATAATTAAAATAGGCTGTTAACCTTTGAATAGGTGGCACCTCCAACTAACATCTATGAATGTAATTTCAGTCATTTAGAAAGCTGGAATTCGGATTTAAAAGCTTTGCGCAGTCAACCATAGCTGGGTCTCAGGGCAACACATTTGGTCATCTGAATGAGTAATGAGGGTCTCACACATGATATGTATAATTGACCGTGGAAAGTAAAAAGAAATGAGACGAATAAGAAAAGATAAGGGGACATTGTCTATGTCACCAAGTCCCTGCCTTAAATGTTATTGCTAATGACTGAAGAACTATTGCACTGTTTGTTTGTCTTTATTTGTCACTTCATTTTTTTCCTTTATTTTGTACAGAATTATCATATCTATTATTGCATTTTGCGCTTTGCACTTGTGTTTGTGTTAGTGAATGAGCCCTTTAGTGTAAAATTGATTAATGCATTTAGGTTTTAAGTTTAGCGATTATCTTTTGTTTGTTTTTGTTGGTGTCTGTGATGCAAGAAGTTTTGTCATAATAAACTCAGAGATAAATGCTGCTTCCATTTGCCTTAATATAATAATGTCAGGGGGAGGTGAAGCTCCCTGGACAAACATTTTTCTTCAGGGAAAAAGTCAAGCAAAATAGGGGTGGCAGCAACTGAGAGCGATATGAATCACACAAAAAAAGTTTTGAAAATTGTCACACACACGCTCATTGACTTTTATGACTTTATGCTGTTTCGCAAATTTTCGGCAAAGCAAAACTGGTCAGATTCGTTATTACTCACAAAAGCAAGTGCAAATTGGCACCTGTGAAAACACAAATGGAGTAAGTACTTGTGCCTTACTAGTGTAAGTGCAGAAGTATAATTTAAGAAAAGTTAAAATGTAAATGCTTATTTATTCACCTTCAGTTTGTGAATGATTACAATTGGTGTCTGGTTGAAGTTCTACACAGGTAGCAACCGCAGGCCCTAAAGATGGCAGCAAGAAGGAGGTGCTCACTGAGCTGCATTTTGTTGTCAAAGATATTAATGGTAGAACATGCCAAGGGCTGAACAGATCCCTTAGAGGTATCATGCTGTAGCGAAACATGAAAGATCTTTTAAGTATTGCACCTGGAATTGAGGACTTGGCTTTCAGACAGCATTCCACAGATGCAGCTCCATTCAGCCTTATGTGAAATTATCCAGTTAGAGCCTCGTGGAACTGTACAGCTTGAAATGATTTGCTTTTAATTGCAGCCACAAAATTTGAATAAGGGCAAATGTTTCCTGCTAGAAAACATGCAGAATAAATCCCATTGTTAGAGATTATATTCAATCAAGTTTGTTCATTACAGGAAAATAATTTCCGCAGCTAAAGTTTTCTTTATTTCACAAGATGTTTTAAATGGTGTCAAAAATGCCATATGTATTTATTTAATAGTGAATGACAGGGCTAGGGGCTGCCAGCTTCAGTTGCCAGCTTGTAGTAGACTGTTCAGTGGTAATTGCTTTTGCCAACTGCATTTGTACAGTTTAACACTTATGTTCTTAAATAAACCCTTATAGTGAAATTGAAGTTAGTGTGAAAATCTTTTTTCTTTTTTTGACACTATAACACATATGTAATAAAAGGCACTTTGTTTGCCCAGATGCAGTAACCCATAGCAACCAATACGTTTGCTTTTAAATACAGTAGGTGGTTGCTTCTAGCAAGAGGTGAGAGGTGCATAAATTTGGCCACCCCAACAGATATTGATATTACATCAATACTTAGTTGAGCCTCCTTTTGCAATTGTTACAGCCTCTAGATGCTTCCTATAGCCTTAGCATATCCTGCATAACTTCAACTTTGTGACTGATGCTTGAACATTATCCTGAAGAATTTATTGATATTGGGTTGAATTCATCCGACCTTCGACTTTAACAAAGGCCCCAGTCCCTGGAGTAGCCACACAGCCCCACAGCATGATGGAACCTCCACCAAATTTGACAGTAGGTACCAGGAGTTTTTCTTGGAATGCGATGTTCTTCCTCCATTTGTTATGACCAAATAACTACATTTTTGTCTCATCAGTCCAAAGCACTCTGTTCCAAAATGACTGTGACTTGTCTAAATGAGCGTTTGCATACAACAAGCGACTCTTTCTTCTTTCTCATCTCCCTGCCATAAAGTTCTTTTTGCAAATTGCACTGAATTGTAGATCGATGTACAGATACAGTACATCATCTGCAGCTAGATCTTTGGGGATATTCTTTGGGTTGTCTGTAACCATTCTCACAATCTTACGCATATGTTACTCCTGTATTTTTCTTGGCCTGCCAGACCTGGGTTTTACAGCAACTGTGCCTGTGGCCTTCCATTTCCCGATTCCTTACAGTTGAAACTGACAGTTTAAACCACTGAGATAGCTTTTTGTAGCCTTCCCCTAAACCATGATACTGAACAATCTTTGTTTTCAGATATTTTGATAGTTGCTTTGAGGATCCCATGCTGTCATTCTTCAGAGGAGAGTCAAACAGAAGCACAACTTGCAATTGGTCACCTTAAATGCCTTTTCTCATGATTGGACACACCTGACTATGAAGTTCAAGGCTTAACAAGCTAATCCAACCAATTTGGTGTTGCCAGTAATCAGTATTGAGCAGTTACATGCATTCAAATTACCAAAATTACAAGGGTACCCACATTTTTGCACAGCCAGCTTTTCACATTTGATATAATTTCATACAACTGAATACTGCTTCACTAAAAATCTTTGTTCAGAAAACACCCCAGAACTCAGATGTTCCTGGCAAATGAAAGACATGCCATTGTTATCTTTGTTGTTGAAAGTGGAGTCAATTATTTTGCAGGCTGAGAGGGGTTCCCAAACTTTTTTCATATTCATATATATATCTATATATTTATCTTCCAGATGAGTATCCGCACTCCAAAATCAATCTTGAAACAAGCTGGGGTGCATGGTAAGTCTTGTATACATCAATATTTCATGGACCAGCACTCCCTTTAATGTGAAACAAAAAAATCATTTATTGCATCTTTTCTCCAACGTTTCGGTCCCTCTTGGGACCTTTTTCAAGGATGATACCAATCTATCTATATATTTATATAAGCAAAGTCACACCTGGTGCACCTGGAATACTGCCTGGGTGCCGGTTATATATAACATCATATTTAGTACAAAAAAATAACCACACTCACAGGTCTTTCTCCATATGTGAGAAGGGGTCTTTATTCAATGATTCGGGCCTACATTCGAGCTGTCTTTAGTGCTGTTATTTTTTTGTACTACACACACATATATATATATATATATATATAGATATATATATATATATATAGATATATATATATATATGGAGACCGAAACGTTGGCGTGATTTTAAACTTTTTTTAATAAACATTATGGGGCAAATTCACTATGTGCCGAAGCGCCTAACGCTAGCGTCAATTCGCTAGCATTGGGCATTTTCGTTGCTTCGCAAATTCACTAATGAACGCTGACATAAATTCGGTAGTGTTACTTCTCACCCTTACGCCTGGCGAATTTGCGCAACGGACGTAACTACACAAATTCACTAACACGCGCAGTGTACTGAACGCTACCTTTTTTTTGTAGCCATATTTTTTTATTGGTTTTAAATCACAATGCATGACAGCATAAGAAGAAACATATATCAAGGAAATAATGAAAAGCATACAAAGATGAACCCCAATGTTACAATCTGTGACAAATAACAAAAGGTGCATCCGTTACATTTCCATAAGTGGGTGCCTCCGGAGGAGGGGAGCATCACATTTCCAAATACATTAAGTACAACTTGAGATATGTAAGATTACCAAGATAAATATACTGAACGCTGCCTTTTACGCTAGACTTCCTTCACCACCTCAGACCAGGCGAAGCGCAATAGAGTAGATAGGGATTGCTTCAAAACAAGTTCAAAGTTTTTTCTATATTATGGGTGATAGGCTGAAAATTTTTTTGTGGGGGCTCCCCTCCTTCCCCCCTACATTTCCTAACTCATGGCAACTTAAGTATACAGTGGGCACATGTGTAGGGCAAAATAAAATTTTTATTTGATGTTTTGAAGGTTTCCCAGGCATTTGTAGTGATTCTACGTATTGCTCCATTGAAATTTGAATTTGGCACCGTATGCAAATTAACCATCGCTAGTGTAACTTTGCTTCGCTTAGCGAATCCATGCTAGTGCAACTTCGCAACCTTACGCTACCCCTTAGTGCAACTTCGGATGTAGTGAATTTGCGGAGCGCTGGTGAAACTACGCCTGGCGAAGTGCGGCGAAGTTACACCTGGCGCAACTACGAATCTTAGTGAATGTCCCACTATGTCTTTTTAAAAAAATACCTCGGGGAAGGCTCCCGGTGTGCACTCACTCTACATGGATCGGTATATATACATATATATATATAGATATATATATTAAATAAATAAATCCTGATGACGGTTCAGAGAGAACCCGAAACGCGTTGATGTGGGGTAGTTTGTAAAACTCCAATAAAACTTCTATTTCATGATACCCGTGAGTGCTCCTAAATTCATTTACTGTATGCTCTGCCTGAGCACCTGGGACTTGATGGATTGGTGGTGAGTGCCGGTTAATAGTATGACTATGTGTGTGTGTGTGTGTGTATATATATATATATATATATATAGGGAAAGGTGGGTGCAGGCTGCACACCTTAAAGTACACCAAATCATCTGGGTGCTCTGGTTAGAAAATAGATAAAGACTGCACGTCTAAGGTTTATTGAATCCGACGTTTCGGTTCCTTACAAATCGAAACGTCGGATTCAATAAACCTTATTTTTTATTGCACAATATCAAACGTTTGATCTTTCATGCAAATCCTGTGAGTGCCGGTACCACATGCAGTCATATATATATATATATATATATATATATATATATATATATATATATATATATATATATATATATATATATATATATATATATATATATATATATATATATTCCCTTTGTAGTTTATCTATATTGCCTTCTGATGGTAAATGGCTCATCAATTTATATAAGAAGAATTTGCATTTTATTGGCACTCTCCTCTTTGTCTCGTGTGTTCCCTGTCCTTGGTCCTGAAATGAATGGAGGAAAACAGCCCTGTGCTAACTAACAGCTCACTAACTACATCTCAGTTCCAGCCTTACGTGTGCTTTTGATCCGGCATTGTGACTAACATGTAGGGCTGAGCTGTTCCTTCTGGCCCCCTGTTGTCAGCTGTCCTTGCTTCACCTGTTCCTTTTATGGGATGCTTTAGGCATTTTGTATCTGTCTATTGCTGAGGCAGAGCACAGTCTCTCTTTGCTATTTTTGTATATTATCATACTTAATATCAATACCAACTCCCCAGTGGCTACAGCACAAGCATATACTTAGGTTCAAGGTGTTAATTAGTATAGGAGATATTTGCAGTCTATTTCCAGTGTATTTATCACTGTTTTCATTATCTCTGTACTCCAAACAAATGTATTAGATTTTATTATAAAGATTTCCAATGTTTTGCAGCCTCTGTAATACTGGTAGCCCCACTCTCCACTATCTTTTGTTTTTCCCTGAAAATGTTTGGAGAACAAAGATTTTCTGCAAATGCTTAAAGAGGTAGTTCTTCCAAACATAATGCAGAACAATGCGTATATCCTGCCTCCTGTAGCACTTATGGATGTGGGTAGTTAAGAAGGTATTCAAGAGAGGTCCACAGCTTTATATGTCAATCAAGGATCTATAGCCATTAAGCTGGAGCTGAACTACAACGTCTATCTCCCCTCCAACGCTAAAGGGAGTTGTTTGAAGTTGCAGTTTATCATTATCATCTAATTGGCCACATAATTATGCAAATATGTTTTCTTTTAAAAAGCACCAGGGCAGTTTTACACATGTAAAAAGGCGAGGCTGATTTACACCAGTGATTCTTAAAGGGCAACTCCAAAATAAAATTTGCCTAATAAAAGAAAACAAAATTCTAAGCAACTTTCCAATATTATTATTATTATTATTATTATTAATTGGCCACATAATTATGCAAATTAGTGATGGGCGAATGTGACCGATTTTGCTTCTCCAATAATTCGTAAAACGCAGAAAATTAGCTAAAGGCATTGGTCAATAGGCAACAATTTTTTTCTTCATGCACGACAATTTTTTTTTGATGCACAACTATTTTTTTTTTGATGCACAACTATTTTTTTTTGATGCACAACAATTTTTTTTTGATGCACAACTATTTTTTTTTTGATGCACGACAATTTTTTCACCCATTGGAGTCTTTTTTGTGGTGAAATTTCACTCCATAGAGCCAGTCCAGAGATTGGAGTTCACCTTCCACAGGAAAGCTGTCCTGTGGAAAGACTATTTAAAGTTAATTGGAATGGGAGAGTTTGTCTCTCAACAGGGCACAGCAGGTAGGAGACCTGGCTGTGTGAGGAACTCCCAGAGGAGCTGGGAGTGCTGCCTGTTACTGCAAGAAGCAGAAGGAGCCTGTGACCCTGACAAAGTTGTGCCAGGAGGCTGAATAAACACTACAGGAAGGAGTCCTGTGAGTACAGGGGTGAGCCAAACTATTTGTTGTGCTGGTTGTCCACAAGGGGCTTCAAAGTGTGAAGGTAGTGCCCAGTGGGCTAGGTTTTATTTTATGTTTTGTTTGTATGATACAATGGTCACCCCTGTGTCCGTGCATTATTGACAGTGTTTGTTGGAAAGTGGGAAAATAAACCTGTGTTTTCCTTGAAGAAACTGTGTGTCCCTGTCTTTCTGCTCCTTTTTCCCTATGCTGCCTGCTCACCATTGACTAATCCCCCCAAAAAGTTACGTGTTCAAGCCGCCAGCTTGCCACAACACGTACAGATGTTTATATTGCACTGAGCCGAATTATTACACGTAAGGCAGCTGGCCCTGACGGCATCCCTGGACGTGTGCTCAGAGCATGCGCTGCTCGCTAGAGTTTTTACTGACATTTTCAATCTGTCCTTGGCCCAAGCAGTGGTACCAGCTTGCTTTAAGACTACCTCCATAGTGCCGCAGCCGAAACATTCATCTCCTAAGTGCTCTTTAGCTCGGCATTTAACACTGTTGTCCTTTCCAAGTTAATCACTAAACTTAGGGATCTTGGAATCAATGACCCCCTCTGCAATTGGATTATGGATTTTTTGACTTATAGACCCCAGCATGTTAAGTCTGGTTACAACCTCTCCACCACCATCACACTCAATACGGGTGCGCCACAAGGCTGTGTGCTGAGCCCGTTTCTCTACTCCCTCTTCACTCATGACTGCAAGCCTATGTATGGATCCAATTCCATTGTTAAATTTGCGGATTACACCACGGTGATCAGACTCATCAGAAACAACGATGAATCAGAGTACAGGGCAGAGGTTCAGCTGTTTGGTGCACTGATAATAACCTGCTCCTCAATACTAGTAAAACCAAGGAGCTTATTGTGGAAGGAGAAGAGTGACACACACACACCCATTCATATTAATGGTATGGCTTGTTGAACGTGTCACCAGCTTCAAGTTCATTGGAATCCATATCTCTGAGAACTTGTCATGGACAATTATCACCTCCAGCCTTGTTAAGAAAGCCCATCAGCGACTCTTCTTCCTGAGGACATTGAAGAAGAATCATCTTTCGGCTGACTAAATTGGTTAGAGGGACAGAAGACTTAAATTATGAGGGTAGACTGTCAAGGTTGGGGTTGTTTTCTCTGGAAAAAAGGCGCTTGCGAGGGGACATGATTACACTTTACAAGTACATTAGAGGACATTATAGACAAATAGCAGGGGACCTTTTTACCCATAAAGTGTATCACCGTACCAGAGGCCACCCCTTTAGACTAGAAGAAAAGAACTTTCATTTGAAGCAACGTAGGGGGTTCTTCACAGTCAGGACAGTGAGGTTGTGGAATGCACTGCCGGGTGATGTTGTGATGGCTGATTCAGTTAATGCCTTTAAGAATGGCTTGGATGATTTTTTGGACAGACATAATATCAAAGGCTATTGTGATACTAAACTCTATAGTTAGTATAGGTATGGGTATATAGAATTTAATTAAAAGTAGGGATGGGTGTATGTATGGATGCTGGGTTTTCATTTGGAGGGGTTGAACTTGATGGACTTTGTCTTTTTTCAACCCAATTTAACTATGTAACTATGTAACTATCTTGGGTAATTTTTACTGTTGTGTGATTAGGAGCATCCTAACCAACTGTATTACAGTTTGGTATGAGAATTGCTCTGTCGCCGATCAGAAGGCATTGCAGAGGGTGGTAAAAACTGCCCAATACATCACAGGGATCCCACTACCTGCTATTGAGGATGTCCAGAAGAAACGATGCTTACGTCGAGCTAGCAGTATTTTTAGTGACCCCTCGTATCCTGCTCATAGACTTTTCCAGCTCCTTCCCTCCAGAAGACGCTTCAGGAGCCTTTGGACCGAAACCAGCAGGTTTAAGAACAGTTTTTTCTCACAGCAGTGTCCCTTCTGAACTCTGTTCCGCGTTAAAGCTCCAAGTATTTTAAATTCTCATGATTCCTCTCTTTTTTTTCCCAATGACCATGTATGTATTTAATTCAACACTTTTGTTTTTATATTGTCAATTGTACCTGTCCATATTGTTCCCTATTTATTTGTACATAATCTACTACAAATTACATTGCATTTTACGGTACATTGTACTATATTGAATATTATATATATATTTATAGATATTGCATTTGCTGCTTCTTGCACTACTGATTGGATGCTAAACAACATTTCGTTACCCTGTATTTATACATGTGTAATGACAATAAAGTTGAATCAAATCTAATCTAATATACATTTATTAAAAAATTTTAGTGCTTTTTAAAGTTATTTGTAAAAAGAATTTTTACTGAAAGCAGCATTTGCTGAACTTCTGATTGTTACATTTTAAACAGTGTTGTAAAAGTCTTAGTTCCCCAGCAAAGACAGGTCTGTTAATCAGCTGCCTTGTCTTACATTGTATTAACAGTCTGAGCCACCAGGGCAGAGAATAGAAACAGACAAACATTGCTTTCAGTAGCAATACATATACAAATAATTTTAAAAACCATTAAAAACGTGTATGAATGTATACTGCAATGTTACTTAACATTGTAGGGGATATTTATTAAAGATTTTATCTGTTTTTTTTACTTTTAAAGGGGAAAACACCATTTTTTTGTAGAAAAATAACCAACTCAATTTTTTTGTGCTTTCTTAAACCCTGATGGTGTTAAAAGACAGAATTAAAAAATACTCCATCTCAGACCTTGTAGAAGTCAATGGCAGATGTCCCGTTTACAACTGGAAGTTATCTTGATCTGTATTGGGTTTCTTACAATAATCCGAAGATTTTGTGGTTTCCAGCATCAAATCAGAAAAAGTCACAAGTTGCAGGTGTCTAATCTAAAAAGTCACAGTTTTCTGCAACAAATTGGAAACATTTGTACAATGTGGATGTTTTCAAAATTTCATTGTCTTTTCATGCACAAGAAATTTTCGTTACAATTTATTTATAAATAGGGGAGGGGGGAATCCTTGCGGATTTGGTTGGAGTGGTTTTCAGAAAGTAGTGAGAACATTTGGAATTTGATAAATAACCCCCTGTGTTTTCTTTTATTAAGTAAAAATATTTTTGTGGATTGACATTCTCTTTAAAATATTGGCTAGGAATTTCATAAAATTTTTGGCAACATTTACATTTATATGCCAGGATAGAGATGGGCAGTAAAAAAGGGGGCCATAGTTACAGGGTCTTGCAGAGTCCCACCCAAAAAGGTTTAGAAGAATTAATTTGTTCTCTTCTGTAATTTATTGTGCATCAGTTCTGGTACTTAAGTCAAGCACTAACATGCCAGTGAAGGCCTTGTCTATGATTGCTTACAAGTCAACTAAAGGTACTAATGGCAAGGTAGTGAGCCAATGGGTAGGGGAAATATCTAGTTATCAAATATGTATTACACTAAAAACAGCACACGAGCCTTAAAGGAGAGCTAAACCTTAAAAATGAATATGGCTAGAAATGCCATATCTTATACACTTAGGGGCCGATTCACTAACTTCGAGTGAAGGATTCGAAGTAAAAAAACTTCGAATTTCGAAGTGTTTTTTGGGCTACTTCGACCATCAAATGGGCTACTACGACCTTCGACTACGACTTCGAATCGAACTATTCGAACTAAAAATCATTCGACTGTTCGACCATTCGATAGTTGAAGTACTGTCTCTTTAAGAAAAACCTTCGACCCCCTAGTTCGCCATCTAAAAGCTACCAAACTCAATGTTAGCCTATGGGGAAGGTCCCCATAGGCTTTCCTAAGTTTTTTGATCGAAGGATATTCCTTCGATCGTTGGATTAAAATCCTTCGAATCGTTCGATTTGAAGTATTTTAGCGTTCGATCGAAGGAATAATCCTGACTATTTGCGCTAAAATCTTTCTACTTCGATATTCGAAGTCGAAGGATTTTATTTCCCAGTCAAATAATGAGGGTTAATTAACCCTCGATATTCGACCCTTTGTGAATCGGCCCCTTATTGAACCACCCTAATGGTTCAGCATCTCTATAGTAATAATGATCCAGACCTTCAAAGTTATACACAGGTGCTTCCCATTTTTGGTTTTGGTAGGAGTGTCAGTTACATGCACATCCTCAGTGTGTTCTGAGCAGCTGCTGAGAAGCTAAGCTTTGGAGTCACTGCAAATCATCAAGCAGAAAATTAGGGTTGCCTGTCATATAAGCTAATGCTTCAGGGCTGATAAATAAATTCTGATGCTAATTGTGCTTGTTTCTGAGCTGCCATGCACCAGTAATCTGAATTATTGACTAACCAGCCTTGTACTGTGACATTTATATTATATGTTTTCATATATTGTGCATCCATCCCAAAGCTCAGTAAGTGACAGTAGCACAGAGCATGTGCAGTGAATCAGTAGGAAAGAAGATGGGGAGCTACTGGGGCATATTTGGTGGCACAGATCTTTACTGCTAAAGGACTGTGATGGCCTTGGGTTGACAGAGAAGCCCATAACATAATTTATATTTCTGCCCTTCTGCCCTACTTTATATAAACTTTATTTCTCCTTTAAGAGAGTAATGACTGCTGGAGACATCTACTTCTTGGAAAAATGTTCCAGAAATAAGCTTCATCAGTTCCATAAAGGGAGGATTAAAGAAGGAGAAAACAAATACATGATTTGTTAAGCACAGGAATAGTCTGTCATTACCTTCCTTACTTGAGGCAGGTTTTTCCTTTTGCCACCCAATGATGCTGCCATTCTGCAGCAGGCCTACATTTGTAATGTAGAAACACAATAGCACTTACGGCTAAAATCAGAGCAAAAAAAATTCAGATCTTATTTTTTGTGAATAGCAATTAATATTTTGGCAATCATAACTGTTCCATCATAACACTCTGCTTTCCTTGCCTCCTGGCAGAATCACCACTGAACCAATTTTGGGTCAGATTCAATTCAGTGAGAAAAAAAGATCTCATGGTTAATCACATGAAACACATTGAAAAGTTTCAATCCAAAGAGAAAAAAACTTTTTTCAGTTCCAGTTCTTTTCCGATAGACTTCAATAGAGTTTTTATGTGATACACACTTTAAAGATACACTTTTCTGAATTGAATTGCATCTGAAATTGAATCTCGTCCATTAGTTTTTATGTGAATAAACCTTTTGTCTCACTGAATTGAATCTGGCACAATATATGATATGTACCACTGATGTAGTGGAGGTGATACTGTAATGGAACTATCAGCTACAATGTTATTGCGTTTATTTTATGTCTGCTGTTTTTAATGAAGTTCCTTATCAGAGTGGTTTTAATTGTGTATCACTCATCATCCAAATTCCAACATTAATTGCATGCCCTCATACAATTGTCGCTTTGGGAAAAATCAGTAGGAGGTGGTGGAGAGGAGTTAAGTGATGAAAATAGCATTCTGTTGTGAGATGTATTCCATCTGAGATTTCTGCACATGACTTCATTTAATGGTCCAGATATGTCACAAGGTCCAGAATGACAACCAATTCCCTTTGGTTAATGATCTGTATCAAAAAAGAAAGTGCTTCATTACGACTCTTCTAATAAATAAATTAGGGAAACAGGATTTTTGTGTGCAAGCATTCTGGATCAAGCATCTTTTCTTGCCTAGTAGTATAAAGCTTACTATACATACCAGACAGAAAGCTTACTGTCCAGGACTACCTGTAAGGAGTATTAAATCTAAACTTACACACTTTTTAAAATAAATAAAAATAATGTCTGTCTGTCTTTTTTACTGTAGTGCAACATTTATCGGGTATGCAATGTTTTCAAAGAGCAATTTATGTGACACCGATTCGGTGCTGACAGCTGTCAAACTCATGCTGCACTGTCCCACCATACTGATAATACTTTTTATAGTCGTTGGGTAAATGTGTTTACAATCAGATATGATGTAATAGTTGAAGATTGCCCTATGATGTATATTTTCTTGACACAGCATTGAGCCCTGCAGTCGCAGGAGGTCACTGTCCTCAATCTGAGTGCCAAACAGAGGTTATACCAGGTACTTCATTGTACAGAACAGAGGTTATTCCAGGTACTGCATATTACAATAGAGAGACAGAGCTGCAGGGAAAACCATATTAACAATCTTTTAAAGAAAACAGCCTCCATCTTAAAAGTACTTATGTATGGGTAATCAAGTGGTGCCATCTGTTGAGAATTCCCAGAATCATTTAAGTTTCTGCAAAGGCATGAAAAATAATTCATAAAGGCTTACGTTCTGCTGTTATTTACTATTATTATTAATATTTAATTATATAGCGCCAGCATATATATTCAACTCTCACATTTTCATGGACAAGCATACATGCCAAAGTTGCTCAGACCTATTTTACAGATTATGGGGCATATTTAATATGCAGTGTAAAACGAAATTCAGCAAAAGAAATATGTAAAAAGCTGTGTAAAATGAATAGCGAATTTATCACGGTATGTGTCATTTTATGCCATGCGAACGCCAGATTTGCCTCCGTTATTTGACATTGCTTCCGGCGGCAGTCACTCTAAGAAAAAACACATACATGATTAACATAGTTTTTTACGTGGTGAAACCTGGTGATGTGTGGTGTATTATCTTGCTTTTTTTTTTTTTTTACACAGCACAATAAACATTCCCCTAAATGTATTACCAAACAGTGCATCACAAACATATAGGTCTATGGTGATGAGATGTGACTTGGTTTAGCATGCCTTGCAGTGGCTAGAACATGTGTAATGCTATTTTAGAACAGCCTCTATAGACTCCAGGAAGCCATACAATATACAGGGATCTCTATCTCAGGTGGATTCTCACTGACAAGTTCAGGAAAGTATTGTACTAACTTAGGCATGTATGATTCTTAAAAATAATAGAAACTTATTCACTTTATTGACTTGTTCTTACACAGTGATGGTACATAGTGAATTATTTCTTCAAGTGAACAGACGGGGTAATAGTTGCGGGAAGTGGTAAGCCTTAACCACTTGAGTCTTTACACTGTGAAATATACTGTACCTGGGGGAACTAACTCTTTTATTTCTCTTGCTGGAGCCTCTGACTGCTTTACTAAATACCCTAATCTATTTTGCACTCATAGGCCAACCAATATGGAGACGCTAACCATGACACAAGCTAGTCCTCTTTCATGCAGTCCCCTGACTTCCGCTAAGCCAGGTGTCTCTTTTACCTCAGGGTTTTCTATTCCCTGGTGCATCCCATTTTTCCTGGCACCATTCACCCTTCTGTGTCAGGGTTATGGAACAGAAACACGTATTTTTGTTTACAGCTTGACATGTTGGTAGCAGTCATCCTGTAGACTTAAACAATTCATTATTGGTCCTCTAGGTACTCACAATGCAGCACAAAGGCTAATGTCACACCGAGCATGTTCTCTTTTGGTGATTTTTGGCCAGTGCCGCCCTGTGAACATAGTAACAGCCATGAATACGATCTGCCATTACTGCACACACAGTGCCTTGCTTTCAGTACTGCTTAGGTCTCTTTTTCTGGCATGGTGAAATGTCACAGAATTTATACACAAAATCACTGAGTTAGAAAAATTGTTATAAATCTGACACGCATGTGTAAAACCAATTCCTTTACAGATATTGATCAGTGTATTGGCACACAGATACAATTAACACCTACACTGTATTTGTGAGGTGAGAGCCATACTAAGGCAAGTATATTTTAAAAATGTAAAAGGGTCTTTTGATTGGATCCCTTGGGTGCAGAACACAAAAACCCCAGCACCCAATACCAGAACAAGTGCCAAGCACCCTGGTCTCGGCTCGGCTTCACCAGTAGTGTGACCACCTTTGGGCTTTGGGAGGAGCCCTCAGCTTACTTGGGTGCCACCTGGACTTAATGAGAGATACAAGGCGAGATGTTCTGACTGGCAAAGGGACACGGCTGGAAGCAGAGTCTTTTGGGCCGAAGGTCACAGTACAAGAGGATTAGGCAAGCGGATGGTCAGACAGGCTGGGTCGAGGCAGGCAGATATCAGAATCGTCAGGCAGGCAAGGGTCAAAACCGGGTAGTCAATCAAGGGGTTAAGCAGGAGAGTTGTCGTAGGCAGGCAATGGTCAGGATACAGATTGGAGAGTAGTCAGGAACAGGCTGGGTCAAACACGGATAATCAGATCAGAATTTTCAAGACAGATGCACAAGGCTCAGGAAAACCACTAGAACAAGTTCTATCACGGGCAAATGGCTGTACACAGAATAGCCCTAAAACAGTTTTCAAATTCCGCGCCAAATGTGCGGCAAAAACGTTCTGGCGCAAACACGCCAGCGTGCCTGCGCCTTTAAGAGGCGCGCAGGCGCGCGCACCCTAGAGACCAAGATGGCGCCGTCTCTAAGGACCATACTATTTAAGATAGGCAAAGATACATTTGTAACTATTTAAAATAAACAGGTCTCTTGGAAGAACTGTGATTCACAGCTTAAAGGACAATTTCACCTTCATTAGCAAAACTGTTATAACACATGAAACATGGCCCTAGAACTCCCAGAAATGTATTCAAGCTTTCATAACCTGCAAAATGTTATAAAATGGACATTGTAATTAGGGGGTGTTTCCATACAGAAATCTTTACCGCACGCAGTGTGGCAGATCTTTTTATCCCTCTTTCCATTTTATAAATGTTGGGCAGCATTAGTGAGAGTTGCAGGTTGGCTTTTTGTCAACCCTAATATCTATTACTCTTATACATATGGAGTACGTTTTTTTTTTTTTTTTTTTGGCCTATTTGAAGGGGTAAAACATTGCTTAGCACTTAGCTAAATGGGCCACAAGAAATGATTATTTCTGCTTTAAATTCAGTTAAATTATACTAGCAAGTAAACATAAACAAGCTTCACTGTTGAAACAGCTTCAGAAAAAAAACAGCATTTGTGGCTAATAGGGATACAGCGAAAGCAAAAAATAAAACATACAGCCGAGTGTGTATCCTGCAAATTGAATTTGCCTCAGATCTATGTAGCAATTTTTTATTCTCATCATTTGGCTGCGTTTGTTGTAGAATATATTTACATTTTGCCTTCATGAGAGCCTAAGAATATCTATTGAGAGGTGTGATCGAGTGTCAGTGTGTTACAGTGTGTCTTTTGCTGACAAGGAAAAACTGGTTGAGGCCTGTGCAGTCAGAATCCATTTTTTTCCTGTTACTTCACTAGTGTAGTCACAGGGGAGAGGAAGTTGCTGGGCTGAGTCAATGGATGACAGAACTCCTCCCCTCTCATTTCTCATAGGTCCGCACGGCAGGGCAAAGTGTTGTTGCTATGGGTATAAGGGGGGAAGCTGCTGTCTGACAGCTGGGTTGCTGTGTGTCACTAAGAGCTGCTGACATTCAGAGGCCTAATAGAAATACTGTGTGAGAGCTGTCGAGGCTGTGGCAGTGTATTTGATTACGTGTTTGTATTAATAGGTTGGGGCTTCTGATCAGTGTGATGTGCCCACGCTGTGCATTTGATGGGTGTAATTAGACTGCTGGGTCAAGTGATTCACTAAGAGCAATAGTGATTGGCTGCCCGTGAAAATAAGATGGTGACCTTACTTTGCCTGTGATGCACCCTGGGATATGGTGGATGCTGATGGAAACCTGATTACTTCTGTGCATGTCGGGGGGGTCGCAGCACTAATTAGCTAGCAGAGCCTAGTGCTTTCACAGCCAGTCGCTCCGCTGTGCTCCCTTTTCCTCTCAACTGAAAGCTCTGCTCATAAATATGCTCCTTTATGGGGCTGGTGTAAAGCAGGAATTCATTTTATTTTTTCCGTTTGTTATGGGAAAAGCTTTGAATCATCTGTTTAAGAAGTGATGTGAAATCTGCTTTTATGATTACTACAGAGAAGGTTCTCTGAATATAGGAAAATAAATGCTCACACCACTCAGAGCAAGAAAGGCCATGGCAAGCTGTATAAAATTACAGGCATTTGGTATGGCCAGAAGAAGGTGATTTTTGCCCCATAGAGCTTACAATCTAGGCAATGCATTGCTAAGATGTATCATGTTAATTGATTAAATAAACTGTAGAAATGGGAAAGTTGTGCTCACCACTACGTTTTAAACCCTTAGGCATGGATGCGATGAGACTGTGACCATAGTCTTCTGTATAAATCTGTATGAATAAATGAAATGAAATATATGTTGGGGCAGTTCCCAGAAGTCCATTCAGATATGTTAAACGACTATAGGATCTGTTATTCAGAATAATTTGACTTGTGGTTTTTCCAGATAAGGGATCTTTCTATAATTTGGATCACCAGATCCAATGTAAACATCAAATAAACCAATAGGATTGTTTTTCCCCAGTATCAATTCATGCAGCTTAGTTACCATATGTACAAGGTTCTGTTTTGATTATTACAGCGATTTTTTTTTTGTATACAAATTAGAATTATTTGCTATGGAAGATGATCCTCCTATAATTCTGAGCTTGGTGGATAACAGGTTTCCAGATCCCATGTCTTATGAAAGAATGCATTCTTGTTGACTTTTTATTGTGATATGTGTTGGTATTTATTGCATATACACTGCATATGTTAAATGATCACCCATTTTTTCAGGAAAATCAATTAGCCTCAATTAGCTCACTCTTCTGGTGGGGGAAACAATTATGGTGTGATATGTGTTTGAAAATGAACCATTACAGCTGCAGCTATGATTGTTTGTCACCACTTTATATATAGTAATTCACGACTGGTGCTATATAAATAAATGATGATGATAATATAGCAATAGGTCAATGTATATCAGACACATTGCTCTCACTCCATGGAGTTAATGAGACACACAGGGTAAGAGAGTCTCTGAGGGGGCACCTTAGAATTCTGCTTACCTATTTTGTACAGTAGTTCATTATAATTTCAAGTGACTGTGCCAAGTTGCCTAAATTGGTTTCAAATCTGGGAGGCACATTTAGAATATTTACTCCCATGTAACTGTTGCAACTTTCTCATAGTGTTTAACAAAAGTGCAGACCTCATCTTCTTCTTCTGCATAGTAAGGGCTAAACTACACAGGAGATTTTGTAATATTTTTTGTGTCAGGCTTTGGGCCAGATTGAGTTGAGTGAGAAAAGGGTTCATCACATGAAAACACAGGATAGGATTCAATCTGAGATGCAGTGGCGTAACTATAGAAAAAGCAGACACTCCAGTTGCAGGGGGGCCTGGGGAACAGGGGGTCCAGACTGTGGGGTCTGCTTCCTCTTTAGCTAATAAGAAAACCCCCTCCTCCCCAGCCGCTCTCTTACCGGTGAGAAAGGGGACACAAGTCGACGGCGGGAGATGGGCGGAGCCAGGGGATGTGGGTGGAGGCAGGCAGGAAGTAGGTGGGGTGGAGGCAGGCATAGGGCGGGGCAGGAAGGAGGCAGGGATTATGGGGATTGGAGTGTGCTGGGCCCCTCTGAAGGTTTTTTGTATTGGGACCAGCGCACTCTAGTTACGCCACTGTTGAGATGCAATTAAATTCAGAAAAAACTTATCTCATTGAAGTCTATGGGAAAAAACTGGAACTGAATTTGGAGAAAAGTGTTTATATCCTCTTTGACCAACAAGATAGAGACTTTCATTATTTATCAGCATTAGACCAGTATAAGCACACCATTGCTTGCTATGAATTATTGTGGAGTGAACTTTTCCCCATTACTAAAAAAAAATGGTATTTTTAGTAACTGTTTTTCTCTGATTGCATTATGTACACAGTGCAAGTTTTGTGGATCACTTAAATGTATGTTGTTTAATTCAATCCAAAAACTGAGCACAGGTTCTGTGATTCCTTGGTTCATTTCTGAATACCATTTCTGAATGCCACTGCTTTGATTTAACTGTGATGCAGCATTCATTTTCTGTTCTCAGTGTATTGCTCGTGGTATGCCACTCTACCGCGCATGTATGGTGTAAACGGCATGTCAGAAAAGTGGCAGTGAATTAGCGAATCTGTTATTGGAGAAAAATAGTAGCAGATAGAAACAGTTTATGGATCTTGAGAGCATTGCGTTCTCAAGGAATAAGCTGAATGTGCAGGACATTCTGGCTGAATGGTCCATTTGTTTTTACACTGGAGTGGGTGAATGGCAGCACAATTAGATTGCAGACTGTATCTGCTGGAGTTTATGAAAGGTTGTGAAACTGTGTTGTCATAACAGATAAGTACATCCGTCAGCTCTCTTGGTACAAAATGCGTGCTCTTGATGTTTGTCTCTGTTTAGAGTGCATGTTAATACTACTTTGGTTCTCACCATAATGTTTCCATTTAATTGGTAATGGCTACAGTATAATAGAATAAATGCTGAGCTAATTCAGCTTGCATATAAATGTTAATTAGCAATCAGATTCGGAGAATCAATTATGTTATTTGGGAATACATTTACGGTGCGTATATTCCGTGCAACTGTAACAAGCATCTATAGTAGGGATGGGCAACCTTTGGCACCGCAGCTGTTGTGTATAGATCAGCAGCAACCTGCTTTGTTATATACTGGGATGAATATACAATATCCCAAAATGTGTGGGCTTTATTAGTATAAAACAGTGTCTCCACACAAGGAAGTCTTTATAGCCAAGGAATAGGCTTAGGGTAATAACATTACATAAAAGAGCCACATCTGACCAGTTTCAACAATCCTGATCAACATTGTCATTGTGTCACACCAGTAAGCAATCTATTCTCAACACACTCTCTTAACAGTCAAAAATGAGTGTGCCAATAAATCAGACCAGAGCTTACATGATAAGCAGGCTTTATTCATATTCGTATTAACTGAATAACACTAGAAAATCATATTGTCTCATCTGGGTTGTGGCTTACAGACATTACCATGGAAAAAAAGATTGTACATATTTTAATCCAATTTAATATGTATATACACACTGAACATTTCATATAGGATATAGGAGGGAAATGAAACAATGAAAGTAAAATGTAAAAAAAAAATTGATAATGGAAAAGGTGTATATAACTTCTTACGCTAATAGCAGAAAAAAAAAACCCAGAAGAGCTAAAGTACTGTGGAGACGTTGCTGATTGTTAGTAGATGATAAATATTTTGGAGAAAGGTTTTCATCATGTCAAAACATGAAACAAATAAAGAGGGTAACCTTTATTTGTAATGTGGAATGTGAGACTTCCCATTATTGTGGTGCAAGACATTATTAAAGCTAATATTATCACTCCAGTAAAGGGTCATACATACACATTGGAACCTTAGCTTACCTGGAACTGATTAACTGTTTATGAGGTTTTTAGAATCCAGTTACCTGGTAATCTTAGCTGTTACAATTTTGCTAATCATTTCCATAGCATGCCTTTCTGTTGGGATCAAAACTAATTGTTGTTACCCATGCAGAGAAACCTATCATCACTACTTATTTAAGATCTCTTAAATACATCTGACCAGGTATAATAGAAATGTGATTGTAATTAACACATTAGGCAGTGGTATTTATAAAGTATCTTATTTTTTTAGTCAAGCTGTTTGTTGACAGTGTATTGAGATCTACTCATCGCCAGCTAAAGGTCTACTGGTAGATCCCGATCTACCTTTTGGGCACCCCTGTAGATGCATTGATGATGTTATTGTACTGTGGCTGGGAAGTATTGTCTCTCTACAGCAGTTCCATGGTAGACTGAATGAGGCGCATCACTTATCACGTTCATTCGATCTCCATATCATACATTTTTTTGATGTTATGGTTTAAGAAACCTCACTATACACAAATTCCACCAATTGTAATCAGTTTTGACATTACAGCATCTACCTCACACTAATAAAAACAATTCTAGTGAGTCAACTTTTTAAGGTACAGAGATCCATGAGTGAAAATCAGGAAAAGAAACAGGAACATAAAATGTGTCTGGTAAACCTGGTATTTGTTCTGGGGGTTTGTTAGCATTTGTAAACTATTTTTAGGGGCCCCTAGGGTGTTTAATCATGTGCTAGGGGGTGCTGTGTTATCCACAGGGGAGGAATATTGATTTACGGGTATGTCTTAAAGAGATACTGACACCAAAAAATAATCTTTTTTTTTATATCCATCGTAACATCATTGAATACTATTTATCATTCTGCCGTAAGTATTCGCCTGATACTTTTCCATTACCTTTAATATCCCCGTGTACCTCTATGAGGGGGCTGCCATATTTGTACAGCAGTAGTCCACATTAGAAAACTCTAACTGACAGGCTGAGAAGGGACAGCCAGGTTGGCAAAACAGTCAGGTTTTGGAAATTCAAGTAACAATTACTTACAAAAGCAGAATTATCAGCAAAAAATGATCAATGTGACCTATAGGTAATTCTTAATGTAGTATGTAATATCCCTGCAGACAGTAAGCACCAGCCATTTTGGTTTTTTGGTGTGTAGACATAGTCTTGTGGTAACATGGGCTGGTTTAATGTGGGTTGCTAGCACTGGCTTCCATTATCTGCTCTCCACCATATAGGCCAACAAAAATGCTGGCCCATAGTAGCACAAAAGTTGGACAGCACTGATGTAGAGCATGATATTGGAAGACAATCTGCAGTTGTTTTTTATTAAATGAGGTTTTTGAGTTATTTAGCTTTTTTTGAGCAGCTGTCCAGTTTGCAATCTCAACAATTTGGTTGCTAGGGTCCAAATTACCCTAGTAACCATGCATGATTTGAATAAGAGATTGGAATGCGAATAGAAAAAGGCCTGAAAAGTAATCTTAGTAATAAAAAGTAGCCATGACAATAAATGTATAGCTTTATTGAGCTACTAACACTACTCTCGGCAGATCTTTTTGTCCCTCTTTCCATTTTTCAAATGTTGAGCGGTACAGTATCCATGCTCACAAGGTTGTCACTCCCCTCCCCCATGTACCTTATTTTGCATTTTCAGGTGTTAGTCCCCCTTGCAGGCAGAGTGTGGCACCTAACACCCAGTGCACATATAATGGGGCCTTCATTGCTTTTTTTATAGTTTTCTTGTTCTTCTAACTCTTTCATGCTTTCAAATGCTCAATAAAGCTAGACATTTATTGTATAGCAGTACAGAGGCCTACAAGGGTCGGCACGTAGGCATGTTAACCCTTCAAGTAGAGTGGCAAAATGCTTTAACCACACCCATTTTATGACCACACCCCCTAATTACCATGTCCATTTTACAAAATTTGGCAGGTTGTTAGGTTTAAACACATTTCTGGGAGTTTTAGGCCCATGTGTTATGTGCTATAACAGTTTCACTAATGAAGGGAAAATTGCCCTTTAAGCATCAAGTCACGGTTCTTCCAAGAGACTTGTTTTTTCTCAGTAATTACAAATGTATCTAAGTGCAGGTGCTGAGTATTCTGGGCTCTCTGCCTCTTATTTAATTATGTTTCAGAAACTCTGGTCAGTGCGGGAGATCAAAGAAAAATAAAAACCCAAGACTCTGGGCTGAGCTGTTAAATTGAGGATTTTCTCACAGAAAACAGGACAGTTTAGAGGTATGATGTGTGTGAGAATATGTCGCCACAGAGTATTTGAGACAATTGGCAAAGGTACAATCACAGTTCCCCAATAATTTGCAAACATGGTGGGGGCTCCACACCTAATAATTGAATATAGTTGAAAAATAGAACAGTGGTGTATTGTTGGACACACTAATACCAACACAATATCATTATTAAACAAACAACAGTAGTCCTATGTCACTAGATCATGGAGGGATCAACAGCAAGTATTTAGGAGTGCTCTACCCTCTTATATTCACCTGTGTAGGTCCAGGTGCTAAACTGGAGGACTTTTGCCTGCAAGCTGGGTCAAGTTTCACATCCAATCGAAAAAATCCAGTAGCACACCAGTAGTGTTGAAAAAATCTTCAGTGTTTTATTAGCCCATACATACACACAAAAGGGCAACGTTTCGGCCCCAACTGGACCCTTTATCAAGAGGCTTGATAAAGGGTCCAGTTGGGCCCGAAATGTTGCCCTTTTGTGTGTATGTATGGGCTAATAAAACACTGAAGATTTTTTCAACACTACTGGTGTGCTACTAGATTTTTTCGATTAGATCATGGAGGAGGCCCAGGTGCACTGCCCTGAGCCTTTAGCAAAGGGAGCGGTTCAAACCAGAATTTTGTTGAGCAGGCACTCAAATACAATCTTACATGGTATATTTTAATTAAGGGAAGCGCCCCTTGTATTTCAAACATGTTAACATTGTTCTTATATTTACATTTTGTAAATGTTTTTATAATGTTATTTTGAGTATTGCCACATAAAAGGACACAATAAATAAATATATTATTATTTGTATTCTGATTGGTTGTTCTTTGTATAAATGCCCATGACTAAGTGCCCTGAGTGGGTGCGAAACGCATAGGGCGGATGGAGATGCAAATATACATTTTTAACTTTGTACAAATACAATATATTTTTTAACTAACTTTCCTTGGTCCTGTGGTTCCATTTGAGTGCCGGTCGGCCCTGCTTTTTCCATATATTTGTTGCCACACCGCTCCCTAAAGCTGGCAGTCTGTGGCTCCCACATTTACTATTCGGTGAGCCATTTACAATTTATTCTGCAGCACCACTTTTCTTCCTATTTTTGACACAATAAATAAACCTGTTTAATAATGATGAGTAGTGTTCTGTATCTTCGGGTTTTCTTCAGGTTAGTTCCCCAGCACTGAGCTTGCTGGCACATGTGCAGATGAAGATACTCTACGCCCCAGCAAGCCTTGTGCTGGCATACTGATCTGAAGAAACTCTGCTGGGCTATTATGCATCTATAGGTCAGATTAACAAATAGGCACACTTTTCCTTGTAATAGATTCAGTGGGGAGGGTATGTTTTTTGGGGGGTAAGTTTTCCGTTGATCATGTATAAATGTAATAATAGTTATCATATAGCATAGATTTTCCAAGACACATTTAATATGTAGGTTTGGTTGACATTCACTTGGCAAAAAAGTAATAATATACTGTATGCTGACCTTCTGTAGGCAGGGTAAAGAATGAATGGATTATTAAAAGTGCAGTTTGAAAGGCAAACAACAGAAAGAGGAGATCTTTTTAATACTAGGCTGAATGCTGAAAGCTTTACCCAGACTTATAATCAAACGCCAAGCCAGCCAATGTACAAAGCTAGAAAATGTATAGAATGCTCATTAGTGGGATAGCGGAGCAGCTGGTTCTCCACAGAGACTAAGTAGCAGGGTCCAGTCCTTACTCAAGTGTATATCTGTGTGATGTGCAGCTGGAGCCCAATCCCCAATTAAGCACAACCCTTACCTAGTGCCCATGCTCCGTGGAGACAAAAGGCATATCTGCAGATTCATATTCTGATTCAACTGACTGAATCCTAACTATTTCATTAAGTGCTCAGGCTAAAAAAAAGGAACATTTATTCACAATCTGCAGGCCAATCAGAGAATGTTGTACTGATCTGAAATAGCTTTATTCACCTGTAGGAAACATATTGCTGAACTCTACAAGTACATTAATAGACAAAACCTTTCCAAATACAATATACAGGTAACAGCTTTCATCCAAAAGAGGAGCCATGAAATCACTTGAAGGCTAAACAATTGTAAAAACATACCAAATAAATAAAGCTTGCAGATCTCCAGACTGTGTAGGTTACATCTTCTAATGTCTGAGGATGTTGGAACTGGAACATCTGGAGGGATAATGGTGTACAGGTATAGGATAACAGATCTTTCTGTAATTTGGATCTTCATACCTTAATTCTATTGGAAAATCATAAAAACATTACGGGGGTTATGACTATGAAGATTTTCATTCATCCAGGTCATGGTATATCTAGTATAGGTCAATCTAAAAACAACTGGACTTGCTGAGTAATCAATGAAGACGTTTCACTACTCATCCGAGCAGCTTCTTCAGTTCAACTGACTGGTGTGGGAAGTTCTTGGCATATAAACTCTTCCACTAATCCATTTACAGTGGCACATTGTAACTCTTCAAAGAGGTGACATCTGAAGAAATTCACAGAGGTTTTGATTCTGTGTAGTTACTAAGATAGGATTATCCAATGTGTCATGCAACTCCTAGAAACAGGTGTTACTTGTGAGAGTTGCATGAATGGATGTGTGAAGTGTTCTGAATCCGCCGGGGTACAGATGTTAGAACAGCATTGTATGTAGCAGACAGGTGCTGTCGAAAGCCCTCGCCTCTGTTCAGGGATGGTCTCTCCACCTTGACATGAATCGCCTCTTTCACGCCTCGTTCAAACCAGCGGTCTTCTTTATCCAAGATTTGGACCTTGCTATATTCAAAGGAGTGTCCCTTGTCTTTTAAAGGAATAGTTCAGTGTGAAAATAAAAACTGGATAAATAAATAGGCTGTGCAAAATAAAAAATGTTTCTAATATAGTTAGTTAGCAAAAAATGTAATGTATAAAGACTGGAGTGATTTTATGTGTAACATATCAGTCAGACACTACTCACTTCTGCTTTTCAGCTCTCTTTGTTTACACTGACTGGTTACCCTGGCTACCAGGCAGTAACCAATCAGAGACTTGAGGGGGGGCCACATGGGTCATTTCTGTTGCTTTTGAATCTGAGCTGAATGCTGAGGATCAATTACAAACTCACTGAACAGAAATGTACCATGTGGCCCCCCTTCAAGTCGCTGACTATCTCAGAGTTATAGAGCTGAAAAGCAGGAAGTTGGATTCTGGCTGTTTTATTAGACATTTGTTCACTCCAGCCCTCATACATTACATTTTTGGCTAACTAACTATATTAGAAACATTTTTTATTTTGCACAGACTATCTATTTACCCAGTTTTTATTTTCACACTGAACTATTCCTTTAAGTGTAGAAAGACAGCTGAGTTTTGCCCTGTAGAGTTCTCCCTCCTGTGCTGAGCCATTCGCTTGGAGAGCAGTTGTTTTGTCTCCCCAATGTATAGATCTGTGCATTCCTCGCTACACTGGACTCCGTATACCACATTGCTTTGTTTTTCTTTTGGCGTTTGATCCTTCGGGTGTACCAGTTTTTGTCTCAGTGTGTTGCTAGGTTTGAAAAACACAGGGACGTGGTGTTTGTTGAAAATCCTCCTGAGTTTCTCTGACACTCCAACTACATATGGGAAGACTATGTTTCGCCTACTATGTGTCTCCGGGCGGTTATTTCTATTGGTGTTCCTGTCGGGCTTGGTTGCTGCTGTTTAGACAAAGACCCAGTCTGGGTAGCCACACGCTTTCAAAGCTCCTCTGAGATGTTTTTGCTCTTTGTCTTTGGACTCTGTATCAGTTGCCACACATTCCGCCAGGTGGTGCAGGGTTCGAATGACACCCAGTTTGTGTTCCAGCGGATGGTGGAAATCAAACAACAGATATTGATCCGTATGAGTGGGTTTCCTGTATACTTCCGTCTTCAAGTTACCCCCCTCTTGGATACCAAAAAAGCAAGTTTGTTCTCGTGGACATCTTCCCTTGTGAACTTGATGTTATTGTCCACTGAGTTAATGTGTTCTGTAAAGGCCGCCACTTCATTGGATCTGATTTTAACCCAAGTATCATCCACATACCTGAACCAGTGAGTCGGTGTAGTTCCCTGGAAAGTAAGTAAGGCCCTCCTTTCCACTTCCTCCATGTACAAGTTTACTACAATGGGAGAGACTGGAGAACCCATTGCACAGCCATGTTTCTGTCTATAAAAAAGGTTCTTGTACTTGAATTATATGGTGTTAAGGCACAAATCTAGCAACATGGGACTGAGCTTCGTTCTGCTGCTGAGGGTGTTATCATGTTGCAGTCGATTTCTTACCGTCTCAATTGCCTCTGTAGTAGGTATACATGTGAACAATGAAGTGACATCATATGACACCATTGTTTCTTCTGCCTCTAGTGTAACACCGTGAATCTTGGTTACAAACACTTTGGCATTCTGGATATGATGCACTGTATTGCCTACCAACCGGGCTAAGATGTTAGCCAAGAATTTTGCAGTGCTGTATGTCACTGAAGTTATGCTGCTGACAATGGGTCTTAGTGGAGCTCCTTCTTTGTGTATCTTGTGTATGGTGTGGCTTCCCTGGGATCCAGACGGTGGTATAAAATTCGATCAATCGCTTTCTACTTTTCAAGTTGTTGTAGGCAACTGATCACCTTTTTCTTGTAACCACTGGTTGGGTCTTTCCCTAAGGGTTCATATGTATTGCTATCACTGAGCAGAGTGGTTATCTTGCAGTCATAGTCAGTTGTGTTGAGCACAACTGTGCATTGCCCTTTATCTGCTGGCAGGATAGTGATGTTCGGGTCCTTACTCAGCAAGCCGAGTGCTCTCCTCTCTTCTGTAGTATTTATCAAAGTCCGATTTTTTTTCTGGTTGGACTCTTAAAGGGGAAAAACAGAATTTTTTCGTTGAAAAAAAAACTTTTTTGGAGATACATTTAACTCCGATGGTGTTACAAGTCCAAATTAAAAAGTACTCCAACTCAGACCTGCCGAATTTATGTAGAAGTCAATGGCTATGGATATTCTGAACACGGTGTATTCGTATACTGCTGAAATAAATAAAGTTTACTTTGACTTTTGACTATGACTTTGATCTGGCGTCAAATCCAAAAAAGTCTGAGGTTTTGGGTGTAAAATCTGAAAAAATCATTGATTTTGATTTTTTTCGCTGTTTTATCAAGTTTTTTCCAGCACAAGAAATTTTCGAGAAAATATATTGATAAATAGGGGGAAAAGTCAATGGGGATTTGTTTGGCGTAGTTTTCAAAAAATAATGAGAACTTTTTAGATTCTGATATATAACCCCCTACTTATTGCTTCCAATAAGAATTAACTGTATCTTAGTTTGTATCAAGTACAAGTACTGTATCACCATACCTGTATCACCTCTGTACTAAAAAGAGTGCAAAAGAGGAGTTTACTGTGGTAATGTGATGCCAAGGTACTGTTTGTTTGTTTTTAAAAAAAAAGGTAAACAGGCTTTCCATAATTCAAAACTTTCTGATTAACTGGTTTCCGGATAATGGATCCCATATGTGTATTGCTTATGTACTGCTTGGAGCAGGATAGGGGAATTTAGAAAAATCATAAAGTAACATAAAATAAAATCTTTGTGCACAAATTGCATTAAAGTCAATGGAAACTGTGCATGCAGCACACGTCCTTACTGTATATGAAGCATGAGTAGATAGGTGGTCATTCCTGATGCCATTCCAGCCAGGAAAAAACATTTTTTTTTTAGTTTTTCTTATCTAGTAAACAGGATGATATCCAGTTTTAGGTCTGTAATGGTACAATTGTGGAATCTGTTATCTGGTAACCTGTTATCCAGAAATCTCAGAATTACAGGAAGCTCCATAGACTCCATTTTAATCACATACATTTTCAAGAATGTTTTCCTTTTTGTCTGTAATAATAAAACAGTACCTTGTACTAGATCCCAACTAAGATATAATGAATCCTTATTGGAGGCAAAACAAACATATTAGGTTTATTTATTACATCAGTAAATGGTGCTGCTCCAGCAGAATTCTGCACTGAAATCCATTTCTCAAAAGAGCAAACTGATTTTTTTATGCATATTTAATTTTGAAATCTGACATGAGGCTAGACATCTTGTTTCCCAGCTGCCCTCAGTCATGCTTATGCTCTGATAAACTTCAGTCACTCTTTACTGCTGTACTGCAAGTTGGAGTGATATAACCCCCCTCCCCCCCCCCAGCAGCCTAACAACAGAACAATGGGAAGGTAACCAGATAGCAGCTCCCTAACACAAGATAACAGCTGCCTGGTAGATATAAGAACAGCACTCAATAGTAAAATCCAGGTCCCACTGCGACACATTCAGTTACATTGAGTAGGAGAAACAAACAGTCTGCCAGTTCCATCCTAAAGTGCTGGCTCTTTCTGAAAGCACAAGACCAGACAAAATGACTTGCGATGGCTGCCTACACACCAATATTACAACTAAACAAAATATACTTGCAGGAATTTAATTTTATATGGTAGAGTGAATTATTTGTAGTGTAATTTAGAAATAAAAACTACATCATAAAAATCATGACAGAATCCTTTTAAATTATTTTTTTCCAAAAGAACCTTTATACCGGAAACTCTGGATAACAGGTTCCATACACAACAAACTTTAAAAATATACTTTTAAATTCTATAACATGAGGATTATATAAGTAACACAAACTACACCAGAAACATCTTTAAATCTTGCCTCAGAGGTAGTAATTCATTTTTATCCAGTCTATATGACTTTTGGTCTGTATCTGCCCTCTTAAACAATCATTTTGAAAGTTTGCACAGAAACCCAGGTTGCCAATGATCAACTAATTGTAATGGGGCAATCACTGTAATACCAACATATAAGTTCTAATTGGCCAGTGTTTTCATGTATGGCCAACCTACATTAGTTCTGGCTGGTTAGACCAGTGTCATGTGACACTTAAAGGAAGTTCCCTGGGTGCAAAAACTAGGGATGCACCGAATCCAGGATTTGGCCTTTTTCAGCAGGATTCGTATTCGGCAGAATCCTTCTGCCTGGCCGAACCGAATCCGATTTCTAATTTGCATATGTAAATTAGGGGTGGGGAGGGACATCACGTGACTTTTTGTCACAAAACAAGGAAGTAAAAAATGTTTTCTTCGGTTCGGTATTCGGCCAAATCTTTCGCAAAGGGTTCGGGGGTTCGGCCGAATCCAAAAAAGTGGGTTCGGTGCATCCCTAGCAAAAACCCTCCCCCCTCCCCTATGTTGCCCCCCCTCCCTCCTCCCCCCTGGCCTACCTGTCCCGCCAGGCAAATGCTCCTAACTTGTTACTCACCTCTCTGCGCAGGTCCTGTCCACGGAGCTCACAGACGCCATCTTCTCCCAAGCGGTCTTCTTCCTGCGTTGATTGGCGTTTTTGGCGCATGCGCAGTAGGAGCATTTACCGGTACAGATCTACTGCGCATGCGAATAATCCAGGAAGAAGACTGCTTGGGAGAAGATGGCGCCTGTGAGCTCCGTGGACAGGACCTGAGCAGAGAGGTGAGTAACAAGTTAGGGGCGTTTGCCCGGGGGGGGGGAAAGGTAGGCCAGGGTGGAGGAGGGGGGGCAACACAGGGGAGGGGGGAGGGATTTTTGTGCCCAGGGGGTTTCCTTCTCCTTTAAGCGTAGAATATTTCATTGGGATTCTCATTATTCTAATTAATTTATCTAAATAACAGTAGATGTATTGTTGTCAGCACTTTCCATGCCTAAGTGTTGGTGAGACAATGAGTGAAGGTGGCCACACACGGAGAGATCCGCTCGTTTGACAATGTAGTAAATCAAAGGCAACATAAAAGCATAAAAAAGGTTCTTCTGGTTCTTTTTATTGTATACTACACAGAATCTGTGCCATGTTGGAATAAAGAGTTTATTTTTGTAATAAATACCAGGAGTGCCATTGCTGTTTGTATAAGTGTGTGTATGTATGTATGTGTGTATATATATATACTCATATACACACACATACAGTATATATAATACAATTTATATTTGTTGTTAAACTGTCCTTGGTCTAGCAAAGGAAAAGGAGAACAAACATAGAGAAATACAGAATCTAACCTTCGATATGCTTTGTTGCATACCTTCTGAATTAAGGACACTGGCTACTGCTGTATGGTGAGCATTCATACACTAAAAGTGGTGATATAAATTGAGGACAAACATATACATAAGAATATCAAGTCCAACGGACGGTCCTTTAGAGAATTGGTGTCTAGGACTAGGTCAGGATAGCTGCACCTCACCGTTACTACCTAGGAAAAAGACATATGTCAGGACAACCCCTAATACCAATTCTGTTCTGGGTATACAGTCCTATTTGAAGGAAAGGTATGATGCCATTGTTGGCACTTCCCAATGCCAGAATGGAAAGAAGAAAGTGATAACCTTATGCTATGCATGAAAACTTCAGATGTCTACACAGCACTGAGAAAAACAGTGGATGCATTGTGGGGCACCTGTATTTGTTTTTTATTTGTTTGTTTTTTTAATATCAATCTTTTTATGGACCAATCGAATTAAATTGTTATCCGTAATACTGGGCAAAACCATAGCTTAACCATAAGCTTGGCATAGGCTAATCACATGTAGCTCAATTTATGTCATTATACATCTGTGTATCTTCAAGCTAGAACTGTTTAATAGTGCCTTCAAAACAGTGTCCTTTTGCGTGCAGTTGGTGTTTTAGAAACTCTTTTATTATTACTACCACTAAAAGATACTCTGTGGAACCAATTTTTAACCTTTCAGCTAATCAAAATAAAAATGAATGGATGCCTATCATTGAACAGGCAGTAAAAGAGAACTAAAAGACAAGTTGCTTTTCCTAGCGCTGGATTTCATTGACGGCCGCCCCTAGGCCGTGTGGTCCGACCAGGCGGCCGCGTGGTCCTAGCGCCCACCTCACCTCCCCTTTCCAGCGTGCTGGCGAGAAAACGCCGGCGCAGCTGCTGTAATTGAATGGGGACGCACACGTCCCCATAATGCGGCTGGGCGGCATGCCGCCCCTATTTTTTGCCGCCCTAGGCTCGGGCCTATGCGGCCTTGCCGCAAATCAGGGCCTGGCTTTACCTATGAAAGAAAGAACACTTAAGTAATAACAGGTCTTCATCTTCTTCAACACTCACTGTTTTTTTTTTATATACATTCTGTTTTTGTGGATTCCCTTTATCAGCCAGAGGGGGGAATTTTGACTTAATTTATTATGAATGCTCCCTATTACTGTCCATAGCAAGAAGAGGGAAGACAAAAGAAGTACTAATCATATTAGTCTCTCCAGCCACTGTCATTTAGACATAGCACTAGATGTGGAAACATCTAGACATATGTTAACCTCATTTAAAAAAGGCATAATAGAAATATATATGTTTGCATCCATTGTTTTAATTTTTGTTTCTGTGTTTCTTTCATATATGTTCTTTAGTTGTCTGTGATTCTTTAAGCAGTTATGCATTACCAAAAACTGTACATTTCTCTGCCTTTAGGGTGAACTGTTGAGCCCATGTCGATGTGATGGGTCGGTACGCTGCACACATCAGCCCTGCCTAATACGCTGGATAAGTGAGAGAGGTTCCTGGAGCTGTGAATTGTGTTATTTCAAATACCATGTTCTAGCCATTAGTACTAAGAACCCCCTCCAGGTAAGTAAACCGCAATACTTTCTGGTAGTATAGAAACACTTGCGTGTGTGTTATTATTTTTGTGTCATGCCCTGTTTCATAAGCATTTAAGATGCCATTGCACAACTAACTTCTGATGTCGACTATAGCTTCCACTTTTAGTGCTATTCTAAGGCCTCTTCTACTCGGCACAGCATTTCTGACATAAAAGTCTGAATGTCTATAGCAAACCTATGAACATTTTCTATAAAATGCAAATTAAAATGCATAGAGTTTATTTACAATACTATACTATACTAGGGAATATTATAATGCTTAGTTCATTTGGCAGTGTCTGTTGGAACACAGATGTGGCTCACATGAAGTCATAGGGGCACATTTACTATTGGTCAAATATCGAGGGTTAATTAACCCTCGATATTCAAATCTTGAAGTATCCTTTGACTTTGAATATCGAAGTCATAGTTACATAGTTACATAGTTAAATTGGGTTGAAAAAAGACAAAGTCCATCAAGTTCAACCCCTCCAAATGAAAACCCAGCATCCATACACACACCCCTCCCTACTTTTAATTAAATTCTATATACCCATACCTATACTAACCATAGAGCTTAGTATCACAATAGCCTTTGATATGTCTGTCCAAAAAATCATCCAAGCCATTCTTAAAGGCATTAACTGAATCAGCATCACAACATCACCCGGCAGTGCATTCCACAACCTCACTGTCCTGACTGTGAAGAACCCCCTACGTTGCTTCAAATGAAAGTTCGAACGATCGAAGGAAAAATTGTTTGATCGAACGATTAAATCCTTTTATTCAAACGATTCGAAGGATTTTTATTCTTGATCGAACGATTTTCCTTTGATCCCAAATTGTTAGGAAAGCCTATGGGGACCTTCCCCATAGGCTAACATTATACCTCAGTAGGTTTTAGGTGGCGAAGTAGGTGGTCTAACTTTTTTTTAAAGAGACAGTGCTTCGACTATCAAATGGTCGAATAGTCAAACGATTTTTAGTTCGAATCGTTTGATTCAAAGTCGTAGTCGAAGGTTGAAGTAGCCAATTCGATGGTCGAAGTAGCCAAAAAAAACTTCGAAATTCGAATTTTTTTTCATTCGAATCCTTCATTCGAGCTTAGTAAATGTGCCCCATAGTGTCCTAGTGTCTGAGACCATGTACCTCTCAAAGCCTAATACATGGAACTAAGAAGCCTTTCCATGTTGGATGTCAAACAGCCACAGATTATTCTAAACTATGTAACAATATTATTGTAACATAATAGTAGTTTTGAATGCATGGGGCCTGGGATCTTTCCGTAATTTGGTTCACCATATTTTGTCTGCTAAAATTAGTTTAAAAATGTCATCTAAAATACAAATTATACGTATGGATATCTTATCTGGAAACCCATTATTCAGAGAATTTAGAATTATGAGCCATCTCCTGTAGAGTCCATTTTAAGCATATATTTTTTATTTTATAAATGATTTCCCATTTTATTTGTAATAATGAAACGTGTACTTGACAGTAACTAAGTAGCATGAAGCCATATTGGAGGCAAACAATTGTGAAATGTTATTAACATTGTAAGTAAACCTTATCATGGATAACACTCTCCTTTGGAAAGTTTTTCCAGCCAGCACAGATCCACCACATGCCATAACATGCCACATTATCTACTGACTAATACTTTAGAGGTGAGACGGTGATGTCATGGAACGGGAATGGGATCTGGATGTGGTGGGGGCAGGGATTGAGGTGGATTGAGGGCATAAATTGTTGCGGGTATTGCTGTGCAGGAAGGCAGGGGTAAGGATGAGGAACAACACATTTCCCTAGCTAAGCAACAGATGCAAAAATGTTTTTCAATGGTCACTCATATAGCAAAGAATTACTAATTATATCATTAAAGGAAAACTATACCCCCAAAATGAACACTTAAGCAACAGATAGTTCATATCATATTAAGTGGCATATTAAAGAATCTTACCAAACTGGAATATATATTAAAGTAAATCTTGCCCTTTTACATCTCTTGCCTTGAGCCACCATTTTGTGATGGTCTCTGTGCTGCCTCAGAGATCACCTGACCAGAAATACTACAACTCTAACTGTAACAGGAAGAAGTGTGGAAGCAAAAGACACAACTCTGTCTGTTAATTGGCTCATGTGACCTAACATGTATGGTTTGTTGGTATGTTTGTGAGTACAGTGAATCCTACGATCCCAGGGGGCGGCCCTTTTTTAAAATGGCAATTTTCTATTTATGATTACCCAATGGCACATACTACTAGAAAAGTATATTATTATGAAAATGGTTTATTTACATGAAGCAGGATTTTACATATGAGCTGTTTTATGCAATATCTTTTTATAGAGACCTATATTGTTTGGGGGGTATAGTTTTCCTTTAACATTTTCCAAACTATTTTGACGATGTTACAAACTCTCTCTCTATGGAAATTTGTTTCCCTCACCAGAGGTGTGGACTAGGTGTGGTCAAGCTGGGACACTAAGCTTAAAGTAATACTGTCATGGAAAAACATGTTTTTTTCAAAATGCATCAGTGAATAGGCTGCTTCAGCAGATTGCTGCACTGAAATCTGTTTTAACAACAGAGCAAAGAAATTTTTTTTATATTTATTTTTTAAATCTGACATGAGGCTAGACATATTGTCAGTTTCCCCAGTCATGTGACTTGTGCTCTGATAAACTTCTGTACTGCTGCACTGCAAGTTGGAGTGATGCGCTATCACTCTGTTACCCCCAGCAGCTCATCAGAGGAATAATAGGAAGAACAATGGGACGGTAACCAGATAATAGCTCCCTGGTAGAAATAAGAACATCACTAAATAGTAAAAATCCATGTCCCACTGCCACTCCTTCAGTTACATTGAGTAGGACAGCAGCACTGGCTCTTTCTGAAAGCACATGACCAGGCAAAATGACCTGAGATGGCTGCCCACACAGTAAAATTACAACTTAAAGAAATATACTTGTTTGGTAAGGAATTCAATTTTACATGGCAGAATGAATTATTTGCAGTGTAAAAAGTGTGAATTAGAAATGAAAACTACACCATAAAAATCTTGACAGAATCCCTAATTTGCAATGGCTGCCTGCACCAGGAGCCCCAACTGCCTAGTGTGGGGGAGAGGGCATTTTGTATGAAAAAAATTGTATTGTTTCTCTCTCTCTGGTTGGAGAAACCATTTTTCACCGATAGATGTCCGTGAAGATTCCAGACCAGGTGCTAAAAAGGTTAATTGTTTATTTTATTTTTTTTAAAAAATAGTTATTAAATAAAATTTTGTTATTTCTGTTTCATATTTAATACTGTTGCAATGTTGTTCCCTACTAGAGGATTTCATAACTGAATAACCTTTTCAGGCACATTTCATCTAAGCTGTTAATAGAGATGTGACTGTGATTTCAAAAACTCTTGAGTTTTGGAAATATATTGGAGATGGAATCTTTCTGCCAGGAAGGAGTTTACAGAGATTTTACAAAGAAGACTCAAAGTCAACCAAAGTCCTTCATAACCAACGATGTTTGGGAGTATATTTAATCAAAAGACTGTTCCACATAAAAGAATACTCCAAAAGCCTATACAAGTTAAAAGGGTTGTTGAGTGCTCTTCTGGGGAAT
This sequence comes from Xenopus petersii, assembly GCA_038501925.1. Lineage (NCBI taxonomy): Eukaryota > Metazoa > Chordata > Amphibia > Anura > Pipidae > Xenopus > Xenopus petersii. The sequence goes on from CM076675.1 coordinate 136,883,872, forward strand.
TTTGTGCTGAATTGGCTCTTCACCCTTTGAAAAATATACCCTGTGGTAACTCTTGCTTGCTACAATAAAAATATGCCTTGAGGAAAGACAAATTCATCCTACAGCAATAGAATACCTTCATTAATTAAAATGGAGCTCCTGCTTCAGCACGTGAGAATATGAAAGATTAAAGTAGCAGTAGTTTGAGATGGTCAGTATAGAAAGCATACAGCTCAAGGCCAGTAAAACCCATCTGTGAAGATCAAAACAATCCAGTGGCAACTGTGCTCTTTAAGGATGGTAAAAACTCCAACACATATTTTGCCACCTTTCTGCATCCTGGATTGAATATTCATAGCTCAGTGCTAAAACACCTCATCTAAGCCAAAGTACATCCAATTTAATTGATCCAATAATTTGCCTTTGGCCATATTATTTAGTCTAGCACCTTTCTTTTTTAGGTAAGGTGTATCCTGACCAAAGCTTTGGCACTATAGTTTGTTCATTTATACAAATATGTCTTATATAAGGCATTGTATAACAGTTGTAGCTTTGTTTAAAGGGTGCTAGCACAATGCACATTTTTGGTCTGCTTTTTTGCAGAATAATGCATGAAAAGCAGACCAAAAAGGTTTTAAAATTCCTTGATATCTTGTAATGGAAGTACCTATGATATAGAAGTAGCAACTAAACATTTTAGTGCTGTACTAGTATTATGGGTTTTTGTAATAAAATGAACAAGAAAAAAGAGCCACTGGAATACAACCTGTAGTCACAAAAACTCACCAGTTTAGATAGGGCGGTCCAGGTGCTCCAGCCCCTTAGCTTGAGGGAGACAAACTGAAATAATATGAATAAAAATTGGTATAGGCACTCTGCAAGTCAACAAACAGACCATCAAAAAAGTGATAAAAGATAAAAAGTCTTTATTTATACCATTATGGCAGGGGCACGAGTACAGATTCGGGGGAATCTCCCCGAACTGCCTTCCCCCTGCCTTCCAGCCTGCTAAAATGAAAAATCGCCTGCTGCAATACACTTGCGGCACTGCGATTTCCGAAGTCGCCCGAAGTTTCAGAGCATGTTTTCCCTTGAAAGTATCTCTTTAACAGGCCAAACATGATGACAAGATGAACATCTTATAGGCACCACTATGGCTCCATGTTTTGCTGACATCCTCTCGAGTGCAGCGCAATGCCTTGTGCATACTGGAATTTAATTTAGCTGTCTGCTTAAAAATATTGCCACTCAGTACACAACGTTGCCCGATTTTTATATATGAATGCCATTTGCATTTCCTAAAATCCCTGATTGAGTAATTCCTCCAAAATAAGCAAAGAGGCCTAAAATAATTTGTTTCTGTTGTACCTAAGGTAAACTTTTATCGACCCGGTCCTTAGTGATTTAAGAGCCTGTCATAGAAAGAGATAAGGGGAAAAAGGCAGCCAATGGTACTGGCATTTAATAATTATAGTACATCATTTCTTGAATAAGAACCAGGATTATCTCAGTTAAAATGTTCTAAGACTGTGAGTCAGCTGACATCTGAAACATTTTGCCGTGTACATTCTGTAGCCAAAGTGCATGTTATGTATTCAGCTGCTGACTCATCGTCTATGAATGTCTGTTCCATTAAAAGTATCAAGAGTCGATCTATGAAAACAAAAAGAAAACAGCAACAACACAATTCTCATCTAACCCTACAAAGTAAAATAATTTTGCCAGATAAGGTTAAGTCTTCACTGTTTTGTTGGGAAATGCCAGAAATGTGATAATGTTTGGGGAAAACAAATGTTCTGGGACCCTACTGTTTATGAAACTTTGGCTTCAGCTGTTGTTATACTACCCCTTGCCAGCCTTCAGCTGTTTGCTGTTGTTAGTTGGAGTGGAGTTCTAGCAGCAACTGAAGTGACACATTTTGGGTAATACGGATATGATAATGTCTAGCCCTACTATCACCATGCTCTTCTACTTCATTCTAGTACAATTGTTGCTCTGTAGTGCCCCTGTATTTGTGGGGCTTTAGGAAGACTTCTTGATACCATTAGAAAAAAAAGCCAATTCCATTAGCCATTTATATGATGTGTTGCCCGTGCCACAGTTTTATCTTATTTGTGTTAACGTATTATATTACAGGTATGGGATCTATGATCCAAAAAAACCTTATTTCATACCTATATATCTAAATGGTGTTAAAAGCTGTAGGCAGTAAGAGACCTTTTTGCTACCTACAGTATAACGGTCTTTCTGGTTCATATACAGGTATGAAACCTGTTATCCAGAATACTCGGGACTTGGAGTTTTCTGGATAACGGAACTTTGATTTGGATCATCATACTGTTTCTACTTTAAAACATTTAAATGTTGAATAAACCCAATAGGATTGTTCTGCCTCCAATAAGGATCAATCATATCATAGTTAGGATCAAGTGCAAGATATTGTTTTTTATTACAGAGAAAATATATATATTTTTAAAAAATTTCAATTAGTGTATTAAAATGGACTCTCTGGTCCTTCCCTTAATTTAGATCTCTATAGATAATGGGTTTCCAGATAACAGATCCTACACCTAGTTATGATAATGTCATTTCTAGACCTCAAGATTTCCAATCATTATTGTAAGACAAGGCCACTGGTGAACCATTTAGGAAAAGATTTCATTTCTCACATTCATTCGTCATCTGTAACACAGTCATTTCTTCTCATCTATCATTACTGCACTCTATATGCACTCTGGTTTTCATCTCCTCTTTTTCTTTTCAATTAGTTCCTTGTTTCCTCTTCCCTTGTTTCATCTCAGTATCCTTATCTGCTTTTTTCATCCTGCTGTGGTCTTTTATTTAATTGCTTTCCATCATCTGTTCTCTTTCTCCTCTTATTCTTATTCTGTTCAGGTTTGCCATTCCTCTTTGTCTGGTTTCCATTCTTCCTTCGTTCCTCATTTCAGAAAAATCTGTTTCACTTTATTCCTGGGGATAAATAACAATGGGTTGAAATGCTTTCCAAATATTCAATATTCACATTTGTAGGCACAATTGTCATATATGTAGAAAAGTACCATGTTGGGAAATTTTCACACTCAATAATCCCAATGAGCTTCAAGAGTTTTTCTGATCGGTCTGAAGATTTCATTCATTTGCTTCTTTGCCTGCTTTGTGAATGCTTGGAATTAGTATGTGTTCCAGAGTTAATACCTTCTGTAAAGGTTTGTTCTGTAATCTGTAATTGCACCTTTATGGTTTATTAACTCCACCAAATGTTTTGTATTTTACATTTTTATTGCTACAAATTGAGGAGGTTTAGACATGATTTGTTTTCGAAAGATTTTTCTGTGCAAAAACAAAGCAAATTCATGTTTTTTCGTTCATTAAAAGCCTGATAACGCCACATCGTATCATTTTAACGTGTTCAACAGTAAAACAGCGATGGCCTTTTTGTCTCAGCGCGGTGCTGTAATTGGCAGACTAATTTTGTAGGTGAATTAGCAAGCACAAAACCTTTTCACACTCAGCTGAATAGCTTAATCACCGAAAGTTTATTATTTCCAAAGGGAAGCAAATTCACAAAATGACAAATTAACAACAAAAAAAAGCTTTGTTATTTATGTTAACCCTTAGAGGTAAATAAGGAATTTTGACTCACATAAATATGTTTAGGCCTGGTATGAAATGTTAAAAATGTGTTAAATCCAGATTACGGGAAGGCCATCTCCAAAAGACTCCATTATAATCAAATCATTCAAATTTTAAAAAATTATTTATTTTTTCTCTGTAATAATAAAAAAGAACCTTGTACTGGATCCCAACTAAGATATAATTAATCTTTACTGGAAGCAAAACAATCCTATTGGGTTTAATTAATATTTAAATGATGGGTCCTATATTTGCATCTTATCTAGGCATTCTAGGGATTAAACACATCCTTTCTGTGTGTGACAGAGAAATAAAGTCTGTTCTCACCTCCCTAATCTCTGACATCGATTGGGAAACATTTTTCCCACTCCTCCATGCAGAATTTTTTTTTAGCTGTGCAATGTTTGAGGGGTTTCTTGCATGCGCAGCCGCATTCCATTCTCCGCAGCATCCAAGTGGATTTGGACCTGGGCTTTGACTTGGTCATTTGAGAACCATTCATTTTTTTAGGTAAATTTAAGAGACAGAAATGGGGGGTTGAGGAGGGGGGCGGTATTGCAGGAGCCTCCTCAGGCAGCTCCTCATATAGAAACTCTGCTGGTTTTGCCCCCTTTTCTTTGCAGCAAAGGTTTCCTCCTGTTGCATCTCTCATCTAATTTGTGAATTCTACCCGCAGAGGAACACAGGGCAAAATGCGGGCGTTTGAAGCTGAGCTCCCCTGCATTCTGGTTTGATTTGTTCAGCCGCAGGGGCCACATTGAAAAGAATTCATCGTGTCTACTCCTGCGCTCCCCTGCAGCTGAATGCATAAAACTGGAACGCAGGGGAGTGCAGCTTCATGAGTAAGGGCCCTTACACCTGGGCGTTTTGCCCTGTGTTCCTCTGCGGGTAGAATGCACAAATGATGCAACAGGAGGAAACCTTTGCTGCAAAAAAAAGGGGGCAAAACCAGCAGCGTTTCTATATGAGGAGCTGCCTGAGGAGGCTCCTGCAGTGCAGCTTCAAACGCCCGTGAGTAAGGGCCCTTAGAGCCCATATGCATTTATAATTTCAGAGGACTCTTTCAAATTTTAGAATGGTGATACCGCACACTTCAGGAAAAAAGAGCAATGCCAGAGATTTAATTAACACCGGTTCCTCCAAGATCCTTCTAACAAAGTTCTAATCATTTGCACCTGATCTGGTGCACCTGATTCTAATTATATTAATTGTCAGTGATACATATAGGGGTGGCCCTACTTATTTCCATATGCACAATTTGAATTATATTTTGGTGATTAGCTAGTGATGAATGTACTTATGATGTCACATTACTGTATATGAAAGAATCGGCAAAGCTACCATTTTGAAATGTGAAAACCATCAAACATAGCATGCTTTTTTCTTATGTGTTGCTTATTTATCAGTAGTCATGTATCATTATGTCATTCTTTTTAAATCCATAATGTTCTGACATAATCTTTTCCTTTTTTTCTTGCAGTGGCAAGCTATATCCTTGACCGTGATCGAGAAGGTCCAGATTGCAGCTATAATCCTGGGCTCCCTTTTTCTTATAGCTAGCATCTCCTGGTTAATTTGGTCCTCCCTCAGTCCTTCAGCAAAGTGGCAGCGACAGGATTTACTTTTTCAAATCTGCTATGGAATGTATGGCTTCATGGACATTGTCTGTATAGGTGAGAAGAACAAATTCCATAAACTGCCCTCTTGGTGATGTTTAATTTTTTTTTTTCAATTAGAGGCCATTTGATTAGACTCTTATGTCCTTGAAAATATCTCTCAAGATATTACTGACCCTTTTATTTTGGAAAGCAGTTTACTTATCAAAGTTACAGGGGGGAAATGATTTTCTCTAAGGCTTTCTGAGTCTTTGATAATTCAACCACAGACTCTCAACTCCTCATGTATACATGCATACATCCCTTATTGCCAGGGCCGGATTTACATAGAGGACGCCCCTAGGCCCACTGTTGTTCGCCGCCCCTGTCCCCTCCCCTTTATTCATGCAAATTTTCATCATCAATGTGGAAATTTAAAAAAAGATTGTATCTCCAGCGCATCCCCAGTGTTATTTAACCAATGCGGGTGTGGTTGGGCAGCATGCCGCCCCCCTAAAATCCTGCCGCCCTAGGCCCGGGCCTAGGTGGCCTTTCCACAAATCCGGGCCTGCTTATTGCTCCACCCATGTATTCACTGGCTACTTATTTGTACATAGTACTAAAGGATAAGGTAGATTTCCCCTTCAAGGGGTATTGGATTCAGCAGCAACCAGCTAATGGTGGTGTCACCAAAGCCATTCCACTTTCAGAACAATTGTACTAATTTATAATGTGCATTTTACACCCAGGTGGTCGGGTGAACAAATTATGCCACAGTATAGCATACCTCCCAACTGTCCTGTTTATTTTGTGGGACAGTCCCGGTTTTGACAGCTCTTCCCGCAGTCCCAGATTGTTACTGAAATGTCCAGACTTTCCCTTTGATTTCCTGCACTGAACAACCAGAAAAAGATTTCTACCTTAACTGGCTTTTGGCAGAGAGCCCAGAATGCTCAGCAGGTGCACTTTTTACTCTTTTGTAACAATTTAAGATAAGCAAAGAAACTATTGTAACTATTTAAGATAAGAAAGTCTCTTGGGGAAACTGTGACTTGCAGCTTAAAGGGCAATTCACCTTCATAAGCAAAACTGTAATAACACATAAAAACCACATAAATGTGTTCAAACTTTCATAACCAGCCAAATTTTGTAAGCTGAACATTGTAATTAGGGGGTGTGGCCACAAAAATGGGCATGGTCAAAGAATCTGACACGCGGCTATTTTTTTTTTTTTTGTCCCTCTTTATATTTTCAAGATGTTGGGAGATATGTTATAGTACAATTATATCAGGGAGAGTAAGCCCACCTTTTGTTTTGAATAGAATTTAACACTGGGCCATAAATGGGTCCATGCTCATTCATTCAGTGTGGCATTCATTCATAGGTCAGAGTATTACAGGACATAAATGAGCATACAGAAGATAAGCACTTTTCTATTATTTGTTCTGCCTGTAGGATCTGAGGATAATCCATTGGGTTTTTTTATGCAATATTTTGGTACACTCTCTTAAATGACGATCAACACTTTGCAATCCAGGGCCCTGAATTCTCTTTGCGTATGAAAAATACTGGGAACTGGGATTTACAGCACAGGGCCTCCACCTAGTGGGCACAGAGGAGCACACCTCGGGGGGGGGGGAATTCCACTAGGAATATAAAACACACAGCTTGCAGTAAAAAATGTAACTTCATATAGAGGATAAAAGAACAATCTGCCTTGGCCTTGTGCTTTTATATGGTTAAGGATTCTTCAGTGACTTATAATATTATAATATGTTATGTTCTACTATAGGGTACATTGTTCAATATTTAAAAGAACCATAACATCAAAAAAGGAAAGTGATTTAAAGTAATACAAATATAACACTGTGTTTGCTTTAAAAACACTACTATTGTTTATATAAATAAGCTGCTGTGTAGCAATGGGGGCAGCCATTCAAAGGAGAAAAGGCTCAGGTTACACATCACATAAGCTCTGTAGAACATAATGGTGTTATCTGTTATCCACTATTTAACCTGTGCCATATAATCTTTTTTCAATTTCCGGCATTGCTACACAGCAGCTTGTTTATATAAACCAGGGATCCCCAACCTTTTCACCCGTGAGCAACATTCAGATGTAAAAAGAGTTGGGGAGCAACACAAGCATGAAAAATGCTCCTGGATGGAGCCAAATAAGGGCTGTCAGTGGCTATTGGTAACCCCTATGTGAACTGGCACCCTACATGAGGCTCTGCTGATCTGATCTGATCTCCAAGCCAGGAATTAAAAAATAAGCATCTACTTGGAGGCCACTGAGAGCAACATCCAAGGTTTGGGGAGCAACATGTTGTTCACAAGCTACTGGTTGGGGATCACTGATATAAACTATAGCAGTGTTTCTGAAGCAAACACATTAGTTATACCAGTGCAGGGCAACATTACATGATATTTTCATGACACTTATTTTTTTGTTGTTACTGTTTCTTTAAATGGTTATTAGCCATAGAGATGGAACTTGTTTTGCAAATTGTTAAAACATTTTTTTTAAAACATATTTATTATAAAGAGTAATATATCCCTTGCTGTAAAATATAAGGATTTTCAAAGTCACCACAGTATTTATAGTATGAAAGGCCTTGTGTCTTTATATAGTTGTGAATCATTACAGGAAACATCTGTAATTTCAATTAATGGACAGGATACTAAATGTCTTGCTAATCTATGTAGGAATAATAGCTATTTTTCAATAAATGTTCAGAAAACCATAAAGCATGGAGCCTTATTTTATGTGCTTTTGAATGCAGTCACAGTAGTTTCACAAATTTAATTAGCCGGCAGAGAAAACGAGGGAATTCACCAAAAAAATCTTGCCTGCCGAATTTATTCGCCCATCACTATGTATGACCTGTGAATGTGCTGGGCTTCCATAATACATTTATTTTTAAAAAAAGTAAGTGGGGCTCATTTATCAACACTGGGCAAATTTGCCCATGGACAGTTACCTATAGCAACCCATCAGTGATAAGCTTTTTAAAGCCAGCTGCAAGCAGTACAATGAATGCAGCAATCTGATTGGTTGCCATGGGTTACTGCCCATGGGCAAATTTGCCCAGTGTTGATAAATAACCCCCAGTAAGTTTGTTTTCAATTCTTACAAGTCACAGACCCACTTAATGAACAGTTGTCATAGACATTTGTCTTGAGAATTCCTACCCAGCAAAAGTACATTTTTCATGATAAAATATTGTCAGCTGTAGATAAAGATAAATGCACAAGTTGTTATTGTTCTGATGCTATAAATATCACTCAGTTTTACATGACTGCCCATGAAAATGTCAGGGAAATTGTGTGTTGCAAGTTTAGCTTCTGATTTGTGAAATCTTAGGCAGCCTAAAACAGTGCACATTTACATTACTGGATTGAGATCACTACAGTCACCTGGTGATTGTTGGATTCTGGGACACAATGTTGTGAGCACAAGTATGAGACCTGTTATCCAGAATGCTTGGGACCTGGGGTTTTCCACATAATGGATCTTATCCGTAATTTGAATATTAATTTCTAAAGTCTAATAATTCTAAAATAATGAAAATATTAAATAAACCCAAAAGGGTGGTTTTACTTCCAATAAGGATTAATCATATCTTAGTTGAGATCAAGTACAAGGTACTGTTTTATTATTACAGACAAAAAGAAAATCAGTTTTAAAAATTTGGGTTAGAAATGAAGTCTATGGGAGAAAGCCTTTCCATAACTTGGAGCTTTCCGTAGAACGGATCCCATACCTGTACACCTTGGCACCATTTTCAAATGATATGTGCATGTGATATTCTAAACAACTTTTCAATTGGTCTTCATTATCTAATATTTATAGTTTTTTTCACTATTTGCCTTTTCCTTCTGACTCTTTCCAGCTTTCAAATGGGGGTCACTGACCCCATCTAAAAACAAATGCTCTGTAAAGCTACAAATGTTTCAATTGGTCTTCATTATCTAATATTTATAGTTTTTTTCATTATTTGCCTTTTTCTTCTGACTCTTTCCAGCTTTCAAATGGGGGTCACTGACCCCATCTAAAAACAAATGCTCTGTAAAGCTATAAATGTTTTGTTATTGCTACATTTTATTACTCATCCTTCTATTTGGGCCCTCACCTATTCATATTCCAGTCTCTTATTTAAATCAATGCATGGTTGCTAGGGTAATTTGGACCCTAGCAACCAGATTGCTGAAATTGCAAACTGGAGAGCTGACAAATAAAAAGCTAAAAACCACAAATAATAAAAAATGAAAAACAACTGCAAATTGTCTGAGAATATCATTTTCTACACCATATTAAAAGTTAACTCAAAGGTGAACCACCCCCTCAATACAAATTGTTCTGCATTCTCATCTGACTATAATAATTAAAATGTTATTTTGAACTTGATGTTAACTAAAGTAGCATAAATGCTTTGACGGCAAAACAATACTACTTTTTAAAAAGCTTTAAATAGCTTTCCGACATGGTGCTCCACTTATGTTAAACCCAGATCGCTAACAAATCTGCTTACAGATGCCATGCCTGTAATATAAACATTATACAACAACAAATTGTTTATGACTAGTGATGGGCGAATTCTGAAATTCGCCGAAAAATGCGAAAAATTCACAAAACGCATTGAAGTCAATGGGCATCAAAATTATTTTGACTTGTGTCAATTTTGACGTCCGTTACAATTTTTACACACACGCCTATTTTGTCCAAATGCATTAAAGTCAATGGGCGTCCGAATAATTTTGACCTGCGACAAATTTTAATGCGTGTGACTATTCTGACGCGGCAGATTTTTCACCGACAAATTTTCTCCGTAGTTTCACAAATTTAATTTGCCGGCGGAGAGACGAGGAAATTCACCAAAAAATTTTCGCCTGCCGAATTTATTCGCCCATCACTATGTATGACCTGTGAATGTGCTGGGCTTCCATAATACATTTAAAAAAAAAAAAAGTAAGTTTCATTTGTTTTCAATTCTTACAAGTCACAGACCCACTTAATGAACAGTTGCCATAGACATTTGTCTTGGGAATTCCTACCCAGCAAAAGTACATTTTTCATGATAAAATATTGTCGTCTGTAGATAAAGATAAATTCACAAGTTGCTATTGTTCTGATACTATAAATATCACTCAGTTTTGCATGACTGCCCATGAAAATATCAGGGAAATTGTGTGTTGCAAGTTTAGCTTCTGATATGTGAAATCTTAGGCAGCCTAAAACAGTGCACATTTACATTACTGGATTAAGATCGCTACAGTTACCTGGTGATTGTTGGATTCTGGGACACAAGGTGCTATATTTAGCCTGGACCAATTACATCCTGTTTCCATGTAACTGAAAACACTGGCACATTTACATTTAAAATCAACTGGAATTTAATGAAAACCAATATAGTTAAATAATGCTCACACCTGTCGAGAGCAAATTGTTGAGAACATATTGCTTATAGCAGGAAGAAAAACCCACATAAGTATTGAAACTTTGTCGTAAAAAATGACAAAATACAAAATGCACTGGACCAAAAACTGAATGAAAAATAAGTATTTTTATGTTCCAAAGATCAGTAAGTTAAAAATAAAAACCTGTAGGCAGCCAGAAAAACATATTGTAAATAAACATATTGTAAAAGCCAGATCTAAGCACCCTGGCAGGAGTAGATGGGTTTCAGCCAAAAGTTTAAATTAAACACAGTATTAGAAGTAAATGATCTGAAAATGAGCAGTAAGATTAAAGGGATCCTGTCATCAGAAAACATGTTTTTTTCAAAACACATAAGTTAATAGTGCTACTCCAGCAGAATTCTGCACTGAAATCCATTTCTCAAAAGAGCAGACAGATTTTTTTATATTCAATTTTGAAATCTGTCATGGGGCTAGACATTTTGTCAATTTCCCAGCTGCCCCAGTCATGTGACTTGTGCCTGCACTTTAGGAGAGAAATGCTTTCTGGCAGGCTGCTGTTTTTCCTTCTCAATGTAACTGAATGTGTCTCAGTGGGACATGGGTTTTTACTATTGAGTGTTGTTCTTAGATCTACCAGGCAGCTGTTATCTTGTGTTAGGGAGCTGTTATCTGGTTACCTTCCCATTGTTCTTTTGTTTGGCTGCTGGGGGGAAAGGGAGGGGGTGATATCACTCCAACTTGCAGTACAGCAGTAAAGAGTGATTGAAGTCACATGACTTGGGGCAGCTGGGAAATTGACAAAATGTCCAGCCCCATGTCAGATTTCAAAACTGAATATAAAAAAATCTGTTTGCTCTTTTGAGAAATGAATTTCAGTGCAGAATTCTGCTGGAGCAGCACTATTAACTGATTAATTTTGAAAAAATTTTTTTTCCCATGACAGTATCCCTTTAAGAGAGTTGACAATGAAGAAACACAGGGCTAGAATCAGCATTTAATACAGTACTTCAAGCTACCGAAAAAAAACATTGAGAAAAAAAGATATGATTGTGTTACTAGCAACACGAATATATGTTATCTTAGTTACCATCAATGATTGGCCACATTTTAATTATTCCAAATAAATAGGATTAAAAATAGGACGTTATGGAAAATGGTGATCCCATATTTAAGAGCTTTCTGGATAATGGGTTTCCAGATAATACATCCATGTTTTCTGGCAATAAGACGGAGTCCACGATGATACTGTGTACAGTATGTGCAGATTATGTGTGTATCCTTGTATTCAGAATGAAACAAATGGAAATGGTCAAGGGTTCCCCATTTCCCTGAGTAGGAAGGAACAGTTACTTAGATCTTCCATTAAGTGTTACTTGTTGTTTCAAAATATGTCTGGCATACAGTATTTAAAGTTAGTAGATGTATTTAAAAGATCCAGCCTGTATCGCCTTTAGGGCTCTTACACATGGGTGTTTTTTGCTGCCCTCCCCTGCGATCTGCTTTCCTCCATTCAGCCGCAGGCGAGAAAATGGAACGCAGGGGAGCCATGTGTAAGAGCCCTAAATGAGGGTTTTTAGTAGTCACGTTCTCGTCGTAAATGGAGCTTGCAAAGCTGTGCTGTACTGGTATCTACTCACTGCTGAATGGAGCTAGACATACACTTGGGAAACTTCTGGATCTCTGATAATGTCTTTGGGTTCTAAGCTGGAATTTGTTCTTGCTAAGCCTTTTACTCTTGTCATATCTATTTTCCTGGTTATTGACTCTTGCCTGGATTACATATTATCTTGTTTGCCTCCTGTTGGGGGCAGGCTGTGATATAAGTGCAGAGTAATGACATATAAGGGACAGACTGGTTATGGAGCAGATTGGGAAGGAAAAAGATAAGATTTGGGCAGTTCAGGGGCAGGCCAGGGGATAGGGGTTGTTCGCCTTTAAATTAACTTAGTATAATGTAGAGAATGATATAGTAAGACAATTTGCATGTAGTTTTAATGTTTTATTGTTGTTGTTCTTTGAATTATTTAGCTTTTTATTGAGCAGCTCTCCAGTTTGAAATCTGAAATTTGAAGTCTGCAATCTGGTTGCTCCCTCTGGCATCCCAGTCCGTCGCTGCAGATAATTCAAATACTATAGAAAGGAAATATGAAGGCCAATTGAAAAGTTGCTCAGAATTGGCCATTCTAGTACATACTAAAAATTAACTTAAAGGTGAACCACCTCTTTAAGGGTATTACAAATGTACCCTTTACAATACCGGCCCCAGCCATGGCAGGTGTTTTACAGGCTAGATATCAACCCTACTATGTATAGAGATGGTTCAGAAAACTATGACATGCTAGATAGACGAGAACACATGGAAGGATGACATATCTCTTAAATGGAATATTACCCTCTCACACTCTCCGCATAGGGGGGCACTGAGCTCCCCTAAGAGATGTAGATTTTTGTTAGCCCTATTAGATAAATGTGCCTGGAATTCTTCCTTGAAGGGGTTGTTCACCTTTTAAGCACTTTTTTTCTGTTCAGTTGGTTTCAAACTGCCCTCAGCCCTCAACCAGCCCACTAAATAGTGTCTTTCTATGGCATTGTACAGCAGCCCCTCTGACATTTGCCAGAACCCACAGATTGCCAGTCTGGGCCTGATTTAGGGGGTTATTTATCCGAATATCCAAACCTCAAATAATTTGTAGCTTTCAGAGCAAAAAAAAAACTAAGATTTTTTTGAGATTTATTAAATTTCGATTGTATAAAAACTCTGAATATGAAACCCCGGCATCTAAAAGCTCTCAAGGTCCCGTATAAGTCAATGGGGAAGGTCCCAGTGTCTGCACTGATGTCCATACTGATATCCGATTATTTTGGGGTTTCTGCACAAAAAACCCTGAAAACTCCGTAGTTTGCCCAACCACATTTTTTCTGGCTTTTTTCTTCATAAATAAGGTCAGATTTCTAACTAAGAAATACTGAGTTAAATTCGGACCCTGATAAATAACCCCCTTAGTTGATACATTTGTTAACATTGTCCCGGCTGAGCAGAATCCCTGAGTGTCATTAAAGGGGTTGTTCACCTTTGAGGTACCTTTTAGTATTATATAAAGCGTGATATTCTGAGACAATTTGCAATTGGTTTTCATTTTTTATTATTCAAGGTTTTTGAGTTATTTAGCGTTTATTCAGCAGCACCCTAGCAACCATGCATTGAGGAGAGGACTTTTCTAAAAAGATGAGAAATAAAAAGTAGCAATAGCAATAAATTTGTAGCCTTACAGAGTATTTGCTTTTTAGATGGGGTCAGTGACGCCCATTTGAATGCTGGAAAGAGTCAGAAGAAAAAGGCAAATAATTATAAAACTATAAAAAATAAATAGTGAAAACAAATAGAAAAGTTACTTAGAATTGGCCATTCTATTACATACCAAAAGTTTACTTAAAGGTGAACCACCCCTTTAAAGGTAGCTGTTAGAATTGATACAGGTGTGCTAACATTCCACATATACTGCTGAGTAATATATCAACTAAATGTATCAACAGTGACGGAACTACCGGGGGAGCAGGGGGTGCAATTGGACCAGGGCCCGCACCCACTCAGGGCCTCCCGGCAGCTCACGCCCCGCCGATTTCCAGGAAGATAATTGCCTACAGAGCGGGGCGGGGGCCCAGCGGCACGTTTCGCATCAGGACCCGCCCCCTCTAGTTACGTTACTGTATATCAACTAAATGTATCAACTAAATGTAGCAAATGGTAACAGTTCAGAATCTGCTCCTGGGTCACTGAGCTGCCAGATTGAAACACCACAAAGACAGGAACTTCAAACTTGGGAAAACATTAAAAAAAATAAAAGATGGAAAGCAATTAAAAACAGTCTTTGCTTATGGTGAACAATCTGAAAATAACTGAACTGAAATAAGTGTTTGGAAGGTGAACAACCCCTTTAAAACAAGACATTTTCTAAAATACTATTCTTCTTCTTCAACTAGCAGAGTTTTTCAGTCATGCCCAGCCATGTTTCATTTGACCGAAACCTTTACCTGTGATTCACCGTCAGAATGTAGTCTGCTAATGAGCAGTGTTTCTTACAGAGAAGGAAGCCATGAGCCTGCTGGGAATCTCTGCCTGATTCCATTCAGTCCTTTTTAAAGATGTGGGTTCTTTCAATACAGCCCACATCCTATAAGATTTATAGTGCCAGATTTGTAGTGATGAAATAAACTGTGCCTGTTATACTGCAGATATCCAGTCCATTTTGCTATAAATAGATACGATGAAAAATCGTTCATTTTATTTTCAGCAACATTTATGGGCTGATATTTCCCATTAAAGCAGCACAATTCCCAGCAAGCTATAGGTCTGCCAAGCTACATATCCAATAACTGGGACACATGAACAGGATTTATATGGTATGCTGTTTTGTCAGTCTAGGGATATTGCAAAGCAGTTTTGCTGCCATTTGCGTGTCTAATCCTCCGACATTTACAAATCTCACAAATATTTTCCCATCGTGTCTTTATAGAGCTCTGACAATACCCTGCCTTTCACTGAAGGTGCTGCTTAACAGATACAATTAGTTGTGGATGTGACTAAAATGACAATATTAATCCTGAGTGAGTTGTCCGTTGCATATGGAAGAGAAAACCCTTATCTTCAAGAAATACTTTTTATATGCAGCCCATATTTCACCCTCTACTGCTTTCTGCATTCGTTCTCTATAAAATCATCAGCTGCAACTACCACAGCTCGCAAACTTCATTTATTATGAATGTAGGCTTTGGTGTTCTTATATAGACCCAATAAGTCAGCAGCACTTTCTATAATTTCCAAGTATTGAGTTATATACAGGGATGTGATCTATTCCCTGGAAACCCATTATACAAAAAGCACCAAATTACAGCAACAGTTCCCCTTGCAGTGAGCACCAACCATTTGGTTTTTTGGTGTGTTACCACCTTTAATGTGGATATGATCTTAAAAGTTCTTGTGGTAACATGGGTGTGGTTTACAGTGGGTGTGGTTTAAAATGGGGAGTGGCCAACACTGACTGCTTTTATTGGCCCTCCACCACATAGGCCAGTAAAATTGTGTTTGTTAGCATTTGGAAATTGTTGTTAAGGGCCCCTAAGGTGTTTAATCATGTGTTGGGGGGTTGTTGTATAATCCACAGGGGAGGATGAGGCATATGGATTTAAAGGGGACCCGTCACCCAAAAAAATTATTCAAAATTCTATGTTATCACATAAGTCAAGCAAAATGAACTTTAATTACACAATATAAATTATTTGAATCTTGTTTCCTTCCGTCTGGGAATTCATAATTATAGCAAGCAGGCAGGAGCCATTTTGTGGATACTATTATTAAGGCAAGCCTTGTATCATCTCAGAATCTTGTTTGTGCACCAGAATAGGGGGCCCGATGTCCATCCCCATGCCCCGGCTACACAATTAAATGGTGAAGAGAACAGGGGAATGTGGGGAGAGCAGTGACATCTAGGAACTGCTGAATGGAAAGTGAAAGCAATTGTCTGCCCCTCCTCTATGCCTAGGCATAAAGGAGGGGCAGACAATATTTCATTGACAGCTGAGATTTCTAAATTCGCTTACAACAGCTATGAATGCTTTAATTAAAAAATAGAAATTAGATTTCATGTTTAATTTGAAAAGGACTTTTATAATACAGATTTTTGTGTCTGGGTGACAGGTCCACTTTAAGGGTATGTTTTAATATGACTTCAATTTTTCACATATGATTGATGAGGGATTTCCCTGCAGTGAGCACCAACCATTTGGTTTTTTGGTGTGCTACCACCTTTAATGTGGATATGATCTTAAAAGTTCTTGTGGTAACATGGGTATGGTTTACAGTGGGTGTGGTTTGAAATGGGGAGTGGCCAACACTGACTGCTTTTATCGGCCCTCCACCACATAGGCCAGTAAAATTTTGGCCCTCGGTACCACAGAAGTTGGACAGCACTGAGTTAGGGAATAGAGCTTCTAAAGGCCCATACACGGGCCGATAAAAGCTGCCAACAGACCGAGTCGGCAGCTTATTGGCCCGTGTGTGTGGGGCCATCCGATGGGCTTCCCCGATCGATATCTGGCCGAAAGCCGAAAGTCGGCCAGATCTCGATCATTCAGGTTAAAAAATCCTGTCGGATTGCGTCCGCATCCGTGCATTTATGCGGTCCCGTGATCCGACCGCCCGTATCAGATGCATTATGATCTGATCGTTGAGCCCTAGGGTTCACGATCGAATCAGCCTGATATCGCCCACTTCAATGTGGACATCGCCAAATGATCTCTATGTCTATTGCCACCTTAAGGCGATTGTGCGCCGATGTTAGGGAAGTAAGCATGTAGGTATAGGTTTAGTTAGTGGGGAGCTACAGTGGCAACTTGGACACTGTACATGTGGTCACGACAGAGTAAGATTGCTGGGTGGATTCCCCCTCGAAACAGCTCACGGCACTTTGTGCATACATTCTGCGGAAAAAGGCCCTGGAGGTTTTGGTGAGACATGTTCTAGCTGTTTTTTGTGTGTGTGTGAGCTAGGTTCAGAGAGAGAGAGAAGGAGAGCATTTGCAGAAGTAATAAGTATTGTATAATTATGTCTAATTATATAAGCCATAATAATGTCGGCAGACCAGAGCCCCGGTCATAAGTTTACCTCGCTGCAAGAACCTGTTCATCAATAAATTGCGTCTGAGTTCATCACACTTGTGTGTGAAGATGCCTGATTCTTTAAGCAAAGGCAGTACATGTTACAGTAACACACATATCATACCCCTAGGAATGTAATGTTACACTTAAGTGTAAAATACAGGTAGTACAAGTACTTGCATTTCAAGAATAACATACTTATGGGGGCATCAATACTGATGCCCGTGGGCCATCCTTATGCAGACGTATTAGGTGCACTAGAGAGGTGCAAAAAGTTCAGTTCTGTATGGGGGGCACATAGTGTTGTTAGGCACTCCATGGCAGCCATAGCATCAGTCCTCTTGCACTTTTCACCCTTAGTATATAAGCCAAAGCCTGTTTTATCTCATTAAATAACAAATGTTTTTGTTGTTCATGATCACTTTTCCTATGTACCTAAAACACTGCTACAGTTTGTCACTGCCCTGCTTGCATGGGCGTCCATAGACAGGGGCAAGGGTACTTCATAATAAAGGATTTTCCCTTATCATATGTATACATATATTGTTTTGTTATTTTTTTTTTATATGAACACATTTTAAAATTACCATTAAGAACCAGCAATAATTTTATAAAAGGCTTAAAGGAGAAGGAGAGGATAAAAATAAGTAAGCTTTATCAGAAAGGTCTATAAAAATACACCAGTAAACCCTCAAAGTTATGCTGTTCAGAGTCCTCAAAAGAAACACAGCATTTCTTTCCTTCTATTGTGTATACATGGACTTCTGTATCAGACTTCCTGTTTTGAGCATGCTCAGTTTACTCCTCTCTCCCCCTCCCTTCCCCACTTCCCTGCTGTAACCTGAGCCCAGAGCTATGAATGAGCAGGGAGAGACTCAGGCAGGAAGTGACATCACACCAAACTCATATGGCAGCTGCTATCCTAAACAAACACAGAGAGCTTCTAGAGCTGTTTACTTAGGTATTGTAAAGCTTTCTGCAGAATAAATATAGTGTTATAGCTTGTACTAGTGTGGTTAATCTATTGGCAATAAACTGCTTCGGTAGCTTTCCTTCTCCTTTAAATCTTGTAGTCAGCACCCCTTCAAGGGGAGGGGGAGGGCTTTTGTGCCTAGGGGGTTTCCTTTTCCTATAAGGTTTTCTGGTGGGCCCATAGCATCACAGTTCTACACTGATTGTGGTATGTTCTAATAGATGCTTCACAGACAGCAATAATGTACTTGAGTGTATGGAATAGAAACATCTTGCATTTTATCAAGGGACTCCAGTATAGTTTGGGAAATGGGCATTGTTGAAAGCAACTTTAAGTGGGTGCCAGAGTGTAGAAGTATTGAGGCATGCTTCTTGAATATGATGGTCTCTAGAGAGAGGTGCTGCAAGTTTAAAGAAATAATTAGGAAGCATTTGCTAGCTATATAAAGAAGATGGTCATCAGCAGAAAGTGGAAGGGAGTCAAGACAATTGAGCTTTTTCTTATTGAATAACAAATGTAATACAGGGTCAGCTGAGTGATTTTAGTAATAGCTGTGGCACTTGTTATGAACTGCTGAAAAACTGTCCCTCGTCATGCCAACTGCACTTGCATCCGGATCTCTAAAGCGGATCAGCATCACATTGCTTACACTGACACTGATGTTATCACAGCAGTGATGGAAGCATTAAATACCCTTTCTTTGGAATTTAAAAAGATAGCAATGGATAACGAGTGTCCTTATCAGCAATAACTGTAGTGATTTTAGCCTTTTATGTGCCAATATGTCCAGAATCCAATAACAGGATGCAGTAACTGGAGTTTAGTTTGAGCCCTGTTGACAGCGCCGATCCGCGCCTTTATGCTGCTTGAGGCGGCCTTCCGTTGCCGCCCCGACCCCTCCTCACGGCGCTCACGGGGGTCGGGGCGCTGCACGACGCTAGTGCAGAGAGCGCAATTGCGCTCTCTACACTAGAAGAGCCGAATTTCCGGGTTGAAAACCGGAAATTCGGCTCTTAGTTACCAGGAGCGGTAACCAGGGGGGCGCTGCTGCCTGAGGCCAGTGTCTCAACTCGCCTCATTGGTGGAGCGCCCCTGCCTGTTGAAGATAAAGTATGAAGACCTGCTCTTGCAGTGTTTCTGAAGAAACTGAAGCAATGGAATAATTTAGGCTGATCTAATATTCACATTTATTAAACAAGCAGTAGGGTCCGGCTGATTTACCCTTAAAATGATCCCATGTTCTGCCCTTCCACCCAGATGATTTCATTTCCGAGACAGAGATGCTAGAGCAAGAACTAAACCCTAAAAATTAGTAAATCTCAGTTGCAACTCTACAGTAATAGTTTTACATAATTATTGCCTAATTATTCTCTTGAGATCCACACAGAATTGGCCTAGATTAAATTATATAAAATATTATATGCAATCTTAGAACCATGGGTTTTGTGCCGCTGTAAAGCTTCTTTTTACAGTAACTCTGTGGACATTTCTTTGTAAGCATTATTGCTACTTTAAATGTAGTTATAGGCATGATAGGTCCACTTCATTGTAGTTTCACTTAATAATAAAATGTCAAAGAGCCCAAAAAAGATTATTAAAGCCAATATATAGCATAAATGAATTTGTCATTTATGGCTGTAAAGCAATTTTCTGGTTAGCCTATTACAGGTATGGGATCTGTTATCCAGAAACCTGTTATCCAGAAAGCTGCATTATGGAAAGGCCATCTCCCATATACTCCATTTTATCCAAATAATCCAAATTTTTAAAAATGGTTTACTTTTTCTCTGTAATAATAAAACAGTAGCTTGTACTTGATCCCAACTAAGATATAATAAATCCTTACTGGAAGCAAAACCAGCTTATTGGGTCTATTTAATGTTTACATGATTTTCATGTAGACTTAAATTGGACCTGTCAACCAGACACAAAAATCTGTATAATAAAAGTCCTTTTCAAATTAAACATGAAATCCAATTTCTATTTTTTATTAAAGCATTCATAGCTGTTGTGAGCTCATTTAAAATCTCAGCTGTCAATCAAATATTGTCTGTCCCTCCTCTATGCCCTGGTTATAGAGATGGGGCAGACAATTACTTTCACTTTCCATTCAGCACTTCCTAGATGTCACTGCTCTCCCCAGATTCCCCCGTTTTCTTTACCATTTAATTGTGTAGCCAGGGCATGGGGATGGACATCAGGTCCCCCATTCTGGTGCACAAACAAGATTCTGAGATGATGCAAGACTTTCCCTTAATAACAGTGTGCATAAAATGGCTGCTACCTGCTTGCTATAATTTTGAAATCCCAGACTGAAGGAAGCAAGATTCAAATAATTTATATAGTGTAATTAAAGTTCATTTTGCTTGACTAATGTGATAAAATAGGATTTGGAATATTTTTTTGGGGTGATGAGTCCCCTTTAAGGTATGAAGATCCAAATTATGGGAATATCTATTATCCGGAAAAAACCCCAGGTCCCGAGCATTCTGGATAACAGGTCCCATACCTGTACTGCATTACTGCATGCAATTTCATTAAGCAACCACTATCCTTTATGTGCTTTTATTTTACTTCTACTAAAACATCAGGGGAGCATCTGTTTGCAAGGGATATATATATATATATATATATATATATATATATATATATATATATATATATATATATATATATATAGACAATTACAAGAGTCCTCAGCACTCAACCCATTATCAATATATTTAAGACAGAGACATTTTGTGCATACTGCTACTGAAAAATGCCTTACCCTTTAAACAAAACAGGGATTGTTTGTCCATATATTGCAATATATTTAAGATGGCCAACTACGTCAAAGTCATCCCATATCTGGCCAGTCCTATGCTCAATTTTCATCTGATTCATTAAGAATTCTATAGTTTCATTATACATTTTATAAAAGGGACAAAAACGTTTTACCTGCAACTTATTAGCTGCTTTCAAAGTAAAACTCCCAAACTTGGCTGCCCTTTTATTAGACACCAGTGGGATCACATTGATTACAGGTAATGCTAGAATGCACATAAAAAATAAAACAAGCTAGGGACCGCCATTCGGGGTTTACCTTGACGTGGTATGGTGGCGTATCAATTTTATGATCATAACTTTGTAACAAAATAACCCCTGTTTTGGGTACATATGCAATAGCATTTATTATACTTATATATATACTTTAAAGCCTTTAGAGTGCTCCCACAACCCCCCTGTTTTGATATTATATATATATATATATATATATATTCAATTCAAAGGAACAAGATGAAGCAGAGGTTGTATGATATTGCCAGCCTAATAGGGTTTGGGAAATGATGCGTCAGAGGCAGATTATCATGGTTTTATTTCAATATGTGGAATCAGGCATCATGGTGTAAAAAAAATATTTACAGGTATGGGATCCATTATCCGGCAATCTAGAAAGCTCCAAGTTATGGAATCCATTTATCCAAATAATCCAAATTTTTAAAAACAATTTCCTTTTCCTCTGTAATAATTAAACAGTGCTTTATACATGACTCAAACTAAGATATAATTAATCCAAATTGGAAGCAAAACCAGATCATTGGGTTGATTTAATGTGTTCATGATTTTCTAGCAGACTTAAGGTATTAGGATCCAAATTTTGGAAAGATCCATTATCCCGAGCGTTCTGGATAAAAGATCCCATACCTGTATATTTAAATTTCTTTTTGGAACATTTTTCAAATATGCCTGATTGAATGAGCACATATCACTCCCCTTTAAGAAAAACAAAGCCAAAAATATAAATTCACATTGCTTTTATTTCTAAAGGTCTGCTATCTACAGAACACACAGTAAAAGAAAAATGTACTAATGGGTTTATGAAAGATTCAGCCACATATACAGTAAATACTGTAGGTTTTATAATCCCTTTCAGACATGTGCTGTGGTTATTTATTCATTTTGTACTCACTGAGGAGCCATTGTTAGCCTTGCAGTTGTAGCAACAAAAGATCTGTTCTCCAAGTTTCCAAACAGCACTTCACAGTGAATAAAAATCTGTAAAGGATTGGGATTTAGAACTGAAAGTCACTTTTTTCCAACACTTTTTATGTATCTGTCATTATTATGTTTGCAAAAAAATGCCATTGCAGGGATTTGTAGCAATAACTATAATACTACTGGATTTATATGTGAACAAACACAAGAGCTGATTATTAGTAACGACTGTGGTTCTTTTGCGATTGGTTCTTTCTATTGTTTCCATCAATTTTTGGAATAAGAAAGGTTTTTGAAATCAGGCACGAGAGAGAGAGAGAGAGAGAGAGAGAGAGAGAGAGAGATATTTGGGGTTGCTGTTACATTATGCTCCTCTTGCAAAAGAATTTGTAATTGAAACTATATATTGGACTAATAAAAGCATGTTTCTTGTGTGTTTATTAGGTCCAGGGATTGAGAGAAAAGAAATGAAATGAAATCTATACTAATGATAAAGTATTAATTATAGTGACCCATCCTTGAATGTGGTGGGAAATGGTAACTAGGGATGCACCGAATCCAGGATTCGGTTCGGGATTTGGCCTTTTTCAGCAGGATTCGGATTCAGCCGAATCCTTGTGCCTGGCCAAACTGAATCCTAATTTGCATATGTAAATTAGGGGTGGGTAGACAAATCTCGTGACTTTTCATCACAAAAGAAAAATGTTTTCCACTTTTTCCTTTCCTGCCCTTAATTTACAAATTCGAATTCGTTATTCAGATGAATCTTTCACCAAGGATTCGGGGATTCGGCCGAATCCCAAATAGTGGATTCGGTGCATCCCTGATGGTAACATGGGCCTTATGCTTCAGAAAGCTAAGTGTTAAAGCTGTCTGTCCGGAAGCCTCATGATTGGTTAGTGAGGACTGAGTTGGAAGTTGGTATTTGGGGCAGGCAGGTTAGGCAAGTACTGGAACAGGCAAAGTAGGTATTGTAGCTAGGTAGAACTATGAACTATGCCCACAAGGCACGAAACGCATAAGGCCACCCCTTGAGATGTTCCTTTTGTTTAATAAATTACCTTTTATTTGCATCATACTTCGGAGTGAAGTCCGGTTTTTGTGCCAGCCTACAATTGAATCAAAAAAGCTAGGCAGAACTGACTTTACAGGCAACACTGAGGTGTAAAGAGTCATTACAAAGGTTGGGTCAAAGTCCAGGTACAGGTCAGGAAAGGCAACGTTCAACAGAATAAAAAGCCAAGGTCAAACACAAGTACAATAAGAGCAGTGTGAACAAATAGGAACAAGGTAGGAGGACCTACAACTTGGCAAAGGCATTAGTGACAGTGGGGACTAAAGGAGAACTAAACCCTAACATTGAATATGGCTAAAATTGCCATATTTTATATACTGAACTTATTGCACCAGCCTAAACTTTAATCTTCTTAATAGCAGCAATGATCCAGGACATTGTCATAAGGGTAACCATCTTGGAAAGTGTCTGCGACACTCGCATGCTCAGTGGGCTCTGAGCAGCTGTTGAGAAGCTAAGCTTAGGGGTGGTCACAAATTATCCAGCAGAAAATGAGGTTGGCCTGTAATATAAGATGATGCTACAGGGCTGATTATTAAATGCTGATGCTAATTGCACTGGTTTCTGTGCTGCTATGTAGTAATTCTCTGTATTGATTAATAATCAGCCTTATACTGTGACATTTCTATTCTATGTGTACTGTATATTGTGAGTGGGTCCCTAAGCTCAGTAAGTGACAGCAGCACAGAGCATGTGCAGTGAAAAGAAGATGGGGAGCTACTGGGGCATCTTTGGAGGCAGAGATCTTTACTGCTAAGGGTCTGTGGTTGCCTTGGGCTAGTACAGAAACACAAAACATAATGTACAATATTTCTAGCTACTTCTTTAGTTAAGCTTTAGTTCTCCTTTAAATACTCACTCTTCACGTGGCACATTGTGCATTCCATTTGCACAGAGCTGTCTCTTCGGTGCCAACATGAGCTTTATAACTTCACAGCACTGGCATGATGCTGACATTATCCCACATACTGTATTTGGTGCAGTGTCAGATGCTTTAACAATATCTTGAGTCATCTTTCTTCGAAACAGTAACATTTCCTAAGGACATTAGAAAATAAGATATTTGGTGCATTCAGAAAGGGTACTATGAAGCTTAGCAAAGTTATTGTTGCTGTAATTATGTACAGTGTTGTGAGATTCCTTAGCCAAGGTCAGATAACAGAAACATCTGATGGGTGAGGTTACTATTTCTCAACTGAATTGTATGTTTGGTGTTGTCATTTGCCTAGTATGAACCCAGGATTACTTGTATGACAGTAAAAATAGTAAAGGCAGCCAGCCAGTTAAGTGGTTTTCCAAAGACATTTCTAGGCTCATTGTTGAAACGGTTCATAGAGTTGCGATGCCAATTAAAAAGTTCAGTAATGGATTTTTTACGCAACAAGAAGAAAATGTGTAGAGCAAAAAACCAAAAGCATAAAGCAAGCATATGATAGTCACAGGAGCCATGGGTTGCAATGACTCATTTATACCATTGCTCTGGAAAAACATTCATTGATGTAGGGAAGGCCTCCAGACATTGATCATATCTCTTTATTTCTGCTCCTGCTGTAACCAGTAGACAAACAAGGCAGTGTGTAAGTTGTTAGGGTTATAATACAGAATAATGTGGGGTGAATTTACTAACACTGGTTCCTTATTGCACCCGTTTAGATACTATTAGCAACCAATCACCAAACATTTTTTATCAGTTTCCTAAAAATTAGAAAATTACAACAAAGATCTAATAAGTTGCCATGGGAGAATGCCCTAAACTGTTAGATTGTTTTTTTGTTGTTGTATAGGGGATTTACTGTACTTCGGCCGAATCCCTGAATCCTTGGTGAAAGATTCGGCCGAATACCGACCCAAATCCTAATTTGCATATGTAAATTAGGGGCAGGAAAGGAAAAAGTGTAAAAAATTCTTCTTTTGTGATGAAAAGTCACGTTATTTGTCTACCCACCCCTAATTTACATATGCAAATTAGGATTCGGTTTGGCCAGGCACAAGGATTCGGCCGAATCCGAATCCTGCTGAAAAAGGCAGAATCCTGGCCGAATCCTGAACCGAATCCTGGATTCGGTGCATCCCTAGTTAACATTTCGCACCACATTCAAGGATGGGTCACTATCCAGTTAAGTGGTTTTCCAAAGACATTTCTAGTCTCATTGTTGAAATGGTTCATAGAGTTGTGATGCCAATTAAAAAGTTCAGTAATGGGTTTTTTACGCAAAAAGAAGAAAATGTGTAGAGCAAAAAACCAAAAGCATAAAGCAAGCATATGATAGTCACAGGAGCCATGGGTTGCAATGACTCATTTATACCATTGCTCTGGAAAAACATTCATTGATGTAGGGAAGGCCTCCAGACATTGATCATATCTCTTTATTTCTGCTCCTGCTGTAACCAGTAGCCAAACAAGGCAGTGTATAAGTTGTTAGGGTTATAATACAGAATAATGTGGGGTGAATTTACTAACACTGGTTCCTTATTGCACCCGTTTAGATACTATTAGCAACCAATCACCAAACATTTTTTATCAGTTTCCTAAAAATTAGAAAATTACAACAAAGATCTAATAGGTTGCCATGGGAGACTGCCCTAAACTGTTAGATTGTTTTTTTTTTGTTGTATAGGGGATGTACTTCTGTGAGTATGTGACAAAGTACAGGGGTCGTGTACTTCGAATCCACATGCATGTGCAAGAGCACTAAATGCACTCTCTAATAAGCATTCTTAAAGGAATAGTTCAGTGTGAAAATAAAAACTGTGTAAACAGATAGGCTGTGCAAAATAAAAAATGTTTCTAATATAGTTAGTTAGCCAAAAATGTAATATATAAAGGCTGGAGTGAACAGATGTCTAATAAAACAGCCAGAATCCAACTTCCTGCTTTTCAGCTCTATAACTCTGAGTTAGTCAGCGACTTGAAGGGGGGCCACATGGTACATTTCTGTTCAGTGAGTTTGTAATTGATCCTCAGCATTCAGCTCAGATTCAAAAGCAACAGATATGACCCATGTGGCCCCCCCTCAAGTCTCTCATTGGTTACTGCCTGGTAACCAGGGTAACCAGTTAGTGTAAACCAAGAGAGCTGAAAAGCAGGAAGTAGTGTCTGACTGACATGTTATACGTCAAATCACTCCAGCCTTTATACATTACATTTTTGGCTAATTAACTATATTAGAAACATTCTTTATTTTGCACAGCCTATCTATTTACCCACTTTTTATTTTTACACTGAACAATTCCTTTAAATGCAATGCTGCTAAACACTAGGCAGCTCTGTATTCATAGAGCGAACACAGGTCTCACCCCATAAATACCTGCAGGACACAGGGCACAGAGTGTAAAAACATGGTGATTGGTGCACATTTTTTGCTCTTTGAACCCTGCCTTGCATGCAGTGCTATTGTGCATAAAATATAAAAGTATCTGAATTTATGCACATCTGGTAACCTATGCATAAGTCTTCTGTAGGGTTGCTACTGTAAGTAGCATGTAAAGTACTGAGTTGTCTAATGAATGTGTATATTGTAAGTGTATAAGTCATCAATGTGTATGTATTTTGTAATATATATATATATATATATATATATATATATATATATATATATATATCAGCATTCATTGTAGTATGGTGAAAAAGTGTTGATTTATTTCACACAATTTTACATCTTATCCGACGTTTTGGTCCCACATGGGGGCCTTTCTCAAGGATAGGAGAAAGGTCCCCATAGGGGTAAGTTCTGTCAACTCCCCATTGCAAAGGAGAACTAATGCTTAACTAAAGTAGATAGAAATGTTGTACATTATGTTGTGGGCTTCTGTACCAGTCCAAGGCAACCACAGCCCTTTACAGGGAAGATCTGTATCCCAAAAGATGCCCCATCTTCTTTTCTGCTGATTCACTGCACATGCTCTGTGCTGCCGTCACTTACTGAGCTTAGGGACCCACTCACAATATACAGTAACATAGAATATCAATGTCACAATATAAGGCTGAATAATAATTAATACAGATAATTACTACATGACAGCACATAAACCAGTGCAATTAGCATCAGAATTTAATAATCAGCCCTGAAGCACCAGCTTATCTTACAGGCCAACCTTGTTTTCTGCTTGATGATTTTTGATGACCCCTAAGCTTAGCTGCTCAGAGCCCACTGAGCATGTGAGTGTCACAGACACTTTCCAAGATGTTGACCCCCTGTGACAAGTTTGAGGTCCTGGATTATTGCTGCTATTGACAAGCTGAAATGTTAGGCTGGTGCAATAAGTTCAGTCAGGGGTGATCCTGGAGCTGCTGCCACCCACCCTCCTCCCACTCTGCGCTTAAAACATCATAGTTGGAGTGGGTAAAAGGGGCAGTGGCGTAACTACCGAGGGAGCAGGGGGTGCAAGTGCGTCAGTAAGTAAACCGCACCTCTAGCGTGTCGGGGGGAAGGGCCCCCGGGTGCAAACCCTGTGCCCGGACCTGCAAGCATTTAGTTCTATTACTAAAAGGGGGCTGCATCAATAGTGCAATTGGCGCAATAAAAACCCGGAAATTCGGCTCTTAAAGTTGTGGCTTTTTGCCGCCCCTTGTAACTGGCTGCTCGCTCCCGTCTGAGGCAAGGTTCTCGCTTTGCCTCATGCCTGTGTTCAGTCTGTAGAATATGGCATTTTAAGCCATATTCATTTTTAGGGTTCTCCTTAAAAAAATTAATGATTCAAGAACAGAATATTTATTATAAGAACAGGTATTTGCTCATTGTGGTGCATGGTGTTAACCTAAGTTTAGAATGGTAATGCAACATATAGGAATAAAGAAACAATTTATGGTATGCTGATCTATAGCTTCCTCTTTTCCACACCTTCCATTATGATACAACCATTTTTTTTTCTCGTTTGTGTAAAACAGGTTTAATTATCCACGAAGGATCGTCAGTATATCGAATCTTCAAGAGATGGCAGGCTGTTAATCAGCAATGGAAAGTTCTGAACTATGACAAAACAAAGGACCTTGGAGAACCTTTGGGTGGGACTTCAAAGCTGGGGGGAAGAAACTCACGGACGAACCATTCCTCTCACAATGATAGAGGACCTGGTCGGAGCCAGCGAGTTAGGACTATATTGAACCATCACTGTGGTTATACGATTCTGCACATCCTTAGCCACTTGAGGCCTAATGAACATCGAAGTAGCTCAAACTCCAACAGAGAAGTGGTGATGAGAGTGACAACAGTATGAGGAAATTTTGTTGGAATAATTAAGAGAATGGGTTCGCTGTTATCCTCGACACTTTCCTATGGATGGCAGCTTGTTGCCAAAGGGGAGGGGAAGAGCTTTGGTTTGATGTGGATCACAAGCAAAATGCGTTGGTTTCACCCAGTGAGCAGGCATTCTAAAGCATTCTGGTCAACCTTCTTCTTATACCAAAAGCCCTGTTTTTTTTTTGTTTTTTTTTTAGAAGTTGGGTCTTTTTTCAGCTAGTGCTATCCTGTGCAATTTTTCAATTACAAAACCGCCCAACCTCAAAAGCTTAAAACGTAACAGCTCCTTCAAGCATTGTAATTGTCTCCGAGAAATCCCACTTGAGCCATTACTTTTTTTTGAATACGTTGAAAGCACAAGCCAACGTTTTAACAGCAAAAATCACAGGAGTCTTAGCATTTTTACCTCAGATTTACCAAACACAGCAGCTCCACAAAAATTGCAAATGAAGCAGAAATACGGTAAATAAAGTGATTTTCCAACAAGCCCATATTTCCAGAATTGCAGAACCCGAATGCTAATCATGTGTGAGGGGGGGAAAAAAAAAGACAATGATACGGTTCAGAAATTTCTAAGCGATGAATAGGTGCAATAAAACATATTTTTACGGCAAAATGGGATCTTTGCAATAAGACGCTTGTACTTTTCCCCTGATTTTACATTTTTCGCATGAGTAAATGTAATTTTTCCCCCCTCTTTTCTCCCTGCGGGAGGATAAAGAAAAAATATTTATATGCAAATAGTCTCCAACTACATTTCTTTCTATTTACATACTGGGATGTGATATTAAAGCATCAGGATTTCCCTATAACGTCTTGTATTCCATATGGTGTCACTCCACTGAGCAAGAGTAACACGCTATCATCTGACACATCTTATTCTTTTATACACACTTCTACTGAAATGCACGTCATGTCACATGTGAATCTGCCACGTTAAAGTCAAGCTCACCGTATTTTCCACTTTAAAGGGGAAGTTCAAATTCTTTGTAGAATTCAATTTTACCATGAAGGAGGCATACTGCAGATATTCTCGGAGAATTGTAATTATTTGCCTTATTTGTCCTGCCTTTAGTTGGGAATGTAAAATGGTTAGGCTAGATTATTTACTATTATAACCTAACTTTTATTGAAACACACATTTAAATATTCTAGCCTGTCAAAGTCTGGCTGCTAGGGATCAATTTAAGTTCTGTGCTGCACTAGGCACCGGACTGCCAAATGGCCCCTCGTCACTGATATATATATTTATATATATATTTATCTGTCTAGTCATAAGCCCTGGTGTGCCCATAGAAATACAGCCCTGCTGGTGACTTGGGCAATGGGGCCATTACAACCAGATAACCAACTAATTTACAAACTAGAGAGCAGCAGAACAAAACATCAGGTAACTCAAATGGTAACCTGTTCCTTTAATATGGTGTGGGTACTACCCTACAGTCATTCCAATACTCAAATACAAGATGAAGTCACATGCCAGCCAGAGGCAGAATTAAAAGACAAATAATTCAACCAATACAAATATAAAGACAAACAGAAGTCAGTATCTTCCATAAAGGGGTAAATACATAAATATCATGTTATTAAGCTTAGGTTTCTTTTATACAATGGAGAGCTTTGTACATAGTGTATGTTGGGTTATATTAACCCTTATGTGACCCTTTTGTGCTTTGTCCTGGCTTCTGGGATGTGCATATATACCACCCCTGAGCAAGAATGCCTTAATGCAAATTGTGATTTTTTTTTTTTGTAGTGGATAAAGTTAGGACTGTCTTTATGGTACTGGGGCCCAGGCCAAACAGTGTATGCAACACCCAAACATTTATTGTCTGGTATTATTGTTATGGTCTCATTAGCTGCAATACATTTTCTTTTGGGAGCAGTATGCCCAGAACACCTTAAGGGCTGTAGTTTGCCGTCATGTTATAAGAATTGTTTGACAGTCACAATTAATTTTCAGAGGTCCCTACTGCTACTATAGGCACCATGTCTCCCTATTATACCTGCTATCCCACAGCCACACTCCCTTCCCAGAGACTATTATCCCACTGCTACTATAGACACCACCTCTCCCTACTATACCTGCTATCCCACAGTCACACTCCCTTCCCAGAGACTATTATCCCACTGCTACTATAGACACCACCTCTCCCTACTATACCTGCTATCCCACAGTCACAGTCCCTTCCCAGAGACTATTATCCCACTGCTACTATAGACACCATCTCTCCCTACTATACCTGCTATCTCACAGCCACAATCCCTTCCCAGAGGCTATTATCCCACTGCTACTATAGGTACCATCTCTCCCTACTATACCTGCTTTCTCACAGCTACAGTCCTTTTTACCACTTACCACGGTTATCTTCTTTCCAAGTGACATTCGAGGGCCTCAAATGGAGATAAAGCAAAAGGTACTGTAAGTGCAGGAGACTGCAAATGAAAATCAGGGGTTTTGAAATACAGGTGTAGCGCTATAATAAATTGAGTGGCATCGTCTCTATTATGAGCTTACTTTCAAATATAATTGTGCCACAGATGAGACCTTTCTCTCAGGTGTAAGCCCTCGCAACGGTGTGGATGCAGGGTGTAGTGCAATTGTAACAATGTACTTATACACAAGAACTGGGTGCCAGTTGTTCTTTTATACTTAAACAGGTACTGAGTTTATTTACAAGATGATCCACATCGGAGTACATAGAACATATAGCATAAAGGATTAGTTTGCACTCACAGTACCAAAGAACAGAGCTTGATCCCCTCCTGTACCCCAGCTTACAGCCTGTGCCCTAAGTGGAACCTAGGGGAAATTCTACCATCCCTAAGTCTATGCATTTAGTCCCTACTTCTGGTTTATTAGTACCCGGGATCTTAATCCCTCTGACTCTCCTCGTCGGAGCCTTGATCTGCTCAACTATATAAACTATCACTCCGAGAGTGATCTATGAAAGAGTATAGCTATCCACTTTACTAGGGCCTAAGCACTTAAGTTCCACTACCCATTCCCTTCCTGCCTGCTTGGTAAGGGCTAAAGCAATGGACCCAGACCGCATGGTTGCCTAGACCTTTATACTATAGCACAATGCCATCTACAGTACACTGTGATAACTACAGGGGCTTACATAAGCAGCACAATGACACAAGTCCCCATTAGGACCCATTTAGGTGTCTAAAACAGGAGGGAGGCTTTATCACAAGTGGGTAATCTCTCCAATGAGAAATAAAGTTTACAAAAATACCTACTTATCTACATCTATTGGAATTGCCACATTTGAAACACTTTGTGTGGCGATCCTGGGTAATCACACAAAAATGCAGAAGAAGACATTTTTGTGCTATTATTTGGATTTGCCCATGTAAAGTGTTTTGCATGCAGTGATTCCAGTGACTCTGAAAGGGCATGTATTTTTGGATGGGTAATAAAGCACCCCATCTGCCTTGGGGTACTAAGCCTCCCTACGGCTAAAAGTATCAGTAACTACATAGTCATGTTCTCCAATAGAAATCCTTCTTTTGGTAGCTCCTCAAACAAAAAAACTGTAACAAAATTTTGGCTGAAATTTCAGAAGTATTTCTGAACCAAGTCTTATATAAGATATATACAGGTATACATGTGTGCATTCTAGTGGCACGGACATGATACACATTTGACACTTCTGGTAAGTTCTCAACAATCAGGAACCACAGGCTTTGTATTATAGTCAGGATTTGTGAGTGATGGAAGAAAATTTGTTGATACTATGACCAAAGGCAAAAAAGGTAAGGAGACAAGGGGGTTTCAAACTGCAAATAAATTAATCAGAGACAAGAGAGAGTGTGCACTATGTGGGCCTAGTCTGAGTTTTACAGGGGTGGTTCACCTTCAGCTTAACTTTTATTATGTCATAGAATGGCCAATTCTAAGCAACGCTTCAGTTGGTCTTCATTATTTATTTTTTATAATTTATGAATTATTTGCCTTCTTCTCCTGACTCTTTCTAGCTGACCCCCTCTCTAAAAATAAATGTTCTGTAAAGCTACACATTTATTGTTATTGTTACTTTTTATTACTCAGCTTTCTGTTCTGACACTCCCCTAATAATATTCCATATTCTCATTCAAATCAGTGCATGGTTTCTAGGGTGATTTGGACCCTGGCAACCAGATTGCTGACACTGCAAACTGGAGAGCTGTTGAATAAAAAGCTAAATAGAAATAATAAAAAATGAAAACCAATTGCAAATTGTCTCAGAATATTGCCTACTACATCATACTAAAAGTTAACTCAAAGGTGAACAACCCTTTTAATATTACCCTATGCCAAATATGGCAGCTAGCACTACATAGTAATTCCAACACCAACATAAAAATATAAAACTTTTTATCTTCCATTCTGTGTAATAATACTAAGTCTCACACACGCCTGTCTGAAATGGGCTGCTGTGCGAATCAACAGTCCACACCTTGCTGTTTTTTTCACAGGGGGAAGGATCCAGTACAAACATAACATAATTTTTGGAAAATATCATATGAAAGCGCTTCCAAATCATGATGACTGGCATTATCAAGTTCCACTTAGTAGTTCCATTACAAGCATACACCTAGAGCCACCAGAGCCAAATAAACCAAACTTGTATTGGGAACGCTTTTGCCTTGTCTTTTGATTAAAAAACTAGCATCTTTATTTATTTATTTACTTTCTTTCTAATTAAAAAAGAATGGAATGTTGAGCAAAATAATTTTTTTACAGTTGCTCACTTCCTTTCTCTTGAATCAGCAAAATTAGTCAAATCCGGAGGAATGCCCTTTTTCCATCTATGGGGCAAATTCACTAAAGAGCGAAGCGCCTAACGCTAGCGCAAATTCTCCAGCGTGACGTTATTCCGTTACTTCGCCAATTTACTAACGGGCGCTGGGGTAAATTCGCTAGCGAAGTGGACCTACTCTAGCGCTACTTTGCACCCTTACGCCAGGCGAAGTTGCGCTATGGCGAAGGAACGTAAATGCGCTAATTCACTAACTTGTGCATTTTACTCTACTCTGTCTGCCCTTGTAATAGCACTGCTCTCTACTCTGGCCAGAACTTGCTCTAGCACAGCTCTCTACTTTGTCTGCCTTTGCACTAGCACTGCTTTTTACTCTGGTCAGAACTTACACTAGCACGGCTCTCTACTGTTATCTGCCATTGTACTAACACAACTTACAGTGTATATGCTTATATTACCCTGTAGTTGCTCACAGGCAAGCAGTGTATTTTTTTTTTTTTGCTTCTGCTGCCCTGATAAGCTCTAATGTAACCTCATTTAACTGTTGCTATATTCCCTAATGTAAGCATGACTCGGTTATTAGTAGTATTTTAGCAACACTGAAATTAGCACTTTAGGAAAGCAGCAGGAACTCAGAGACTACTATGCAGACAGGTGTTTAACCTGCTACTTACAAGCATGATATACTGTACTGAACTGGCCTGAAATGAACGTACATTTTGGTGGGATGGAGCTGACTTGCTGGATTTCATTAGCAGACTGAGGGAGCTGTTTGCTGTAATTTAAACTTAGAGCAGGGTAAATGTGAGAATTGCAAAGGCAGAAATTCAAAGTGAAGGTGCAAAGTTGAGCTCACCATTCAAAAGAGACACACCAAAAATGATGCTACGGTCTTTGGAATAACCAGGGAAAGCTCTAACTCAGAAAATGCAGTTTATCATTATTTTGTGCAATGCACAGTATAATTGCCAAGGAACAAAAAGAGACTGTGCATGTAATCTTTAGAAAACTGAGTTAGGGAGATTGCAGTTCACAGTAAAATAGCACCAGCCACCTATTATTTTCAGCGTCGCGTCTGACAATGATTGCACATCACATAATGACTGAGCCATGTGGTCTGACATGTATAGATAATCGCTACCATGCTACTTGCCATTCAGCCAACATCTGAAAGAGCTAGAAAATAACAAGACAGCACACGGAGCTTGAAATTACACCACACCGTTTGCAGTTATTACAAACAAGTGATCTAGAGGATCTGGATTGCAGATAAAAATTACTTTTAAAATGCCATGGAGCAGAGCTGTAGAAAATGCCTGACCCAAAGGGCTAACAATCATCCTCCTCATCAAACAGTCTTCCAGTGAATCACTGCATGCTAACACCGATAGATGCAAAGAATCTTGGGATTGCTGCGCTGTCAATGTTTACTTAGAAGGATAGCCATGCAGTTATGTGCCGTACCAGATATGGAACTTCAAATGTTAAATACATAGTGCTCAAATCAGTGGCAGCAAAAAAACATGAAAATATATATTTCTGCACTTTGCACTATGCTTTTTAAATAATTGCAACATATTCTGGGCTCCAGTTTGGAGTCATGACAGTTCAGTATTCATGGGGGGTGCATTTTGGGAGGAAAGCAGCCCCCCCCCCTTCCAGCATCTACCTATCCCCTAATTTTGCATTGTTCAGACTTAATTTAGGGACAGGCTGCTATGGAACCCTATATTTACAACCTGTCATATCTAACCAGAAGTGATCTTCAGTGGCAGGCTGTATTATTATTATATGGATATTATTTTCTTGCTTTGTGGCATTTGACTGCTTTGTTTCACCAATGATTCTACAAATCTTCTCTAATTTCTAATTTACATCTTGGTATCTAAGTTCTTAAAGAACAAAAGTTATTATAATATTCAGTATCTGAAAGTAAAAAGATCTTTTCCATATGTTTTTTACCAGGATTTTAGGCGTCACGTTATACTCATTTTTGCCTTTAATTTGAAATAATAGCCTGTAAACTGTGCATAATCCTCCAGAAACTGGCCAAACGCCAATGACTCCCGGAAGTGTTTTGAAATAAATAGTTCCTATAGTGCCACCTTAAGGATAATAACAATATGTTTTCTTTAATCATGTTCCCAGCCACTTGATACACCCTGACGTTCAAGTCAAGTCAATTGAAACGATTCAAGTCAATGCCTTGAAAACACGTTATATCTTCTCCTGCTGCCAGCTCTGTAGTTTAAATGGTTTACGGGGGAATGTAATAAAAATCGCTAACGGAAAAACTATTCGCAATGCGAAAAGTTATGCCTCTGCGCGAACAAATTTTGCTTTGTGCGAATTTAATATAGCTTTTGCGAGCCCGGAAACTGTTTAGCGACCACTTCCGACAGTGAAAGACCGTTTGCGAATTTTATAGTTTGCGCCAATGCGCAGTCAATGTAATAAAACTTCTTACTGAAAAAGTCGTTATGTTTGCTCCAAAAGATTACGACACCTTCAAGCACTTCTTATGAGTGCGCAATTAAAATTCGCAATGCGCAATTAAAATTCGCAATGCAATAACAGTTTAAGGAACAATATTACATTGCAAGATGTGGATTTTTAGTCTTATTGGTGGGAATTGTTTTGCTCTTTGCGACTTTTATTACATTCCCCTGTTAGTGTCTAAGCTTTCTGGATATCCACTTAAAATACTTAGCACAAGTCCCCCAAATTATACTGTTTAGACATTTCTGAATTCACTTGAATTTCTTCTAGGCAGAAACATCATCAATGCAACATCCGAGCGCCTAGGGATCTATTTGCCTTTACTGAATGTTTTTGACTATGATTTGCATGGGTTTCCCATCGGCCTCCTAGATCCATGTCCCTTAAATTGTCGGCATAAGTTGTGCACCTGCAGGAACAACAAGGCACATTTGAGGATCTGTAGTCAGTACTTGCTCAAGGCATTTGATAAGTGTTGCTAGAGCTGAATGCTCTATTAAAGAAATATTCACTATGTCACCCCTGACTGTGCGCCGGTTCAGTGTTATTGTTCACCACTGCATGCATCTTATTCTCTG
Source organism: Xenopus petersii (assembly GCA_038501925.1). Lineage (NCBI taxonomy): Eukaryota > Metazoa > Chordata > Amphibia > Anura > Pipidae > Xenopus > Xenopus petersii. The sequence goes on from CM076675.1 coordinate 136,920,248, forward strand.
TACCATGTACTGACAGAATCTTTCATACAAAAGACAAGCAACCCACACAAAAGGACTGTTCCATGGAGGAAGACCCCCTGCCTGCAGGACATCTCCCCACTTGGAATTGCCCTTGTCCTCCATTTGGCAAGAAGCCGGGGGTGGGGGGATAGGTTGCTTCTCTTTTGTATGAAAGATTCTATCAGTACATGACACAAAGAATAGATGCACACAGTGGTGAATAATAGCACTAAGCTCATGCCAGTTTGAGGTCCAACAAAGTTACAGATTAATACAAACATTGCTTTATCAGGCATTCAGCCATATTTCTGCATCTTAAATGTTTTTTTTTTCCAATAATAAGCTTCTGCTGTGTTTGTACAGAGCAATTGTCGGCTCCATTTAAAGCTGTAGCTACTTGGATGCTACCAGGACTTAAACGAGAGGTGCAAGGCGAGAGGTTCTGGATAAGCAGAGGGGCACGACTGTTAGCAAAGTCTTTGGGCTGAAGGTCGTGATACAAGGTGTTTGACGGGATCGTAGTCGGAACTGGCCGGGTCGAGGCAGGCAGAAAGTCAGCGTAAACAAATCAGGCCGGGTCTGGGCAGGCAGCATTCAAAGCGAGGTCAGGCAGGCAAGGGTCAAAACTGGGAGATCAATCAGAGGGATACGGCAGAAGATGTAGTCGAAATTCAGGCAATGGATCAGGATACAGAGGTCAGAATCATCAGGAACAGGCAGGGGTCACAACAGGTAGTCAGAATCAAGTTCAGAATCAGAATAGCAAACAGCTAAAGGCACCAGAAACAAACCTATAACGGGCAATGAAAACTAGTATGATGGCCCTTTAAATATTAGAATTTTCACGCCATTGCATGCTGACGTCATTACGTCAGTGCGCATGAGCAAACAAAAGCAGCAGAAGCACGCCGCACGCGCCCCTAGAAGACCTGCACCTAGGAAGGAAGAGGACGCGGTGGGCGTCCCCGCCGAGGGGGCGGCAGGCGCCCCTGCCTTCCCCCCACTAGACCACCAGGGTAAGCTCTTACAGGGAAGAGGCAATGAATGGCAGCAGACCTAGGGGCGCCCGTTATGTAAATCCGACCCTGCACATGGGGAATGCAGCTAGCTTTGAAACCAAACACATAAGCAAAACTGTACCATGATTGTCGATTCCTGCAAAATTCAATGACAGGGGATTGGAATGACAGAATGAAGCAACTTGTTGCAACCAATAAGAAGACAGCATGTACTACATAACAAAGATGGTATCATTTTGGGACTTGATTGCCTTGGCGAGACCTGATTGTTTTGGCTCTGTACGTTGGAGTGATTTTCAGTCTGTTGAAATTCTGCAAACCAAACTTTTGGGTAAGACGATTCTCATCTGCCCTGTACAGCCTTTTATAATATACATACATTTTTTTGTTAGTTTAAATGTGCATCTTGTGCATTTCCCTAGAATCTTAAATCTGATTAAAGTCAATATTAAGAGCCTTAGCCTAAACAGCTTGTAGTTTCACTGATTTATATCCAATTACCACAATTAGTCTTAGTTTACACATTTAATTCTTGGTTCAGGGTATTAAATATACACTTAAGAATTAAGCGTCACACTATCAATTGCAGAACAAGTGAAACATTTATTCAGCCCTCCAAAAATGTCAAGCAGACTGCTTAACATTTTAGGAAGACTGAATAAATGTTTCCCTTGTTCTGCAATTGATAATGTGCCGCTTAATTCTTTGGTGTATCTACAATTACGTATACAGTTGCAGGCTAGAGACCCATAAGCGAGTACCTACCATCACAACAGGTGGCTGTTATACCTGCATGGGTATGAGCACTCTAACTTTTTATTAATTCAGGGTATTAAATATATTTGAACATGTTGGTTTTGTTTTCCGCTCTCTCTTCTGCTCTGGTAAGTATTTCCCTCGGATAGAGAAGCTATGACAGCCCCACAAGTGATGCTACTTTTAGTATTTAGTTTCAGTTTTTATGGTTCATGTTTCTATTATGTTATAGAGAGGCAAAGCAAAGATTTAGATTTTAAAAAACAACCAACAGTACAAGACACAGAGAGACCAGAGAGAATGCACCAATGATCCAATCAACAGAAATCTGACTGTATTTGCTTCCTGTAAGAACTAGTAAAAAAGTGGGGGCAAATGGCACATAGTTTCATTTAGAAAATTGTGATTAGATACTCAAGAGTAACAAAATAGTAAATAACTTCATATCTTAACAATGTAACAGTAAAAAATCTGCCCATGCAAACAGGGGAGAGTATCATACATAAAATTGCTCTTAAACGCAGAGTAAATAATAGTAATGCATAAAAAACCCCCATAAAAAACATACAAGAGTGGAAGGTAAAAAAACAGAAAAAGAAAAGAAATTAGTAACTGCTTCCAAGTCCTTAACAGCTTAAATTATAGCCAACATAATGGTTGGCTGAGTTTGTGTCATTATAATAACGCATACATTTGATGATCAATTAATTAAAAGTACATAATGGCCTGTTATAATAACACCCGGGGTGAAGAACCCTTTTCTCATCTGGCTTGCCCACGTTAGGTGCATATGTGTTACAGACCTGTATATTCAATTAGTGACTCTGCCCGCATCACTTCGGTTAATTTAATTAATAACTTTCTCTGTATTGATACGATCATAAGGTGTAAAAACCCCAAACAGGACTGGTTTCTACGAGTAGTATCCGCCCTTAGATGAGTAGGGGTCTCTGACCAACTCAACGTTCCTATGTGTATGGGATTGTTTCGTACACGACGTTCCTAATATGTCACCAAGTAGCTGTCATGTTTTAATGTGTCATATGTTAAATAATATAACACATGTAGTTCTTAAATATCAACATAAATCTAACCGAACTGAAACAAGGTGGTACACAACTCTCAGGATTTCGTTACTATATATCATTCGAACAGAGGGACTTGATCAAACATCATCTCAGGCTTGCTAAAGAATGTTTGTGGGTGAGGAAATGTTGGGCAACTGGAGTGTCAGCTTTCCCTGTCTCTAGGACAGACCTGATTGAAGCACAGTGGTTCCCATCCCTTTGTGAAAGGTGGTAATTGTCTTGCCCATATAAAATAAGCCACATGGGCATTTAAAGGGGAACTATCGCAAAAAATGAAAATTCAATATAAGCTTCCTCATACTGAAGTAAGAAACTTTCTAAATACGATCAATTAAAAAGTCTGCATTGTTTCTGAAATAATCAAGTTTATATTCACTATCCCCTCTCTCAGAATCTGTTTCTCTTCATTCTGTCTTCATGCAGCAGTCGGGTGTCAGATATTCATTGACAGTTCGATCCAATATATCTTATAGGGGAGGGGGGCTTCCTTTCTTAGCAGATGTATTAGAGCTCACTCAAATAACTGATTCCAGTACAAACAAAATCAAACAATAACTGCCTTTGGCACAAATTTTGCATGTAGAGAGACAGGATTTCTGGTGATTTTAATAGTGAGCTCTAATTCATCTTCTAGGCAAAAGGAGCCCCCCTATATGATATATTGGATCATTCATCTGACTCCTGAACTCCTGAATGAAGACAGAATGAGGAGAAACAGATGCAGAGAGAGGAAAATATTAATATATATATTAATAGTTCTTCCCCTATGTGGAAGCAACTATTAGGAACCCAAGATCAGGTTATTACAGGTGATACAAGAAGGGCATTTGAAGCAACCAGTTGTATAAATGGTTAGCCACGTCTACATATAATATATATATATATATATATATATATATATATATATATATATATATATATATATATGTAACCCTAATTTGGTTACGGTCTCTTTAAATCCTGTACAGGAGACCCTGTATATTTTGCTCCAAAGTCAGGCACACCCTCTCTACCAAGGATGCACTGGGGTGCCCAGCCAATCGAATGGCTTTCTCTGGTCTTCTATATTTATATATATTGAGAGAGAGAGAGAGAGAGAGAGAGAGAGAGAGAGAGAAAGAGAGAGAGAGAGAAAGAGAGAGAGAGGGCTTGTGCCTGGGGGTGCCAGTCCAAAATTAAATTGTTTTTGTAAAAATAAAAAATCTCCCCAGCTGCCATTGGAGACTTGTGGGCAAATCTAGTAGATAAACTGGAGGGGGGGCAGCGAGTGATTTGGAGCACAGTCATGTGCGTGATGTCACTTGCTGTAAAGGTGGAGGGTGCTCTGGTACTTAGGGCAGCACTGGGTATACTGCCCCTTAAATATGCCATGCCAATAGTTAGGTGCAGTATCGGACTGGGATGCCAGGGGCCCACCAGAAAACCTTAGGCTGAGGGCCCACTTTCCAAACTACTATACCTCCTCTCCTCACTCAACCTCTTTATTCTCCTAGTCTTTTTTCTCTACATATTATACTCTATTCTTCCATTATTAAGCCTCTTTGTTCTCATAAAGAAATAGGGAATGACCATGAAATTGGTCAAATGGTTATAAGCAAGAGGCCCACTAACCCCTGGGCCCACCGGGAGTTTTCCTGGTATCCCGGTGGGCCAGTCCGACACTGATTAGGTGCCTGTTCTCTGGAATAGACCAGCAAGTCACAATCAATTCTATCTCCTGGCTGTGTCCCAGAAGCTGTATACTAGTCAGTTTCCAATTGTTTAGGGCTATGCTCGCTTATCAGGGTGTTCCGGTCGTGTCCTGATTTATTGCCCAGAATTCATTTTGTTGCCTACATTTGTAAAACAGTTACAAGAAAGATTTAGAAATGAAAAATGTCCAGTAGCTCAACACAAGACACTTTAATGTTCTTTATTGAGCTGCGCTTCTTAACAGCACTGTCAGGGCCCGGGAGATTACAGAAACTTTATTCCCATGTACGTATATGAGGCGGCAAAAATCTTTCTTGAATATATAGCAGCACATCACTTTTACTAGGGTTCTATCTCCTTGCTGCACCAATACACCGACTGCTCTCTCTACCACCACGGGCCTTGATAACCTACATATATATATTTTTTTTAGAGTGCAGATAACACCGGCAGAAGCCATGGAGCCAGTGTTTGTGACTGATGATAAATCACTTGGTTGCTCTTAAGGCTTTAATGCGGACATAGTTATGTGAGGTAGCTCTTAAATATTTATTAAGGTCATTAGAGAATACAAATAGTGCGCCGGCTTTATTGACTTGCAAAAGGACATTGATTTCAGTGAGCATATAAAACACTGGTTTTTATAAAATCAGGGCAAATGAACCAGAGATATTCTTAGTTCAGCTGTGGTAGGTCTCATTAATCATGGGATTTAAAAAAAAACAGCAACTTAAAAAGTGGACAATTAAGGCCTCTTACACGCGGATGTTTTTTCCTGTGTTTTTTAAATGCATGCTGAGGGTGAAAAAAACATTTAATGCGTCTCAACACTTTTTTTACGCAACTAAGCGTGTTTTTTTTCTTCCTCCAAACACAACCCTCTGTTCTATTGATAGCTGAATGCATGTCATGCACAACTGAATGCAACATGCTGCATCTAAACAAATGCACAGAAATGCAAACGGAGTAAAATGCAACACAGAACGCTCCAGTACATCCAGGCAGAATATAATGGAATCAATTAGCGAATTGAAAATACAGGGAAAATACAGGGAAAAAAGCCCTCATGTAAGAGTCCTAAAAGATGTTCACTTAAGGTTAAATATTGTTCCAGATATGGATCCCAGCTATCGGGCTCAAGGGTCATAGTACTAATTTTGGTGTAAAACCTTTCTTGTCCCCTAAAATGATACAATGATCTGGTAAACAGACATCTACCTTTCTTTTGTTTAAGCCGTCCACCAGCCTGCAGATTAAAATTCTATTTCACTGTCAGGGTCACTAACCCCAGCAATCAAAAACAAATTGACTATGAGACTTTATTATCATGCATAGCCTCCACAAATAATAATAATGACCAACTGCAAAATCTAAATATAGCATTGGCAATATAAGCACAGGATACTGATGTTACTAAATAAGGATATGCACATTATCTTTATATGCATAGCTTAGTGTTTGTTTTAAAGGAGTAGTTCACCATTAACATTAGGGTCAAGGCACACAGGCAGATTCGGGGACATTATTCGCCCGGTTTCCTCGTGAGGCGACTTTGGAAAACCAATAGTTTTGAGTGCCACCCCGCCGGCGATTTACATTTTAGCCGGCGGGAAGGCAGGGGAGGCAGTTCAGGGAGATTAGTCGCCCCGAAGAAGAAGAGATTTGTCGCTGGGCGACTGCCTGTGTGTCCTGACCCTTAAGGGGCCTATTTATTATGCTGTGTTAGCATCAGTTCTGGGGAAAATCACATTTGATAAAAGTATTTGCATCAGGATGCACTCTCTGCACTTTCATATATTTTTTGCACAATTGTGACAGGGGTCAAGGTTTTAGACACCTAAATGGGTCCTAATGGGGACTTGTGTCATTGTGCTGCTTATGTAAGCCCCTGTTGTTCTCACTGTACTGTAGATGTCACTGTGCTATAGTATAAAGGTAGGTAACCATGTGGTCTGGGTCCATTGCTTTAGCCCTTACCAAGCAGGCAGGAAGGGAATGGGTAGTGGAACCTAGGCGCTATACATATATGTATATAGATATACTCTTTCATAGATCACTCTCAGAGTGATACATAGGTTATATAGTTGAGCAGCTCAAGGCCCCGACGAGGAGAGTCAGAGGGATTAAGATCCTGGGTACTTATAACCCAGAAGTAGGGACTAAGTGCATAAAATTTCCCATAGGTTCCACTTAGGGCACAGGCTGAAAGCTGGGACACCCTCACTACTGCTGCTTAACTATTTCTGTAACTGTTCCCTTGCCTGCAGGGATCAAGCTGTGTACTGTGAGTATAAACTAATCCTTTATGCTATATGTTCTCTGTACTACTATGTGGATTGTTCTGTAAATAAACAAAGTTCCTGGTTAAGCATAAAAGAACCACAGGTGCCCAGTTCTTGTGCATAAGCACATTGTTACAGTTGCACTACAACCTGCCTCCACACCGTTGCGAGCGCTTGCACCTGTAAAAAAGGTCTCGTCCGTGGCGCAGTTATACTTGAAAGTAAGCTCATAATAGAGACAGTGGCACTCAATTTATTATAGCTCTACACTAGCAATGGCCTATAGTAAATAGTGGTCAGACTTATTCAGACTTGAGGGTTACTGTTTTTATCTTTATTGTTATTTCGCTTTAGATTCCTATTAGTTCCTGCTCTGCAGAGTTTACAGGCTATTTTTGGTGCTTGATGTGCAGGAAGATTAAGAGGTGTGCCGAATGCTGTGAGAAGCTGATACACTAAAAGTGGCCATACACAGAGAGATCCGCTCATTTGGCGATGTCAACCTAGGGCCCAACAATCAGGTCATAATGAAAGGAATATGGGTGGTCGGATCGCAGGACTGCATCAATGAACAGATGTGGTCTGCAAGTATTTTTAAGCCCTGCCTGATCAACATCTGCCTGACTTTCAGACAGATATTGATCAGGAAACCCGTCGGAGGGCCCCATACATGGACCAATAAACTGCTGACTCGGTCTGTTGGCAGCTTTTATCGGCCCCTGTATGGCCTCATTTGCACTCAGGCCCAGACCTGCAGCTACCTGACTATACTGGTTATACTTCCCCTTATATTTTTTTTCTAGTCTTCATATACCTCCAATAATATGGTAATATAGTACATCTTGTACCCATGTATCATACCCACACACCTAGCGGTGTAACTATAGAGGTAGCAAACCTTGTGGTTGCACGGGGGGCCTGGGCCACATGTCTGCTTACTTTATAGTTTTAAAGAAATCCCTATCACGATGGGGAGGCAGGAGGTAGGATAGCTGGGTGGCCAAAACGGATAGAGGAAGCATGGGAGGGTGGCCAAGAGAGAGAGGGAGAGAGGCTGGGCTGCAAAAGGGAGGGAGGATGGGAGGCGGAAAGGGCGGCTCAGAGTGCGAGAGGGAGGGCGCTCAGAGGGAGGGAAACCAAGTTGTGGCCATAAGGTTGAAGTGTGTGCTGGACCCCACCTGCCTACATCTTCTGGGGGGCCTGCAGTGCAGGGGGCCCAATAAGGCCTAGTTAATGAGAAATTCCAAAATATCTTGGTAGAATTGGTCAACTTACTAATGTTTTGGGGTCCTAAATTGAATTTGTTGTGGGGCTCGGTAACATCTAGTTACACAATTGCTAGCATAAAATCACTTCCCATGTAATGCCCTTGAATTTTCAAATTAAGAGCAAACAGTGGAAACCAGGCAAATAAAAGCAGAACAAAGCATGAGAAAGAATGTAATCATATCAAACAGTCAATCAGTCAATCTGTATCGACTGTGATCCGTGATATGGCAGTACAATACCGTGAAGCTTTACTGCCTAGGCTGTAATTTTAATCTATCAAGCATACAGGACTTTGTCCCCCTCAATGGTGATGAGTTATTTCATCCAACATATTTTTATCCAAAATCCATTATTTTTTTGTGATGCCTATAGATAATTATAAAGCACAAGTGAAAATGTGAATGCTTCATAAGATCCATTATCAGATGAAAATGGTTCATTCTTCAATAAGCTCCGTATCAACCAACAAAGCCTTTGTTTTTTTTTAAAGATATGGAGGTTATAATAAGGAGCGTCTCCTACCAAGGTGCTGGGTCCAGCCATAAATGATCTCCCATCTGAATAGGAATGAAGATACAAACATGAAGCACTACTGACTGCTACTGTTCTCTTAGTCATTTGATGTCTTCTACATTTCTTAATCATATGAAAAATTAAGGGACCAGTGACCTTGGCTTCCCTAACATATTGCACCATAAATCACTCAGCTGACAGGCGCTAACACAAACCTTTTTGCTCATGAATAAGTGGCTGGGGAAAAAAAACACACCAATAATCCTTTAAACCAACTGTTACCTTTCTAATTCAATACGCCATGATAATGCAAGCATGTTTGATCACAGGGTCGAGCTAATTTGGAATTATGACATTTTTTCGCCCCAAAAGGTCAGACCTATATTCTTTCGTTTCAATAATATACATGTAGAATAGTTATATTGATGACTGGATAACCTGGGTTAAGGCATCGGCAATATTTGTCTCTAATATTTATTATATGTTAGATACTTTTGTATTGTGACTGACAGTTTGGACTCGGAGCTGTAAGTTTCTTCTGCTCTGTAGTTCTCATTTACAATTATTAGAAGCCACAGAGGGTATTTGCCTTTATATGGCTCATGGAACTTCAAGGTGACTTTTACTTTCCTTAAATTTTATAGCACACAGGTTGGAATTGATTCATAATGCTGCATTAGTTGTTTACAAGAGATCAAAAGACACATTTGTAATACTGAGGCAAGCAGCATACAGCACTTATGTTTGGCACCTTGCCCTTATGAGATTTCCATCTTGTGGCCAGAGACTTAACGCTTTGCCCTCACCAAACTGAGCATAAATAGTTTTAGTACTTTCTTGTATGCAGTGCCAACAGAGCTTGTTGGTACTGTAGGTGGGACATAGGCATACCATCACCATTCCCAGCTTGTATGTCATTTAGATGAGCAAGCTGAGTATCCGCACATATAGGTGTAGTTGCTGCCTGCAATAGTAAAGTGCAGGGCTTCCTTGCACAAGGTGGACAATGCAGCTATGAGTTATACAGGTTCTTGGCCTGTTCTTTTAGAAAAGAGGAGGGGTTTTCCAAACAGAACTCTCTCAAGAACTTCGCACAGGCTCTAAGCAATTCATCTAATTCACAAAATCCAGTATAGATACTTAGATAATGATATCGGCACAGTTATGATGTTAGCTAGAGGCAACCATAATGCTAACAGGTGTCCAGTCCCCAGAGCATAAGGCCTTCCTAGTGGTGTAGTATAGGTCAATTTTAAAACAACTGGACTTGCTGAGTAATCAATGAAGACGTTTCACTACTCATCCGAGCAGCTTCTTCAGTTCAACTGACTGGTGTGGGAAGTTCTTGGCATATAAACTCTTCCACTAATCCAATTACAATGGCACACTGTAATGCTTCAAAGAGGTGACATCTGAAGAAATGCACAGAGGTGTTGATTCTGTGTAGTTAATGTGATAGGATTATCCAATGTGTCATGCAACTCCTAGAAACAGGTGTTACTTGTGAGAGTTGCAGGAATGGACGTGTGAAGTGTTCTGAATCCGCCGGGGTACAGATGTTAGAACAGCATTGTATGTAGCAGACAGGTGGTGTCGAAGGCCCCCGCCTCTGTTCAGGGATGGTTTCTCTACCTTGACATGAATCGCCTCTTTCACGCCTCGTTTAAACCAGCGGTCTTCTTTATCCAAGATTTGGACCTTGCTATCTTCAAAGGAGTGTCCCTTGTCTTTTAGGTGTAGAAACACAGCTGAGTCTTGCCCTGTAGAGTTCGCCCTCCTATGCTGAGCCATTCGATTTGTTTTAAAATTTACCTATACTAAATATACCATGACCTGGATGAATGAAAATCTTCATAGTCATACTTCCTAGTGGTGCTTCTTTTGCCATCTATTAATCTATGAACCTATGATTTTAGCACTTACACTGGTAGGAATACTCAGGTCACTGAACCCTCTGCTCTTCTCATTGGAGCCTCTGGCTACTCTGCTAACTACTCTCAACCTGCCTCTCACTCCTACAGTAAGCTAGAACATCTAACCTCACATTGCACTGGGTAGTCCTATGTTTCCAGAACATCTACTACTACTGAGACCTTCTACTTCAGGCTCTTCAGGACCATCCACCTCTCCAGAAAACCAGCTCTGAACCATAAAATCCCAAGACTAGGGAACACCTGACATCCTTGGCCAGTTTCCCTCCGGGGCATGTCTGACCAACAGATAGGGAAATACGTTTTCCTTCCAACTATGAATAAGCCCAGCCCAGCTGCTTCCAGTGGAAGTCTCACACTCAAAAATAACTCAAAAACCACAAATAATAAAAAATTAAACCAATTGCAAATTAAACCAATTGCAAAATTAAAACCAATTGCAAATTGTCTCAGAATTATCACTCTCTGCATAATACTACAAGTTATCTCAAGGGTGAACCACCCCTTTAATATGTGCAGCTATGGCCCCTACAAGTGAGTGGGCATAGTGACCCAGAGGATACTCCTTCAGTCAGGGTTTAAGAGAATAGGCCAAGCCAGAGGAGAAACCAGGGAAGGGTGTGAGACTTCCACTGTAACCACCTAGCATGAGCGGTGTCAGGGCAAAGCCCAGAAAAGAGGGGGCAGTGCTGATTATTCCCTTTTCTAGTAGGACACCTAATGCTGAGGGGTGAGTGGAAAGGTACACAGTGGAAACTGAGGGGCACATGGGAGAGATGCCCTAGTGTATGTATTCCACTGACCAAGTGCAATATCCAGAGGTACCACAAGAGGGAGGCAGTAGGGGAGATTTGAACCCTGTGAGACGTGTTCCTGTTTGTGTGCTAAAGAAGAGTGATGATATTAATAAACAAGTTTGGCTCAACTGCAACTCCTGGAATCTCTTGTGTCTAATGTAAGTTCCCTTCCTGATGAAGAGCTTACATACAGATTACAGACAAAGCACATTCCTTGTGCATGCTAACCAAATGATCAACAAGGAGTTATTTACGTTTTGCCAGGACAAAAAGGTTGAACTTTTGGATGTTTATCTTTTTCAGTCACAACTACTATGATACAAACCCACCAATCATTGCACTGAAAAGCAGGGTGAAAAGCATTCGTAGAGTCCTGCACGGGTCCAATCGGCCAGACTCGTGCCTAGGGTTGTCACCTTACCCCTTTAAAACTGAACACATACGGAATACACAGCCTGCATGGCTAATTAGCAATTCATTTAGATGCATGATGCATGGCTGCACATAATTCAGTTCAGTCTGCAACATCTAAATGAATTGCTAATTAGCCATGCAGGCTGTGGGTTTCAAATGTGTTCAGTTTTAGAGGGGTGAGGTGGCAACCCTACTTATGCCCGACCTAGACCTGCAGAGCTGCAAGCTGACCCGCACCCATTAGGCCCAGCCACCCAGACCACTACCCGACCCACCCCGCAAACAGCTTGCTTAACCCCCGACCCACACGAAAATGAAAACCAGAAGTGACATCACTTTTTAAACCGGAAGTGACATCACTTTTACCCGGCAGTTACATCGCGCGCGACCCTATTCGGCTACAACAAACTCAGGAGACAGTAGGAGGGACCAGTCCTGCAACATAGCCGGGTACCCAGACGGGTTACCCATACCTCCCAACTGTCCTGTTTTTAGAGGGACAGTCCCTCTTTTGACAGCTCAACCCGCAGTCCCTCGTTTGTACTGGAAAGTCCAGATTTTCTCTGCAGTGAACTGCCAGAAAAAGAAACAAAGTTTTTAACTTAATTGGCTTTTGGCAGAGAGCCAGAACAGCCAAAGCTTCAGATAAGATACTTTTGTAACAATTTTGAGATAAGCAAATAAGTCATTGTAACAATATAAGATAACAGGTCTCTTAGGAGAAATTAGACTCACAGCTAAAAGGGCAATTCACCTGCATTAGCAAAACTGTAATAACTGAAATAGTATGTCGAAATTTCATAACCGGACAAATTTTGTAAAATGAACATGGTAATTAGGGAATGCTTTTCACAGGGTTAAACACAGAACAAAAATGGGAAGTCTTTAAAATGCTGCTTAATAAATATACTTGTCAGTATATTCCACTTGTAAGCAAGGAACGTCGTTGCAAAGCAAAACCTTTTTGGTTCAATAGAAGCGTTGGTGTTGAGGTGGGTAAGAAAAGACGTGCTTTTAAGGCTTTCAAGTTAGCTGGTACAGCCGAAACATTTATAAGGTACAAGGAGGCCAATAAATCATGCAAAGAAGCTATAAGGCAAGCTAAAATTGCTATAGAAAAGGATATTGCAGCAAGCAGTAAAAAAAATCCAAAATTATTTTTTAAATATGTCAATAGTAAAAAAATGAAGCAGGAAGGGGTGGGACCCTTACTATCAGAGGGGGGTCAGCTGGTTGATGAAAACAAAATAAAAGCGCAGATTCTGAACTCGTATTTTTCATCTGTGTACACAAATGAAGAACCAGTAAGTGAAGGTTTCCTTCTTAACACTCCCAATTATAGTAATACAACTAATGATGCATGGTTCACACATGAAGAAATTCAAAAGAGACTTGAACATGTTAAGATTAACAAAGGTCCAGGGCCAGATGGTATTCATCCCAGGGTAATTAGCGAGCTTAGCTCTGTGATTGCCAAACCTCTTTACTTAATTTTTCAGGATTCATTGAGATCTGGCATTGTGCCGAGAGACTGGCGAATTGCTAATGTGGTGCCTCTATTCAAAAAAGGATCCCGTTCTCAGCCTCAAAACTATAGGCCAGTTAGTCTGACGTCAGTATTAGGAAAGCTTTTCGAAGGGTTAATAAAGGATAAGATACTGGACTTCATAGCAAATCATAATACTATGAGTTTGTGCCAGCATGGTTTTATGCGTAATAGATCTTGCCAGACTAACTTAATTTCTTTTTACGAGAATGTAAGTAGAGACCTCGATTCTGGGATGGCAGTGGATGTGATTTACTTAGACTTTGCTAAAGCATTTGATACAGTGCCACACAAAAGGTTACTGGTTAAATTAAGGAATGTTGGCCTGGAACATAGTATTTGTACCTGGATAGAGAACTGGCTAAAAGATAGACTACAAAGAGTGGTGGTAAATGGAACATTTTCTAATTGGACCAGTGTTGTTAGTGGAGTACCGCACGGCTCTGTACTAGGTCCCTTGCTTTTCAACTTGTTTATTAATGACCTGGAGGTGGGCATTGAAAGTACTGTTTCTATTTTTGCAGATGATACTAAATTGTGCAGAACTATAGGTTCCATGCAGGATGCTGCCACTTTGCAAAGTGATCTGTCTAAACTGGAAAACTGGGCAGCAAACTGGAAAATGAGGTTCAACGTTGATAAATGCAAGGTTATGCACTTTGGCAAAAATAATATAAATGCAAGTTATACACTAAATGGCAGTGTGTTGGGAGTTTCCTTAAATGAGAAGGATCTAGGGGTCTTTGTAGATAACACGTTGTCTAATTCTGGGCAGTGTCATTCTGTGGCTACTAAAGCAAATAAAGTTCTGTCTTGCATAAAAAAGGGCATTAACTCAAGGGATGAAAACATAATTATGCCTCTTTATAGGTCCTTGGTGAGGCCTCATCTGGAGTATGCAGTTCAGTTTTGGACTCCAGTCCTTAAGAGGGATATAAATGAGCTGGAGAGAGTGCAGAGACGTGCAACTAAATTGGTTAGAGGGATGGAAGACTTAAATTATGAGGGTAGACTGTCAAGGTTGGGGTTGTTTTCTCTGGAAAAAAGGCGCTTGCGAGGGGACATGATTACACTTTACAAGTACATTAGAGGACATTATAGACAAATGGCAGGGGACCTTTTTACCCATAAAGTGGATCACCGTACCAGAGGCCACCCCTTTAGACTAGAAGAAAAGAACTTTCATTTGAAGCAACGTAGAGGGTTCTTCACAGTCAGGACAGTGAGGTTGTGGAATGCACTGCCGGGTGATGTTGTGATGGCTGATTCAGTTAATGCCTTTAAGAATGGCTTGGATGATTTTTTGGACAGACATAATATCCAAGACTATTGTGATACTAAACTCTATAGTTAGTATAGGTATGGGTATAAAGAATTTTAATTAAAAGTAGGGAGGGGTGTGTGTATGGATGATGGGTTTTCATTTGGAGGGGTTGAACTTGATGGACTTTGTCTTTTTTCAACCCAATTTAACTATGTAACTATGTAACTATGTGGCCACAAAAATGGACGTGGTCAAAAAAATGTCGCCATGCTACGCACGGCAACTTTTTTGTCCCTCTTTTTATTTCCAAAATGTTGGGAGGTATGTACCCGCACAATCAGGTACTCAGAAATTTCTGCCCAAAACCCAACCACCTTGCAGGTACTAGGCGGGTACTTGACCCAATGCAGGACTCTACCCATGCACTGGCTACACAAGTAGATGGTGAGAAGGGAGGGGGGAATGTGTCGAGAGCAGTGACATCTAGGAATTGCAGAATAGAAAGTGAAAGTAATTGCCTGCCCCGCCTCTATGCCTAAGGTATAGAGGAGGGGCAGGCAATATTTGATTGATAGTTGAGACTTTTAAACAAGTTTTGGATGTTTAAAAAAAATTGGATTTCATTTTTAATTTGAAAAGGACTTTTATTATACAAACTTTTATGTCTGGGTGACTGCGTTACATAAATTGCACGAGTTTTAACGTAACTTTATATGCAGTTTATGCCTTCAGATGCAGTTTCACTAGACCTGCACATTGGCACAACTCTGATAGGAACACTTTTCCCCCACTGATGGCAGACCTGAGTATAGATATAACTATGGGATATGCACATGCCTTTGACAATTGGATGCAGTTTGCAAACATTTCAAACAGGCTACATTCTCCTATTAGGTTAGTACCCTGGCTAATTTGGATATTTAAAGAGGTTATGTGAGGTCCCATAATTACTGTTGAATGCAAGCTGTAGGTGTATAGAATATTGCCATAATATGCTGTGTAGTAACACATTGATGATGAATCAGCAAGGCAAGAGCCTAACACTGATTGACATATTTTCTATAGTACAACATGTACCGCAGCCAAAGCACTGAATCACACTCTGCAGATAATTATTTATATAGAAAAGCTTACACAATTCCAATTTCCGCCCAGAACAAAGAACTGATTTTTGAGATTTTCCTGTAAAAATGAATCCTGGAAACCACATTGCAACTTAATGGGAATCCATCACATTAACCAAGGCTCAGTAGTCATAACTGTTCAGCTGAGCTCATGGATTTGCCTTTATTTAACAAAACCCATAAGGCACTGTAATAGCATAGAAGCTTCTGCTCCGAGCAAGGTGAGACCATTGCAGATCAGGTGACAGTTTCCATGGGGCAGTTGTAAGTGTGGCGATATATACAAGTGATCAAGTCTATTATTATTGCACTAAAAATGCCAGTTTTAAGCAGGCCTTTAAATGATTACAGTCGGTGCTAAGTGCAATTTTTGGGTGGATATCACCATGTTTTATTCTTATAATGCAACATTATATTTTTGGGTGGATATCACCATGTTTTATTCTTATAATGCAACATTATTTTTTACCAGAAAAGAGATGCAAAAGTAGTGACTGTTTGGTAAGTTCCAATGGTAGCATTGCACATGACTTGCATTAGAATGGTGTCACTTCCAGCGCAGAGCTCTTAACCCTCCCCCTAGGGTTGCCACCTGGCCGGTATTTTATATGATGGTTGATCCCAATGTTATTAATAGGAAAAGAAGATAAATATATAGGAAGGCCGGTATTTTTTTCATGAAAAGGTGGCAACCCTACCTCCCCCTCCTAATTTTTTGGAAGTTAACAAACATTGCGGTCTGTCCCCATCTCCTGTCATTCTAACACATTCTCCTGAGGATTTTTCATGCTTTTCAGCAAAAATGTGGTGTGCACATATGCAGAACATTTCAGTGACATCAGTTGGAGTGATGCATGGTTTATTTGGCTTCAGGAGTAGGTGTGCACATGCACATGACGGCAGTTCTGCTGACGACACATACCTGGAAATTTCCCAGGGCCACGCCAACACATGCCGCATGTCCCCCGACTATGTGAAAGCTCTTCCAGTGTCATATTCATTATTGCATTAACATGCGATTCCCTTTGCCAAGTCTAAACATCTTCTGTTGCAACTTGCTAGTGGCCACGTCCAGGCTGGTGCTAATTCCAGGGTTCCTTTGTGCCAATGATCAGGATTCATCAGAAAAGGCAGGTCAGGTGCTTTATCAGTTAATAGTGCTACTCCAGCAGAATTCTGCACTGAAATCCATTTCTCAAAAGAGCAAACAGATTTTTTTTTATTCAATTTTGAAATCTGACATGGGGCTAGACATATTGTCAATTTCCCAGCTGCCCCAAGTCATGTGACTTGTGCTCTGATAAACTTCAATCACTCTTTACTGCTGTACTGCAAGTTGGAGTGATATCACCTCCTCCCTTCCCCCCCCCTCAGCAGCCAAACAAAAGAACAATGGGAAGGTAACCAGATAGCAGCTCCCTAACACAAGATAACAGCTACCTGGTAGATCTAAGAACAACACTCAATAGTAAAAACCCATGTCCCACTGAGACACATTCAGTTACATTGAGAAGAAAAAACAGCAGCCTGCCAGAAAGCATTTCTCTCCTAAAGTGCAGGCACAAGTCACATGACAAGGGGCAGCTGGGAAATTGACAAAATGTCTAGCTCCATGTCAGATTTCAAAATTGAATATAAAAAAATCTGTTTGCTCTTTTGCTGAATGTGCTCTAATTTGTTCTTACTTAGACAGAGTCGAACTGGACTGATAGGATTCCAGGATATCCTGTCCCTGACCCTTGTGGGCCTCTCTAGCCCAGACCCAATCCCCAAGGCCCATTGATCAATTACATGACCTTCCCGCTGGACGCCCAGAGATATCAGTAGGTGCATACTGGTGGAGGGGGGTTGCAGCTAGCTCTGGTGGGCCTGGACCAGGACTGGACTGGGATTCAAAATAGGCCCTGGCATTCCTAGTACGGAGTGGCCCAAACAGCCCCCAGCAGGCCATTTAATAGTCACTTTCTATGGCATCTTACAGCAGCCCCTCTGGCATTTGCCAGAACCCACAGATTACCAGTCCGGCCCTGGCCCGGACCCATGCCCCCCTCCCTCCCCTGTCTGACACTGTATTATTAATTAGTTGTTAGAGATGTGCATCTGATTACATTTTTCATTGTGTGTAGTTATCTGTAATGCCTCCAGATGGCAGTAGTGTCACATGGCTGGATGGTACAAGCACTAGTTTGGCTGTACTCATTACTGTCTTGTGTGTGTGTAAATATATAAAGGGTTTGGTCGAGGTGTAAAACTTTTGCAATAAAGGAATTATTTAGCAATAACTGTCTGCAAACATTTTTTTTAAGATGCAAATGTAAACAGTAAGGATGTACGGAATTATTAATGAATGATTCAGCAAAAGGCTGATTCACTAAACTATTCTTTATCACGTGACATACGACATACTGCATGGAAAAAAAACATCTACACGGTGACAGCAAAAATGTCTAGAATCAATTCATCATAACTCCAAGTTAAAGTTTTCTACCTGATTATACTCTTTCAACTGCCAGGTGCTTGTACTGTGTATAGACCCAATCCTGCCAAGGTTCACAATATTTATAATATACACAGTTACTGTAGCACAATGAATAAGCTGTGAAGTGCTCAACAGTGATTTATTGTGGAAAAAAAGACATACATCAGATAAGCAATGTTTCAGGACTCACTGAGCCCTTTATCAAGCCTTGTGTGCAACAGTAATCATATTTATTAGAATCAATTCAACATGGACTGGAATAATAAAAGAGGAAAATAATACCCTTGAACATATACCTGAAAGGGTAGTAAGGTTTACTCCAAGGCTTGTGAACACTACCTACTTACCAAATGCCTTCCCCATTGCATAACAAATCTAAATGGCCTTTACTTGGCTATTTAGGTAGCAGCGTATTTAAGCCTTTCCTTTACTTACTTCTGGCTGGAGGGCTCATTTATTTATACTCAGATAAAAGCTCCTCTCGCACTCCCTGGCCTACGTGTTGATTGCCCAGTGCACGGTGATGAAGGGGTCGGCACCCTCCAACAGCAAGTAGGTAAGAAATCACTGGCGCTCAAAGGGCAGGTGCAAGCGGGGACAATCCCTTGCGCTTATTAGCAAAAAATGCAACGTTTCGGGGTCAGGCCCCTTTATCAAGCATTTTTATGCTTGATAAAGGGGCCTGACCCCAAATAGTTGCATTTTCTGCTAATAAACGCAAGGGATTGTCCCTGCTTGCACCTGCCCTTTGAGTTCCAGTGATTTCTTACCTACTCATTTATTTATAGACATACTTGCCACTGCTTTCAGCACATTGCCCCTATGCCATTCTCTTGCTGTGCTCAAAGGTGCAACTAGTTAAGCTCACCAAATAGAAAGCAACTCATAGCAGTGCTTTCCTGCATGTGGCTGCAGCACCGTTTGCCAATTATTTTGCACCCCTTAGTGCCAGTTGTAAAGGATTGAAAACCCATCCTATCCAAGCCTGTTCTGAGAACTCTGGCCTGACCTTAGATTCCTTGTGGAAGTTCTGAATATCTTAGCCTGTTCTTGGTAGCCAGGCCCGACTTGTGGCAAAGCCTTCTTCGTTCTTCTCTGTTGCTGCTTCTTCATTTTTTTCTGTCATGGCTTCTTCATTCTTTTCTGTCGTGGCTTCTTCATTCTTTTCCGACGTAATCCCTAACCTTGGCTGACTCTGTACCACTGTAGTAAAGAAAAAATGGCCAGAATCTAGATTATCTTTGTTTCAAATCACTGCAGAGCCTTCTCTTGATTTGACAATATCTTTGCCGCTATCACTAACAAGATATAGTTTTCCCTTTGCCCTTCAACAGAGCTTCCCAACTTTTTTTTCAATTCACCACATCTGCAAACCAAATTGGGTTACTGTTGTCTGGAAATATATAAATTTTAAAATCTCCAAGGAATGTTGTAAGAAGAACCCAAAGCAAAGTTATTTTATTAAATTATGCCCTTGAATTCAGGTTCTTTCTTAGAAATTATTTTGGTTTACAAGGAGAGAATACTGTCAGATTTATAAATTACGAGTAGAGAACAAGAGAAGTAGAGAACAAGAAGTCCCCTCAGCTCCAATTAGATTCAAGCACAGGTCTCACAAGTGAGGCTTATATCTCAGTTTGAGAAACACTACTGTAGCCATGGCTGGATTTCTAAAAGGTGTGCCCCTAGGCTGCACACCTCCCTGCCCAGACCCCACTCACCCCCCACTCCTCATCCCCCTACTGCCGACCCGCTCACCCCCCCTACCTCCGACTCGCTCATCCCCCCCACCGCCGACCTGCTCACCTCCCTCGCGATTCTCCCACTTGCTGGCACTGGGACGGTGGATTCAGATGCAGTGGTGTGCAGGTTTATAGTGGCAGGTTCGGAGTGTGGTGGGGACAGGTTCAGTTGCAGTCAGCGGCGGCATACCGCTCCCAGCATTTTGCCAGCCTAAGCCTGGGCCTTTGTGGCCTGCACCTAAATCCAGGCCTGACTGTAGTGCTTTCTCTTAGCTTACTATTAATATACTAGTATTAGAAATAACAAGAACATACGGTCCAATTTCCAAGCATATATTTTAAATTGCACAAGTGCAGTTTCCCTTATCAACCAATAACAAATTACTTTTAAACTGCTAGTTGCAAGATAAAAGTAAAGGCCTAGTTCTTGCTATTGGCCACTTCACTTGTGCAATTTAAAAGCTAGTTAGAGAACCAGTTAGAGAACTTAGTCTTATGGGACTGGTTCTATGGTGTATTGGGGGATTTGTTTATGACTGCAAGAGGAGAATATTAAATGTACCTTGTGTTATAAAGATGAAGGTGTTCCGAAGAAATAGCGATAAATGTGCAAAACACAGTCAAGCCAGTTGAAGGAAAACTATATCTCAGAACAATGTAGGTCTCTATAAAAATATAAAAATATATTGTAAACCCCTGCTTCATGTAAATTAACCATTTTCATAATAATTGTGTTAGTAGTATGTGCCATTGGGTAATCATAAATAGAAAATCGCCATTTTAAGAAGTAAGGGCCGCCCCCTGGAATCCTACGATTCACGTTGCACACAGACAAACCAAACAAACCATACATTAGGTCACATGAGCCAATTAATGGACAAAGTTCTGTCTTTTGCTTCCACACTTCTTCCTGTTACTGTTAGAGTTGAAGTATTTCTGGTCAGGTGATCTCTGAGGCAGCACACAGACCATCACGAAATGGTGGCACAAGGGAAAAGACGTAAAACACGTAAAAGGGCAATATTTACTTAAATATACATTCCATTTTGGTAAGATTCTTTAATATTCTATTTAATATGATATAATATAATAATGATTTATTTTGGGGGTATAGTTTTCATTTCAGATAAACTGTACAAGTCTATGAAACAGTACTGAACCACAACATCCTTGTCCCATTCTGAGCCGGAAACACTTGCAAAAAAATATGCTGTGATTCTATTCTTGTTGACGGATTTCTGCATGAGGTCCCTGCCAACTGCTCACTTTAGTAAATACTCTGGGAACAAATGAAATTCTCTGATTTGATGCCACTTGTTGGCGGATTTCTGCATGAAGTAGTAAATAAAGGACAAAGCAGTGACCCATTGAGCCTACTATTGCATGACAGCCAACTGGACTTCTGCCTACCTAAGTGGCTTGTTGCATCAGCACTGTCTTTTAATTACTTCCATTTCATCTCATTATGAAAGTTTGCTATTACTCAACTAAGTGAAAATTTAACAATATTACTGTGCTATATAATTCTGTTTATGCTCAATAAACTTACCTGAACAAAAAAAAGAAAATGTAACAATATTGTGAAGGTCAATCAAATGTACTGTCACAAGCCAACAAGTAACATAAAGTGTAAATCAGATATTTGGTCAACACAAATGGAAAATGACACTAGGGGAACTATAATATGTAATGTTATGTTAGAATAACAAATAGAGCTGGATAACATTTTTTCCCCTGTAATATACAATGACTCAAACACGGGAAATGTTAATACAGACATGGGATCCCTTATCTGGAAACCCATTATCCAGAAAGCTCCAAATTACAGAAAGGCTGACTCCCATAGACTCTATTTTCTCCAAATGATCCAAATTTTTAAAAACTAAATATTTTTTCTCTGTAATAATAAAACACTGCATTGTACTTGATCCAGACTAATCTATCAGGTTCATTATTGCTTCATGGAAGCAAAACCAGCCTATTGGGTTTTTTTTAATGTTGACTAGTGATGGGCGAATAAATTCGCCAAGCACGAATTCGCCGCTGGTGAATAAATTTGCGAAAGTCCAGCAAAAATTGTACTGCGTCCAAAATTTTTGGCCAAAAAGTCGCTTGCGTCAAAATCACCACCACCACAATTTTCGAGTATCACAAATTTTTCACACATTTTTCGTAGTTTCGCGAATTTCACAAAATTTTTCTGCAAAATGGGAGACATTCGACCATCACTTATGTTGACATGAATTTCTAGCATGCTTAAAGGAGAATAAAAACCCCTACCCACTAGCCTGCATAGTCCCTCCTTCCTGCTTTCCTCCCCCTCATAGGTGATTACCCCTGAAAGTGCTCTTAATTCATAAATCACGTATAGGTGCAGAGTAAGCACAGTGGAGGTATCATCTTAAGGCTCTTCTGTATTCTTCCGGAAGTGAACGCCATATTGGCGCATGTGCAGTTGGAGTAGGGTTTCGGTTTGTAGCAAGTGCGCATGCACCAAAAATTGCCGGAAATTGCAGAAGGGAAGGAAGAGTACCCGAAGAAAACCGAAGAGCCGGAACATGGCGCCCATGAGCTCCGCTGCACTTACTCTGTACCTAAAAGTGAGTAATGAATTAGGGGCACTTTCAGGGATAATCACTATGTATCATAGTGGGTAGGGGTTTTTATTATTGGGGGTTTAGTTCTCCTCTAAGATATCCAAATTACAGAAAGTTACATTATCTGGCAAACCCAAGGTCCCCAATATTCTAGAAAACAGGTCCCATACTAGTATGTTATCGTTATTCTGTATGATCCTGAACACAAATGCAACTTCCAAGGTGACCAGACATAAAAGAGATACATAATGTATGAGGCCCTACAGTAACATGAATATAACATGAGTAACACGAATATAACATCATATAACATGAAGCTGACAGATGAATTAATACAAACATTAAAACAATACAATCCCACGTCAGATTCCAGAAATATGATGATGATGATGACGCACCATTCATATAAATTAAAGGAAAGTGCTAATATGTTCTGAAGCATGCAAGTGTAATATAAACAGAAATTGCAATCTAGTCTGCACAACTCCATGGATCTAAATACAAGTTTAAATAATCCCTAACCCCAAAAGACACACATGAACCATAAAGTGTTTTTCAGCAATAGACCTCAAAGTGGTAGATTTCTTAACGCAATAACATTAAAACCTTAAGATTTCTTCCTTTCCTGTATGTGATTCTAGGAGTGTTTTCCACCATTGTGCTTAAAAATGGATCAACTTTCAAAATACCCCAGTGTTTCCCAAACATTTCATCACTTTGGCAGCAACAATACTGTATAATTCTATTCTATTTTGGGGACATTTTCACCCATGTTCTTATCTTTGCATTGGCCACACAGAAGTGAATCCCTAGTGTGGGACAATACCTTGTGATATGCTTTGTTTAGGACTCAAATTTTACAACTTTGGGCCTTCTCATACAAATCTCAAGCATGTAAACTGTTCATCTGTAGAACGGATATTTCTCAGTGTGAGATACTATTTCAGTATGCCTTCAATACATTTTCAGGGATTAGAATAGCTAGCCAAGAATAACCTATTACTTGCTGTAGGTTTATGAAGCAGGCTTCAGAAAATGTTAAGACACATGTGCAAGAAATTAGGTTCCTTAATGTTAAATGTCATAGTATACATGAATGGAAAAAATTATTACTGCTCAACCAGTCAACAAATGAATTAGAGGGTCCTTTCCAAAAAAAAAATATCATCAACGTATCTCATCAAGTGTTGCAGTAATCTTCTTAAATAGATGGACATCAGCATATATTTCATGTGCATCATGTCCTACAGTAATACTACATTGCAGTATAGTCTTTGTGGTCCAGTTACCCCTGAGTTGGGGACTATTAATTTAAAGAAATTATTTTAATTAAGACTGACATGATGAATATTAACAAAAGGAACATTCCACCTTTAAATATGACATAATTTGAAGGGTGCCTATTTAGTGTGTGTGATGTATAGAAACAGAAAATTGTTGGTTTGTTGAAAACCAGCTACTAGAATGTGGCTCTATACTCAAGCATTTTTGGGGACCCCTTTGTTCTGTACTGCCTTTAGAACAATGAAGAAGAAAACAGTTCAAACAAGTCTGCATCCTGAACCACCTGTTTAATAGTAGCAGAGTGTGTACTTTGTTAACCATGGAAAATGGACAAGTAATGGCATATGAGGAAAACAATATAGCAATTTCCCAAACACAGGAACCAGTAAATTTAATATAATGAATTCACCAATTTCTCTCAGAAAGCTGCAATTAAAATCTGAATTTAATGGAATTTGATGTTATAATACAATGGCATACAATATTCTACATTTAATTAAATCACAACCATAAATTGGTCAATTCCTTAGCACTTGAGCATTAGTTATCCCTGGAGATCACCAAGTCAGTGCAATTGTATTTAATTTACAGAAATATTATCAGCCCTCCAGCCCCACTCCAGCTGCCCCTGTAATGGAGCTGATAAACCTACCCATTGTCTACACGTTTCCTGTATTATAAAAAAGCAATGTCTAAGTAGGGACAGAGTGAATATATATGCATTTATAGAGTTGTAGTGTTATAGTGTTGATATAACCTGTATATAAATATTCATCTGTGTATATAATGGTTACCTGACAATTTTTGCCATGCCTTGTCTACAAGCTACCTAAAATGGGAAGGGACATTCTTGCTAGGGATGGGAGGGTCAACATTTGCAAACCATGCTTTTTAATTAGATATTAGGCACAGTAGGAAAACTATACCCCCAAAATGAATACTTAAGCAACATATAGATTATATCAAATTGAATGACATATTAAAGAATCTTACTAAACTGGAATATATATTTACATAAATATTGCCCTTTTACATCTCTTGCCTTGAACCACCATTTCATGACTCTATCTGTGCTGCCTCAGAGATCACCTGACCAGAAATACTACAACACTAACTGTAACAGGAAGAAGTGAGGAAGCAAAAGGCAGAACTCTGTCTGTTAATTGGCTCATGTGACCTTACATGTGGTTTGTATGTGTACACAGTGAATATTACGATCTCAGGGGGTGGCTCTTATTTTTTAAAATGGCAATTTTCTATTTATGATTACCCAATGGCACATGCTACTAAAAAACTATATTATTATGATAATGGTTCATTTACATGAAGCAGGGTTTTACACATGAGCTCTTTTACTCAGTATCTTTTAATAGAGACCTACATTGTTTGGGGGGTATAGTTTTCCTTTAACTGAAGTATTATTTTCTCCGTCAAATTTACATAAATAGAGTAAGGTATGAGGCAAT
Source organism: Xenopus petersii (assembly GCA_038501925.1). Lineage (NCBI taxonomy): Eukaryota > Metazoa > Chordata > Amphibia > Anura > Pipidae > Xenopus > Xenopus petersii. Next base: position 136,945,511 of record CM076675.1, read on the forward strand.
GTTGCATTGTCCTTTGTTGTTGTGCAAATATTCCTTGACATATCATTTTGTATATGTTACTTCTTGTCTGTAGCTGCTGGATACAAAACTAGTACAGACTATAGGTGCCATTTACAGCTCCTAATTGCATCAATATTCAATCCCGCACTTACACGTGGATGCCAATGGCTCTATTCTACCTCTTCTGCTGATTGGTGCCCAACCGCAACTACTAAAGCTGGGGATCCCTAGAGCTACCCTTGACATGAAATGCTGTTTCTCTCTCATTCCAGAAGTGAAGCAATTCCCATCCTGAAAATGCAGCATCAAAATGCAGGTATAAGTGTTATCACATTAGGAGCAATTGGGGTTACTTGATAAAGGGCCATGTGGCTTGAAACGTTGTTGCGATTGTTCAGATGATAAAGCCATGAAGTTACAATAAAGGCTTTTTTAAACAATCTTCAAGACTGGTGCTGTCTAATGTGATTTTGGGCAATTGGGGTTACACAACTTGGAGTGGAGCTCAATTACTCTTGGACTATGAAGGAAAATGCTCCAAAATGGGTAATGGGCATGGAGATCTTAATCTGGAATTGCACTTAGCAAACTGATGACTGAGATATCTCAAAAGGTGGTTTGAAGGCTTGGATGCTCAGATAAGGGTACCTTAAATGAGTTCACAATCCAGTACAGATGGGCCAAAAAAAAAGTTGATATAAAGTGAAAATCACTTACCACATTAGTAGAATGTTGTGTTTTTATGTATTTAACAAGAAGAAATACCATAGGGGTGGAGAGAGAGAGAAGCAGAGAATACAATGCTTATGCACTGTTTTGGCATAACTACATGGCAAGCCTCAATATGGGGTTTTATCAACATTTTTCAGATAACACAGCTTTGATAAAAAACAGTTAAAGAATTACAAGACAGACACCCAAGCTCTGATAAACTTCAGTCACACTTTTTGGCACACGGTAAGATTCGGGGGAATTAAATGTCCTCTTCTTTGGGTGATTAATCTCCTCCCTAAATGCCTTCCCACCAGCAAGAATGTAAATCGCCGTCGGGGTGGCATACATAGCATAGGATTTCCGAAGTAGCCCAAAGTTTCCTCATGAGGCAACTTTGCGCGATTTTCTAAAACGAAGCACTACGTATACCGTCTCGCCGGCTATTCAAATTCTTGCCGGTGGGAAGGCATTTGGGGAGATTAGTCACCCAAAGAAGAGGAGATTTGTCGCTGGGCAACTAATCCCCCCCCCCGAATCTTACCGTGTGCCACCAGCCTAAAGGTGGCCATACACAGGCAGAATAAAGCTGCGGACAGACTGAGTTGGCTTATTGGCCCGTGTATGGGGCCCTCGCTCGGCCAGATGTCAATCAGGCAAGGCTAAAAATCCCTTCTGATCACTGACCGCATCTGTTCTTTGATGCGGTCCCGCAATCAGACCGACCGTGCTGCAGCATTATGATATGATAGTTGGGCCCTAGGGCCCACAATCTAATCAGTCCGACATCACCCACCTCAAGGTGGGCTTGAGAAGAAGGTGCTAGTGTCTACGACCTCTTCATGTAATAGGATTTTAATAATCAATGTTTTTCAATTACTGCAGAAATAAAGAAGAACCATTGTCTGATATCAACATGGTAATAACTGTCAGCTTGGGAATGGTAACATTTGTAAGCATTCACTCTGTGCTACACTGCCAAATCTCAGCCTTCTTACCAAACCCATTCCTTCAATGATATATTCACTTCTTCAATTTTAAATTTCCTTTTAACTGTATATTAGGTTGCTGAGTGGTTTCATCCTTCCCATCATACTCTTGCCACATTCCATAGCTGTGAGAAATATAAATCAATTGAGGAAGGCAGGGAGTGTTTAATAAACACCAAACACAATAATGTAATAATATATTTTGTTTAAAGTTTCCTGTTTGCAGGGACAGGCACGGGGCTAAACAGTACTACATACTGTAAATTCAGGTTCTTCTGGTTTCTGACACATAAGCTGACCTGATTAAATGGGTAGATCTAAACTCACAAAGGATGGAAGGATGTATGCCTTGTTTATAAAAGTTTCCTTTAAAAAAAATGACATCTTTGAAGCAATTTAGGGTGCAACTGCTTCACAGAAATATTGTGAAATATATTGAGTGAAAACAATAAACAGGAAGAAAAAGAATGCACAAAAGTTATGATTTGTAACTGTGTGATTTCATCTGTAGCACTAGTAGGACATAAGGAACTAGTTGTGTGCTCCTAACTATAAAACAATCCAGAAACCAATTATTACAGAGTATGAATTAACGGCTCTAGATTGTACGCTGCATTAGTGGAAAGAATGCCAACAATTTTCCTTTGACCGAACAATTTTTTTACTCTGTGCACCATTAAATTATACATTGGGAACACCTTGGGAGTCAACCGACAACTGAAAAAAGATTGCTATTTGATGTTTGCGACACACAGTGAATGTAATAAAATGTCTTCATGAAAAAGCTGTTACTTTGTGCAAAACAAAACCCACCATCAAGCTAATCTTAAGAGTATGCAACACAGAAGTAACATTAGCAGCGCAGGTCCAACCCGGACCCTCGTGCCCCGGATCCTTCTGCCTTACTTTTATAGACTCACGCTAACCCACCGATGATGTCACAAAAGGGGCAGGCGGGCAGAAAGGAGCCTATAAAACCAGAAGCCGGCAGTGTATGGTCACAGATGGGGAGAGCAGGTAAAGGTAAAGCTCAACCTGAACCTGCCATCGACCTGCATACGAGTCGAGGTCGTCCCAAACCCACACGTCACACGTGGGTAAACCACCAGGTCCCGAGTTTATCGGGCTGGCCCGCACATCACTACTGCACAATGAACATTATTAAATTGCATCTTCTATTTGCATAACTCTATTCTGGGCCCTCATTACCTGGCTGCCATTCACGTGTCTCCTGATAGTGTCAACGCGCATGTACACTTCCATGATGCTCCACCTCCGCTCATTTTCCACCACTTCAGACCTTGCATATTTCATTATAATCAATGGGGAAAATTCAAGCAGCAAGTTAGTTCAGGTGGAAAAAATGCAGAAAAAAGCAACAATGGAAACTCCATATTTTCTATAGCATTTTAAAATTATACACAGAGGTTGGCAAAACGCAGAAAACTGATACACACCTTGATAACTATTCCATTATTTACATAGTGATGCCTGGTGTTTACACAGCATGATAAATAGACCCCAAAATGTCCAGCCAAACTCGACCCATCACTTAAACCTTACTGACATGTTATTAATGCAAGGAATTACTAACACAGGACATTAATTAGTGTATGCTTTGGGGCTCCTTCATGGAAGTAATGTCCTCACCTGCTAGGGATAGATCCAGTTGGCTCAAGGAGGACAATGCCCGGGAAGTGTCCTGTCATTTGCAGGCTCAGCACTTCAGTCTAGAAGTAAGGAAAAAATAAGTGAAAGGCAGAGCGAGAATTCTATTTGATAATGATAATTTTGTGATAGTCAGATATAAAGATGCTTTGATTGCATGAAAAATGTATTGATAAGTAAAAGATTAGGGTATTTATAGTAGCTGATTAGTCACTCTCCTACTTAATTTCTGGCTATATTTCCTTCTTTCTCATTTCCCACCTTAGCAATCCAGTCTACAATCACCAGCAGGTTATCTTCTTTGCAGGTCAATTTCAGCCCGGGCCTGATCACCTGCATCGGTTGTTGGGACGTTAACCTGTATGACTGTAATGCTGAATATCTATTAATGGAGACACTCTAACCCTATTCCATGCCCTCATCCCCTGGCCACAGCTGATCTGGCATTCGCTTGTCTCCCAATCCCTCTGGCAGTGTTAGTGCTCATGCACAATTCCCTGATGCTCCACCACTGCTCATGAGCACTCATACATGTACATGGCCTGATCATTTGCACCAGTTGTTGGGACATAAACCTGTGTTACTGTGATGCTGAATGTCTATTAATGGAGACGCTCCCTGATGATGGGTAAGATCTGTATACAGGGACACCCCAAGTCCCTCAGATGTGTCCCCTACATAAATAACCTAAGGCAGGAGAGCAGGGAGTCTGGTTGGTATATTAAATAATATAAAAATGTCACATGGGCCTGCTGGTCATTACACAGGAAATTGTATTATGTGTCAATCATACATACTATATATAGGAGCTTTTCTTGTATTGTATTTACCTTCCCCTTTTATCTTTTTCTCTGAAAAGTTTGCCAGTAAGTTTCAACAATAATAAAGTGAAAACTATCTTTTCCGTTAAATATTTGCCTCTTTTATGGAAAGATATTCTGCAACATTCATAAATGTTTTTTTAAATGAGCAAAAGTTAAGAAATTGATATTCAGGGTGAACATCAGAAATCACTGTGCCACCAACATGGGGACATTAAATCTGCTCTGGAACCCCCTCTCAAACCAGCTCACAATAAGCTCTGCCCCCTTCTTTAGGAGCTAACACGTGACATTCCCTTATACCAACCTTTTTGCTTTTATATATCTATCAGGTTTACCATGTATTAAAACATATAACTATGGGTGGGGGAGGTTAGGTCAGTTACTTCATTTTTAATATTTCCAGGAATTATATCTTAAAGAATTACCATCAGTTCAGTAAATCCTAAAAAAAATTAAAATCAATGGTATATTTATGAATTTCTGTCTACAAATTGTCTACAGCAACATGTATTGCAATAACACAAGTACCATTATTGCAGAGCACTCTAGACTTGTGTTAACCCATTGAAGTCAAAAGAAACTGTTTGAAACATTTCTTTATCATATGTTAGAGCAGCAAATGCTTACCTGTAATACCCTATCTCTGATTCACTCCTTCCAACAGAATTCTAGGGTTGAGAGTTCTTGTAACAGTGGTTCAACAATCTCTGAAGTGCTAAATACGCATATAATACATCATTAAAGGTCTGTAAAAGCAACACACTGGTTAATATTGCTCAGATGTGTGCCCATGCCAAAATGAACAACAGGAAATACCTTATTCTGAATATATTAACCATGGAGATAGTTCACAGAAAATGTTACTCTTACTCTGCATTTATTTCTAAAATAATCATGAGCAGTCAGTGTTCCCTGTAATGCACATTGACATGAATAAAAATCACGACTTCTAAACTCTGTGAAAAGCACCGAAGAGGTGGGAGTCGATCTCAACAAATTAATTTGCCTGGTTAGGTCTTATTAAACTAATATGTTCCATACTTTATAACATCACTGTTTATTTCTTTGGAAAATATTAGTAGAGTAAAACATACAGGTATGGGACCTGTTATCCAGAATTCTTAGGACCAGGGGGCGCTGCCGCCTGAGGCGAGTGTCTCAACTCATTGGTGGAGCGGCCCTGAGAATTATGCAAACTAAAAGTTAAATTAAAGGTTAGTTTTAGGTGCAATATATTTGAATAATGCTTTGCCAAATATGGCAGCCCCCAGCTGAAAGAGAACATTTTACCCATTTTGTCCTGTGTAATAAATGCTCAAAATGATAGAAGAAGAAATACAATGCAAGCAAAGTGCACACCGCACGGACTGGATGTGAGGAACTTATGGGAGGTTAATTTACTAAAATAGTGTAAACTTATTTCTGTATTTTCACAACTGTAACATCCCATATCTAGTGAAAAACTCCCCTTCTCAGCTGACATATCACACAGATGACAGCAATAAGTATTTATAGCAAGCTTGTAGTTGCAGTTTCATCTATAAAACCCAGCTTGTGTAGTATGACTCGGCAGCAATATGATCCCTATATTGTGCGCTGCTTTTTTAAAGGGAAATTGATCAGCAGACTTTGACGAAATAATGACAAAAAAATACATCATGGAGCTCCAGTTTCACACGGAGATCACACTCTTGTTATACGTCACAGAAATGCTGACTCACTGAACATAAAACCATATGGAACAGAACCAGGAAATCCTTGACTACAGTGAATGTAAAAGCATGAAAGGACTTGCCGCTCATGAGAACGAAACTGTTCTTCAACGTTACTCAAGTAGCTGAGAATTAGTTTCATACCAAACCAGGAACAGATCCAAGAAACAGCCATCGTCAGGGAATTGTCTCAATAAATACAGTTGTTTAAAGGAGAACTAACTAACATGGCTACAAATGCCAGATATTATACATATATATATATATAGAATATATTGAACCATTCTAAAGGTTCAGCATCTTTATAGTAGTAATTAGGGATGCACCAAATCCACTATTTGGGATTCAGCGAATCCCCGAATCCTTGGTGAAAGATTCGGCCGAATACCGAACCGAATCCTAATTTGCATATGCAAATTAGGTTCAGGAAAGGAAAAAGTGGAAAAAAAATCTTCTTTTGTGACAAAAAGTCGCGTGATTTCCCTACCCGCCCCTAATTTACATATGCAAATTCTGATTCGGTTCGGCCAGGCAGAAGGATTCGGCCGAATCCTGCTGAAAAAGGCCGAATCCTGGATTCAGTGCATCCCTAGTAGTAATGACCCAGGCCTTCAAAGTTGGATTTTGTTAGGAGTGTCCATGGAATCAGCACTTGCAGGGGATTCTCATTTGAGTATTCAAAGGGGCTGGATTTGCACTGAGTGTCCATTAGTGCTAAACTCAACTGAAGATTCTGTGTAAAGCATCCAAAGAGACTTTTGGAGTGAGTACCATATTTAAAGTGACCATATCCTAAAGGAGTGCTTGAAGATTTCATCCATTGTGTTGGTGGTACTGAGTTATAGGACTTGCCATTCTTTAGTTAGAGTACTAGGCCTAGTTAGTAAGTGAGGCCACTATTGCCTCCTGTTAGGAGTGCTGTTTGTTTTAGCTGGAAATGTACTTTTAGATAAACATTTATTTTGTTTACCAACTACTGTGTGTGAATTATTACTGCTCCTAGTGGGGCCATCCGTAGGTGCATTCCCAGATCACACGGGGGGGGGGTACTGAGCTAGTAAGTACCAGCTATCCAGTCTCTCCCAATACCACTGCCAAATTTACTCCACGTTAAATGTTATAGAAACATACAATCTTGGGTTAAAACAAAGACAATTGTATAAAATGGAACTTTTACGTCACATAGTAAAACTGGATTTGGGAAAGTACAGGACATTGCATAACTAAAAGGCGTTGTAGTTTTAAGCCCATAAATCTTATGTGTATACATACAAGTCGCTTTCTGCACTGAAAAAGGTGAGGATCAAAGCAGAAATTCAACAATTGAAGCTTTTGAAACGTGTGAAAGATTTGTCAGTTTCTCTATCACTATAAGAAAACACTCCCTGCGTGTGACCTTCTGCTTGTGATTCCAGAGATTCCTTGAAAGTCACAAATGAAATACCTTGTGGCATGCCAAAAATATAGCAATATGTACAGAATATGTACATGAAAATGAAACAAAATATATTAGACATCACAACGGAATGTGAAGAAAAAAAAATATTTTCAAATATATATTAAAAGGTGGTTCGCCTTTATATTAACTTTTAGTATGTTACAGAATGGCTTATTCTAAGCAACTTTTTAATGTTATTCTTTTTTATAATTTTTGAATTATTTGTCTTCTTTTTTAAGCTTTCAAATCGGGATCAATGACCCCATCTAAAAAATACTCTTTAAGGCTACAAATGTATTGTTATTCCAGTACCTTATCAAAATCAATGCAGGGTTGTCCTGGAGCATGGCCATGTTTGGAGCGTGGCCATGTTTGTCACACGCAGGTGCTTAATGAGAGAACCTCCTAGCCCGCTCATGAAAGTTGCCCAAAATATAATCATCTCCTGCCCTTTAAGCCATAACCATTGCTAACACAGGTATATAATTTAGCACAAATGCATGTATTCTCCAGCAACAAAATATTGTTATTTAAAAAGCTCAGTGACTTTCAATGTGGTGTCCATCATACAATGCCAGCAAGTTAGCAAGGATCATTTCTGTTCTTCTAGACCTGCCCTGGACATCTGGAAGTGAAGTTATTATAAAGTGGGAATGACTTGGTGGTAGGGATGCACTGAATCCACTTTTTTGGATTCGGCCGAACCCCCGAATCCTTTGCAAAAGATTCGGCCGAATACCGAACCGAATCCGAACCCTAATTTGCATATGCAAATTAGGGATGGGAAGGGGAAAACATTTTTTACTTCCTTGTTTTGTGACAAAAAGTCACGTGATTTCCCTCCCCGCCCCTAATTTACATATGCAAATTAGGATTCGGATTCGGTTCAGCCCGGGCAGAAGGATTCGGCCGAATCTGAACCCTGCTGAAAAAGGCCGAATCCTGGCCGAATCCCGAACCGAATCCTGGATTCGGTGCATCCCTACGGGTGGTAGGTAATGAAAGAGAACCCAGAGTGCTGAATAGCGTAGGCCATGAAAATGGAATTTCTACAATTCAAATTACCCACTGGAAAGTTCAGACTTTCTGTGGAAGCATTGGCAGCATAAAACCCCTCAGTTAAGAACTTAACAACAAGGGTTTCCATGGATGAGCAGCCACACACATCACCATGCGTAATACCTGGTGTCAGACTGAGCGGGGTAAAGTCACCACAATTGGACTCTGAACCCATGAAAACACCATCTTACAGGGATGGAGCACACTTCACCATCTGCAGTCTGATGAGAATCTGGGATTGGAGATGCCAGATGAACACTACCTACATGAATAGTAATATCTGCTGTAAAGTTTTGTGGATAACGATTTTCCTCAGCAGCACCCTGACTGACAATGGAAACCCTTTGGGAAGTATTGAAGCATGACCTGTGAGTAAGGCATGTCATTATTTTCACCTTGTTTGCTTTTTACCTATATTATAGAAGATACAGTATTTCAAGAATATATTTAAAATTAATTAATTATATTTTTTCAAGTTATATTAAAGGAGCAGCAACATCTAAACATTACTGCTTTAAAGAAATGTCAATATAATGTTCTGCTGCCCTATACTGGTACAACCGGTGTGTTTGCTTTAGAAAGACTATTATGGTTTATATAAACAAGCTGCTGTGTAGCCACTGTGCAGCCATTTAGCCGGTAGATAACGGAAAACTTCTGTAGAAACCCATTGTATACTACAGAGCTTATTTGTTATCTGCTTTTTATCCTGTGCCTTTTCTTCTTTTTCAGCTTTGAATGGCTGCCCCCATGGCTACACAGCAGCTTCTATATATAAACTATTATAGTCTTTCTGAAGCAAACATACCAGTTGTACCAGTGCAGTGTAACATACATTATATTTTTAAAATATTTATATTTTTGATGTTAATGTTCCTTTAAGGAAAACCTCTTTTCTTGAAACCCCCAGACCCTATGCATTCCATATAAAATATCCCACACCGGCGTAATAGTATGGGATCTGTTATGCAGAAACCGATTATCCAGAAGGCTCCAAAATGCCTGACTCCCATAGACTCTATTTTATCCATAAAATCCAAATTTGTAAAAATGATTTCCTTTCTCTCTGCAATAATAAAACAAAACCTTGTACTTGATCCAATCTAAGATATAATTAATCCTCCTTGGAAGCAAAACTAATCAATTGGGTTTATGTAATGTTTACATGATTTTCTAGTATACTTAAGGTATGAAGATCCAAATTATGGTAAGATCCGGAAAACCCCAGGTCCAAAGCATTCTGGATAACAGGTCCCATACCTGTATATATATTTATACTTGCAGAAATCTCACTTAACGGTATTAAAACAATTTTCCTTTACCAATAATTAATCAGACATATCTTTAGAAAAGATAGTTATATAATAAATAATAAAGACACAAGGAAATGATCCACATGTAGAAATGTTCACATTTATTAGGACAAAATAATAAATATATATTAAATACAAAAAAAAAGTTTTTTGGTACACAATGTTTTCACATAACCTCAAAGTATGTTTCCCCAATATATAAATATAAAAAATGTTGAATACATAATATTTAGGCTTAAATATGGAGATCAAAATATAAAACTCTTTGGTAAAAGGTCAATATATACATATAAATAAATACGCTTGAAATATGTATAAATAGTTCCTCATTAATAAAATAAATCGCTGAAAGGGAATGGGAAGTAACCAAGTGAGGTCACACTTTGGGATCTGTGTAACTCTTAGGGGCCGATTCACCAAGGGTCGAATATCGAGGGTTAATTATAATTAAATTATTAACCCTTCGACTTCGAATATCGAAGTCGAAGGATTTTAGCGCAAATAGTTTGATCGAACATTTAAATCCTTAGAATCGAATGATTCGGATTTTCCTTCGACCAAAAAAACTTAGGAAAGCCTATGGGGACCTTCCCCATAGGCTAACATTGACTTCGGTAGCTTTTAGATGGCGAACTAGGGGGTCGAAGTTTTTTCTTAAAGAGACAGTACTTCGACTATCGAATAGTCAAACGATTTTTAGTTCGAATCCTTCGATTCAAAGTCGTAGTCGAAGGTCAAAGTAGCCCATTCGATGGTCGAAGTAGCCCAAAAAACACTTCGAAATTCTAAGTTTTTTTACTTCGAATCCTTCACTCGAAGTTAGTGAATCGGCCCCTTACTGTTTCTAATGGAAATACAAGAAGATGATGGTGACTCACAAATAACAAGGATATTATTATGGACATTTAAGTGATTTGTTTCCATTAGGCTTCTCCGTTATATACATTAAGTAGAGCAAAGAGTTTGCTTGCTACAGTCCATTATTAGCCACACTGGTGTGTACACTATTCCTTCCTGTATTATGTGATTCACAAATATTTATCTTACAAAAGGGAAGGCAGATGGGAACTATGTTTATAAGTACATTTTGGTGACATACAGCATAGGAGCCATACAGAGATTGCTGAATTAGGAAAACCACCACAGACTAGTACCTGGATGCTCCAGTGCTTGGAGCCCCTTTTGACTTGTATCACAAAATGTGTGAATTGCCTAAATAATTGATTGAGCTTTCCTCTAATAAACCCAACAGTTAGACCCTTCCCCTAACCAGGACCAAACTGTAATGTTCACAGTAATTCTTGTGTTACACCGGAGGCCTTTTTAATCCACACTAAGCACTGGCTCATGTCATCGCTCCAGAAACTGCAAGTTGATTTCTTTCTCTGGCACCAACAGAGTTCTAGTCATTGGCATGACAAGGTTGCCTGGCTGCTCAGGTTTAACTTCAAAGTGGGTAAGAATCTGCAATGAGAAAAACAAGGCGGTTATGGCTTCACTTGTAGAATAATTGTAACATGTTTCACGGTAAGTCTTGGCTTTTAGTCATGAAAGACCAAAAATGACTCTTTAAAAGCTAACAATATGGAGAATGTAAAAAGTAAATACAAATTGAGTAATAAGTTAACAGTGTCATTTTTACGTTGTATAAAAATTTCCTTAAATGAGAAGGATCTATGGGTTTTTTGTAGATAACAAGTTGTCTCATTCGGGGCAGTGTCATTCTGTGGCTACTAAAGCAAATAAAGTTCTGTCTTGCATAAAAAAGGGCATTAACTCAAGGAATAAAAATGTAATTTTGCCTCTTTATAGGTCCCTAGTGAGGCCTCATCTGGAGTATGCAGTGCAGTTTTGGACTCCAGTCCTTAAGAGGGATATAAATGAGCTGCAGAGACGTGCAACTAAATTGGTTAGAGGGATGGAAGACTTACATTATGAGGGTAGACTGTCAAGGTTGGGGTTGTTTTCTCTGGAAAAAAGGCGCTTGCGAGGGGACATGATTACACTTTACAAGTACATTAGAGGACATTATAGACAAATAGCAGGGGACCTTTTTACCCATAAAGTGGATCACCATACCAGAGGCCACCCCTTCAGACTAGAAGAAAAGAACTTTCATTTAAAACAACGTAGGGGGTTCTTCACAGTCAGGACAGTGAGGTTGTGGAATGCACTGCCGGGTGATGTTGTGATGCTGATTCAGTTAATGCCTTTAAGAATGGCTTGGATGATTTCTTGGACAGACATAATATCAAAGGCTATTGTGATACTAAACTCTATAGTTAGTATAGATATGGGTATAATTTATGTGAAGGTATGGAGGGGTGTGTGTATGGATGCTGGGTTTTAATTTGGAGGGGTTGAACTTGATGGACTTTGTCTTTTTTTAACCTGATTTAACAATGTAACTAAGTAACATACAAACCTACTACAACCCTTCCTTAAAAATAAAATTGCTATAATTCAGCTGTTTAGTATTAGCACTCGATAAAGTGCCAAATACGGCTTGAAAATTTGCTGTTTCCCTTCATGTGAAATAAAGACTTTTTCATCTTTTCAATGGAGTGCTGCCCATAAGGAAGGACCTTGGGGGATGTGCACCAATTATCCAAATTTAGCATATCAGTGAGTGCTACCTATTTCTCTTTTTTAGTATCAGCACTAGCAACAAATAATTATACCAATGCCTCTGTAAACACTTACCCTTGCCAGGGCCAGATAAACCTCTAGTTCAGCTATCCGTCTTCCAATGCAGCTCCTCTTGCCAAATCCAAATGGGAGAGAGGCATATGGGTGGTGAGTAACTTCCTTCTTTAGCCAACGTTCAGGCTGAAATTCATTGGGATTTGAGAAGACCTTCTCATCCCTGGAGGTGGCATAGTGGCAAAGGGTGATAAGTGTCTAGAAAAGCAATAATATGTAGTTAGTTTGCGCTAAGAATCAAATTGAATATATGCATTGATGGGTAGCATGGCATTGCCTTGTTCCAAACACCAACAACTAATGATTATTACTGATTTTTTTCTTTAAACTTTATAGGATCTATTTTCTGGAATGCTTGGGACATGGGGCTTTATGGATAAGGGATCTTTCTGTAATTTTGATCTGATTTTTGGGTAAGGGAACCCATATCTGTACTATTCACAACTACATGACTATGGTGTATAATTTCCTAAAATAAAAGAACATTGTGGTGCCAATAGAATGTACTCACCTTCTTTGGAATTATATATTCTCCCACTTGAATATCTCTGTCTGCTACAACACGAGCATTGCCAGGAATAACAGGGTACAGTCTGGTAAAAGAAGAAGAAGATTCGTTATCGTTAGGCTAGCTAAACTGTGTGCTTTTTGTTTGTGTATATATATATATATATATATATATATATATATATATATATATATATATATATATACACACATATTTAGCTGTCAATGAATGTTTGAATGGGTTTATGAACTCTCACCTTAAGACCTCTTTTACAACAGCTTTCAGTAAAGTCATTCTGGCTACATCAGCTGGTGATGGGATTAGTTTGCCTTGAAGTATCTCCTTGACCTCACTGTACGCAGCACACTGGATGTCTGGATGCTGGGCTAGCTCATAAAGACTCCAGGAAAGAGTACTTGAAATCTAGAGTACAAATAAAAATCATAACCAATCAATTTAATGCATTACATGGTGCAAATCAAATCAATGTGTTTAAATCTTGTCCAATCAAAAAGAAGAATGCAACAAGTGTTATTCTTTTCTTTTGATGCAATGCAAATACTCCTATCTCCTAGGCCCTATGCTTCTATATACAAATTAGTTTGTACTGGCAAGCACAGCATAAATATATACTGTATCTGCTGGAAGGAATGTGAGTTGTGTAAGAAAATAAAGAACTGGCTGGAAAACCATTTTTTTCTATAATTAAAAACCCTGCCCTCTCCGATAGTCCCAACAGAACCTTAAACTCCCCACCCTTGTTTAACATAGCATTGCCTACATCCAAGTAAAACAACTGTTCTGCCATCGCTTTGAGCTAAAAAAAAAAAAAAAAAAAAAAGGGTCTTACCGTGTCCACTCCAGCCAAGAGAAGTTCTGTGACATTGCTGTAGATGGACTTCATTGGAATTTTTTCCTGTGCCAGATAATAGGTGAGGTACTTTCCCTCCACTTTTTCACCTTGTGCTAACTTCTGTGCAACGTCCTCCATTCTTTTGTCAATGTGTCCTTTGGCTAAAAAGAAGACATTCCACTGTCACTTTAAAACATTAATAAACTTCATGCAGACAGATAATGGTCTATACAATCTATATTCCAGTCTCATTCTCTGTAGATCACTGCAGACATAACTTTTTCTCTTACAGCAGAGGCTCCAAAACTTTACAAATTCCAAAGCAGCAATTGTAGAGTGCAGGTGTATGACCAGTTAGGAAGGGAATGCTTATTTCTGGTCTAGGGTCTTATGAAACTATATTACTACATGTCTATAACTACTATGTTTTCATATATAAGCTAAGCGGGAATATATGATCATCCCCAAAGTGGGGCTTTTTATGATCCCTAAAGCCCAACTAATGCATATAGAAAATAATTACTTTGACTATACTGTACTACTGTGTAGCTAAATATAGGCCTTGTCAGCTTGAGACTGTTCTACTTTCATTATTTACCTAGTAAAGTTCAAAGACCATATATCCGTAAGCCTGTGTATACTAGTGTCCCAACAGTGTCCTTCACAATATAGGAAATCATGTATAGAGCTTGGAATGTTTGGTTTTCAAGGTTGATGCAAAATGTACACATAACAAGAATTCTGTCATTTACACAGGCTTTCAAGGCACAGCAGAGCAAATGTTACATCATTTCAGTCCCTCCATCCATTAGTTACATCTCATCTCGGAAAGACTACTTGTAAATCAAACTTAAATATATATATCATAATGCCAAAACGTATAGCTTCTTACCAAATGCAAACATGTAATCCCAGGATTCGCAGAATCTTTGCCAGGGCTTTCGGAATATTTTGTGTAGAAATTTGGGCATAGCCATGGTAAGAAGAGTCATCACAAACATGGTGTTGATTGACTGAATGAACCTCTCTGTTTCTTTGGGTACAGTGGGCTCCAAGCACCCGATGCGGGACTCAAAAAGCACCGAGGAAATTCCTAGTCAGTGAAGGAAAAGGAGATGTTTAGAATGGGTTTTGAATAATTATTTGAAATTAATTAGCATATCACCATAAAATATTCTTGAGCATACCTTCCAGCCCAAACATGTAGAACTCCTTGGCTATATCTTTGACAATATTGTTTTGGTTTTGGCTCCGCTGATATTTAATTTTTTTTATGAGGTCTCCAACAACGTCATTTAAAACATCACTGTAAGCTTCCACCTCCTTGGGCTTTAGCATGTGCTTTCCCAAAATGCTGCGGAATTGCTGCCATTCTTCACCTTCCCTGTACAACGGAAAGTCACATTTATCAACATCCAGTATTTTGTTGTCACTGAAGCAGGAGGTATTGTAAAATATGTCAACAAAGGTAGGATGATTTATGATCATAAATTAACGGTCCTCAAGAAAACTGCATCAAATATACTGCTTACAATTCAATATGAAGAATATATTTCTGCAACTGGCCATACATGGGTCAAAAGGCTTGATATCTGACCAAGTGGCCTTCAGCACTGGCCTGTGGGGTTGGCCTGTAGGGAAGTTGGTTGCATCAGACATTGAAATGGAGACTGATTGATGAAGTTGATTCAAAGCATCTGAACCTCTGCAGTAATCTGTCTATGCTTTGCCTCTAGTCCAAACACTTACGCTGTAAGGAGTCCATATGAGTGTCCCCTGCATTGCCTGTAATCTTTCCAGGAGGAGAGATCTGAACGAATGGGGTGCTTTCCTTCTTGTCTAAGGACCTGTTCTATTAGTGATGGTTCTGCCACATGAACAGTCAGAATAGGTCCAAAACTTGCCTTCCAGACTGGGCCAAATTTGGCTTTCCCTTCCAGCTGTACAAGAAACAAGACAAGCAGACACACATATTACACAAATACAATACAATCTGCTTTCTAAATTCTCACAGGCTAAACGATAAACATACTATCAACAATAATTATACCAAGCATTCAGGCTTTTTTCCCCAGCCACTGACACATTGCATCAGAAAGTGAGCGGAGGATGGCAGTGTAAGCAGAGAAGCACATGCTCTCAATAGAATCCAGTCACTCATCATGGAACCCAACACCAGTCACGTCTATGATTAGAGCTATGCTACTCATCTGCCCCACAAAACTAGCAAATCTGTTACAGAACTCAGGGAGCAACAAAGGGATGTGTTACCTCTTAAGCTGGCCATAGATGTTGAGATTTTTAAAAGATCAGATCCTGATCGTGAGACCACGATCTTCTCAGAACGATCGTACGATCGTACGAATCTACCATCAACAAAAAAGACCAATTTACCAGGAAAACAAAGGGGAGCTGCCTGCTTGGCCCTGCAAACATAGAGAGATTGCACTGGGACCGACAAAGATTTTTTGACCTGGCCGATCAATTTCCCGACAGATGTCGGCCGAAAAATCGTAAGATGTACGATCGTTCGAATACCACTAACCGCACGATAATTTCGAAGGATCGGTCGGGCTTCCCTAAAATCGGTCGTTCGGCAAGAAGAATCGTCGCGTCTATGGGGACCTTTAGACTCTCAAGCCTTATAGGAACAATTAAAACCCTTTTAGGTTTATTTAATTCTTACATGATTTTTAGCAGACTTGAGGTATGGAGAACAGAAAGATCATTTATCCAGAAAAACCCAGGTCCTCAGTATTCAAAATACTAGATCCCATACCTGTACTTTAAAAAATTAACGCATGCCTCAATTCTTTCACCTAGGAAAGAGCAGTTCATGCAGTTTCTAGGCTGATGCAGCATTTTCTTAGCAAAATGTTAAGGCTAAAGTGAGACAACCAACCTCCCAGCTCACTGTTATATTATATCACTATTATATCACTATTGGAGAAAATGAAGTTTAAACATAAGCAGTTTTGCATTGTACTTTTTATTATGAGACATAATTTTTTTGTGCAAAAAAATTACTTTTTTCGGTAAGTTTGTTTTACATACACTGCCCATTGGCACAAACTATAACCATGAAAACTCTTTTTCACTAGCAGATGAGAGGCTAAAGGATCACAAAATCCCTTTAAAAAACTGGAATATTATTTTTTTCTATGAATGACATTTATTACACTGTCCTATTAATCTACAAAGGAAATTTATATTTATTATTTTACATACAGGTATGGTACGCCATTATGATCAAACAATTCAGATTTTTTAAAATGATTTCCTTTTCCTCTGTAATAATAAAACAGTAGCTTGTGCTTGATCCAAACTAAGATATAATTAATCCTTAGTGGAAGCAGAACCAGCTGATTGGGTTTATTCCATGTTTACATGATTTTCTAGTAGACTTAAGGTATGAAGATCCAAATTACAGAAAGATCTGTTATCCGAAAAACCCCAGGTCCTGAGCAATCTGGATAACAGGTCTCATACCTGTATATATTAATTAATTAGCTCCTTCTACACGTGTATCCTAATTTCCTACTATATATTTATATTAAAATACCAGCTCTGTACAATATGGGGCAGATTTATCAAGGGTCGAATGTCGAAGTTAAAAAACTTCGAAATTCGACCATCAAATTGGCCAAATTCGATAGTCCAACTTTTCTTTTTTAATTTTTTGCCCGTTTTCGGCCGAAGTAAAATCGTTCGATCGATTTAATCGACCGAACAAACGATTTTCAAAAAAAAAACTTTGACTTTTTAAAACTTAGCCAAATTTTGGCTCTAGGTTCTAGGAGGTCCCCCTAGGCTAACATAGCAATTCAGCAGGTTTAAAGTGGCGAACTCTAAGTTTTTTAAAGAGACAGTACTTTCGATACATGATAGTTAGTTTCAGGAATAATATGACTTTTCTAGAAGGGAACGTCTGTATCAAAGCAAACAGAGTTTTTTTTTTATTAATTTTATGATTATTTGGGCACACATATGTGAATAAATACTACTATGCAGACAAATAACCGTGGCACCCTGCAGAATGACTATACAAATTACTGCAGAAAGACTATACAAATTGAAAGTAATCACTATTACTCATGCTTATGTATGCCTATGTATGCCTATTTAAAGTTTCCCCTTCTAAAGGACAATTGGCATCTTCAGATTCATTGATTCGGAATTTCTATTTGAAAAACAGCAATTTTGAGTTTGCAATATATACATTTGTGTAAGAGAGAAGGAGCATAGATGTGCACTTGCACAAAGCCTTGTCCATTAACTCTGGTGCTGAAATGCACTGGAATCAGATGTGGTTACAGCACGTCACTGCTCTATTTCCCGAATTTCTTTTATACACTGATGTCATGAATAAATACTGTATTACTAAACAGGAAGAAAGAATGAATCAGCTCAGACTAGCCTTAGCCTCAGGATAAAGCAAAGCTGAATTCCCCGGAACATTTTCTGTGCTACTTCTTATAGCAACTAGGAAACAGTTAAATAGCTTATGAAATAAGGTAATAGATACATCGCTGTATTTAGAAATCCCACTCTTTTGTAAAACTGACACTAAGAAAAAAATAGCAGCTGGTTCGAGGTGTTGTGTGACTTGCCTGGGCCCCCTCAGCAGAATATAATGTAACCGCCCTCCCATCATCAATTCCACAATCCCCCCCTTCTCGACCCCCATCCTCTGGTACTTATACATTGGAAAGCATATATACAGGCGTGGGGTCCTTACTGGGTTCCAGTACAGTTACACTACTTGCAATTGCACAAAGGGACATTTGGGGTGTTTCATCAGGCACATTTTTGTAAGCAGACCAGATATTCCTACATTTTGGTGTATAACGTTGCAAATTTAAAAGAGATGAGAATAATTATAATAAGGGACTAATACTGAGATGAAAACCTGCATGAGCTGATACATCGGGTCAAATTCACTAACCTCCGAAATCTTGGAAGCAACGGCTTTGCTCACAGCGTAATACTTCGCCAGGCGTAGATTCGCCAGGACAACGCTATTTCACTAAAATCCAAAGTTGCATCCAGGGTGCTGAACGCTGGCGAAGTTGCGCTAGCGTTACTGCGCTTACGCAAAGTGAAGTTGCGCTAGCGTTGCCTAATTTGCATACCGCGGGAAGTTAAAGTACAAATACAGTATGTTGCAGCAAATACATTACAGTACACAAGCCAGGGAAACCTTAATAAAAGAAAATAGATTTGTAATAATGCCCTACACATGAGCCCAGTGTTTAGTTTAAGTGCCATATGTTAGAAAATGTAGGGGGGAAGCCGGTTACCCCCCAAAAAATTTACGCTCTTTTGCATCCTATCACCCTGAAAAAAGGAAAAGACGCCAGCGTTTTTTTGGGACTTAGAAAAATTTACTCTATTGCACTTCGCCTGGTCTGAGGTGGCGAAGGCAAGTCTGGTGTAAGAGGTAACGTTCAGTAAAATCTGCATACATTCGCCGAGATCGCAAATTAACCAGGCATTAGGGAGCAACGTACCGCTAGAGTCTATCTCCTTCGCTAGCGAAGTTACACCAGCGACCGTTAGTAAAGTTCCGACGAAGTTCCGAATTTACGCCACTCTGGCGAGTTTTCGCCAGCGTTAGTCACTTCGCTCTTTAGTAAATTTGCCCCATAGTATTTACACACTCACATATACATATACTCACATATGCAGCTCTGATATATATAGAGTATAAGCTCTGTGCCTGGTATCCTTGCACCCACTATTTATATATGAATCGAACAGAACTGGACGATCTAGTCTGCTTATTCCTACTGTATTTATGATACTATAAATATGCTTTGTACTGTATGTGATCCATGCTAATTAGATTTGCTGATACCACCTCTACTGGAAGGCTACTCTATGCATCTACCAACCTTCTAGACAAATACTTTGAAAATAAATTCATATAAATAATATGCATGCATAGAATTTGTTTTATAATTAAAGCTTCATTTTCATTTTTGTAAATAAATAGAAAAGCTGCTACTACCTATTTTGCAGTTTTAGACACAATTGCCAGAGCAATCACTGTGCTGTATGATGTTCGCATGATATCTAATGCAGACGCCGTACAGTATGGAAATGCAGAATACAGTAGACGTCAGGCTAATTTTGGAAACACATCGGGCAGCCCGGCTGGGATGCACATAAATGTCAAGCTATGGGTGGGTTACATGATTCTGACTCTCCGGGGATGAAACAGAGATGCCTTCAAACTGGGACAGGCAACCTCTAGGGCTGTTGCATCACCACAGACCCCAGTATCCCTCTGGGCTGCTCAGAGGATGAACAGATGATGGGAGATTTTCTGTCACTGGCATTATGCCTCTATGGATCCTTCACAAAAGATTTGACCGAACTGATTTCCCGAATCCTAATTTGCATATGCAAATTAGGGATGTGAAGGGGAAAACATATTTAACGTCCTTGTTCTGTGACAATAAGTCACAAGTTTTCCCTCCCCGCCCATAATTTGCATATGCAAATTAGGATTCGGATTCAGTTGGGCAGGGCAGAACGATTCGGTGGAATCCTGCTGAAAAAGGCAGAATCCTGGATTCGGTGCATCCCTACATTTTAAAGTGCCCACAACAATGTAATTTGCACCACCAGTGTGATGTCAGAGAAAAGATCTAGTAACCCATAGCAGCCAATTAGGGGTTTAAACAGCTGACCATTACTTACCTGCTGGTTGGTTGCTATGGGTTACAAGACCAGCAGCAAACTTTGCAATCATTAGTTGCATTACCCATAGAGAATACTGAAGCTGCTTTGTTATTGGCTGCCAGGTCAGTAGTGCAGATAATAAAGTCCATATTAATGGTACCTGTAAGTGGTGCAGCCGTGCCAGCCCCCTCCTGCAGAACAAATCCGAGAGGAAAGAGACTGTGCTGGGTCCGGGCATCTCTGCCAATGACTTGTGCCCTTTGATGACTTTCTCTGAATTCTTGAGCACAGTCTCAGCCCAAAGCTCTTGGAGGCCTCGGAAGAGCGAGGAGGACCTGCTGCCAGTGCCCAGTTTGAGGGTCTGAGCCATGTTGAAGCACCTTGGCGAGTAGCAGCATCTCTCACACTTGTCAGCTGCCCTATTTATACTAAGAAACAGACAGCGCTAGCTTCCCTGGGCGATGAGGCTGAATAGTAAACGAAAAGCCACGCCCCCTCCTGCTTCTCTTTTCTCAATAGATTTCATCATCCCACGAGCTGAATTACTTTTCTTTTCTTTGCGATCACTTATTAATGGCGAGAGGCGGGGCCAAGACGTGCAGCCGCGGTATCGCTTAGTCAGTGAAAAGGGGCGTGGTTTGGACGGCTGCCGAATGGGCGCCTTGTGTGTGTGAAGTGGAGTTGCCGAAGCCTGGTCCCCACGTGCCTTGTTGCTGCTGCTGAGGGGACAGAGCTGGGGGGCGGTATCCGCCACTCACTAGGTTGGCAGTTTTGGGACAAATGCTGGGAGCGTTTTCAAAGGATAAGTAAACTTTTAAAATAAGTGAATGTAAAATTGACGAGGGTGCTTTATGTCATTTACATTCATTATGTATTTATTTTCTATTTCAAGATATCAAAGTATATATTTACTGTTAAAGGATAAGTAAACCTTAAAAAGAAGTGACTGTAAAATCGATGAGGTGGCTACTCTAAGCACTTTTGCGATATATATTCATTATTTATTTTCTTTTTATTCCAAGGTATTAAGAGATACATGTAATGTTAATATGAATAGTACATTGCAAAAGTGCTTAGAATACCCCCCTCTTCAATTTTACATTCACTTCTTTTTAAGATTTACTTATCCTTTAATAGGATAATAATAATTTTGTTACAACAGCTCCACCTGCTGGACAGTTTCCCACCGGTCTGACCACCAAGGTAGTCAAGGAAGTTGTCAGGAGAAAGATCTTAGTATATAAAGGACCGGAGTTTCCTTTGTATTTACACCTTGGCCATTACGCTATGTATTTACCTGTACAGAACATTAATCATGAAGTGTGGTCATTAAATGGAAATACATGAGCTCATTCAGTTGTCAACTTCTAGAAATACACATATATCATTTTTCATTTTTAATACAGACATACCTGACACTGAAAGGAAACCATGACTTAGCGGAGGAATCATGTATGTCTGGGTAAAAACTTACATTTATTTTTATTTCTGGAAGCTCAGATTCTAGCCATCTTTTTTACGTAAGTCCAACGGAATGAACTCGTAAAAAAAAAACAGTGGTTATATCAGATAACTTGAATGTAAGCCCCTTTGCCACTTATTCTCTTTCTTGTTTACTCGCTACATATCCATACTTATATGGTGACTTGCCTATTGAAACAGCTTGTAATATATTATATACACATACTTGCTTCCAGGTGACACAATTTGTGGTTATACTCTTTCATGCCAATTGTAGTATGACCCATAAAGGAAATGACAGAGATTTGCTTAATTTGTATCCTATTGATGTTGCAAAGAGAGAAGAGCGGCTCCGTTGGCTAATCTTGTGCCAATTGGCTCTAATTCTGTGACACTTACAAGGAATCACGGTATTGATGAAACATTATAGAACTTATATAACAAGTTCCTTAGTTCCAGATCTAGCATCTCTTTTTTCTTTTAATTGACTCCTCATGTTAAACTTGCATAAGTGCAAGTATATTAGGAGCCTACCTTAAGCTGACTCATTACTATGGGAAAAAATAGCACCTTTGCTTCCTTTATATATTTATATTATTGCATCTGCAAGTACATATCTCTCATACACAATTTTAAAACTCATTCATGACCGTGAAAATGTAGTGCCCACTCATATTGTGGGTTCTGTCTTTTTCCCAATTGTCTTATTTTCTAGGCTGGTGATTACACAGTTGCATTTTCTTGAGTAAATGTTTGCCCCAGAGTAATGCATTAAAGGAGAGCTCAACCCCCCAATTAATAAAAGTCCTAGCCTACTAACTAGTGATGGGCAAATAAATTGGCCTGACCAAGAATTCGCGGCGAATATCCGCGTTTTGCCACCGGCGAATAAATTTGAAAATCTCCTGCGAAAATTCCCATTTTACTATTTTCATGGTTTTTTCGTGAAAATGTTTAGAATTGCTCGATTTTTTGTGAAAATAATTGAATTGCTCGATTTTTTTGTGAAAATGTTCGAATTGCTTGATTTTTTAGTGAAAACTTTCGAATTGCACTATTTTTTCATGAAAACGTTAAAATTTCACGTTTTTTTCGTGAACATTCTGATTTCATTATGAGAAATTCACCCATCACTACTACTAACCTAGATAGTCCCCCACTCCCTGCTTTCCCCTCCCGCATACTTCAATAGCCCTGAAAATGTCTCTAAAATATTTCTCACCTAACAGTGCAAAGTAAGGGCAGCGGAGCTTGTAGGTGGCATCTTCTCGGATCACCGAACTTCATCTGTAATAGAGCGCTATATTGGAGCAGTCTTTTGGCTCATATTGACTGCGCATGCACCAAAAGTGCTGAAAAAGATCCAAATAAATCCGAAGATCTAGAAGATGGCACCCACAAGCTCCCAGCGCTTACCCTGCACTGATAGGTGAGAAATATTTTAGGGACATTTTCAGGGCTATTGAAGTATATGGGGGGGGAGCAGGGAGGGTGGACTATCTAGGTTAGTAGGTAAGGTTTTTTTTCTAAATTTGGGGGTTTAATTATTATTTAAGCCCAAATTCCAAAGTATTGGCTAAACTCAAAACAAAACATAAAATTAAGAAAGCGAGGAGTCACATCTGAGGGACATATCCAGGATCCAGCAAAAAGTAGGGGCTGTATTTAAGACAAAAGACAATTGCAATAAAGTGTGTTCCTTTCTTTGCTTGAAGGGTAGGTGAGGGGCAGCAGACTTCAAATGGTCACCAAAACCAAAAAAGTGGACAGCACTCTGTTCAAGGAGATAGCAGGTTTATTGTAACTCCTACAAGGCTCTCACATGAGTGCCGGCCACTTTTTTGGTTTTGGTGTGATAAAAGCAGTGGGGATGCTGCGGACTGAGCACTCAACAATGAGGAAACGGAACAGCCAATGGGAAGGTAAGCTTTGAGCGGTCTATTTGGTGTGAGAGACATCAAATGGAGACAAAGGTACCAACCAACAGGGGACATCAACTGATAAAATATTGAATAGACTAATACTGAATACTGTTCATTATGATGCAGACATCATTGTACACACAGGCAGATATGTATAATTAAAATACAAGCATTTGTTCATAGGAGAAACCCTTTCAGCATGGAGAATGACTGATGTTATAGAGAAACAACCAGGACCGCCATCAGAAATCGCAGGGCCCCATATGACAAAATTTCCTGGGCCCCCTGGGCTGTGCCCACCACAATCCCAACCTACAGGTCCGCCCTCCCCTCACCACAGGTCCGCCCCCCACCACACAATAAAAAAACAAAAAAAATATTGTTGGCTAGGGTTCCCACGTTCCCATGTTAATAAAAAATAAAAAGATATTGGTGGTCAGCGCCCTCCATAAACAAACATTTGTGGCCAGGGCCCCCTCATTAAAAAATATTGGTGACTAGGACCCCACATGAGAAAAAAAATTGGTGACCAAAATTGGTAGCCAGCCCCCACACATTATAAGAAAATTGGTGGCCAGGGCCCCTTAAACGTCCATGCCTTCCCGAAGTCAGCAGCTCTCACAAAAATGGGGGGGGCAGCTAATCAAGTAAGTGTGGCGTGGCCCACCTTACCCTCGGGCCCCCTACAACTCTCCCCCCTGTCCCCCCCTGATAGCGGCCCTGGAAACAACTTTGGAAGGAGTCTACAAACCACTCCTTAGTGCACAAATACTGTCATACTTGGCATTTCCATAAGTGATTATCAATGTAATCTTTTATTCATAAAGCACTGACAGTAAGATAAAAAAAAAATCTACAGACCACCCGAAATAGAATCATTCTTAAAATGGAAAGTCACAATATTACTATCATTATTATTATTATTATTATTAATGCATATTTATTAAGCACTGTCATATTCCACAGCCCTGTACAATAGAAGGGTGAAGACAGATTACATAAAGCTATTGATTGATACAGGAGGTAAAGAGGGTCAATAGAGCTTACAATCTAACCCCATATAAGTTTATACACTGTAATTAATGAAATCTATTTGTGTTCATGTTAGTTGCAAGGGCATAATCAGCAAAGTGAACTTGCCCTTATTTATCTGCAATCTCAGAAACCCAGGAGGTCTGACTTAAAAAGAAGAAAGGTCCAAGATAGTTGCCTCCCTCCTAGCACATACACATGATTTTGTAAGAACAAATAATAAGACAAAGGAAAAATCCTGCCCAAATGTAATCCTTTTCAATAGAAATAAATTGAAAAAAAAAACTGAAAAAATGTCTTTCCTGGATACATTCAAAATTGCAAATTAATAATAAAATCACATGGCGTAGTAGATTACACAACATACTAAAATTAAAATGCCCTTAGCATTAAAGACAACAATTATTACATATGTGATTGACTTGATGACAAAATGTAAGAAATGTAAATATAAAATAAGCTTATTACACAAAATAATAGGGCGTGGTTATATGATCTGTTTCACCAATAACGTGTGATTAAAATTATCAAGATTTTTGTTTTTGAACAAATCTGGGTTAGGGTGAGTTTTAAATTTACTGACTGAAATCATACAGCTGCAAATATAATTATTGGCTATTGAGCCACTCTAACTTGCTAATGGTCTTTGCTAAGAGTTCACGAGGATCATTTTTCAGTACTTGGCTTTTCTTAATACAGTATAAGCAGAGAAACATTTCTTTTTTTTTTAAGCTTTTCATCAGGATCTTAGTCCCTGTGCAAAAATAGTAGAAGCTATGGGGAGAAGTTATAAAGAATTCTGTATGATGATAATAACCAACCTTGTCCATACTGTGGCATTATGGTTGGTCCATGGGGAATAGGTTGTGCAGGAACACCATTTGCTACAATTAAAACAAGTTCACAGCATTGGGTTTAAGCAAACTTACCGTGAAGCCTGCCCCATCTTTAGGAAAACTATACCATAAAAATGAATACTTCAGCAACAGATAGTTTAAATCATATGAAAGGGGAAGTCTAACATAGAATAAGGCTAAAATGCTGTATTTTGTATACTAAACATAAACTTGAACTTATTGCACCACAAACCTAATCAAACAAATGATTTATGCTTTCAAAGTTGGCCACAGGGAGTCACCATCTTGTAACTTTGTTAAACATCTTTGCAAGACCAAGACTGTACACATGCTCAGTGTGGTCTGGGCTGCTTAGGGATTGTCATAAATTATTAAAACAGCACAAGTCAAATAATATCTGCCAGAAGCCAATACAGCAAGACTGATTAATAATCAGAATAAGCAGACTGCACTGGGTCCTGTGTTGTCATGTAATCTAATGTGGATTTTATCGTTTTTGTATTGTTTAATACAATCTTTCTCCAACTCTGCAGAACCAGTGGCTGCAGCAAAATAATCCTCCCCCTGCAGCTGGAGTTGGAAACAGTAAAGGCAAAAATAAAATCCAATAAAAATCTCTACACAGTCACCGACAGCCCTACAGAGAAACAAACAACGCTGCTTGAGTTCTGCTTGGCTGGGAAGTTTCCCTGCAGAGCAGTTAGGGACCGTCTGACAATTTCTATTCACAGCAGTAAACAAAGGGAGAATTTCACTGCATACAGTCAAGTTTCTTAGTACACAGTACAAATGTTTTTTATAAAAGTATATTGGAGATAGGTTTCTTTCTCGTTAAAGTAGAAATGGGATTTTATATTTTTGCCTTCACATGCCCGTTATGTGGCATATTAAAGAATCCTACCAGTATTAAAGTAAATATTGCCCTTTTACATTTCTTCCTTTAAGCCAACCCCATTTTGATATTCTCTTTGCTGCCTCACAAATCACCTGAACAGAAATACTGCAGCTCTAACTATAACAGGAAGCAAAATAACTTTGGCTCATGTGACCTAACATGTATGGTCTGTTAGGTTTGTTTGTGTGCGGCTGGAATAGTAGGATTCCAGGGTTTCCCAGTTCCTAAAATGGCGATTTTCTATTTAGGATTACCCAATGGCACATACTACTAAAAATTGTTTGCGAAGAAAAAATTGTTCATTCATCCAGGTCATGGTATATCTGTAGAAATAAGTCAAATCAGCTGGAATTGCTGTGTTTTTTGTTTTTTTTGAAGATGTTTCACCAGTCATCCAATTGGCTTTCTCAATTCAGAATAACTTGTAAATAGGGAATATATCTTCTGGAATATTGCTTCAATCAGCATAATCTGTTTATTATAATCTGTAATGAGTTAGGTGTTGATTTATTTGGCAGGCAAATTCGTGGCGAATTTGCGTGATTCGCCGCCAGTGAAAAAATTTGCGAAACGCCCGCAAAAAAAATTCGCAAAAAAACGGACGCCGGCGTTGAAAAAACGGGCACCGGCGTCAAAAACGGATGCCGGTGTCAAAAACGAGACACAGGCGCCGTTTCGCAAATTTTACGTGAATTTCGCAGAAACGGCGCAAATTCGCCCATCACTATTGAGGTGTTATTAAACCTTCCAGGGAGCGGTGCCAACTACTATTCAAAATTTTAATATAATGAAAATGGTTTAGTTACATGAAGCAGGGTTTTACATACTGTATGAGCTGTTTCATGCAATACATTTTATAGAGACCTACATTGTTTGAAGGTGTAGTTTTCCTTTAATTCAAGCATATTGTACATATACTGATCCAGAGAAATGAAGACAGACAATATCCAATGAAGCCTTAACCAATCCAGACACAAGGGGACTAAATTCCATAGGAGAAACTGGCAACATGAGGTCCTTTGTTTTCTATGAAGAAGAGCATTTGTGCATAGCCTAAAGGAGTTTCTCTAACAAGGTAGGGCAATGTATATGTTATTACAGAACCTAAAACACCTTAACCTCAATGCATTTGATTACATTTTGTCTTTACAAATTTTTCGTAGGCCAGTTTCAAGCACTACTAGTAGTGCCAAAGATGCAATTAAAGCAAATGGCAAGTAGAATTGGGCAATTAATTGTGTTCGTGACGTGGTAGAAAAATGAATGGCAAAGAAAGAATTATAATTATTATTATTTATAATATCCTTCATCCTAAACTAGTAGTTCCAAAGATGCAATTAAAGCAAATGGCAAGAGTAGAATTAGGCAATTAATTGTGTTGTGAAGTGGTAGAAAAATTGCGTTAAAGAAAGAATTATTATTATTATTATTAATAATGTCCTGCATCGTTAATTAATTTATTTGTGTATCCTATAAAAATGACTTAAACTAGTAGTTCCAAAGATTATTATTATTAATAATGTCCTGCATCCTTAATTAATGTATTTGTGTATCCTAAAATAACGACTTAAACTAGTTGTTCCAAAGATGCAATTAAAGCAAATGGCAAGGGTAGAATTGGGCAATTAATTGTGTTGTGAAGTGGTAGAAAAATTGCGGTAAAGAAAGAATTATGATTATTATTATTAATAATGTCCTGCATCGTTAATTAATCTATTTGTGTATCCGATAATAACGACTTAAACTAGTAGTTCCAAAGATGCAATGA
The DNA here is from genome assembly GCA_038501925.1 of Xenopus petersii. Taxonomy (NCBI): domain Eukaryota; kingdom Metazoa; phylum Chordata; class Amphibia; order Anura; family Pipidae; genus Xenopus; species Xenopus petersii. The sequence goes on from CM076675.1 coordinate 136,973,911, forward strand.
AAGCAAATGGCAAAGGTAGAATTGGGCAAAGAAAAAATTACGATTATTATTAATAATGTCCTGTATCCTTAATTAATGTATTTGTGTATCTTAAAATTACAACTTAAATGTATATTATTTGTCAACTAATGCCAAAATAGTGTTGCTAAGTAAATAAAATATTCTGGCTCTGTCCAACGTCAAGAAACTCGCATTCAAACAATGTCTAAGCTTTTTCCACCATTTTACAGTATGTCATATGTGGTCATAACTTCACCTGTTTTACGCTTCTTATTGTATACAGATGTCTATGACATTTAAACATAAATAGGTTTAAAAAACCTAAATGTCAGGTGGACTGCAAATATAAAAAGCAAAGAATGCGCACCTTATTCACGCGCATGAACACTTTTTTCTCCAGAAGGGCTGTATTGACTATGAAGATTTTCATTCATCCAGGTCATGGTATATCTAGTATAGGTCAATCTAAAAACAACTGGACTTGCTGAGTAATCATTGAAGACGTTTCATTGATTACATTGAAACATCTTCATTGATTACTCAGCAAGTCCAGTTGTTTTTAGATTTACCTATACTAGATAAGGGCTGTATTATACAGTAAGTGCTGTAATATACAGTGCCAGTACTCTGTGCAACTCTTAACTTGCTCTCTTCTATTGAGTCTCTTATACCATGTAAGTACTCAGGAGATGCCACTAAAGAGTAACATTAAAAAACGTCATGTGTCCCATTTGTATAAAGAGTAGATAATGTAAGAAAGGAGTAGATAATGTAAGTTCCCTATAAAAATTATTGCATTTATCTTACATTTTATAGAGTTCTTCCCTAGTGTAGACGAGTGGGAGATGCATTTTTAAAGAAGCAATGTCTGTAAATGAATGTATTATGTGTATTTAATTACCATTCTTATAAGTGTATAAAATGAATTGAATAAATGATATACTTTCTTTTGGAAATAAGGAAGGAGGATGTAGTCAAGGAACCTTGACAACAAAGGTTTACCCAGTGGTAGAATTATAGTCTATATTTATGTGCTCTTGATGCTCAAGAGATGAAGAACTTAAAGGAGTTGTTCACCTTGGAGTTAACGTTTTATTAAAGTCTAAATGCCAAAAACTCAACCAAAAAAAAAAAAAAATCGATTTTTTTTTTCACTAGAAAATTCAATTTTTTAGTAGGAAAAAACATCAACATTTTCAAGATTCATTATACCCCAATACTGCAAAAGGTCTGAATCCGAAAATCCCATAATCTGACCTGCAGAGGTTGTATATGTCAATTGGAGAGGCCCCTATCCTATTTGGAAGTTTCTATGGTCTCTGACTATTTTGGGGTTTCCTGGGCAAAAATCCAAAAGATTTTTCAGGAAAAAGCCAGACCCCCCATTCGAAAGCTGGCAAGAGTCAGAAGAAGAAGTCAAATAATTAAGAAAAACTATAAAATATAAATAAATAAATAAGACCAATTGTGTTCTATAACACACAAAAGATGATTTAAAGGTAAACCAACAATTTAAGGCTGTTGTTGGAATTATACAAGAGCCCAAGATCTACAGTGATCCAATTAATGCTTTTGAAACTAATACTGACTCTCCAGAAGCACCTTTCATTTTTTATGAACTGATAAAGAACCCTGGTGGCCCTGGTAATTTTGCATCACAGTGAATAAATCAAACCATCCTCCGGTGAGTGTGAGGGCTTAGCCCATTATTTACCAAATACGTTTATAGGGATCCTGTCATTGGAAAATATGTTTTTTTCAAAACGCATCAGTTAATAGTGCTACTCCAGCAGAATTCTGCACTAAAATCCATTTCTCAAAAGAGGAAACAGATTTTTTTATATTCAATTTTGAAATCTGACATGGGGCTAGACATTTTGTCAATTTCCCAGCTGCCCCCAGTCATGTGACTTGTGCCTGCACTTTATGAGAGAAATGCTTTCTGGCAGGCTGTTGTTTTTCCTTCTCAATGTAACTGAACGTGTCTCAGTGGGACATGGGTTTATACTATTGAGTGTTGTTCTTAGATCTACCAGGCAGCTGTTATCTTATGTTAGGGAGCTGCTATCTGGTTACCTTCCCATTGTTCTTTTGTTTGGTTGCTGGGGGGGGGAAAGGGAGGGGGTGATATCACTCCAACTTGCAATACAGCAGTAAAGAGTGATTGAAGTTTATCAGCGCACAAGTCACATGACCAGGGGCAGCTGGGAAATTGACAAAATGTCTAGCCCCGTGTCAGATTTCAAAATTGAATATAAAAAAATCTGTTTGCTCTTTTGAGAAATGGATTTCAGTGCAGAATTCTGCTGGAGCAGCACTATTAACTGATTCATTTTTTTTTTCCCATGACAGTATCCCTTTAAGACTCTTAAGTCTTAACCAGCAAGTAGTCTTAGGGGCAGATTTACTAAAGGGCAAATTGTTGCAAGCGACTGATTCACACACATCACACCACCTGGCCAGGCGTAAAATTCCCTACCACTAGGCTAATTCACTAATATGTGAAGTTGCACACAGGGCACCAAACATTGGCGACTTTTCGCTAGCGTTACTTCAGCAGTGCAAGCATTGCATAGTGCAGGAGGAGGAGGGGGCCGGGCAGTCATCGCATCACATCCATGAGGCATCCATGTTGCTCCTTCACATGCCGTCAGTAGAGTAGCCAGGAGGTAAAATCGAGCCCAGCAGGATCGATGGTCGCCCTGTCGCCTTTTCTGTACAGGACAGGAAGTGGAGTTTATGTAAATTATTTCTTAATAAAGGCTTTGGTGTTTTGTTTTTGATGTGTACTAATGAATTCTTTGGATTTTTTTTTAATGTTACTGGTCCTTTAAGCTGTGTGACTTAAAATAATTGAACGCCAGAAGGTTCTTGAACAAAACAAAACAAACAGCAATAGGCTTTGTTCTCGTAAAGGTCAAAGCAGGGTTTTCATACTCACAATCCTTTGTGGTTTATCACATACATGTCAGGTAACATCACAGCATTTCAGAGCTAGCACCTTGTGACATCCCTGTGGAGATAACAACCGTGTTGATAGGCGCATCCTCCTCGGGATCTCTGAATAGTGTCCTGGATCAGGGAAATCACATAACCTAATTCCCTATTACATAGTTAGTTACATAGTTAAATTGGTTTGAAAAAAGACAGAGTCCATCAAGTTCAACCCCTCCAAATGAAAACCCAGTATCCATACACACCCCTCCTTACTTTCACATAAATTATATATAACCATACCTAAACTAACTATAGAATTTAGTATTATAATAGCCTTTGATATTATGTCTGTCCAAAAAATCATCCAAGCCACTCTTAAAGGCGTTAACTGAATCAGCCATCACAACATCACCTGGTAGTGCATTCCACAACCTCACTGTGAAGAACCCCCTACGTTGCTTCAAATGAAAGTTCTTTTCTTCTAGTCTGAAGGGGTGGCCTCTGGTACGGTGATACACTTTATGGGTAAAAAGGTCCCCTGCCATTTGTCTATAATGTCCTCTAATGTACTTGTAAAGTGTAATCATGTCTCCTAGCAAGCACCTTTTTTCCAGAGAAAACAACCCCAATTTTGACAGGTATCACTACAGAGATTAACTGGCCCCTGTATTGTTTAAACCTCAAATTCAGACTCTAATCCCCTGTATTGTTCACACCTGTGATCCCCCTGTACTGTTCACACCTGAGACCCAGACTGAAACTGCCCACATTGTTTACCTGTTCACACCTTATTCAAAATGCTAATGGGGCACCAGCACTGTGTCACTGTATGTAGTACATATTAGAATGATAGCTTTCCCTGTCTCCTGCTCTGTTCTGCCTTCCCTCCCTGTGTGTGCCATTCTCTGCTTACTCAGTGCTGCTTGTGTGTGCCATTCTCTGCTTGCCCAGTTCTGCTTGTGTGTGCCATTCTCTGCTTACTGAGTGCTGCTTGTGTGTGCCATTCTCTGTTTGCCCAGTGCTGCTTGTGTGTGCCATTCTCTGCTTGCCAAGTGCTGCTTGTGTGTGCCATTCTCTGTTTGCCCAGTGCTGCTTGTGTGTGTCATTCTCTTCTTGCCCAGTGCTGCCTGTGTGTGCCATTCTCTGCTTGCCCTACAATACCGGGGTTTGTTCTTGGGGTTTGTTAGCATTTGGAAATTGTTGTTAAGGTGTTTAATCATGTGTTGGGGGGTTGTTGTATTATCCACAGGGGAGGATGAGGCATATGGATTTAAGGGTATGTTTTTAACATAAATTTTTCACATATGAGTGATGAGGGATTTCCCTGCAGTTAGCACCAACCATTTGGTTTTTTGGTGTGCTACCACCATTAATGTGGATATGATCTTAAAAGTTCTTGTGGTAATAAGGGTGTGGTTTACAGTGGGTGTGGTTTAAAAGGGGGAGTGGCCAACACTGATTTCCATTATCAGCCCTCCACCACATAGGCCAGTAAAATTTTGGCCCTCGGTACCACAGAAGTTGGACAGCACTGTTCCAGGCTAACATTCCTTAATTTAACCAGTAACCTTTTTGTGTGGCACTGTATCAAATGTTTTAGCAAAGTCTAAGTAAATCACATCCACTGCCCTCCGAGAATCGAGGTCCCTGCTTACCTTCTCATAAAAAGAAATTAAGTTAGTCTGGCAAGATCTATTATGCATAAAACCGTGCTGGCACATACTCATAGTATTATGATTTGCTATAAAGTCCAGTATCTTATCTTTTATCAATCTTTCAAAAAGCTTTCCTACCACTGACATCAGACTAACTGGCCTATAGTTTTGAGGCTGAGAACGGGATCCTTTTTTGAATAGAGGCACCACATTAGCAATTTGCCAGTCTCTCTGCACTATGCCAGACCTCAATGAATCCTGAAAAATTAAGTAAAGAGGTTTGGCAATCACAGAGCTAAGATCACTAAGTACCCTGGGATGAATACCATCTGGTCCAGGACCTTTGTTTGTCTTAACATGTTCTAGTCTCTTTTGAATTTCCTCATGTGTGAACCATGCATCATTAGTTGTATTACTAGAATTAGAATTATTAAGAAGGAAACCTTCATTAACTGGTTCCTCATTAGTGTAGACAGACGAAAAATATGAATTCAGAATCTGCGCTTTTATTTTGTTTTCATCAACCAGCTGACCCCTCTCTGATGCTGTTAGAGAACTAACCCGTCCTGTCTACACCTCATTCGTCCCTGTATCCCTGACTTCACCAAGGGCCTCATCACCTTCGGGGCCTTCCTTTACTGGGGCCTTAGTCCCAGGCTTCCAGCAACATCCACTCCTTCCAAAAGTGGAAGGCAATAGAGGAAGATCCACCCTCTGCCAACATTATACTGAAGTGTGACCGGAAGTGGTCATCAGCCACTGGGCCAATGATACACATTATACATTATGCTAATAACTCAAACTGGATGCATTCCCTTCTGCCCAGCAAGCAAGGGAATAAGGAAGTGTAGGATATAAAGCCATAGGGGAACATTAACCCTATTGATCTGTACAACAATTAACATCCATATTGTATCAAATCATAATGGAACACCAGAAAGCACAAACACTTTCTATAAAAAGGATTCTATGAATATTGATATTTTATTAATACTGGGAGCATTGCTTTGGGATCTGATCGGTTGATTCCCAAGAAGGCAATGTTAAAAAAATAATTTTGCTATCAATTTGACTGAAACAATAAGACGTGATCCATTAGTTTAAAATTCCAGCAAAGCTTAAACTGATAGGAATCCTGCTGGAAATCTGCATGATCCACCAACATCATCTTAACGCTTAGTTATTTATCTTTTTTTGTTATTTCCTTTTTATGATATATTTTTATAATTTTTGTAGTGATTCATTGACTATACATCTGTTTACCCTTTGGAACAACAAAAGAATTGGACACAAGTTTTGGAATTGTATGTGCTGACCACCACCCCCTCTTCAATTTGAACAAAGAATACAATTTTTGGCAAATTAGGAAAGCTTTTGATATTTTTATATTCTATGATTGGCGTAACAATGTGCCACAGATCCTCCCCAGGCACACAAAGCCATCCCTGACCCAACCCACCATCACTCAGTTAGGAGAGTAGCTGGGGAGCAAAGATTTCCATGTAACTGTAACTCTACTTTGACTAAGAAAACCAAAAAGGGGTTAATGTCCAGCTAGTGCTTAGAGCATGGGTTACATGTGATTCAAACACCCCAGGCTAAGGCCTTCGCTGAATGGAAGATTTCAGGAATGGTGTAGTGCACCCCTGGGCAAACCCAGCTGGATCAGCATCCAGCAGCCAAAAAGGAAAATCCACCCCTTCTCACTCACTATACCAGAGTGTGACAAGACGTGGTCACAGTGCCTCCTGGCCAATAATATAACTATGCAAATCATCTCTAGCTACATGGGAATCTGCCCAGCAACTAGGGAAATGAGGAAGTGAAGGGAATTAAAGCCATAGGGACACATTTAACTATATAGGTCCCTACATACACCTGGGGGGAAAATCCATTTCACCCGACAATTTTTCTAAACATTCCCCACACATATCAATTACACAGTACCATCACATACTCTTCTGCTACCCTCTCCTGAGGCATACCACAAAACAATGGTTACTATGGAGAGAAAACAGTAAAGGCACACAAAACTGTATAGAAACATTTTCAAGTTGAAAATAAGCAGTTGCAATTACTCAAAACTCATGAGTATCTGTATCAGATCACTCATGCACTTTGGGAAAACTTGGGATCATCCTGCCCTCAGGCTGAACAAGATGAAGAAAGTCGCTCAAATGCCTTGCCACTCTCTGCTCCACATACATCCCACTCCAAAAGTACTATTGCTTTCAAGATTTCAGTATAGGGTCTCTGAATGACAATGGAGTCTGTCCCTCTGCAGCCTCTGGGTCGGGCCAACCATCCAAGCCCGGATCCGCCATCTTAGCTTGGTGCAGGGATTCCACATAGCCATAGGAAAAACAGACAAACAGCTTGTACCTGTAGCCGCAGAACAATAGAACAAACAAGTTGAATTCCACACACTGGATCCGGTCACAGCCATGATCTGGAGGAAATGCGGCACAGAGGACCTGGAGCTGAAATTGGGAGTGACAAGGTGCAGGCCAACAAGGGTAGTGCAGGAAAACCTCCAAGCCCAAACCCACGGCCCAATAGTTTGACAACTTTTTTAAAAAATCATGCAGGAATGCCTTTTGCCTAATGGGTCCGCAGCCAGTCATGGAAATTAAAGCAGCAGTAGCACAGCCTGGTTTTGAGAAATCGAGCACCATGTTGGGCGCCAAAATGTAACACTAACTTGGCTAAGCAAACCAAGCAAACCCTGGGCACACCCAGCTGGATCAGCATCCAGCAGCCAAAGAGGAAGATCCATCCCTTCACACTCACTATACCAGAGTGTGACAGGACATGGTCACAGCGCCTCCTGGCCAATAATTTAACTATGCAAATTACCTCTAGCTACATAGGAATCTGCCCAGTAACTATGAAAGAAATGAGGAAGTGAAGGGAATTAAAGCCATAGGGGCACATTTAACCGTATGGGTCCCTACATAACTTTAGAAGAAGCAGACCCCTGCGGACTGGGCCCCCCTGTTTCCTGCTTTCTCTATAGTTACACCACTGGGTTTTCAATTCACTGACAATTTCCTGACAATTTTATGTGCTCCATATTGATTTGCCCTCACATAGAAAGCAATATGTAAAAAGCTTCTGTCAAAAACGACAACATTTTCCAACATTTCACTGCATTAAAACATAAAGAAATCCTATAGAAGAAAGGAAATCCCTGCAACAATAATATTATTATACATTCTTATTGTAACCATTTTGCAACCAGTATTATAAATACATCACAGTAAGACATAAGAACCACACTAATTACATAGAGCAGCCGGCAGCTGTCAGCCCATCAAAGAGATGATATTTCCATTACATCAATGTCAAATGCTTTAGCTGTTTATCACAGGCAACACCCAGGCTTCACCTAGTTAGAATATTACTGCACAATTAAAATATATGTGCCTTCGAGTGTTACTATTTCACTAACCATGAAAGAATATGCAGTGTCGGACTGGGGATGTCCCATCGTAACTGCCACATCAGGGGCCTGCATGCACTTCCCCCTCCACAAACTCCAGGGCCCCCAATGCCAGCCACAACCATCCTCCATCCAGGAGAGGTGGGAGCGCAGAATGTCAGGCAGGCAGGGGGGGGGCTTGTGTATTTTTTCCCGGCGTCCTGCTGGCCCAGTCTGACCCTGGGAATATGTAATAATCAAATAGCTTACCATGCAAAATGCAACTCTTTCAAACAATCAGTCTTTCTCATCAACAAATACTGTATATCTGTGTTTTTATCAGACTGTCCCCCAAATACATTAGCCTCTGCATACTGTATTTCTCTCTCCAGCAAATTGTTGCCAATCTTAAACCTTTTCCACCAAAAAACACCAACCCAACCTCTTAATCACTCTCTCTCCTCACTAATAGCGTGAATCTCATTAATAAAGTTTTCCCTATCAATTGCAGGCACGGGGGACTTTATCAATTTTACGAACAATCACCACAAGTAAGTGTGGTGGTTTTTGTTTGTAGAGAGACAGTGAATTAGATGAATAAATAAAAAAATTGTACCTTATATGAAAGATTTTAGGGGTCATTGTGTCCGCAAGTGCAGTAAGCAAAGTGGTTGGGAGTGGGCGGTTTATGATCGGGTGCAGGTCAAAATTTTATTGTCCCACACAAGAGTGGTTGTTAATGGTACATTCTCTACTGGGAGTAAGGTTCTTAGTGGGGTCCCTCAGGGCTCGGTATTGGGTCCACTTTTATTTAACTTGTTCATTAATGACTATGGGGCGGTATCAGTGTTTGCAGATGACACAAAACTATCCAGCCCAATAAATTCCATCCAGGATGTCACATCCTTGCAACAGGAACTTGACAAACTGGCAATCTGGGCAGCTAAGTGGCAAATGGGATTCAATGTTGATAAATGTACCTTAATAGGACTGCACTAGGCAAATCCATAATTGAAAAGGACCTTGGAGTCCTTGTAGATGATAAACTGGGCTGTAGCAAGCAATGCCAGTCAGCAGCATCAAGGGCAAATAAGGTCTTGAGCTGTATTAAAAGGAGCATTGATTCAAGAGGAGGGGGTCATTCTTCCACTGTATAGAGCACTGGTAAGGCTCCATCTAGAATATGCCATACAGTTTTGGTCTCCATCACTCAAACAGGACATTATTGTTTCAGAGACGGTATAGAGAAGGGCAACTAAGCTGGTAAAAGGTATGGAAAATCTCAGCTATGAGGAAAGACTGGCCAAATTGGGGATGTTCACGCTGGAGAAGAGGCGCTTAAGGGGAGATATGATAACTATGTATAAATATAAAAGGGGATCATATAATAATCTCTCTAATGCTTTATTTACCAGTAGGTCTTTCCAGCTGACACAAGGTCACCCATTCCGTTTAGAAGAAAAGAGGTTCCGCCTAAATATTCGGAAAGGGTGTTTTACAGTGAGAGCTGTGAAGATGTGGAATTCTCTCCCTGAATCAGTTGTACAGGCTGATACATTAGATAGCTTTAAGAAGGGGTTGGATGGCTTTTTAGCAAGTGAGGGAATACAGGGTTATCTAAGATCCAGGTTGATCCAGGGACTAGTCTGATTGCCATTTTGGAGTCAGGAAGGATTTTCTTCCCCCTCTAAAGGCAAATTGGAGAGGCTTCAGATGGGGTTTTTTGCCTTCCTCTGGAGGCAGGTTAAAAAAAAGTTAAAAGGTTGAACTTGATGGACGTGTGTCTTTTTTCAACGTAACTTACTATGTTACTATGTTACATAACTGTAACAGGAAGAAGTGTGGAAGCAAAATACACAACTTAGTCTGTTAATTGGCTCATGTAACCTAACATGTTTGGTTTGTTTGTGTGGACCGTGAATCCTAGGATCCCAGGGGCGGTCTTTATATCTTAAAATGGCAATTTTCTCTTTAGGATTACCCAATGGCACATACTACTAAGAAAAGTATGTTATTATGAAAATTGTTTATTTACTTGAAGCAGGGTTTTACATATGAGCTGTTTTATACATACAGTATTTTAATTTTTTTTGGTGCAACTTACTGTGGGGAAATGGACCCTTATGTGTTAGGGAGTACATTTTAGAATGGGGGTAGAGTACATTTACCGTATATACTCGCGTATAAGCCGAGATTTTCAGCACCCAAAATGTGCTTGAAAATCCTACCTCGGCTTATACGCGGGTCAGCAGTAAGAGAGTAACCCTCCTCCATCCCACCAACAAACCCACCCCAGTACCTGCTACTCTTTGCCTTCAGTCTCCCCTTACTCTCAACTACCGGAACTTCCTGTTTCTCTCAGCCGCGCCTGCGCACAAGCCGCAATTCCCTTCGGGCAGAGCTAAAACTACTCCTCCCGGCATGCCTTTCTCTGGCATACGGGAGATGTTACGGTACGTAACGAAGACGCAGATTGGAGGCGGAAGTCAGCGGTGCTGAGGTGCGAGGTCTGGGGGAGAGGTCTGGGGGAGGGAACGACCGGGAGCTGTGGTGAGCAAAACGATCGGTTTGGGACGGGACACTGCGGGCGTAGAGATTTGGAAGCGATTAGGTAAGGCGACTCAGTTAACTACAATTCCCACAATCCTCTGCTGTCAGTACAACGCTGGGGGTTGCAGTTAGAGGCTTCGAGTGGTTAAAAGAGCTCAGGGCAGAGCCTCTTTGTACTGGTAACATCACGCCTGCTATTAGCACCTGTATTTTATTTATATATGTGGCTCAGCTATTGAGTGGATCTGTTGGGATGTTTGTTCCCTTTGTTATGAGGTGGGTACGACTAGCTGCTGCCTGGCCAATCAAAGTGCGGAGGAATGAGGCCAATAGTCTCTTGTTTTTATGAATTAATGTTTTAAGCATCATGGCTTGATTTTTAACATTAAACCGACTGTTTGATATTTCTGAGACGTTTCTGAGTTGTGTCTAGGCTTATACGCGAGTCAATACGTTTTTCTGGGTTTCATAGGTAAAATTAGGTACCTCGGCTTATACGCGGGTCGGCTTATACACGAGTATATACGGTAAGCTCTAAGGAAGTTTGTTTACCAAACTTACAATGTATAGAAACACTTCTGTAAATCTATATGAATTTCCAATACTTCCAAGCTAATAAATATATATGTTTTATAAGGGACATTGTTTTTGCAATAAATAAAATATATACTCAAACACACATTTACTACATTTTGCCGTGTTTGGCATAAGAGCTTTGTCCTTTTGTTCTGTATTGTATTTGTATGTAAAACTTGCTTTCTTGTTTATAAATGCACATATAGTGAAAGCCAAGATTTTAAATACAATAAACTGTATTTACCTAGCACGTCAAGGGAACGTCTAGAAAGACAAACCCTATTTTCATTCCATTGTATGTCACGCATGGGCTAATATTCGTGTGCTAACTCTTCTGCTGGCAGGGAGGTGGCCCTTTGAGATTTTTTATCTAACTATATGTTTAAAATACTTTATTAATGGTCAAACGTCACAAAAGCCATTCATGGCCTACAAACAAAGTAGTAAAGCATGTGAGGTTACCACTTGAATATGAATACCATATGATGGAATAAATGAGTTGGGAAATTCACATGTTGTCATTTAATCATGTGGTTAGGGCGAATTAACATCTTTTATACAACCAATGTTGAAAAAATCCCAGTTTAAATAAACTTGTTGAAGTCATTGATTAGTGGGTTTTTACGCTGTTTTTCCTGTCTTTGTGTGCACACTTGATACTCTTGTATTTGTCTGTGTGTCTTTGTCTGTAAATCAGTTTTTGGGAGGGAGCACATGGTTCCTTTCCTTTGGAGTCCACCTGTTCTCAAGGGTCAATGCTGCTGGAGGACCTGGATTATAAAACCCTAGTAAAGAAATGGTGCCCTAAGGGAACCAACCCCTTAGTGTAGGTCGCTGAAGAGGGGCCTCATCAACAGGGTCTTAGATAGTACACCTCATAGCTGTAGCACAGTCAGGGAAGCTTAGAAAGAGCAGAACTTGCCTCCAATGAGGTGATAAACTGATGTTTTCTCTTTAAGACAATACCTTGCCAACAATGAAGGGACACTCAGGCTAGTTTTAACTCCCTGATGGATCCAGAACATTTGCAGGTATTACATAAAGGTGAGTTTAAACAGTCTCTATATTGAATGTCACTACAACTTTCAACTACCTTATACAGTCATTTGAAAAAGTTTGGGAACTCCTCTTAATTCTTAATCTCTTAATTCTTTGGAGTTTTGTTCATTATCATTGGCTGAGCTTTCAAAGTAGCAACTTTCTTTTAATATATATCATATAAGTATTTCAGCAGTGACTTAAAGTTTATTGGATTAATAGAAAATATGCAATATGCATAATAACAAAATTAGGCAGGTGCATAAATTTAGGCATATTACATCAATACTTAGTTGAACCTCTTTTTGCAAATGTAACAGCCTCTAGACACCTCCTATAGCCTTTGATGAGTGTCTGGATTCTGGATGGTGGTATTTTTGACCATTTGTCCATACAAAATCTCTCCAGTTCAGTTAAATTTGATGGCTGCTGAGCATGGACAGCCTACTTCAAATCATCCCATAGATTTTCCATGATATTCCATGTACTTCTCCCTCTGCTTAAATGCCTTTGTAGATTTCAAAGTGTGTTTAGGGTCATTGTCTTTTTGGAATATCCAACCCCTGCATAACTTTGTGACTGATGTTTGAACATTATCCTGAAGAATTTGTTGATATTGGGTTGAATTCATCTGACCCTCAACTTTAACAATGGGGCCCAGTCCCTGAACTAGTCACACAGCCAGACATTATGATGGAAATTCCACCAAATTTGACAGTAGGTAGCAGGTTTTTTCTTGGAATGCGATGTTCTTCTTCCACCATGCAAAGCGCTTTTTGTTATGACCAAATAACTAAATTTTTGTCTCATCAGTCTTAAATGACTGTGGCTTGTCTAAATGAGCTTTTGCATACAACAAGCGACTCTGTTTATGGCGTAAGTGAAGAAAGGGTGTCTTTCTTATCACCCAGCCATACAGATGCGTACAGAGGAGAGGAAAACAGAAGCACTTCAAAGATACAGGCTTGTGGATGATGTACTCCCTTCGTTATTATGTCTGGTTCCACTTCAGAGTCAGGGTTCCCGCCAGACCTGCAGACTAACTATATTATAACAAATGACTCCGGAGAACCAAGTTAGCAAATCAGTGATTCCTTTTATTCAGTGCACTGAATAAAAGGAATCACTGATTTGCTAACTTGGTTCTCCGGAGTCATTTGTTATAATATAGAAAACAGAAGCACAACTTGCAATTGGCCACCTTAAATACCTTTTCTCATGATTGGACACACCTGCCTATGAAGTTCAAGGCTTAACAAGCTAATCCAACCAATTAGGTGTTGCCAGTAACCAGTAGTGAGCAGTTACATGCATTCAAATTAGCAAAATTACAAGGGTACCCTAATTTTTGCACAGCCAGTTTTTCACATTTGATTTAATTTCATACAACTGAATACTGTTTCCCTAAAAATCTTTGTTCAGAAAACACCCCAGTACACAGATGCTCCTGGGAAATGAAAGACATACCACTGTTATGTTTTTTGTTAAAAGTGAAGTATTATGCAGGCTGAGAGGGGTTCCCAAACTTTTTCATACGGCTGTATATGTGACCTTGTACTGAGTAAGGAGCTGCCAATGTCCATTTGTTTCATTTTGCAGCTCAACAACATTATCCTTTCCTCCAAACATCATTCCTTGGGGCAAATTTACAAAAGGGCGAAGTGACGTCATTTCGGTACTTCGCTGATTTACTAATGGTCGCTGGCATAACTACGCTAGTGAAGGAGATAGACTCTAGCGGTACTTTGCTCCCTAACGCCTGGAGAATTTGCGTTCTGGCGAATTGTCGTAACTACACAAATTCACTAAAATGCGGATTTTACTGAACGTTACCTCTTGTGCCAGACTTGCCTTCGCCACTTCAGACCAGGCGAAGTGCAATAGAGTAGTTCAAAGTCTTTTAATACAGACTGGGGAGTGAAAAAGGTAAAGGTGTTGCTAACATGTGTCCTGGTTACTAATAAAGCCAAGCAGCACATTGCAAAACCAGTGTCATGCTTACTCCACTATTTCCATCCTTATTTATAGGAAGACACCCGTAGCAGTAATATCAAGCAATAGAAAATATTCCCAAAGTATTCGTTATTATATAACATTACGTGAGAAGATCAAGTTTCTTGCAAATGAATTTCCTTATCATACAATTACATTAATCTTCTCATGCAAAAGGCAACAGCCTGTGATTTTTGCTTCAACCAGATTTAATGGTGCCGCCTATTTTCGCAATCATTGCTATTCAAATTGTCATTGCTATTCAAAGCAGTATAAAGCTGTGTCCATCCTTATGTTTTTAAACCCTGTCTCTAAAGGGCAGAAAGTGTGTGTCTAAGGGATAGAAAGTGGGCAAATTTTTCAGCGGTGAGCTCTAATCTCATATTTTTAAAAATCTGCCCCTGAATATTTTCCTAAACATTCATTGTTATTTACTTATGGCCACTGACCATGCATATCTTCAAGACTTATACAAAGCTGCACAGTGTTCCATACTTTTCTCATTCAAACTCTTAAATTATGCTTACTACGTATTAAGGCAATGACACAAGGAGATTAATCACCAACAGCAAATGCTTTTGCCGGTGGTAAAACAATGAGTCGTTTTGCTTCTCTGAAGTCGCCCAGTGTTTCCTCAGGAACTAATCTCCTCCAAATTTTTTTCCACCAGCCATTCACTTTATTGTTGGTGGAAAATAATTTTGGAGAAGATTAGTTGCCTGTAGAAGAAGGGATTTGTTGTGGGTGTCTCCTCATGTGTCATTGCCCTGTCAAGATCCATAATTTAATTTACCATCTGTAGATGCAACAATAGCTCCTCAGTGCTTCATGGGATTTTAGGCTAATTCACAGGAGAGAGCAATAACAGAGAAAAAAATAACAAATTAATTAGTTGGGATAACAGAGATTGGAGAGGTAAATTGATGTGTGAGTCCAGAGTGCATTTTTTGGCCAAAAATAGTATTATAAAACTATGCTTTGCACAATATTATTATTTTGTTGACATACAAGGAACTGTTTTCTGGTTATCAACCCTTTTGGTCCACAAATGGAATGGAAAGTACCATAACCAAGCAATCCCTAAATATGGTGTGATGAAACTCAAAGGGTTTAAAACTTCATTGCTTTCGAATATCGAGAAAATAACAATTCAAAATTGTCAAAATAAATTTTCAATGTTCAAATGAATAAATTGATCAGCTAAAAACTATGTGCAGTGTTTAGCAGCGTTAAAAACCTAAAGCCTGTAAAAAAAAAAACCCAAAAAAAAAACCTTAAGCCTTTCAAAACTAAAAATCCATTTTTGAGGCATTGCTCTTGGGAGACTGTAAGTACCCAGTTTGAGTGCAAGTGGGTTTGCCAGTATCACTCAGTGTGTGTCTTTTCACATTTATGTGGTGTTGGAGCAGCAGTTCCATGCAGTATTTATATGTGAGAGATGTCGTGGGTTTTCATCTTGGAATATGAACTGCAGACTCTAAGGGGGAAACTTGCAGCACTGAGGGTGGCGGCAAACGTGAGGAAGGAAAGGAGGCTTACAGAGCAGCCACTGGCAGGGGCATGTGTAGTGGTGGGTGGAGATGGGCAATAGAGGTGAATGAGGGAGGAAGGTTTTTACAGTCAAGAAGGGAAGTAGAGGATGGAAGTGTAGGGGGGCTGGTCCACAGCTCGTCCAAAGCAATAGATTCGCCATTTTGGCTGAAGATGCTGGGGAGGACAGTTTTGAACTGGCATGTATGGAGCAGGCTGACTCTCAGAGCACCCTGGGAGGCAGTGTCTCTAATAAGGGCGGTGGGGGAAGTGCAAAGAATGATACTGTTAGGAGCGTGTGTATTCTTCAGTGAATACAATTAGAACTGATTAGGCAGCTTTTTGTTACAACCATGTGCTGCTTTTTTGGGGGGATTTTTTATTTTATATAGTGTAATTGGAACATAATCCCAATTTTTTCACAAACTTTTGGAGGATTCGGTTTTTCTATAGCTTTGGAGCTTTCATTACCAGTTTGGAAAAATTGCATACGTTGTAATAGTAGATATAAAACTTGAAAAAAATGTATGGGAATCTTTGGAGCAAACGTGGAAATCCTCACCATAATTAAATACACAAGGTTGAGTTACAATATCAATAACCGCATCAGCAGATTTAAAAGACTCAATTCCAGGGCACATTAAACGTAAAACTTTTTTATGTATTCAGGTGTTTCTGATTAATTGTTGACTTGGTCAATAAAATTAAGCTGACTGCTCATGCAAAGGTTATTTAGTACATTTGGCACAATTACCTTTATTATCATGGTAAGGGCAATATGAGATTCGCTGTGTAGTTGGAGAACTAAAGCTTAATAAAAAAAATAGAAATGCTGCCCATTATATTTGAGTTTCTTTACAAGTCCAACGCCCTTTAGCAGGGAAGATCTTCTGTGCTTCTGAACATGATTTATCATATAGGCCCTCAGGTGCGCCTTAAAATAAAATACAAATTTTTGCTAAAAAAAATCTCTCCACCACTGTTGCATCCTTCCTCCTTAAATCTAGCAGCAAGGGGGGGGGTACCTACGGCCTATGGGCAACCAGAAGTGACATAATGTGTGTCACTTCCATGCATGCATGCACATCTCCCACATACATTCTACTCATGCGCTGATGGGATGCTCTGAAAGTCTAGAAAAAAATTGCTGTGGTCAGTTTCACTGCAAATTTCCTTGTTTTGCCACAGGCGAAAAGTTTTGCAAAACTGCAGCAAAAATTTGGCATCCGTTTAGCTTCTTGCATCAAAAAAATCACGTAAAAAAAATTGACGCATATAAAAAAAATTTGACAGTCGTGTTAAAAAACTGTCTTTCGCAAATTTTTCAGTGTTTCGCAGATATTATCAGAGTTTCGCATAAAAATTTCAAAGCGAAGCGGGACAAATTCGCTCATCACTACTGAAGTCCTGTGACTACAGCATAACTGGGTTTAAATACAGAACAGTCTCTGAAGATGCACCAATAGCTTCCTATCTATTTTTTTAATGATTCATCTCTCTCTCTCTCTCTCTCTCTCTCTCTCTCTCTCTCTCTCTCTCTCTCTCTCTATATATATATTTCTTTGGATAGGGCAGCACTCCGCTTCTTATGCATCCCCGGGTGCACGGTAAAACCGTTCCCAAAAATAGCAAATCAGACCAGCAACACCGGTATTCCTTAATCAAAGACAAATGTATTAAAAAGCGCATGTATAGCCTAAGTGACGCTTCGGTCCGCTTTCTCAAGGCAAGGTGCTGTGCAGAACTGAATTGGTACTCAAGAAAAGTCATATGCACAATTTTCATTTTGGGGTCTCTACAGGTTACATATGTAAATCTACACATACTGGGCATTAAACTGTGCATTAGAAGGAAATACCAAAATTGATGTAGCAAAATGGTTTTCCATTAAAGTGGGTGAAACCTGAAAGCATTGGTGCGTGAGGCTTATTATAACAATGGGTGTGGCTTATGGTTGTGGGATGGGCTTGTTTTAGCACACCACGTTACACTCACCACATAGAGCATCCCTCCACTTTTTTCACTCCAGTTCAAGCACTGGTTCAACACTAACTGAGACATCTGTTGACTAATATTTGCCTGTAATATTTCTAGTACTTCTAATATATTTTAGCTGATTGACAGCTTACAGTGAAGCTCTTTGGGGAAGGAAGACTTTTATACATGGCTTATTATCTGCCCTATGTTGTTGATAGTACAAAAATGTTTTAAATCTTGCCATATAGCAGGAAGGAGGTCACTGCCCTGTAGAGCTTACAATCTAAGTGGGTGGATAACGTACAGGCACAAATTGGAGAGGAAAAGTGTACAAGATAAAGGTATTGTACATTAAGTTCCAAGACTAGACTAATGTTCTGCTGCTCCAAAAGGCAGAATCCAAGTGTGCCATACTGATATATGGAATAATCACTTTAGATTCATTCAATAAAGAACCAGAGCAAGAGAATTTGTGACCCATACCATGTTCTACATTGTAATGTAATTAGGACATTATCCCTGAAAGTTTACTGTACAAATCAATTCACATCAGTAATCTATTGGGAAACTGCATATCCATTGAGGGAACAGATTCCCATTGCCTTGACAGAGAACACAGCCAACCTCTTCTAGTGTGTCTATGCACAGTAGGGATAAATGCTGCATACATAGTAAGCATGGTTTAAAAAAGCCCTTTAAGATAAATGGATAGATGAAGGTAGCTGGTGAGGTATAGATTATTTCTTTGACCCCAGATGAGGAGTACCAATACCAAAAACTATCCTTGTGAATTCATAATTATTACTACCTACCTTCTTCAATAGATAATTACTTAAATATTCCTTAGCTAATGACTTTTTGCCCTTTTGGCTTGTTCCTTTTGATTTTTGCTTGCTACAGACGATAACGTCCTTATTTTGCTTCCAGTAAGACAAAGTAAAGGTACAAGATACTATTTTATTACTACAGAGAAAGAGGAAATAATTAAAACATTTTAATTATTTAATTAAAATTGAGTTTATTGGAGACTGCCTTCCTGTACTTTAGAGGTTTCTGGATAATGAATCCCATACCTATAATATGGATCCTGCTGCAACGCGGAATGGCAACTGGAGAGCAATGCAATACAAGAACACTAGTGCTTAGGATTGGGTGGGGTGATTTTGTGTCCATTTTGACCTCTTAATATGCACCCCATAAAAACTTGAATTGAAAAGTTGGCGTGTTTATGCTCTAGAATGGTTACACTGAACACCGCATAGACGAGTAATTAGATCAAAGCCTGATCAAATCAAAAATGGAGTTCATATGTGTGACACTTTGTTAAAATACTTTCCTGGCTGTCAGGAAAGAGTTAATAACATTCAATATGTTAGACATTCTTTGGGGAATCCCCAGTTCTAATTTTAGTGATTCTGCCCCTACCGTAGTTGTAGCCATTGTATGCAAAGCTGGTATTTCAAATGAGAACAATGGAAACTATTTGTGACAGACAGAAGAGAAGGACACTTAAGTACAATGGAAAGCAAAAACAAATAAAGGTTTGCCTGCTTTAACCCTTGCTCTGCCCCAGCTCTATAAATACATTGGTATGGTATATTTCTTGGTATTCTGTTACACTCCTTCAGTCACAATACATTAGATGCTGTGTTATTGTTGAAAAAGGCTATTTTTTACTAATGGGTTTCATTTAAATGTTAATTCATTTAATACCTAGTGTAAAGAAATCGCTTGTGTCTTACATGGGCCAATAAAGTCGAAGGCTTATTGGCCGTCAATGGTGTCCTCTGACAGGCATCCCTGACCAATACCTGGCCACAGATCCGGATCAGAGTGAGATCTCAAGCGAGACATACCAGGGAAAGATCTGCTCATTCAGTGACCTCAACAAACGAGAGGATCTTTAAGTGTATGGCTAGCTTTAGTCTTACAGTCCTGGAACCAAATTGGTGACACTGCAAAACTTGCATTTCAATTACTCTATAGTGACCCTGCCTTTCTTGTTCATCAGCAACAAAGTGGGAGTTTGCAAACATTGGGAAGATAAAGAGCTGCAGTAGACAACCTTGGAACATGGATCTTCACTATCATAGGATTTTTTAATTGAACAATTAAAAAAATTAACAAAAAAATATTCAGTGACATAGGGCTTCCAAGTTGTCAATATTCATTGACTCTGCCTTAAAGGTACTCTAGCTGTCAGGACTGCTCTGTTTTGGTCTTGCAAGGTCGTCCGAGACCCATTTACGGTGCCCAAATAAAGGTTCTACTCCTGAGTGTTCATGGGTGCTCTGTAACTCTGCTACTGACTGATTGATGGATTTTGACCTCTTGCCTTGTTGCTGACTACACTGATTGCTGCCTGCCCTTAAAGCTGGCCATAGATGCAAAGACCATTCAGATCAAAGTCTTACCAGTCAGATTAGTTAAAGAACAGATCAGCAATGTTCTGCCCCTGACAGCAATCGTACGATATCTATGTCCAACCAAAGCTAGTGACAGTCTCCCACTAAAAATCATACGATCGGCAATACACGCAGAGATATTATCGGCAGCCGACAGAAATTTTCTAACCTGTCTAATCGACCAAACGACCGATCTCCGCCGGACGAAAAATGTCAGGACTCTCCACACACGGTTTGAAAATCATATGAATCCTCGATTCGTACGATCAGATCTTTGCGTCTATGGCCAGCTTAACTCTTTGCCTGGATTTTGATCTTGAGCCTGTTTAACCTCTGGTGTACCGTGAACTAGACTTTTGCCTTCTAATTTGCATTGAAGCTTCCTTCTTGGTCCCAACTCCAACCTACAAGTGCTGCAAGGCCTGACACTTACACCTTCATGAAATTGCTAGGGTTGGCAATACCATTCCCAGGATCCATGGGATGACTTTTCTTTTTTTTTTCCAGATTGCTCAGTTTTTTAAGATATCCTATCCAACTGCCAAGAAGAGCTTTCACAAAGTCATGTTATGAAGGCAAGAGTGAATTAATATGATATGTAGTTATAAGAATGCCATGAAATAACAACAAATATAAAATAAATACTATACAATGACCATTATAAATTTGAAAAAAAATATAAAAAAACTGAGCACCCATATACTGTAATAGAGGACTTTCCCAGACAAAATAATTACATAACAGACAAATACCAAGGTGTGCATACTCCCTCCCCCTGCATAGTTACCATTCCACCCAGAGATGTTACCTTTCCATTATTTCATTGTAAATAAGGAGTAACATTTTTAGATTCCCTTTTGTCTTTGCACAAACATTGAACCTTTAAAATAAATGGAAAAGAATTCTTCTTACCTGGTTAGGTCTGAAATGCTTCTCGCCTACTTTTGAGTTTTAAGGAAAACATTTCTAGAAAATGGCATTGAGAATTAATTTGTTTTCATTCAGCAGTTTCCTAGAAGCAGGCTCGCACATGTTCTAAATTGTTTTAGTTAATAAAGATTTTTTTCTCAAATAAAAGTGAATTAAAGTCTAACTGATTCTGCTTTCATCTTCTCTATAAAAAATGATATATTCCAAGGGCAAAACAATAAAAAAAATTAAATAAAACAATTTGATTCGTTTTTAAATTGCATTATTAATTTAAATCCTGAATACAACAGGCTAAATGTTTGTAAGAAAATGGCAAGTGGCCATTACTTTCCCAAAATTATTAACAGCAGATCTGTACAATAGGTGGACGTATTTGTCAAAGTAGATTCCAAACTAATATGGATTAATACAGCTGAGAACCCTGCTCAATGGGGCTAAGACTCCCCAAATTCTCCCTAGACTGACAGAGTTAACAAATACTTAGGGGCCAATTCATTAACTTCGAGTGAAGGAATAGAAATTCAAAGTGTTTTTTTGGCTACTTCGACCATCGAATGGGCTACTTCGACCTTCAACTGTGACTTCGAATCGAAAGATTCGAACTAAAAATCGTTAGACTATTCAACCATTCAATAGTCGAAGTACTGTCTCTTTAAGAAAAAACTTCGACCCCCTAGTTCGCCACCTAAAAGCTACCGAACCCATTGTTAGCCTATGGGGAAGGTCCCCATAGGCTTGGCTAAGGTTTTTTGGTCGAAGGATAATCCTTCGATCGTTGGATTAAAATCCTTCGAATCGCTCGATTCAAAGGATTTAATCGTTCGATCAAACGATTATTCCTTCGATCAAACTATTTGCGCAAAATCCTTCGACTTCGATATTTGAAGTCAAAGGATTTTCATTCCCAGTCGAATATCGAGGGTTAATTAACCCTCGATATTTGACCCTTGATGCATCTGCCCATTAATGAACTCATTTCCAGAAATGGTTAATCGATTGTTTTTTTCTGGGTTTTCTACTTGTATTAAATTATGCCCTTGACCTTTTTTTCCTTTCTTTACCCCAGCACGTAAGATATTTTAAAAAGAACTAACATGAAAATATAAAGAGAAAAACACTAATTACAGATAGTTTGAGGCAAGAGTGGAGAGTTTGATAACTGACAGAGAGTACTAGGGAGACACTGGAAAGTGTAATAATGACATTGTATTCACCCTCCCCTGTTGACCAGTATCAGGAGGTATTTGAGCACAAGAGAAAGTGATAATATCCATCCATTCCATCCTATGTATAGAAGGATGTTCTAATTGCACAGAGCACCTTGTTATGCTTGGAGGCTGACTTTAAAAATACATCAAATGACCAGGCAGCAAATATAATAAGTGCCTTTCAACTGCTGTGCTGTCAATGCTGCTACACTAGTTGAAACTAGTTTACTGGTTCTCTTATATTATTGCAAAGAGTGGCACCCAGCTGGCTGCATACAAGATGCTTGCAATATCTGTCATGTTGTGCACAAAAGGTGCTTCATAGGACACAAGATGTTCCAAAGGCATGGACTTGCAGGCTTATGAGTATTAAATAAAATAAGACCCCCCTTGATCTGTGCCAGTATAGTGACCCAACACTTCTCATATCAAGGTTAAAGACATATAAGACCTTTTTGTACAACATCAGCCATTCTGCTATAGTTCCAGTGACATTAAGGACATAGGACAGGCATGTCCAAAGTGCGGCCCGGGGGCCAATTACGGCCCATTTTCAAATTTACACCGGCCCTCAGCCTCCATCATGAAATTAATAATAATGAGGCCCCCCAGCACAGTGCGATCAGGAATCCCATAGCAGTAATATTAAGGCACATTAGTGAAATGATCTGCCACTTGGTCTATACTGCTGCCTGTGTGCTGAAGGTGTTAGTAATAGACACGTACTGGCACAAAGACGTGATGTTTTCACATACTTCTTTATGGCTGAAGGTGCCAATAGACGTACTGACGTGCCAGTATAGTGAACTAAAGAAGTATGGCTTCACTACGTGCCGTTACGTGTCTATTGCTAACACCTTCAGCACACAGGCATCAGTATAGACAAAGTGGCAGATCATTTCACTAATGTGCCCAAATATTACTGCTACAATTACTCGACTCCTGTAATTTAATGTTAATGGTTCAAATAATGTGGGGTTGAATGGTTGCCCCCCACACTTTTTCACCACACCAAATCTGGCCCTTGTTGCAAAAAGTTTGGGCACCCCTGACATAGGATAAGCACTGACCCTAATTATCACATTTAGGCCCCTGAGCTTATTATTAGGGTACATAGAAATACTGGCGTAGCCATAACCCTGTGTTATTTGCAGTAATGTATTGGACAGCAAATCCACATAAAAGTAAATCCTAACTTGCCTTTAGACTGGTATCCTATCCACTCTCTTGGTTCTTCCAAGAGCCTTACAGTCTGTAAACCTATATTTTAGATCCTCAAATTATAATTGATGCATTCAGAAAATCTTCAGTGGTGAACAAGAAACAGGTATTCTGCACTCTGCCCGTCTAGAAACTATGCATGGACCCCTGAAAAGCTCTGCAAACCAGATATCACATAATAATATACTCGGGGGGGTGAGTGATGGAGGGAAGACAAGCAAATACATGCTAAAAGGTGCTTTTACTGGATCATATGGGACAATCCAAAACAATAAAAGCACCTTGGAAGGAGTTGTTCCACCCATCTGAACCATGTACGGTAATATAAACTTGAATTTTCTGTCTGTCCCTGCAAGAATAATTATCAGCATGATAAGCAATATAATGAGATATGTGTTTTACTGGCTTGTGTTCAAGTACCCATATACCGAGATTCCATTAAGGCAACTCTTACATAATGGATGGCTAACTTTCCACTAAGCTTGTTTTATAACAGTGAAAAACAGAGCAAAAGCAAAAACCCTACTTGACAAAACAAGAAGTACCGACATTGTTTATCCTCATATAACCAGACTCATTTATAAAGGATGTTCTCTTTTATTCTGTTTTTTTTAAGAGGGTGCCATAGTAACACAGGCTTTTATGCCATCTGCAGCTTTCAGAGCACATTTGGTAATTAAACTGTCCAAACCAGAATGGTTTATATAGTCCATGAGCAATGCAATGCTGTATATTGCGATTTAAGGTGTTTGTTGTCTTAAAGGGAAGAGTAACAAAATAATGAATACATGCATGGGATCTGTTATCAGGAAGCCCATAATCAAGAAAGCTCCAAATTACAGAAAGACCATCTCCCATAGAATCCCATTTTTAGAAATGATCCTGTAATAATAAAAGGGTACCTTGTACTTTATCCAAACTGAGATATAATTAATTCTTATTGGAAGCAAAACCAGCTTATTGGGTTTATTTAATGTTTACCTGATTTCCTAGTAAACGTAACGTAGAACAATCCAAATAACGGAAATATCTGTTATCTGGAAAGCCCCAGGTCCCGAGCATTCTGGATTACAGCTCCTATACTTGTATAATAAAAAAATAGAAATTAATGTGAAAATTGTTGTTTGTTTTCTTTGGGGCTTTTAATATACTACAGTATATTTAGGTGGAATTGGAAAACAGATTGAAGATGATAAAATCCTGAAAAAAGCAGAATTGTGCGAATTTTTTTTATTTGTCACCGAAAACTGAGACTTTTTCAGATTTGATGCCCGAAAACCACATAATCTTCCGCAGAGCAGATTAGGATATCAACAGGGCATCTGCTATTTACTTTTTACTCTATTTACTACATGAATCTGAGTTGTAGTACTTTTTTATTTGGACTTTTAACAGCATCAGACGTTAATAAATCCAGAATAATTCGGGTTTTTTTTGTGGTTTTCCCCGTCAGACTTTGATAAATAACCCCCTTAAAGTGATACTGACACTAAAAAACTACTTTGTAAAATATGAATGTACATTAAAAGTTACCTATAGGTCATGTTGATCGTTTTGTGCTGAGAGGTTTGTTTTTGTAAGTAATTGTTAGTTGAAGTTTCTAAACATGACTGTTTTGCCAACCTGACTGTCCCACCTCAGCCTGTCGGTTAAAGTTTCTAATACTAACGGACTCCTGCTGCAGAAATATGCCAGCCCCCTCATACAGGAACATTGTGCAAATACTTTATGGCAAAGTTATAAGTACTTATAAGTAGCATGATAGATGTAAAAAATTGTTTAATTTTTGGTGACAGTATCTCTTTAATAAAACCAATAGGATTTTTTTGCCACCAATTTATAATCATTCAGCTTAGTTGCCATCTTGTACAAGATAATGTTTTATTATTACAGAGAAAAAGGAAATATTTTATTGATGGAGGGCAGACAAGCAAATACATGCTAAAAGGTGCTTTTACTGGATCATACGGGACAATCCAATACAATAAAAGCACCTTGGAAGGCGATGTCCCACCCATATAAACCATTTAACTCGGAAGTCTGTCCCTGCAAGATTAATTATCAGCATGATAAGCAATATAATGAGATATGTGTTTTATTGGCTTGTGTTCAAGTACCCATATACTGATATATACAGTATATATTCCAGTACAGAATGTGTGTGTATGGAGATTTCTCACTATTATAAATCATAAGCTCAGGAGTATAGAAGAGTACAGAAATATACAGGCAGTTGCCTGGATCTTTCTTATTAGCGACAAGGCTACTTTTCCACACTTTTTGCCATGGGGTAAAAAACTTCCTGAACCAAGTATATCTTGTTTTAATAACTTACATACAATACGCTATGTTTTTCCTTTATAGTTTCTAGTGTTGTCAGGCACAAATCATTGTTCTTTTGGCATGGAGGACTTTCATCCACCATGGACAGGATGGTGGGCCTTAGAGCTCTAGTACTGGTGCCTAGCCTGTACTAAATAAGCTTTACTATTTGTAATGTATATGTCTTAAAAACCCCTAAAAGTAAGATAACAAGATAAAATCATAAACTAATGCAAAAGCTCTAAAGAGTTAAAAATTGGTACATATGTATTAAAGGAGAAGGAAAGACTAACAGCACTTGGGTGCCAAATGTTAGGTACCCCCAAGTGCAGATTGCCTTTCCTTCTCCTTTAATATGTCAAAATGTTGGGAGGTATAGTATGCTTTAGTGCCTTTAAGTATTGGACCAAGGCTGGTGGTGACTTCAATTCAAATCAGATGCCATTTTAATGATAGACATTCAAATTGTTGGTTCTGCAAGCAAAACAGAAAACAGGAAAGAAAGAAATGTCAGAACACATTAAAAATGCAGTAAAATATATATCTCATTGTCTTTCTTTTTCTGTAAAAAGGCTAGAATTCAAGACACATTTACAGGCAGCAATTAAAAAATAAGTTAATGGATTGAGTTAAATGCAAAACAGCTGAGATGAAGAAAAATGCAGAGGTCATGAGAGATAACAGTCTATTGCAGTTTTTACTTTAGTAATGGGGATTTGGCCTCTATGAGCCAGTCTCTAACATAATATCAACCATAAGTCAATATTACCAGAGCCTACCTTACATTATTGAAAGATTTCTCTAATTGAAACAAAGCTTTTTCTTCTTTGGACTGTACAAATCCTTAAAGGAACATATAGACACATACAAGAGTCCTCTGCACTCAACCCATTATCAATATATTTAAGACAGAGACATTTTGTGCAAAACAGGGATTGTTTGTCCATATCTTGCAATATATTTAAGCTGGCCAACTACGACAAAGTCATCCCATATCTGGCCAGTCCTACGCTTAATTATCATCTGATTCATTAAGAATTCTATTGCTTCATTATACATTTTACAAAGGGACTAGGTTTTACCTGCAACTTACTTGCTGCTTTCAAAGTAAAACTCCCAAACTTGGTTGCCCTTTTATTAGACACCAGTGGGATCACCTGACTATAGCTGGGAAGGGTGGGAGCTACAACATGGAGTTGGTCACTGCTCCTGTATAACTATAACAAACAATGGAAAGTTGTGCTCACCACTAATTTTTAAAACCATTAGGCGGGGGTGCAATGAGGCTGTGACCACAAAATACATATAGACGAATACAAGAGTCCTCTGCACTCAACCGTTTATCAATATATTTAAGACAGAGACATTTTGTGCATACTGCTACTGAAAATGGCTTACCCTTTAAATCCTTAAAGGAACAGTAGCACCAAATATTTAAGTGTTTTAAAGTAATAAAAATATAATGTACTATTGTCCTGTACTGGTACAATTGGTATATTTGCTTCAGAAACTCTACAATAGTTTATATAAACAAGCTGCTGTGTAGCCATGGGGGCAGCCATTTAGAGCTGAAAAAGGAGTAAAGGCACAGGATACACAGCATATAACAGAACTTATCTGTTATCTGTATATCCTGTGCTTGAATGGCTGCCCCCATAGCTAAACAGCAAATAGACCGTTTATATAAACTATAGTTGTGTTTCTGAAGCAAGCACACAATTTCTACCAGTGCAGGGCAATAGTACATTATATTATCATTCCTTTAAAGCACTTTAATTTATTGGTGTTAATGTTCATTTAAGGACACCAAGCTGTAGACCCCACTGTTCTCAGCCTTCATATTTTTGCAAGCTGATAGAAGTGGGTACACTCTGAGCCCCTGTTCCGTTTATTAGAATTAGAGCCTCCTGTGTGTACATTCAAACAGGAAATATGCAGAAGGAAGCATTTTTGGGACTCTGCTGTGTGTGTGTGTATACACACAGGTGGAAGCAGCTTAGATCAATGGAGCAAGGGCCCAGAGCAGAGCTGCTTCGCACAGCCTGCAAAAATATAGTGCTGGAGAGTAGAAACATTTGTAGTATTCTGCTTGTGCAACTTTGGGCGCGTTAATGCTTTCAATGTAATGCTTAATTGTTAATGCTTTCAATCCATTTTCTGCAGTGATGGGGTTAATGGAGTGCTCATCCATTTCTGCAATAATCCCACTGGCATATCTGAGTAATTATGGCTAAAGGTAGTGGGATGGGGCCCAAAAATGTTGAAACTGTACTAAGCATTTCCTTAAGCTTCACTTTCCTCTGAGACCCCATATGTTGTTGTGAAAGCCCTGCTCATCTGTGTATATAGCATTAGCAGAATGTTGAAGGGTGACATACACTGTAAAGGGTTTATTTTTTCATATTTAAAATGTATTTTATGCTCTGCAACTAGTTGTTCCAGCACAAAAAAAAAATAACAATTCAGAGCTGTGTTACACCTTATCACTGCCTCAAACACACCATAAAGCAAAATGGCGCTCAGCTTCTGAAAGCAGTCAACACATTCTTCCCAATGTATAGCCTTTGGCTTTTGTAACTTTGCATAATTACAGACTGCTAGGAGTCTTTTAGGAAAGTGTTGCAACTTTGCCCCTATGATTAGACCAGCTTTAATGACGGTCAAGAAACAATAACACTCTAGATTTTATCCCCCGAAAATGAATACTTATATAAATTAATGTAAGATAATAGAGATCATGTTCATGCTGCATCAGATACAGAGGTCCCTTTCAAAGCAACAAGAGCAGTCTTGCTCTACATTAATACTACAAGGGCAGTAAACATGTTGTACTATATGTATTTGTCTCACCAGTTGAGCTATGCATTCATTAGAAAAGTAGAAGAGACAAATAACATACAGATTACATAATTACATATTTGCCTTGGGCTGACAAAAGACAACTGTCCAGGTTCATCCTTTTACTATACGTCTCAACATCAACGTTATTGATTTGTTAAAAATGAAATGTAGTTTTGGCTTTACATCACCAGAGTAAACAAAAAACACTCAAATAAAATCCTCATTGTGAAAAATGAAGTTGCCAGAAGTAGCAGGTCATAAATTTCCTTTTCATTCTTGTAGAAGACTGTACAAAATTGATTGCTATGAATGTATAAATAACAATTAAGGGGAAATAAAAGTGGCATGTGGTGCTAAATGCAATACAGGGATAGATTATTTCAGATAAAATACTGTAAATAAGTGTTAGGGAAAGCAAATGGCTCTGCAGGAGAAAAAAGTAGTTTATACTGGCACATTTAGGTCATTATTATTAATAATAATAATAATAATGATAATAATAATAATAATAAACATGACCCATTTTCTAAATACTGACATAATAAAATCATTACAAATGTCAAAAATTCAAACATGATGATGATGATTGAATGATACCTGCTAATTATTTGGATCCGTATGAATGTATATTTAACAATTAAGGGGAAATAAAAGTGGCATGTGGTGCTAAATGCGATACAGGGATAGATTATTTCAGATAAAATACTGTAAATAAGTGTTACAGTAAACTAAGGTCTGTTGGGCTTATTGAAGTAATTTGCACATGGATAGGAAACTGGCTACAGGATCGGGTACAGAGGGTTGTTGTTAATAGTACATTCTCTACTTTGAGTAAGGTTCTTAGTGGGATCCCTCAGGATTCGTTATTGGGTCTACTTTTATATAACTTGTTCATTAATGATTTAGGGGAGTATAGTAAGTAATGTATCAGTGTTTGCAGATGACACAAAACTATGCAGCCCAATTAATTCCATCCAGGATGTGGCATCCTTGCAGCAGCATTTTTACAAACTGGCAATCTGGGCAGCTAAGTGGCAGATGAGATTCAATGTTGATAAATGTAAAGTCAAGCACCTGGGGTGTAAAAATATCCAAGCCACTTAAACCCTTAATGGGACTGCACTAGGCCAATCCATAATGGAAAATCATCTTGGAGTACTTGTAGATAATAAACTTGGCTGTAGCAAGCAATGCCAGTCAGCAACTGCAAGAGCAAACAAGTTCTTGAGCTATATTTAAAGGGGCATTGATTTGCAGTAGGAGGGGGTTACTCTTCCACTGTACAGAGCTCTGGTAGAATATGCAGTACAAATTTGGTCCCCAGTGGTATAACAAGACATTATTGGTTTGGAAGGGTCCAACTAAGCTGGTAAAAAGTATGGAAAATCTTAGCTATGAGGAAAGACTGGCCAAATGTTCACGCTGGAGAAGAGGCGCTTAAAGGGCATGTAAAGGCAAAAATATAAAATCCCATTTTTACTTTCTTTAATGAAAAAGAAATCTATCTCCAATATACTTTAATTAAAAGATGTCTACAGTTTTTACCATAAACCTGACTGTATGCAGTGCAATTCCCCCTTCTTTTACTGCTGTGGATAGGAATTGTCAGATGGTCCCCAACTGCTGTGCAGGTAAACAATCATACTTTCAAATGGCAGGGGGAGCCTCCCCCACCTTACTTCCCAGAACTCAAGCAGCATTGTTGGATTCCCTGTAGAGATTTGTATCCAGAGACGCAGTGCAGTCTCTATATTATGATTATTACTCAGTCTTGCTGTATTGGCTTCTATGGCAGATATTATTTATAAATCATTTGTCTTATTAGGCTGCTGGTGCAGTAAGTTCATGTTTATATTTAGTATACATAATACAGCATTTCTAACATTATTCTATTTTAGACTTTAGTTGCCCTTTAAGGGGTGATATGATAACTTTGTATAAATATATAAGGGGATCATATAATAATCTCTCTAATACTTTATTTACCAGTATATCCTTCCAGCTGACAATCTCCTCAGTATCTCCTCACAGCTAGAATAACTGTGAGTCTGTGATTAAATTATCCTGTTTTTTTAGTAGTTGTTAAAAAAACATATGAGGAAGTTATGAGGAAAACCAGAGTAAGAAAACAATTTCCCTCAACAATTCTATAGGTGGTTTTGAAAATGACCCTTAAAGGGAAACTATACCCCTGAACATTGCAGGTCTTTTTGAAATTATATTACATAAAACAGCCCATATGTAATACACTGCTTCATCTAAATAAACCATTTCCTGAAAAAATATACTTGTAGAATGTAGAATGTATGTGCCACTGGATAATCCTAAAAAAAAAATTGCCATTTTAAGTACTCTTGTCCTCGATGCCTGCTCTTCTTGTAACTCCCCTGGTCCACCCTTAATGTGTTTACATGCACACACTCATGCACATGCAGAGCAAGGTGGCTAGCCCAGATGCATAGGGTGCCCAACCAGCCGGCTTGGCATTGTCCTGACTGCAACAACAAACAAACGTGCATGGCATGCAACATGTGCTGGGCATAATTTATCATGCAACTGCCTTTGTAATGGATTGCTGCATTGTAAGTAAGATATATTGTGACTTGCATCCAAAAATTGCAATTTGCTTAGTGCATTGCCTATGTAAACGAGATGGCATTTAGTCACGAGACAGCAGAGTCCCTGGATGTGTAATATAGTAGCTATAAATACATCTGTGGCAACGTTAAACTAATACTGTGCTTTTCTTAGTAGCTTTCAAAGTGATTGTGAGACAATGGCCTATGACTCTGTTTGGCAATTACAGCTATAAACATGACCTGAAAAAAATCTCCTGCATGTAAGAGCGTGTTGCTAAACTAACAGAAACAAACATTACAGGCCCATGAACGTGACCTTTTAATCTGGGGAAAGGTTATGTTTTGACAAGATTTTCAGATAAAAGCAGGTTGGTAGGCGTAGAGCACAAAACATATGCAGTATTATTAATAGCTTGTCAATGAAGAAAACATTGTGCTGAGTCAGCTAAACCATTGTTTAGGTAAAAATTAATATATTGTAATATATTTCTTATATTTTTTAGACCCCCTGAAACATTGTTCTTTGTGTGGCAAATATGGCTAAATAAAGAAGTAAATGCACAGCAAGAAGTGGTGAAGTGCTATGACCACTCAGAAATCAAAACCATAGGCCGCCAGAGCAACTGTATGTGTTGCAAAATGGAGCAAGAATACAGGACTATAATTAAATTTGTGGGGACTGATTGAAGAATAATGAGACATGGACACTCACGGAGAAATCTCCTGTACATGAAAATGTGCCATGTGCCAAAAGCTGTGTCCATCCAGCATAAACCACTGATGTTTATTTCTCTTATTTCTCAGTTCATTTCTTTAATATTTAGAAAGCAACTATTTATGTGGAATGCTAAAAACACCAAGTCCAATTAACCAGAAGACCCTAATGGAATGCTCAAGGAATTTTTTTAATATGCATACATAATACACAATAGTCATAGAAATCCTGTAAATTATATCACTATGAATGGTGCTTAGTGGTGTCATCAGTTATCATCAGAAGTCATTTCTGTCACAAAACTCTGAAACTTGTGCATTATAATAAATAATGTATACCCCTGTTGTAAAATATGGCCTGTGTTGTCATACCTCCCAACTGTCCCTTTTTCGGAGGGACAGTACCTCTTTTGACAGCTCAACCCGCAGTCCCTCATTTGTACTGGAAAGTCCCTCTTTTCTCTGCACTGAACAGCCAGAAAAAGAAACAAAGTACTCACTTAATTGGCTTTTAGCAGAGAGCCCAGAATAGCTAACAGGTGCAAATAAGATACTTTGTAACAATTTTGAGACACAAAAACACAGTTTAGATAAGGAGAAATA
This sequence comes from Xenopus petersii, assembly GCA_038501925.1. Taxonomy (NCBI): domain Eukaryota; kingdom Metazoa; phylum Chordata; class Amphibia; order Anura; family Pipidae; genus Xenopus; species Xenopus petersii. Next base: position 137,006,410 of record CM076675.1, read on the forward strand.
TTTTCAAACTTTCATAACCTGCCAAATTTTGTAAAACAAACATGGTAATTAGGAGGTGTGTCCACAGAAAGGGGTGTGGTCAAAAAATTGCTGCGCTACATGCGGAAAAAAATTTTTTGTCCCTCTTTTTACTTCCAAAATGTTGGGAGGTATGTGTTGTACCTTTATATGGTCATGGAAATCCTTGCCGTTATACTGTAATAGCCTTATATTTTACCATATGGCTTCATTATTCACTATATACTGTATATATGTCACAAAATCTGTTCTGGCATTAAAATGCATGCTATAAATTAATAGTTGACTTGGCTGTTTGAAGCATCAGTTGCACTACATGAATTAGATTATGTAAAGTGAATGGCATTAAACTGGATTAGAACAAGGCAATTGACACTATACAGCAAGGGCATGTTTAAACTTTCATTTTTAAGCATTTCTTTTCATTTTATGTATTAAAATACAAAACTAAATACTAGTTACATATCTGGTGCTTTACTGAGCATTTAGGTTTTGATCACTGGATTGAAATGAAACTCCTTCTAGCTGCCAGAAAAACAATTAAGATGTTCATTGTTGTGGAAGTGTTTTGATAAATATCCCGGACTTCGTCATGTGGAAGCTGTCTGAAGTGGATCTATAGTTTCTGCCACTACGTGTATTTTCCATGTGACTGTGACTAGTCAGTGACTCACAAGAGTGCATTGTTGGGTTATCTTTCCACTTTCTACTGTATATTAATATTGTTTTTGTTTTATTTTTTTGATGCTATGCAACCAGGACCCAGTCATGTAGGAGCCCTAATTCATGGCTTAAGCAGAAGTCAGTTGACTACTGTGTGTGAACAAATCCAAAGGTGACTTCTCATAACCTTTTCAATTTTACTAGGGGCATATTATTCTTTATAATGCAGTGCGAGCATTTTAATGGCAATAATATTGTAGTGTTCTCAGCAGCAAATAAACTGTGTTCCTTGAACACTGTAGACCTGACAGTGCCCTCAATGCACATCCCATGCCCCCCCCCCCTTTTAGAAAGATCCCCTTTCCTTTTAGGAAACCCCCACTCTTGCTATTACCTAAACCAGGGGTCCCCAACCTATTTCAGTGTATTCTTAGCAGCAAATAAACTGTGTTCCTTGTACACCGTAGACCTGACAGTGCCCTCGATGCACATCCCATGCCCCCCCCTTTAGAAAGATCCCCTTTCCTTTTAGGAAACCCCCACTCATGCTATTACCTGAACCAGGGGTCCCCAAACTACAGTCTACAGGAGGCTCTGTTTGGCAATGCACATGGTTTTTATGTGCCTTCGTGCAAGACATTTTAAAAAAACACCTGCTTAGAAGTTGGATGACCGCAAAGCAGGTGCTTTATTTTGACTGCAACATGGGGGTCAGAGCGCAAAATATTGATCATAAGCCACTGGTTGGAGATCACTGAACTAAACCATATATAAGTATTGCTTTCCTTTTCCTACTTCCTTCAAATCCTTCTACTCTTTTATTAAGCTTTTTAAGCCGTACAGTTATCCTTTTTATATCTCTACTTCTATAGACTTCCAATGCACAATGCTATTTTAGATTAATAACATGTGCTATCAGGCTGTTCTTTTCAAGTGTGTGTTTTTCTTTATTTGTTAATGAAAACTAAATAGTAAAGGGAAAGAAACACTGCTATGAATATTATTTAGCAACTCTACTATATACTGCATTTAAATAATCTTTAGGAAGCTGTCTAATATGTAACCATACAGAATTTATTATGTCTATTATAAGTGAAAATGTTCCCAGTGATGCAATTTATCAGTTGTTCTTTTGTGGAAAAGTTGAAAAAGGAAGAGGTGAGTTTATATGGAATTTGATGATAGCCATTACAAATTTAATTTTTATTACAAATTTCATTGTCATTAAAGACCTATCGTGTGTAAGTTTAGAGGCTAAAAACTTCTTGACTATAAATAAAATAATACTTTTTATTAACTGAATTTTAGGTGGATGTACATCCTCCAAATTTGAATTCTAGTGATTAAACCCTTAAGCAATTCATGAGCTGAAACAAGAGTGTCCAAAGTCTGAATCCACTGCCACTAAGTCACCTCTTCTACATTAAAGGGGTGGTTCACCTTTAAGTTACTTTTTAGTATGTTAAAGAATGGCCATTTCTACACAACTTTTCAATTGATCTTCATTATTTATTTTTTATACTTTTTTAATTATTTGCCCTTTTTTTATTTACTAAGAGGTTTAAGAGGTTTTCAGAATTTTTTTGCTTGTAATTGCAGAACAACTGCAAGTTGTTCATGCTTTTTTAAAATATTTTTTAATAAATAAGGATTCATTCTTTTTTAAAATGAGAGTTTAGTCACGACTGAAAAAAAACTCTAATCCACACAAATCCTAATTTTGATAAATAAGGCCATAAGTGTTATGAGAACACAAAACAGATGAAGTTACATCTGTTCTTGGTACTTCAATAAATCTACTTGACTTTTAAAAGGCTGGAGGACTGCTCATTAAATGTCTGTTTCCACTCCCCTAGTTATTTGGACAAAGTTATCTTTATTTGTGCATGATATATATGTGTCTGGTGAAATTATACATTGCCTTGGGTGGGTTACAGGTGGAGAAAGCCAAGAAATATTTGTTTTTTAGCAGACCAGGGATGTCAAACAACACCCCTGATTTAGCCCATTAAAGGCCAGTAGAGTAGGTCAAGAAAAAGTAGAAACACAAAATATATATGAAAAATAATATGAATTAATAAGGAGTTTGCCAGCCTTCACTTACACATCTGCTTCAGTATTCCCTTGAATATTTTTATACAGTTTTTAATGGGGTATTGAACCATTTATCAAAAGAGACAGCCTGCAGATCGCTAAAATATAAAATAATCCCAAGCCTGTGCTTCAGATGTTCTCATAAAGGCTTTTTTGAATTTAGAACTGCAACTGGGGAGGCCATAGAATTGAAACCACATACATCAGTTTCTCAGGTTGTGAAGTAGTTAAACCCCTGGAATAAATAGTGTTTAGCAAAAATGATGTTTGCCCCACAAGGTAAGAGTCTATAATAGGACCCAATGAGGTTTGGCTTCTAATGTCATCACTAATTATCAGAATTTCTTTGAGAAATTATTGAAAAAAAATTTTGCTTTTCTATTTTTTTTTACATGAAATGATTGTATCTAGATAAATAGCTTTTTGCCTTATTTTAGGTATGAATCACAAAGAAGTACCAATTAATAACCATTCTACAATTTTGCAATTATTCATTAAATAATTGCCATATTAGAGGTACTGTTTTATAATTTTTTTAATCTACTACTGGATCCATTATCCCGAGTATATAGAGTGTGTATATATATATATATATATATATATATATATATAAGCAAATAATTCATTTTTTTTAATGATTATATTTTACTCAGTAATAATAAAACAGTAGCTTGTAGTTGATGTTGATGAACTAAGCTACCTGAACCAATTTTAGTGGCAAAAAAATCTTACTCTTTAATGTTTAAACTATTTTTAGCAGACTTATGGTATGGTGATCGAAATGACAGAAACATCCCTTATTCGGAAATCCCAGATAACAGACCCTCTACCTGTAAACTCTACCCTTTTTGGCAGGTGTCATCTTAACAGCACGGTTTCTCTTTTGCCATACAGTTCTTTCTTGTGCATTCACACTGCTAATACTACAGTCTTAGCCCTGTACAACCCCCACAAACAACTATAACATAGCAGCACTTACATTGTAAGTACATCAATAAGTAGTAAAGCAGAAAACTTACTGTCCCCTTGTCTGCTAATGAGTTACCAAAGTCACAAGTCTACATATATGTGCCCTAGATACAAAGCAGAAAGAATGTGATGCCTTGGCTCGGTATGAACAGGATCTTTATTCCATTTGTTTTGTACCAAAATATATTTTTGCAAAACTGTTCCCTTGCACCTGACAGAACAATTCTATACTAAGAGGTGTCAACATCCAAATGTTTTTCCAATTACTAATAATTTATAGTAATTTACTCAGCTGCTCAATAAATCAAATGTGGTTCAATATTTTATATATTATATAGAATTTTCACGTCCAGTACATATTGTTTTAAATGCATTCATCTTTAAAGGATTGAAGATTAGTGACTCAAGTGATATTTTGAAATAAATAAGAATGAGTTAATATAATATTCTGTTCATCAATGTTTCTTTAGTGGCAGTTAGATTATGTAAACCCTAAAGCATGTAAATCTTACCTACTGTATAGGCTGGGAATCTGAGTCAGCTGTCTGCGGCCAGATTTGCTTGTAATACTTTATCCGCTGACATTGGGGCAGCGATCCACATCAAAGGATTTATATGAAATGATCAGGATATTACAGTTTTTTCCCAAATGTCTAATGTTTTGGCTAGAACAAAAAAAGGGAGAGGTGCTACAGAATACCAAGGTAGATAACTCACCAAGTAGAGTCAGTGGTCCAGGTGCACCAGACTCTTGGCTTTAGGGAGAGACAAACTGATATGCAGCAAATAAAAAAGGTTGGGCTGTCTGGCACTCAAGGAAATCCACAGAAACAAAATTATAAACGTACAAACAGTATTTTTATTGTTTAAAGTTAAGAAATACACATCTCCATAGATCTTATGCGCTTCGTGCCTGACAGGTACTTATTCATGGGCTCATCAATGTCTTTTTAGTGGCATTTAGATTATGTAAGCCCTAAATCATATAAACCTTACCAACTGTACATGCTGGGAATCTGAGTCAGCTGTCTGCGAACAGATCTGCTTGTAATACTTTATCCGCCAACAATGGGGCAGCAATCCACATCAAAGGATTTATAAAAGAATTATCAAAATAGAACAGTTTTTTTCCAATTGTCTAATGTTTTGGCTAGACAGAAGAATATTTATCATGAAAGCATTGCTTTGGACACAGATGACATATAGATTGCTGTTCTAAGAACCAGGGCTAAAAGACCTACAAATACAAGAATACACATCCCGATGTAAAGTCAGATTTCATTAAAAGAACACTCCCTGCTTATAGAATTTCTGAATTTAGCACATTTTAATTTAAAAGCTAATTTTAGAATAACACATTGGGGCCCATTTACTTAGCTTGAGTGAATGAATAGAGGAAAAATAGTTCGAATTTCGAATGTTTTTTTTGGCTACTTCGACCATGAAATGGGCTACTTCGACCGTCGACTTCAATTCGAATGATTCGAACTAAAAATCGTTCGAATATTCGACCATTCGATAGTCGAAGTACTGTCTCTTTAAAAATACTTTGACCCCCTAGTTCGCCACCTAAGACCTACCGAGGCCAATGTTAGCCTATGGGGAAGGTCTCCATAGGCTTCCTAACAATTTTCTGATCGAAGGATAATCCTTCGATTGATGGATTAAAATCGTTCGAATCATTCAATTCGAAGGATTTAATCGTTCGAACAAATTGCGCTAAATCCGTCGACTTCGATATTCGAAGTCGAAGGATTTCAATTTGGCAGTCGAATATCGAGGGTTAATTAACCCTCGATATTCGACCCTAGGTATTTGCCCCATTGTATTGCATAAAGGAGTACAATACACACATTTTCATATTGTAAGTTTTTTTATTGCTTTCTTTTTCCAAGGTTAATATGAAGCATCTTGCCTTTCCATTCGCTCCAGCTTCCATCTACCTACAGTATCTCTTGCTTGTATCATTAGGATACTTCTACTATATGCACAATATATAAAAGCAACAGGAGGCATATAGCATACAAGCATATATCACTTTAGATACGGAGAAACCGGTGAACAAAAGCGACAGAAGGAAAGGAAAACAATCTGTATGACAGTCAGCAGTGGGAACAAACAATAACAAAACTTGGCATATATTAAAAAACGTGAAAATAATGACAGCAGAGCTAAAAAAAATGAATATAGAAATAGAAGAAATCCGAGTCAGCTGTCTGTGAACAGATCTGCTTGTAATACTAAAATACAAATTTCATTGTCATTAAATTAAATATAGAAATAGAAGAAAAAGCATGGAATAAACTAATAAAATACATTTTCCTTTTTTTGCAAAAAAATCTTTTAAAATCCTCAAGAAACAGTAACAAATTTATGTTGTCATGTGAGAGCATAAGTACCAATGCCACACTGGTAGTTAAATGGGTGTACAATGAAGAAGAGAAACAAACAATGTATTAACTTCCTTCTCATGTTAAAGACCCTGCAATCTGATTTCATACAGTTCAAACATTAACTGTTACAAAATTTGCACCCCATTTGAAATTTAAAAATATATAATCCTAAGGATTTTTTTCTAGAATGGCTGCAGAAGCTTTAAACTGTGTTTACACATAGGAGCCTATTTATCAAGCCTCAAATTTTTCCAAGGGGGAAAAAAACTTGAAAGGTTTGCGATTTATTATGCTCCTAAAATGCTAAAAATCAGGATCCAAAAATAATCCAGCTAAAATGTGTCAAAAATCATTTATAATCAATGGCAGATCCCTTTAAAAATTGGAACATGTTTTTTACCTTCAGGATACTTGATAGTTTCAGGTTGTTTGCACAGGTTTTTGTTTGATAATCTAATAAATTTGAGTTTTTCAGACGACAACTCAATAAATTTGAATTTTCTGAGCCACTTTTTGAAAAAGTCACACGATTCAAAATGACGGTCGATTTTTTTTCTCAGACCGATTTTATCAAGAAAAAATATTGGTAAATATAGGGCATTCAGGTTTGGGCGTTAAGTCAAATTTTTTTTTAATAAAGTGAGAAAAAGTCACATTTTAGTAAACATGCCCCCAAGATTTTCCACTAGTTTGAAAGATTTATTCTGCCAGTATTTTAGGACTAATGATTGTCCAATTGTCCTTTGTGATGATCAGGATCTCTACTAGAATGAAAAAAATATATTCTCACTCAATGGCCACAAGATTTACTTGTTCCATTAATTGTGGAGAGGTGTCATTTGAGCCTGATACATAGATCATTCATACATTTTTCAGTAAAAAGAAATATCATGTGGAATATTGGCGTGATATGCTTGATATACAATAGTTTTCTGCTTTGCCATGTCCAACTCATTGCAGAAAGCATTATGGGGCAAATTTATTAAAATTAACGAGAACCGTAGTTTCAACATTTATAAGCAAATGAAAAGTTTTAGTCACATTTTTACAGACTTTTTTCATTTGCAATTCCCTGGACTTAATGCAATAGAGTTTTTCAACTTGAAGCTCTTTTTGCTGCCCAAGGTAACCTATACAGCGCTGCCACCTGGGATTGGCTGCCATCTTTTGATCTCTTCAAATTGAGGACAAAGGCATCTTTTCATCCACAGCATAAGCCACCTTTTGTTCCCCACTCCTAGGAATCCCTTGCACCATGAGGTACATAATATAAAGGAGAAGAAAAGGCTAAAATTAAGACCTTAAGAAAGGTCTATATAAATACACAAGTAAACCCTCAAAGTAATTCTGCTATGAGTCCTCTTTCAAAAGAAACACCACATTTCTTTCCTATTATTGTGTACACATGGACTTCTGTATCAGACTTCCTGTTTTCAGCATAAACCTCCAGGGCAGGGCTTGAGCATGCTCAGTTTGCTCCTCTCCCCCTCCCATCCCTGCTGTAATCTGAGCTCAGAGCTGTAAGTAAGCAGGGAGAGTCTTAGGCAGGAAGTGATGTCACGCCAAGCTTATATGGCAGCTTCTATCCTAAACAAACAGAGACAGTGTCTAGAGCTGATTACTCAGGTATGGTAAAGCATTCTGCAGAATAAATATAGCGTTCAAGCTTGCACTATTGTGGCTAATCTGTTGGCAATAAACTGTATGGGAGCTTTCCTTCTCCTATAAGGGAGTTAGGACTTTTACATACAATAAATCAGAAATATTATTTTTAGTTGTTAAGCATATATTCTTATATATGCAGATCGAAAATTGTCTGTAATGTAGATTCCACTGGGGTACCCTAACAGCTCTTTATCAGTGTTATTACTGTATAGATTGCACTGTACTCCCTAGCAGCCCTGTACAGATTACACCAGCCTCCTATAGCAGCCCTGTATGGATTACACATGGCACTGCATAGAATAAAGTGCTTCTGTTTGATGCAGGTTTTACACATGCATTGTGCTTGCATAAGATTTAAGGGTCAGAAAATAAATAAAAGTATAGTGCCATGTGTGCAGTTCCCACCTACCTCTGTAATGCATAGCTTTTTTAAAGATGGCACAATACCCATACTCCTCTACCCACAGCAAAACGTACTGGTGCCTATGGGTGACACATGAAAGAAAGCAAAGAAAGCAAGAAAGCTAATAGGATCATGATTGCAATATACTCCCTCACCACTAGAGGGAGATGGTAGACCTAGGGGTATAAAAAGTGAACCACACCCAGGTTTTAGGGTCTACAGGTGGCAATACACAGAGAGATCCGCTCGTTTGGTGATGTTGCAGAATGAATGGTTCTCTCCCCGATATGTCCACCTTGAGGTGGGGCGATATCGGGCTGATCCAATCGTGGGCCTTAGGGCCCATCGATCGGATCATAATGCAGGAGTATGGGCGATTGGATCGATATGAACAAACTTTTTTAGCCCTGCAAGATCGACATCTGCCCGCCTGTCAGCAGCTTTAAAATGCCCGTGTATGGCAACCTTTACTCGGGAAGAACATCACAGAACGGAAGACTGGAAGGGAAGAAAATTGGAGTAGGAATAGAAACAGGCTGAGCGTAGGTAAGAGGGAGTATAGCAGGCACTAGGTGTCTGAGCTAGGATAGTGAGCATGGGCTGTCTAATGCCCCAACAAGGAGGGTAGTGGGGATAGCGCCCCGGTGTATTTTCCACAGGATAGGGACTCAAGCGGAAGGCTTTAGCCCAGCGGTAGGGTTTGATGGACTTCAGGACAGTGGTTTGCCAGTAGAAGAAAAGCCTGGTTGGGATAGTAAAGGGGCACCCATGGGAAGTGCAGGATAACTGAGAGAGGTGCGGAATAGGGATTCCCGTTAACTGGAGGCAAGTGTCTGACCCAGCCACCCCAAATATCAATCCTCTAGATAAAGCGTTAAATTGAAACAAGCCTGTGTGAAGGTTGTGCAAGTTGAATGTCCATTCCTTTGTAATGTTTGAATGCATGTGACCATGGTGAATATAAAGTGTAATAAAGTCAATGGTTGTCTGCTCACTTTGGAGTTCATGTGCTATGTGGTAGAAGTGTGTGTTCAACAAGCAGTTCTAATAAAAAAGTGCTTGGTGGCATTAATCAAGCACTTACTGGTGTCCAAAGCAAATGTGTGGGTGAGTGCTTAGATGGACATTAGGGGAGTGCTATTTTGTCATGTATGAATTACTTTTGCTCTTTGACTGTTGCACATGTTCATCTTTAGACATGTTTTGTGGCTTCTTCTAGATGCAGTATCACAATCCTTAGTGATCAGTGTGTCAAATTCAGCATTCCAAAAGTAATGTAAAAAGTGTGATGTATTTCTGCTATTATCTTTTTCTTTTTTATGATGTGAAAAAATAAAATATAAAGAAGACAACAGGAACAAAATACTATAGAAACACTTTTCACAGGTACAATATATTTGATTTCCTTTGCACATTCTGTGTGTGAACATTAGGGATGCATTATATATCGGATTCAATTCGGAATTTAGTCAAAGCAGTTTTTGAACTTTAAAGTTCTGAACAAAAGGCTGTAGCAATTTTTTTGTTCACAAATTATGTACTTTTATATGTATCGTGCAAATTATGCAAAAAACAAAATTAAGGAATTATGTACAAATAAGATGGATTTGGTGCATTCCCAGAGTGCACAGAGGACTTCACAGCCTCTTATTGAAGTGGCTAGATGCTGAACTATTGAGTGAACCAGCAAATGTAAATAGCTCAATATGAGTGGTAATATAGTTAAAATATTTTGTTTTATTGTAATGCAGTTTTAAAGTAAAGGCCTCTGAATCTGAGTGTTCTCATAATGAATTTACAGCAATCTAGTTAATGCTTTAATGACTTCTTGAACGTTAAGATATTTCTCTGAGAATGTCTCTAGGGTAGAGATAACTTATTAACAAATTCTGGTTCCCATATTATGAAAGTAAATGCTAATAAGCAATAAGCGCTATGCTTTAGAATTAATTTTGTATCTAACACAGAGTTGCTTGGACCCTCCGCAGTACAAAATGTTTTCTCATACAACCCCTTCCATTGTTCCTAATATAGTACCAAATATATTAAAGCATAATTGTAATTTTCCTGCCAGTGTTGTAGTTACTGTATAGTAAATAAGCTGATTTGAGTCTCTATTCACAGCAACTAGGCTGTATATTTATTTTCTATGAGCAAAGCCTACATGGCACACACAGTGACTCAGTGTACAAGAGGCTCTGTACTTTCTCTACAACAGAACAACCCTATTGAGGAGCTGAAACTTTAGGCTGATGCAATAAGGTCATTATATAAAATATGGCCTGTTTAGCCATATTCATTTTTAGGGTTTAGTTCTCCTTTAAGAAGTGCTTGGTGGCGTAATCTTTTGGAGCAAACAAAACAACTTTTCACTAAGTGGTTTTATTACATACACTGTGCACTGGTGCAAGCTATAAAGTTTGCAGTCTTTCTTACACTGTTGAAAGTGGTCGCTAAGCAGTAGCACAAGCTATATTAAATTTGTGCAAAGGAAAATGTGTTTGAGCAAAAGCATATATTTTTACATTGCTTATACATTTTCTGTTACCGATTTTTAATTTGTTCCCCCATATTTCTCTTAAACCCCATGCCATTAAAGGGCACCTATTACACCCAAAATCAAACACATATTAACAATCTGACCAGTACAACATAAACACGTTTAATCAAACTACATATATCGTTTTTGAAAAAAACTGCAGGTTTTAAAAAAATCCCTTACTTTGTCAAATGGTTTCTTTCACTGAGGGAGGCCATACTGAGACTATAATATGCAAATTTCAGGAGCATGCTCAGATTGTAACACTGCTTTGAGTATTCTACCCAGAATGCCTTGTTTTAGTAAACTCCTCCACTAGAAGTATGAGGAGATTTCCCTATCTTGTCCCCTGCTGGTGATGTTATTATGCAAATGAAGGGCACACACTAACTTCCAGCAGGTGGCAGCACTACTGTACAGCAGCTAACACAGAGGTTTGGCTGATTTGAAAATAGCTTAGAAGGGTTGATAAGCACAAGGAATTTCAACTGAGCATGTGCGAGATTTCAGAGCTGTAGTTGGCTGGGAAGATATAGGTAGGAGGAGCCAGTGAAATCCAAGATGCCTGCCTCAGCTAGAACTGCAGTGGAGATCTTGCAGAAGGAATAGTGCGCTGATGATTTACATTATACAAACAATTCTGTTTTAAAAATCAGATTTCTTGAACTTTCACATAGTGTATTTACATAGGAAATGATTTTAGTTACGATTGGTGCCCTTCAAAAGTATGAATAGGAAAAAATGCTGAACAATATATTAAAAAATACAAATGTCTCTAAAACCTCTTCCAGATAAAAACAAATCTGAAAACATCTGAAGTCTGAATTGTTAAAAAAGGCCCAATAAGATCAGTTCAGCGCCAATTGACTTCTTTACTTGGAGTGGTTTTTACACTAGGGACAGATTTATCAAGGGTCGAAGTGAAAATTCTAAGTAAAAAAATTTAAATTTCTAGCTATTTTTGTGTACTTTTCGGTTGGTCTTTTTTATTCTAATTTCGAAGTTATGGGAGTTCAAAAAAACTCACCTTACTTCGAAATTCGACCCTTAATAAATCTGCCCCTTAGTAAATCTAAATTTTTTAGAGAAATTAAAAAACACAAATTTTTAGAGAAAGAAACACAATTCATGAAAATAAACAGAAATCCGTATTTTATTAAAAGTTATTATGAGCATCCCTATTACTTACAAATGATAGAAATAGGCCACATTTATTGCATAAGCTGAATAAAATGATTCACTTAAACCAGTGTATATTTGGCTGAAGAGCCATGGACACATGATGAGAAGGGTATAACATTAAAGCAGTTGTTCAGTATAAAAATAAAAACTGGCTCAATATATAGGCTGTGCAAAGAAGAAAATTTTTCAACATAATTAGTTATCAAAAAATTTAATGTATACAGGCTGGAGTGACTGGTTGTCTAACATACTGTAGAACCTTAATTTTACATCCCCTGATTTTAAGCTTTCCCTGATTTTACATTGTTGTTTTGTGGTCCCACCAATATATTATGCATAATACGTTTCCCTGATTTTACAATTTCATGGATTTTACACCATTTTTTTTTGGTCCCCTGAAAAATGTAAAATGGGGTTTCTACTGTAATAGCCACAATACTATTTCCTACTTTGCATCTCTCTTGGTTTCCACTGATTGGTTACCAGGTAGTAACCAAGTTTTCAGTTGGCCTCCATTGTTTATTTTGTATAGATTTTTAATTATTTGCCTTCTTCTTCTGACTCTTTCACTGACCCCCATCTAAAAAAAACAAATGCTGTGTAATGCTAAAAATGTATTGTTAATGCTACTTTTTATTACTCATTTTCTATTCGTTCCTCTCCTGTTTATATTCCAGTCTCTTATTCAAAACTCAGAAACCACAAATAAAAAATGAAAACTGATTTCAAATGTTCTCAGATTAAAACTTCTACAACTCCTTCTAAATGAGTATTCTCCTTTTTCCTTTCATCATTTTTACTCCTTTATTTCACAAAGATATGAGACTACACCCCTTTCTACAGGGAGGCTACAACCTACTACTTGAGCATATATTAAAACAAACATTAAAGCCACATGAATGCTGCTTTTTTCTCCCATGCAAAATGTGGCACCCCAAATCTCCCCCAAAGAGCATATACATTTTCACACAATTTCCAAATGAAAACATACTAAAGCAGCATGCATGAAAATCCCTGCATATGTCAGAGGCCTATATGTTATATTTATGAAAATGTTTCAGTTTCAAGCCCCAGCAACAGGTGATGTAAACTAGCACAAAACCTGGATTTTAAAAAATGATGATATGCAGCAAGTTTGAGACTTGGGGACAGGTTGTAGAGAAATTACTGAAGTCTCCGGTGAATGTCCATTTTTTTGGAGCAGAGCCAAATGTGATTAAATAGTAATTTATTATGTAACCTTGCCCTGACATCAGGATTCCCTGGGTGATTCAGCACAAACAAGTGCTGTGCCAGAATATGTCTTAAAGGAAGCACAGGATACTTCAACCTTTACACTGTAAGAAAGGATTATGCTGCCTGCATGCCAATATGTCCCACCAAAATGGAGAGCTTGAAAAAGACAGTTTACTAACTCTGGGCAAATCTGCACCAGTCTTTCATTAGATTTGTTCAGATGGGTGCAGGATAACCAATAAAAGCAAAAAACGGATTGGCTGCCATGCATTATTTTACTTTTGCAAATGTTAGTAGGTGGGGTATTTGTATATTCAGGACCATTTGGGATGGCAATTGCAAAACTTTTATTCATTATACAGATATAATAAACTGGAAAATGTATTAAAGTTTGTTCTATATAATGTATAAACGGTAACAAGACTCATAGTGGGGGTGGCATTGTATAAATGGCAGCTAGCGGATGGTATCAATTAGCAGCAAGAGAAGTGTTCACTCTGGGGAACAGGCCGTATTGTCCTTCATTATATAGGGTGAAGTGGAGCTTAGAGAGGGAGTACAGTGTAGTATAAGTTGTCACTGGGCAGGCCCGAATTTGTGGCAAGGCCACATCTTACCAGGCCTAGGGCAGCAAGATTTTTGGGGGGGGGGGGGCATGCTGTCAAGCCACATGCTAAGGAGCACGGGTGAAGTGCAGCTCAACTCCTATACATGTAACAAACTTTAATACATTTTCCAGTTTACTATATCTGTGTAATGTATAAAAGTTTTGCAACTGCCATGCCAAATGGTCCTGAATATACATACAAATACCCAACCTACTAACCATGTGCACATTTGCACTACTAAAACTCATGGCAGCCAATCAGTTTTTTGCTTTTATTGGTTATCCTGCACCTGTCTGCACAAATCTAGAGAAATGCTGAATTTCACACTTTCCCTTTTCCACTGATTCCCAGACAGTTTCCACAGATTCCTATGCAAGTCTCACTTGTTTGGTTCACTGCTAAACCTGGGGCGGTGTGAGTGGATACCTGGCTCCCCATTTTTTACTATGTTTACTAGAATCGAATATATTTAACTAGAGTGGAATCGTTTTCTTGAATCTTTTTTTGCTATGCAAATTGCTGAGGCCTGTAATGAAGTAAGGCTTTTGTGGAAAAAAAGATTTTAATGAATAGGCTCATAGGGATTTTTTATGAGCATCTTATATATTTACAATCCAAGTCCCAGGCCAGCAAGCCAGAAATATTTAGGCAAGGAAAATCAATTTTAGTCCATTTTTTGGACTTCTGGTTATAGATAACTTTGTCACTTGAATTTTTACAGTACTCTTTCCATTAAAGTGAGCTTGGCGTTAAAGGGGACCCGTCACCCAAAAGAATTATTCCAAATCCTATTTTATCACATTAGTCAAGCAAAATGAACTTTAATTACACTGTATAAATTATTTGAATCTTGATTCCATCAGTCTGGGAATTCATAATTATAGCAAGCAGGCAGGAGCCATTTTGTGGACACTTTTATTAAGACAAGCCTTGTATCATCTCAGAATCTTGTTTGTGCATCAGAATAAGGGACCTGATGTCCATCCTCATGCCCTGGCTACACAATTAAATGGTTAAGAGAACTGGCGGAATGTGGGGAGAGCAGTGACATCTGAATGGAAAGTGAAAGTAATTGCTTGCCCCATCTCTACACTTAAAGGAATTGTTCAGTGTAAAAATAAAAACTGGGTAAATAGATAGGCTGTGCAATATAAAAAATGTTTCTAATATAGTTAGTTAGCCAAAAATGTAATGTATAAAGGCTGGAGTGATTTGATGTATAACAAGTCAGTCAGATCACTACTTCCTGCTTTTCAGCTCTCTTGGTTTACACTGACTGGTTGCCCTGGTTACCAGACAGTAACCAATCAGAGACTTGAGGGGGGGCCACATGGGTCATATCTGTTGCTTTTGAATCTGAGCTGAATGCTGAAGATCAATTACAAACTCACTGAACAGAAATGTACCATGTGGCCCCCCTTCAAGTCGCTGACTAGCTCAGAGTTATAGAGCTGAAAAGCAGGAAGTAGGATTCTGGCTGTTTTATTAGACATCTGTTCACTCCAGCCTTTATATATTACATTTTTGGCTAACTAACTATATTAGAAACATTTTTTATTTTGCACAGCTTATCTATTTACCCAGTTTTTATTTTCACACTGAACTATTCCTTTAAGGCATAGAGGAGGGGCAGCCAATATTTGATTGACAGCTGAGATTTTTAAATGTGTTTACAACAACTATGAATGTTTTAATAAAAAAAAGAATTTTGATTTCATGCTTAGTTTGAAAAGGACTTTTATTATACAGATTGTTATGTCTGGGTGACAGGTCCACTTTAAAGCAAAGTAACTTGGAAACAATTGCTGCATCATCTCTCTTACCCTCATCATTCTACCTCTTCCAGACGGCCCTCCTTGTCAACTGTAGGCTTTGAGGGGCGACCTACTGCAGTTCAACAATGCAAGGAAGAAAAGCCAAATCACCAGGGGTCTTCCAAAAAAACTATTATTTAATTTGGTTATATCATCAACCAACAACAATGAACAGCAAAGCCAGACACATGATGCGTTTCAGGTGCATGTGGTTGCTATGGGCAATCTTAGTGCTTTTTATCACATATGGGTGTTTAACCATTATGAATACATACAAAAATTACCTTCCCATGATCTATTGCATTCTTTCAACTGTAGACTTTACATTTAAAAATTAAAATGAAAATTATCTCCAATTATCTCTATGAAGATGCCTGTTGAAAAAGCCTTGTTTCTGCTAGGGATGCACCGGATCCAGGATTCGGTTCGGGGTTCGGCCTTTTTCAGCAGGATTCGGATTCGGCCGAATCCTTCTGCCTTGCCGAACTGAATCCGAATCCTAATTTGCATATGTAAATTAGGGACAGGGAGGGAAATTGCGTGACTTTTTGTTATAAAACAAGGAAGTAAAAAATGTTTCCCCCTTTGGATTCGATTCGGTATTTGGCCGAATCTTTCACGAAGGATTCAGGGTTCGGCTGAATCCAAAATAGTGGATTCGGTGCATCCCTAGTTTCTGCCATGCAACGTGTGTACATGTGAGCAGCCAGTGGCATTATTCATGATGCACCTGTATGAGTAAAAGACTCCTGGAGCACTGGACTTAACTGCTCGAGGCAGGCACTCAGTACTGGTCTCTACTGTGCTGCAGTGTCGATTTTCAATCATGGGTAATGCCCAAAGCTTGCTTCTTGCACTGAACTATGAGTAGGCACAATTGTGTATAGCACACTACTGGGCCTTAGCACTGCAGCACACGTACCTACCCATGTGTAAATGAGTCCCGTTATGCTTTAGCTTTAAAGGTGATTTTGTGAGCTGATCTTGTCCCGAGACATATGAATGTTTAACACTCATCAGCACAGTCTGTGTAGCTTGGCTGTGGGGGTTTATGCAATCTCTTCACCTGGAATCCTTCCAAAGTCATTGACCATCACAAGGCAAAGTCCCAAGTGAGCTGATTAATATCTGACAGGTCTCACTGCTCGGCCACATATTAGAGACAAGCTCATCAGCTCCCATAATTTGTTTGACTCGCTTGGATGAACATGTAACTATCGTTTTACATGGCCCTTTCACCTAACATGTACTAAAGGGTCTGCTTTTATTTACACATGTTTAACGGTCAGAATTAACCCTTTACTATCTATATACATCAAGCTTCATGTGTTTAGCTGATAATTTTTGCCAAAAATATTAATTACAGTACAAAAAACACGAGGCCCATTTACAGTATTTTTTGTTACCACAAATAATAGTTTATAAGCACTAAAAATCATATTTTTCTCATATAAGTCAAATCTATATTTTTTCATAATTTATTAACGACTTTGTGGTTTTAGTGCTTTAGCATCTGTTAGTTTCGAAATGTATGAAAATGAGGATTTCAATTTTTCATATTGTTTTCGATCATTCAGCCTTCTTTGTTTAATTCATGATTTTTATAATCGGATCTTTTAATACATTTTAAGACAGTGTGGTTTTAGAGAAAATTTATATTTTGTGGTTTCAAAAATCTCTAAAACCACACAAATACGAATTCTGACAAACAGCCTCTAATAGTTTTGATTTACAATTCATTTCAATTCATTACAGCACATAAAACAGCTTTTCCCACATTATTACACCTCCCTTTAACTTGCCCTGCATTAACTATAATTCAATGCTGGTTTATTTATTTCCTGAAGCTAAATGATTCACTGGGGTGTTAGAGCTCACTGCTGTTGTGGGGTTTTGACACTCAATAGCATAGAATAGAATATCACAGCTTAAAGCAGTTAAATACATTCTGAAAAACTGGAACAAGTAGAAAAGCCAAAAAGACTTTGATAAAATGTTAACACTGCAAGCAATTCACTTTAGGCAGTTTCCTTCAGTGATGTTGTTGAGAAACACTGATCTTTCCATGTTGTTTTATTTAACATATTGCTGAATATTGTTTGCACATTGTGGTTACAATGCTGTTTTTAAGGCACTGCTGGGCTCGGGACAAGCATGTAATGTCTTAATGAACATGCAAACTTAATTTCAGATTTACAATGTTGTAGTACATGTATGGGACCTGTTATCCAGAATGCTTGGGTCCTGGGGTTTTCCCAGATAAGGGATCTTTTCATAATTTGGATCTTCATACCCTAAGGGGCAGATTTACATATGGTCGAATATCGAGGGTTAATTAACCCTCGATATTCGACTGCCGAATGTAAATCCTTCGACTTCGAATATCGAAGTCAACGGATTTACCGCAATTAGTTTGATCAAACTATTAAATCCTTCGAATCGAACGAAAAACATAGGAAAGCCTATGGGGTCCTTCCCCATAGGCTAATATTGCACCTTGAACGATTTTTTAGTTCGAATCGTTTGATTCGAAGTCGTAGTCGAAGTAGCCAAATCGATGGTCGAGGTAGCCAATTCGATGGTCGAAGTAGCCAAAAAAAACATTCGAAATTCGAAGTTTTTTTTATTCTATTCCTTCACTCGAGCAAAGAAAATGTGCCCGTAAGTCTACTAGAAAATCACGTAAGCATTAAATAAACCCAAATAGGCTGGTTTAATAATGATTAATTATATCTTAGTTGGGATCAATACAAGGTACTATTTTATTATTGCAGAAACAAATTTAGATTATTTGGGTAAAAATTAGTCTATTGGAGATGGCCTTATTGTATTTCT